>OX595863.1:1205000-1871591 GCA_951392215.1 Epirrita christyi | reverse complement strand
ACACTGAGAGAAATTTCAGTGGCCGGGTTACGTAATTTTTGTAGCAAAATGACCCAGCATGACGCTTGTAGCCGGAGCCATGTCGCGTACGTAGCTAACTTTAAGTAGCCGGCACCAGAAATTTTGTGATGGACCGGCATACGTAATTTACTGCTGGGTTCTTTTGCTACTTATACGTAGCATACGATCATCACCTATGGTACTAAATCATCTTTATTGTATACATACTGTACTGGCTCAAGCTACGTACAGCACGGTGTGTTCTACTTACGTACAGGTGTTGTATACGTACTATACTGTCTCTGGTTACGTACAGCACGGTGTGTCCTACTTACAGATAGGCGTTATATACTTACTGTACTGTCTCTGGCTACGTACAGCAGGGTGTGCTCTACTTACGTGCAGGTGATGTATACGTACTGTAATGTCTCTGGTTACGTACAGCACGGTGTGTCCTATTTACGGACAGGTGTTATATACGTACTATATTGGCTCAGACTACGTACAGCAAGGTGTGTCCTACTTATGTACAGGTGTTGTATACGTACTGTACTGTCTCTGGTTACGTACAGCACGGTGTGTCCTACTAACAGATAAGTGTTATATACTTACTGAACTGTCTCTGGCTACGTACAGCACGGTGTACTCTACTTACGTGCAGGTGATGTATACGTACTGTACTGTCTCTGGTTACGTAAAGCACAGTGTGTCCTACTTACAGATGGGTGTTGTATACTTACTGTACTGTCTCTGGCTACGTACAGAACGGTTTGCTCTACTTACGTGCAGGTGATGTATACGTACTGTACTGTCTCTGGTTACGTACAGCACGGTGTGTCCTACTTACAGATAGGTGTTATATACTTATTGTACTGTCTCTGGCTACGTATAGCACGGTGTACTCTACTTACGTGCAGGTGATGTATACGTACTGTACTATCTCTGGCTACGTACAGTATGATGTTTGCTACTTTCTTACAGGTGTTGTATACGTACTGTATTGTCTCTGACTATATAAAGCACGGTGTTTCCTACTTACGTACAGGTCAAGTCTACGTACTGTACTGGTTCAGACTACGTACAGCACGGTTTGTCCTACTTACGTAGAGATGTTGTATACGTACTGTCCTTACTCAGACTACGAACTGCACGGTATGTTCTACTTACGTACAGGAGTTGTTTACGTATTGTACTGGGTCAGACTACGTACAGCATGGTGTGTCTTACTTACGTGCAGGTGTTGTATACGTACTGTACTGCCTCTGGCTACGTACAGCACGGTGTTTCCTACTTACGTACAGAAGTAGTATATGTACTATATTGCCTCAGGCTACGTACAGCACGGTGTTTCCTACTTACGTACAGGTGATGCATACGTACTGTGCTGTCTCTGGTTATGTACAGCACGGTGTTTCCTACTTACGTACAGGTGTTGTATACGTACTGTACGGGCTCTGACTATGTCCAGCATGGTGTGTCCTACTTATGTACAGGTGTAGTATACGTTCTGTACTGGCTCAGACTACGTACAGCACAGTGTTTCCTACTTACGTAGATACGTTGAATACGTACTGTATTGCCTCTGGCTATGTACAGCAAGGTGTTTCCTACTTACGTACAGGTTTTGTATACGTACTGTACGGGCTCTGACTATGTCCAGCATGGTGTGTCCTACTTATGTACAGGTGTAGTATACGTTCTGTATTGGCTCAGACTACGTACAGCACGGTGTGTTCTACTTACGTACAGGAGTTGTTTACGTACTGTACTGGCTCAGTCTATGTACAGCACGGTGTGTCCTACTTACGTAGAGGTGTAGAGTATGCGAACTGTACTGGTTCAAACTACGTACAGCATAGTGTGTTTTACTTTATTTTTAGGTGTTCTATACGTTATATATTGGCCCGAGCCGATAATAGTACGTAAGTATACAAGCCCTGAACATAAAGTAAAACACACCATGCTGTTTGGATACGAGTCAATAAAGCACGCATGTAACACCTGAACATAAGTAAATCGAACCGTGCTGTAAGCATAAATACAGGCTAATATAGTAGGCACGTGCACAAAACCTGAACATAAGTAGAACACAATATATAAAAATACTTATACATATATATATATTTATAACACACCATACTGGCCCGAGCTAATAGTACGTAAACAACACCTAAACAAAGTAGAACGCACCATGCGTATGTATAAATACAGGCCAATAAATTAGGTACGTACACAAAACATAAACATAAGAAGAATACCATATATATACACCATACTGGCCCGAACTAGTATAATGGTATGTATAAAAGCCTGTACATTAAATAGACACCACGCTGTATGGATAGATAAATCCCAATAAAGTACGTAATCAAGACCCAAACATAATTAGACACCACGTTGTATGGAGTTTGAGCCTGTACAGTATATAACAAATACAGTATCTTTACAGTAAGAAATAATAAACGTTCTTAATGACATTCTACATATTTATTTAAAAATTAAAATGTTGACAAGCTTAGCGCGAAGTAATCAAATATAGAATAACAGGCACACAACAGTAAGTACACCCAATAGTATTAAAAAGTTCAATCGTTGATCCATCTGTATCGGCTTCAATATTTTGTGATAAGATTTTTACTTTCTAGCATTTTAACTTTTTCAATGCGAACGCAATGTTTCATTTTAAAATTCAACGACAAGCCCTCGCAACTACTCTGTCAATGCTATATAGGTGTACTTTTGCGATTACAGATACGTACCATTATGTAACAACTTATTCCTATAATCGAAGATTACTAGATAAAAAAATCGGAGATTACAAGATATAATAACTGGTCAAGTGCGTGTCGGACCACGCATTCTAGGGCTCCGAAGTTAAGTCACAATGTCAGAATAATTATAACGATTCAGTTTTAATATTTTAAGGAAGTTTCAATCGAGTCTACCATACCTACCCAGGTAGGGAATGCAATCCGGATAATCCCCGTAATCCTTAAAATAAAGATTTCCACACATTTTTACTCGATTTAAAAATTGTTTGTTACAACTTTTAATTAATTTTAATATTTAATACCCACGCCGCACAGTGGGCCGATTCTGAAAAAAGGTGGAGTTAGTAATTTATTTCATAATTTCGAACTGAAAATAATTGCAACCGATAGGAAATTGTGTCCTGATTAAAAGATATTCTATTCAATTTTCAAAAAAAAAAACAGTCTATCAAAAAAAAAAAATACTTACGAAAAAAATTATGGAAAGATTTATATTTTATTGTTTTTCTCGAAAACAAGAAATAATACATATCCAAATCTTAAATGACCTTAACTACCACCCGCCCTCTTCAAATTGGCATATAAATTTCTGGCTTAACCCTGCAGCAGCGGCTGTAAAGGGGGGTTAAACTTTAAAAAAATCTTTTTTTGTTGGGATCATGCTTAAAATAATATATTTTACGATTGCTTGTTTAGTATTATTTTTACTCTTGTTATCAAAAACCTACTCAAGATCTACATTTCGATGTGTTAACTAAAACCACTTTCTCTAGTAAAACACAGTAAAAAACAAAATTTTAACAAAATTTAAATAACAACCCATTTAAATACCGCTGCAAAAGGGTTAAGCCATAAACGTATATTGCTATTTTGTTAAGGACTTAAGTTATGTAAGGTTTCTTAAAAGACCTATAAAACCTTTTATTATTTCGAAAAAAATTATGCTTTCATTACATTTTTCTTCTAGAAATATTTTTTATTATGTCATGGACTGAGTTTCATGGAAAATTGTATAATATAATTTTTAAACAAGCACCCAATTCCTAGCTATTTTTAAAGTTTAACCCCTCTTTACAGCCTCTGCTGCAGGGTTATGGCAACTGTTTTTTTTACAATAGTAACAAGTAAACATTTTCAATTCGTAGGATTTTTAAAAAGTCTCATATCAGTCAACAGTGAGTTTACTGTCTGTGTGTTTTTGTCAAACTTGATTTTTATATCAAAGAAAACCAATTGGATGAACAGCCAAACTTCTGCACATTCCTCAGGGTAACAGGCCCCAGTTGAATGAAATATTTTGCACGCAGTCTACCGCCGTTATTACTTTATTAAAATGGTACACAGTATCGTTGATTACTACGTAGGCAGCTACAACTTCCGTAACCGATTTTCCCACAAAAATTACAAAAGGCTGTAATGTGCGTCCTTGTTTTGAAATTTGTTCACGTTTTGATATTATTTCACTCGTTACCTCTGCTTCAGAAGCCACTTGCTTTATGTAGGCATCGCAGATTCCTGCACGAGAATATTTTATTATCGGTTTGCCTTTGCGTTTTCTTGCTGGTGAAATATTTATGATGTAGGCTAGAAGCAGAAGACTAACGTTTTTGATGGTCTCTGGGTCGTTTTCTGGAAGGACAAAAATAATCATGATAACCTACTACACTATACAGTGAGAGTGACATCTAGTTAAGGGAAATGTTGTAGAATAATACCATATTGTGAATAAACGAGCTACATTAAGAAAATATTTCCAAATAAAATATGGGCACAATTCTACGTGCTAGAGTTACGTCCCCTGTTGTTTTTGGGTGACAGGTATACCTGTTAGTTCCACATACCTGTTAGAAATACCTAGTACCTTGTAACAGGTATTGATGATATCATGTACCGTCGTACCTTACTTTTACCTGTTACGATAAATATGCCTCACCTACGTGCTCGCAAACGGTGAAGGAAAACATCATGAGAAAATCGGCATTTCGACGCGCCGTCACAGTCGGTCACAGAGCCTCCTTCACCTGGTCATTGAAGCTGACATGAACGAATTGAAAGGACAAACGAACTATGTACTTACCTTGGATCAGTCCAATCAACTGCAATATAGTAGCAGAGCAGTGTTTGTCTCTAGTTTGTTGTGGTTTTTTAGCGTATTCTATTATTTCTTCTTTCTTCAGATCAAGCATAGAGGATAGGCTGTTGTCTTTCCCAGGGTACATATGTTTAAAATCTTGTTGGAGCTGTACAAAGTAAAATGTATTATAAATCACTAAATTCCAGTAGATTTTAAGGCGGTGATCATCAGAATGAACTCCACATATAAGCTTGATAAAAAGTATGCTATTCCAGCTTAGAAATATATCTTATAAACAAATATATTTATATCTCAGTACTACATCTCTTCCAAATTTGTAGGTATTCCACGAAGAGCACAAACGCTAAGAGCGAGCACCTTAGGTATTCAAAAATAATAATCAAACATATTGATGCTCTCGTGGAACAGCTTAGTTACTCTCAAATAGACACTATGTGTATATGCCACCAATTTAATCCAACCGGAGTGGCACGGCGGGCGAAGGTTCGCCTGTGACGCAGGAGGTTGCGGGTTCGATTCCCGCCTCGGAACAAATATTTGTACGATCTGCAGATATTTGTTCAGGGTGTTCTGGGTATTTTCTATGTATAATAAAAAAATATCTATCTATGTAATGTATTGTATTATGTATATCAGTAATCTAATACCCATAACACAAGCTCTGCTTAGCTTGGGGCTAGATAATGTTGTGTGAAATGTCCAGCATTTATTTATATTATTTATTTATTTAATTATTTCTCAAAAACTACTTGTCTCCCCAAATTAAAAATTTACATGTAAGCCTTGTTATAACATAACCTATTTACAGTAAAAATCCTGACCCCCAATTCGACGGTTGGTAATCTAAAACTTAGCCATACTTTTTATCCGGGTATCATGTGGGTGAAGTCACGGGCAGAAGCTAGTAATGAATAAAGACAACTCACATATGATTTGATGTCATTTGTTGAGGCAGACACAGATGTATCCTCGGATGTTTTCGATTCTGGCTCGGACACTGTTTCTACATTTTCAATGTACTCATCAGGTTCTATAATCTGAAATATAAAAAGTAGTCTAAGCACAAAATCCAAGTAATGGAATGTTATTGTTAGTTGTAGAACTTTTTTGTGAGAGTTTGTCCGGGGAAGTACTACCACCATACTTGTTTCTGCTGCAAAGCAGTAATGTGAGCATTGCTGTGTTTCGGTATGAAGGTTATTTGGGTGCCAGTGAAATGACAGGCATATGTGCACATATTCAAGGTAGGTAGTTCAATTTGAAATAGAAAGTACATATGTGTTCTAATTAAGAAAGATTAAAAGTTACAAAACAATACAAAATCATAAATAGTACTTACTGCAAAAGTGAGATTTGTGTGAATTTTTCAATATAATTTCTAATTTTGATTCTATCTCGTATTTTGGGGATGAGTTCTTTGAGATCTGTAGTGCTCATAACAGCCAATATTTCTGAATCAATATTGTTTTCTGAAAGAAGGTAGGTAATTATAGTTATTAAGGCCAATTATCTACACAAATATTAATGTTAAATACCTAACTCTATTTTCCGCATTCAAACTCTATGGGTGGTCCATTGTGTGTGAGAGCTGTCTGGCTAGGTAGTTAGCCATCCGAAAGAAAGAGTTGAGTCTCCGTCGAGAAGCACTGATGTTTCCAGGGGCTTTTACAGATTGACAGTGTGTTGTGGAGGATTTGTTCACGTTAAGCTACTAGTCCCACACATGCTCTTCTTTGGTCAGCCCCCCCACCCCTAGCAAGGAGGCTGCCTGTGGCTTCAATGTTGTAGAGGTGTTTGTTCAGGAGACAGTGTCCAGTAAGTATGTTGGGCAGGCAATGTTACAGTCATGGTGAGACAGCCAAAAGGGCTGTTCTTGACTGCAGTTAGTGGTCCGTGCCCAGCGTTTTTTGTGTTGGTTCAGAGTACGACGCTACATCCATCTACGTAGCTGAGAGAAGGGCAGATGAAGGAATGGCGATGGGCCCTCTGTGGTTGTTCCCGACCGTTTTCTACCCAACACATCTGCGACATCGTTAATAAGGACCATTTATAAAATTATAATAACTGCACTTACCGCGAAAAACCTGTTCGATGTACTCTAGCTTCAGATCTTTTAGAAAGTCAAACTCCATTTTAACACACAGCCAGCAATGAGGATAAGTACAATAATTCTACGTTACACTGCACTGCAACAGACAGGGCAGCCAGACCAACTACCAAGGAAAATAGCCAGAGTCCAGACAGACTTGTCTTCTTCTTTATTTATTTAATGGTCTGTTGAGGAAAACTTTCCTCAATTTTTCCAATGTCAAGTAATTATTTTGATAAAGTTAGGTCAGTCGTCAAAGTCTCAGTCATGTCAACTCAGTTCTAGTAAAGCGGTGGCAGTTTCACTAGAATGTTCGTGGACAATTTTCCACCCGTCTGAAAATACACGTAATACACTTCTATTTAAATTCACTACCACGTGCTCTTAAAATAAGCTAAACCGATTAAAATGCCACCAAAATTACACGATATAACTGAAAAAAACACTAGAAATTGAAATTAAATAAAAATGTACGACGTCTCTTTTCGAAAAAGCAGAAAAAAGTGCCTACCACACACCAGACTTGTCTTGACTTGATTGATTACCGAACGAAATGTACTGAAAACCGACCGTGTTACCACTAAAAGTGTTAGTTATTCCCAAAATTTACCAAAAAATACTATTTTCTTTCATTCATATAAACACTATGTAACCGTCTGTTCTGTCTACGTTTTTTCAACTACGGACGGGGGACTATTCTCAAATATTACTAGGGGCATATTCTTGAGTGACCTGAGATTGTTTTCATAAAAAAATCGGTTATCTCTAATCTGTAGGATTTTTATTTTACTTTTAGATGATTACGTATGTACATTATACATACATTATAATATAATGTAACACCCAACAGTCACATATACATACCTAGTCCTAAAAAAACAATTAGTTTAATATTGAGGTTACCATGAAACAATGGATGTTTTTTTACCGATTTTGCATGGTAAACAGTTATAATTATTTATGTTTGTTAGATATTGTTAATTTTATTGCAAACAATGCTATAATAGTAGTTTGAAACTGTGGCATAATAAGGGTTCTTAAAATACGAGTGTGTGTAGCATCGCACGAGTGTTTTAATTTAATTAGTAATCATACTCTTGCTACTACTGACCTTAGATCAACACTGGAACTGAACTAGAACCGACTAATAAAATCTTAACAATTGTAATTTAACATCCCGAAATCAAACTGGCATTTGCCAAATCTTCTAGGTAATTGCGGCACCATTGGCAACACTGACGCTAAGTTTTGGCGGTTACAGTCAGCTATTCAGACAAGTATTCGGAATACGTAAATAATGGTCCGGCATACTTATTTGTGTTTTGTTAGTCTATGCTTATACCTATAGAAATATCTATATAAATAGACATTTATTTTGCTTCAGCAGACCCTCAGATCGTCGTGTAGGTACCTACCTACCAAAGCGCTCCTAATTATGCAACGTACACTGAAGTAACTAAGTATGTATAGGTAGTATAGCTTCTGTTGTAGTTCTAGGATTTTGTAAAAGAACACAATAGGTAGGTACCATGTAAACCTAGTTGTAAATCGTCTATTTAGATTTAGTAGATTTGAGGAAAATTGGTTGTCAGGTTGTAGACAGACAGAAAGACACGAAAGTCAGTGGGCAGTGCCGTAGCTACCTACGTACCCAAGTAAGAGCCACGGTGCAAAAATTAAATTGGGCCCTATCTAAGCTGGTTGGGGAAAGCGTCGTCGTTGAGGAATCCCCTGCAAATATGTACCTACATAATATGTTGAAATGAAATACAAATCAAGACAAACGCACACAGCAGTGTATCGGCCAAGGTCGCACTCATGGATTTAGTACCAGGAGACCATGATGTACTTGACAACATGCTAATTTTATAAGTACAGCCCGATCATTGGAAGCCTGTGGCACGAATGATCAGGAATAATCAGGATTGTGCAAAACTTGGCTGGTCATAATCGGCTGATTTTGACAGCAACATGGTGATTTTGTACGACAATATGTACGGCACGTTTTCCGCGACCACCTTGTGATTGGCCGAAAGACCATCTAATCCCTAGCCATCTATTCACCTCAACACAAACTCAAAATCGTGCAGCAGTCTCTGGAGAGAGCTGTGCTCGGAGATTCTGTACCTACAGGCTGATGTTTGTACCACCATCCATTTAGAATGCGTAGCATGAGTAGGTAGGTAGGTACTACCTATTCTACGCGTGGACGAAGTCGCGACTGGGTCAGCTAGCACTTAATTATAATACTTAGGTATTGGATAAAATGTGACAGTCGTTTTCACATGGCTAGGTAGGCCTTTGCGAATCAACTGCCGCCACTGAGTGGATGTTTGTCTATTCTCATCCCCTTTCTGCGAAACATTGACCATAGCAACTACGCTAGTTATAATCATAGTATAGGTAAGTATACTATTACTTGTTCTGTAGTATAACCAATAACCGTAGTAGGTACCTATTGGCATAATTGGCTATTTAAATGTACTTATATGATAGCAACAAACATATCGAAATAAGTATACCTAACTAGCTAGGTACCTACTAGTACTTACAGTTTCGTGAATTTTTATCTTATTATCAAACGGACTACGGTTTCTTGGTGTACCTAAGTAGGTATTGCGCCGTTTTGCGCCCGCAAATAGCGCACGACCTTGAGCGAGTGGCGGAGGCCTGCCTCTGTACCTATAGGTACATATATAAAGGGTTTCTTGCTGTAAGTACCTAGGTACCTATAGGTACTTACAGCAAGAAACCCTTTATAAAGCCCCGTAGCAGGCCACCGCCACTCGCTCATGGTCGCGCGTTATTTACCTACATCCAAGCCGTTTCCCAAAGACAACAGGGGCGCACACGCTTGAGCGCTCGCACAATAAGTTTCCCGCGCAATTTCCTATTTACAATACGTAGCTATCATCTTTATAGTACGTAGGCAACCAAATAATATAAGTACTTAATACAGATATGATGTAACCGTCTACTTATAATACGTATCTATCAACCTTAAGTAAGTAGGCGTTATACTTTACATGGTACCTAGTCATAGTCACTGGCTCCGTATTGTACGCGGCTAACCACATGCTTTAAATATGCTGCATACTGAAATAACGTAGTCGGCTGTTTACAATAAGTAGCTTTCTTCTTTATTGTACGTAGGCAGCCAAATGATGTAAGTATACAGATGCTTTGTAACCGGCTACTTATTATACGTATCTATCAACCTTAGGTAAGTAGGCGTAATACTTAAAATAGTAAGTCACCGGCTCCGTATTGTACACGGCTAGCCACATGCTGTAAATATGCTGCATACTGAAATAATGAAGACGGCTGTTTACAATACGTAGCTTTCTTATTTATTATACGTAGGCAGCCTAATGATGTTAGTATACAGATGCTTTGTAACCGGCTACTTATTATACGTATCTATCAACCTTAGGTAAGTAGGCAGAATACTTGTAATGGTAAGTCACCGGCTCCGTATTATACGCAGCTAGCCACATGCTGTAAATATGCTGCATACTGAAATAATGAAGACGGCTATTTGCAATACGTAGCTATCAATCATGTACTAATTAGGCAAAATAGTTATCATGGTGTATAGATGCCGCATACTGACACAATGCAGTCAGCTACTTAAAATACGTAACTATCAACAACTCCTCAGTATAACCATGAAACCCCGTGACATACTTATGGAACACCATTAAAAGTACTTTTCTGTAATACCATTATGGAACATGGCCCTGCCTACAAACGCGTATGTAGGATTCACCATTATTACATAGACGGAACAATTATTACATAGGTTACCTACGTAGTAAGTAGTAAGTTGCATACACATTACAAAATTGTGTCATGTAAGGAGCATTTTTTTCTCAGTGTATAACATTTTAGGAGTTTCCTCAATCCCTGATGGATTCCATCATCAAAACTGGATTCTGAAAAAAATGGGACCAATCTGGAAGTATATCTCAAATCAAAGTATCATAACCCACCATGGTTTTTTCATAATGTTTTTTTCATCCAGACATTTAGTCTAATAACAATAATAACATTTAATAATAATTTACAATGGCGGAAGTCGGTTTTTGAAATGAAAAGTTATTTTTCGTACGTGGTTCACAATGTTTTCATAGCATTCACATTTGAATGTTCTCCAGGTGATTGTAACCAAGTTTCCGGCTCAGGAGTGCTCAGCTACATACCCTGCGCACCGTCACATGCCTGAAGGATATGTTGATAGCTCGCAGACCTGCTACGGAGACAGGACCAAGTCACAAGACACCTGTCAGGTTTGTACTATCAGCAACTAGCTGAATCCCCGTGACCTTAAGGCCACAGCACACCGGCTGCGTACGCGTTGACGACGTACCATTACGTTGTAATGTATGGAACTATAGGCCTAGTGTGAGCATCGCGTTTACGTGGCAACCGCGTAAACGCGCGTTTGTTGAGTAACCGGCAAAATTAATGTATACGTAAAAACTGTGGAGTCCGAGTAGTTTTTACGTGTACTTTAATTTTATTTATTTATTCATAAAAGGCACGCCAACAGCATAAATATTAACACTTTCACAAAACATGACTTAGTTAGATAACTTTAGTCTGATACATATACCAATTGTAGGCGTACACAACATTGACATTTAATCTTACGAATTAAAAGGCTGAGATAATTTTTAACTATAGGTACTTACTTACCTACATAGTATTAATTATTTAACTTAATAAACAAAATATTTGGTAACAAAACAGATAAGTAGCTTCTACCTATACCTACATAAAAATAAAATAAACTTTTTGAATATAATTCAACATTGTATAATAAAAAAGTAACCGGTTTCTCAACAAACGCGCGTTTACGCGGTTGCCACGTAAACGCGATGCTCACACTAGGCCCTCTGTACGAGACATGGCACACCGCTTGCGTGATGTGCACGCAAGCGTGTACATTCGTAGAGACGCGCGTGTCTACGCTACGTGCTGTATACGCATCCGGTGTGCTTTGGCCTTTAATCTGCTTTTAAGGGAACTCAAAAGAATCTCTCTCTGAATCTAGTGGACCAAAATAGTTGAATTTTTATACATATTTCATTTATATTATTTCTTGGGTAACCGAAACTATATGGGTATATATACTATATATGTATCAAATTTAATATAAAATTTCACGGACGTATTAGCGTAAATAAACGAATTCGAAATTTCGGGGGTTAATTTTGGTGCGCGAACTAGAAAATAAAAAAAAAACCTTATCTGAACCACCAAGTCGTTGAAACTCTAACAAATCATAGCTCACGTTAAAAATACAGGATTTAAAAAAAAAACAAAAATAACGTAGAATAAAAATATAAATGGAATGTATACACCCCTTCATTTCTATGACCACTTGACGGTAATAAGCGCTGCAGCAAACTTCCCCCCTTTTTGGAGGAATTACACCTCCAATTAAATATAGCCGACGACAAAAAAAAAACGATTGTTTTGTCCTGAACCTTTACACCAAGTTTCGTCAAGATTAATTTTATTGAAAAATGCGATCTGTACGCGAGTACGTTCACGTACATACACATGCCGGGAACAATTCAAAATATGAATATCTATCTATGTTATGTATTGTATTAAGTATATCAGTTATCTGTACCCATAACACAAGCTCTGCTTAGCTTGGGACTAGATAATGTTGTGTGAAATGTCCAGCATTTTTTTATTTATTTATGTTATTGCAAGGACTATACGCTCGCTTCGCTCGCTCAATAAATTGAGAAATATAATTTTGAATCAAACCTTTGGTTTCAGGGAGACAGTGGTGGCCCCCTTCACGTGAAGAGCAAGAAGATTGTCTGTATGTACACCATCATAGGAGTGACGTCATTTGGACAGGAGTGCGGCTTGATTGGCGTGCCCGGGATCTACACACGAGTGTCACACTATCTGCCCTGGATCGAGAGCATTGTGTGGCCATAAATACATAAATCTATAATCTGTAAATGTATGCCTCTTCTTTATTTTCTTTATCAGCAGGTCTCCACTGTTAGGTCCTCTTGAATTAGCATGATCACCACACTTAAAAAAATTAAGTTTTTTCTTTGTTTTTGCATTCTTGATACTCTACAATTAAATGATTTTTAATGCGAATAATGTGTTTAACTATTTTCCACGATATGAAGTCTCAAGTTCCTGTAATATCACTATTCAAACCAAGACACAGCAATGCAAGCAATGCTGGCTTGGCGGCATGAAATAGGTATGCCGGGAAAAAATATTCCCGCTCCTCCTACCAATCGGAGTTCCGATCGGAGGACTGGGAAATACCCAGTGGTTGTAATTCTCCAAACAATCTCTTTCTCAGCAGCTCTCGGTACTTTTGAGACTGGTCGTGTTTTGCAACGCGATCTTCAATATTAGGTATATTGGTAGAGTCTTATTCAATTGGTGGGTACATGGGAACTTGTAAATATAGGACTGGGGGTGCCACGGGTCTAAATCTTAGTTCCCGTGGCACCCCCAGGGGTATCTTTCAGGTGTCATGGGTCCGGAATAAGTCTGTTCAGCAAGAGATCTGTCGCCGCGTCGCACAGTGGGCCTATTCTGAAAAAAGGTGGACGTAGGAATATATTTCTTACATTTTTAAAAAATACTTTAGAAAAAATTTATTTAATTTTTTCGTACTTAATTATTTTTTTTACGTATGCAGAACTATTTTTTTTATTAAATTGGGTAGAATATCTTTTAATCAGCACACAATTGCTATTGGTTGCAATAATTTTCAGTTCACAATTATGAAATATGTTCCTACGTCCACCTTTCTTCAGAATCGGCCCACTGTGCGTTGGGGAGCGTGGGGAGATGTAGGTATTTATCTCGGCGGCGCGGTCGTGGCCTAATCGTGAACTAACGTTGTGAACTTCTGTTACTTTCTGTTACTTTCTGTTAGTTTCTGTTAGTTTCTGTCGGCGTTTTGAATCACAAACTAAAGTTTAGTGATCGGAACCGTGAGCTGATCAACATGAGCCCAAAAACTGCCAGGCTACTTTTAAACGTCGAGGAGTTCCGTTGTTCTCCTTCCGTCTCCATCACCACATCAGCCGCCACCATAATATTGTATTATCCTTTGAACTTGACAGGTATGAAAAAATTTCAGCTCAATCGGTCAAAGATAACTGATTTAAAATTCATTTGGAAGATTCCACCCATACATATATTGCAAATTAAATAAAAGCTTGAAAAAAAAAACTTACACATACAAAGGCTATTTAGCTTATTCTTCCAAGAAACTCGCGTCGCTCGTTCAATAAATCATATTTTTTAGGGTTCCGTACCCATAGGGTAAAACGGACCCTATTACTAAGCCTCTGCTGTCCGTCCGTCTGTCACCAGGCTGTATCTCTTGAACCGTGATAGTTAGACAATTGAAATATTCACAGATGATGTATTTCTGTTGTCGCTATAACAACAAATAATCCAAAAAAGAGTTAAATAAATATTTATTATTATTATTATTATTATTATTTATTTATAGACGAGCAGCTTTCGCTGATGTGTCTACGTCAACAGTGTTAAAATTTAGTTGAAATATTGTCTCTTAGGTTTGGTAAATTTTTTTGAGCACTGATTAATTTGTTCGAAGCCAGATGTCGAGTTTGTTTTTGAATGCATTGACAGAAGTGGCAGTAACAACGTCATCTGATAGCGCGTTCCAATTGTACACCACTCTATTGCTGAAGAAGTGATGGGCGGCAAGTGAGACGGCGGGGACACGGTTTAACTTCAGCTGGTGACCACGTGAGGGTCTTAGGTCATCTTTCCTTATAAGAATGTCTTGAAAGTTCGGCAGATTGTAATGGTGGGTCATAATCTTGTAAGTTTCGATAAGATCTCCTCGAAGGCGTCTATCCTCAAGAGTAGTGAGACGTAGTGCGAGCAATCTGTCCTCATAGGATTTGCGACGTAGAGCCTGCGGTATCTTAGTGGCCCTCCTTTGGACACGTTCAAGAAGGTCTATGTCTTTTTTGAAGTAGGGGTGCCATATCTGAAATCCGTACTCCAGTAAGGGCCTTATATAAGTTTTATAAATCTTACAAAAAACATCAACAGTCTTTGTTAAAAAAGATCTTCGTATGACATACAGAAATGAATTCGCCTTCTTGACTATGGTAGTAATGTGTTCCTCCCACTTCAGATTATATGAGATATTAACCCCTAGATCTCGCTGCATGCCGATTGGGGACAAAATGTTTCCATCCAGTGTGTATGTGACTCTAGGGTTATTGTTGCCTAAATGGAGAATGTTGCATTTGGATGCGTTTAGTTTGATTATCCAATCCTTTGTCCAGTCTTGTATGCGATTTAAATCTTCAGTATGTCTTTATTTAAGGGGGCTCCCATACAACAAACGTGTTTTTTTTGTAGTTTTTATAGGATAATGGTACGGAACCCTTCGTGCGCGAGCCCGACCCGCTCTTGGCCGGTTTTTTATATAATGTATACAACATTTATTGATTATGTTGTTTTCGTTGCTAAACTCGTTTGCAAAATCATAAATACCTACTTACCTATAACATGGTAACAAATCTTGAAATTCATTCATGTAGTCTTCGAGCGAGTGTCAACGTCGTCGCGTCGTAATTCAAAGGTCATAAATAAAATACATCTTTTTTTAATAAATAATACTAACTGCTAGCCATTATTTTTAAAACATAATTCTCATCAAAAAGGTTAGTTTTAAAATCTCCAACATTTTGGGACTATACCCCGTAATCCCCTTTGGAGCTAAAAGTTCATGCTGAAGGGGATTTTGACACTTAAAATTCCCAAAATCTCCTAAGACTTTGCGAGTGAAATCAAGTGTTTTGTTTGTGATTTCAGAATTTGATTTGCGAAAATGAAGTTTGTTTTGTTATTTGTTTTTGCTGTGTTAAGAGCAGATGGCGCTTTTGAAGGTAAATAAATGTGTTCTTTTACAAGCTTTTATTTAATTTGACCTATGTATGTTAGTTAAGTTAGTGTGGGTGGGACAAATCTTGAAACAGTTGAATCATTATTTCTAATTTTTGACCCAAGACATTTTAAAGGTCAGAGGATATGTCGGTCGATGAAGGTGGTAGGTAAGTTATTGATATCATGTTATCATCATCATCAGCCATCAAGACGTTTACTGCTGGGCGAAGCCTCCCCCATAGAATGCAATGGGGGGATTTGCCATAATCACCACGCTTGGAAGGATTGTTTTTTTTTATACTACTTGGTAAGCAAACAAGCATACGACCCACCTGATGGAAAGTAGTTACCGTAGCTTATGGACGCCTGCAACACCAGAGGCATCACACGCGCGCTGCCGACCCTGAGACAAAGATGAAAAGTCTCATGTGCCTGTAATTTCACAGGCACCCGCCTGTATTAGGTACTTCCCCGGACGAAATCTTTCACAAGAAGTTCTACTACTAACAAAACTACTATTGGTGATCGCAGTTTGGTATTACCACCAATCCGCTTGCCAAGGGTGGTGATAATGGAAAATCCCCTTATTTAATTCAATGGGGGAGGCATCGTCCAGCAGTGGACGTGAACAGGCTAATGATGATGTATCTATCTTAAGAGGGGGTGGGGGGGGAGGTTCTGTAGCCAAAGCACACCGGATGCGTAATGCAGCACGTAATGGTGGGTACAGATTGGTGCAATGCAACATGTAATGCAACATGCAATGCAAGAATTTGAGGTCCACATTGCTGCAATGTATCATGTAATGTAACAGAATTCCTATAGTGTGGACGCCTCGCGCGCACGAACTGCGCCTGGGTCGCACACGCTCCGAGCGTTACAACTCGTGCGCGGCTCGATCCGAGATTTGTCGGTTTTTAGTACGAACACAAAGGGGCGCGCAGTGTTCTCGTTCTGATTCGTAGTCAATGCGCGTACCGCGCGCGCCACACGTCCAAGGCAGCAGGGAACATGCAGTGTAAGGCAGAATATTACATTACATGTTGCATTGCACCAATCTGTACCCACCTTTACGTAGACACGCGCGTCTCTACGTATGTACACGCTTGCACGTCACGCAAGCGGTGTGTCATGTCTCATACAGTTCCATACATTACAACGTTATGGTACGTCGACGTGCATGTGTACGTTTACGCGGACGCAGCCAGTGTGCAGTGGCCTTTAATCTCGGCGGTATCGGGGCACGCAAAAAGAGAAGTACATAACAAGTAACAAGTACATGGGTTATGTTTGTTTATGCCTATAATGTATTGTAAGTCTCTAATGTATGTATTTATTTATTGTTAGTGTGTACCTGGTATAACATTGTTCATGTATGTTTACTTAATTTTACAATTATTATTGTTAAACTATACCTAAGTACATAAAAACTACCTAATTCTTTTCAACGTATTATGCACCACCTACATAAATTTATCCGCCCTACACAAAGGTTAGCTGGTAGAGAATGGTTCCTAGCATTGAGTTCGCCTATGTACATGTTTTTTTTTGTGCAATAAAGAATATTCTATTCTATTCTACATAATATTCTACATAAGTAGCACTTCTAGAGAGTTTATCTGTTCTATGGTAATACCTAACTAAAAGCAGTATGTTTAACTTCCTAGGAGAATCCTGCGACTCGTTCGGTGAAGAAGGCGTGTGCAAGCATATTAGTAACTGCCCTTCGGCCCTCGAGGACATAAGACGAGGAAAACCACCAATTGTAAGTAGTTTTTATTTTATTTTTATTTATGTGAGACAACAAACAACTACATTATATTATATTTTAGTTACGATCTGTGTTAGTACATAAAAAGGTGATTGCTCTCGCATGTGGCGCGAAATTCAAATTTTATTGTGTTTTTTGTAAATCACAGCTAATCAACACTTCTTGAGATAGAGAAAACAGATTTTGCGAAAACTAGGAGACCTAGCACACATGTTTTAATTGATAGTATCTCATAAACGGCATTAGTTAAGCTACGCATACCTTTAAACAAAAAAAACACTAAAAATCTTTGAAGAGTATTCGTAGCTGAAGTAATGATTTATATGTGAAACTATAAACTAAAACATGTGTGTTATTTCTCCTAGTTTTCGCAAAATCAGTTTTTACTATCTCAAGAAGTGTTGATGAGCTGTAATGAGCAAAAACGCAATAAAATTTGAATTTCGCGCCACATGCGAGAGCAATCACCTAAGACTTGTTAATAATGTAGTCCACAACGCTATATACGTGTTAGTTTTATACATGATTACATAATGATGCAGCTAGAGGGTCTATAAGAAGTTTATATAAAATAAGTAGGTAAGTAAGACATACCAATGTGAAAAACCCTGCTCAAAAAATATTTAACAAAAAAAAATAGTCCGTGGAGGCGGAAGAAGTGAAACTTCGTGGTAAGTGCTTTCATACCCCCTCCATGGTAGCGTTAAACGTTTGTTGGCAGTCGCATTAAAAGTTTCACTTCAATAGTAGTTTTGAGTAGGTAAGTAAATTAATAACAGGACAAGGAAGATAGCAACAAAAATGAAATAAAAAGGATACATTAAATAACTCCACTCAGAAAAGAGCAATATTTAAAAGGTTTTTAAACTTATAGTTAACACCATAAACAACGAACCCTGATGGATATACCAGCCATGCCATCATGAGGGTCGAGAATTTGGAGTCTCGCCTTTATGTGAATTTTATTTAGTACAACGGATCTATCAGTAAATACTCGAACGAACGGCGCGGCGCGTAGTAGTTTCAGGAAAAGTATTTGGAACCCTAAAAATGTACTAAACTCAATTTTCATGTTGTTTTTGGTGTACCCATAGCGTTCATCTAATAAAGACTTCCCGACTTCTTTCAAAAAACGCTGAATCAATTTCAATTAAATTTATATGGGACCACCTCTAAATCTTCATAACTATCAAACAACAAAATAATCATGAAAAAACGATTCATAATTGGCGGAGTAATTGCGTAACAAACATACAAAAAAAATCATACAGTAAAATTGAGAACTTCCTCCTTTTTTTGAAGTCAGTTAATATAATACTTACCTATTCTTGTTAGCGTTAAAGCAAAAAAATAATTTAATGTTATTTGTCAATCAGAATAAGTACCTATACGCATTATCACCAGTATCCTTTAGACGTCTATTGCTAGACGAGGCTTCCCCATTGAAAACAAAGTGGGAGGACTTTTTCTGCTCTTTCGAAGGGAGACGTCGTCCTTTTTTATTTTATTTCAATTTCTAGTGTTTTTTTGAGTTATATCGTGTAATTTTGGTGGCATTTTAACCGGTCTAGCTTATAAAGAGCACATAGTAGTGAATTTAAATAAAATAAGTGTATTGCGTGTCTTTTCGAAGGGGTGGAAATTGACCAAGAACATTCTAGTAAACTGCCATCAATTTACTAGAACATGACTCGACAGAAGACTTTGACGACTGGACATTGTTTGATTATATCAATAACTTGACATTGGCAAAATTGAGAAATTCCTCAGATGCCATTATCTAAAAAAAAAAAAAACAATGTGGGATTTGTCATAGTCACCATGCTTGCGCAGGCGGATTGGTGATCGCAGTATTCATGTTGAGTTCTCAGGTGGATGCTGCTGCCCATCCCCTGTTGCAATTCGGCTTTTCCGACCGGGAGGAGACGGAGATAAACATTTGCCAAACGATATTTAGATTGTCTAGATAAACAAATCAAAATATGGTTTGGCGTTTTATTACCTACTAGTATTAATTTACATCTAGCTTAGGAAGTAACTTATATTTAATCTGTGATCTAGCGGTGACCCGTGTTTTTATTCAAATGGAACTTGAATTTCGAGTTACAATTTCACAAAGTCGACATGAAACTCGACCGAAAAAAGGTTTATAAGTAAAACTTTATTAATGGGTGTTTTTGGAGAGAAAAATAATTTTTAACCGACTTCAAAAATATTAGGCTCAAAGTTCGGTTGTATTTTATTTTTATATTACACATAACTTCGTCTTATAAACCGATTTGGATATTTTTTTTTTTTGACTTGATAGTTTAATATACTTTTTTTTAAAACAGGATTGATGATGATGTATGTCTCTTGGTTTATCCTACAAAGTCTCAAGTTTTGATTCTGGGTAGTCCGTACATGCTAAATACCATCGGTCAGTCATTCATCCCCACCGTTGCGTACGACCTTGTGACTATTCCTTATTCAAGTAAGGAAAAGAATCTTGGTGTGATCTTTGACAGTCACTTGTCTTGGATCAGCCATATTAATGAGGTCAGTAAAAGGGTTCATTTTTCATTCCAATCACTCAAGCGCCTCCAAAAATTTCTTCCCTTTGAAACCAAATGTACCCTAGCTCAAACCTTAATGTTGCCTCTTCTTGATTATGCCGATGTCTGCTTTCTTGATGCCACGGAGGAACTTCTTAATAAACTGGAACGTCTTCAAAACTTGTGTATTCGGTTTATATTCGGTATACGCAAGTTTGATCCGAGTTTAGATCCCAATTAAAGTGGCTTCCTAGTCGTCGTCGTCGTGATCTTCATGTTCTCTCTCTTCTATTCAAAATTCTTCGTAGTCCAATCGCTCCTCCTTACCTCCGGGAGCGCTTTGAATTTCTTGTCCCTCGTGGTAAGCCTTATGCAGAACGTGCATGTCCCTCCTGCTACAAACGCCCCCTCACTCTTCCAGTCGCTACGGTGACTCCTTTACCGTACAGGTGGTAAGGCTTTGGAATGCCCTTCCCCATGTCATCCGTGACAGTCCTTCAGTTAACGTCTTTAAGAGTGGAGTAAAAGAGCACTATCTTTCTCTGTAAATTGTTTCTTTGGTAGAATTTATATTTTTATTTATGTATGATACCTACCTATTAGATGTATTAGTATACTTATGATATGTATTTGCTATTTACTATATATATATTTATCTATGTTTAAGTTTGTTTATTTTAATTAATATATAATTTTTAATTTGTTTTGTTTCTCACTTTTCTTTTTACATGTGTGCACGAACCTACCTCTATAATCACCACTCTCTAGCCTCGGAGCTTTGCTGGAAGAAAACTCTTTTTAGGGTTAAGCTCGCCTTTGTACATGTCCTTTAGTTCTGTCTTGTGTTCTTATTATGTATATGTGTGTACAATAAAGAATAAAGAACAATCTACGAGGAATTGAGGGAAATCCTCCAATATTATAGATATACCTATATACATGTAACGGATTTGGTATTTTTAGCATCAAGTTATTGTTTTGTATACCTTTAGCAAATAAAAACATGCAGATAGCCGAATTCAATGGCGGAAATCGTTTTTTTTAATGAAAAGTTATAATTTTGAACAGCCACCGCATAGAAATATTATTTAAGCTGAAGGCTTTTTAATTTTTGTAAATGTTTAAATTTTCACTTAAGGTCAAAGCTAAGGAAGGTAAGGATGCTTACCCATGCAGCACGTAACGTAGACACGCGCGTCTCTACGCCGTGGAGACGCGCGTGCACGTCACGCAAGCGGTGTGCCATGTCTCATACAGTTCCATACATAACAACGGCATGGTACGACGACGTGCACATCTACGCCTACGCATGCGTAGCCAGTGTGATGTGGCCTTTATCTTTGATCATTTTACTTAATTATTTACAAAAATTATTTAATTTTCAGACATGTGGGAGAAACAGACACCATGGCATCATAGTGTGTTGTAAAACAGGAAATGTTCTTACAACGACAACGTGAGTAGTATCTTTAATATATAATATAAATAATATATAATTTTTATAACGTGGTGCGCAACAGCGTCAGTCTGCGCACTGCGCATAATTAAAATAACTCCCATCCAGGCAATACTCAGAATAAAGACTTTATTCTGAGAGGCAATATTATTATGAGCAATTATTTTTTAGCAAATGTCAAAATTCATTTTTGACAAATGCAGAATGCACTATTATAATAGCAGCTTGTTTAAAAAAATCATTTTTACCAACTTCAAAACAGGAGGAGGTTCTACGTTCGACTGTATGTATTTATTTATATAAGTAATATTATGTTTACCGATTTCTCCGTCAAATGTGGGACGATTTTGAAAATTTTAATAAAAAATATTTTTTTTTTGTTAGAAAGGGTATACTCTCTTCTGGGTCTTATCGCTTAATCATGGAGGGCTCTTCGTATCTTCGTTAGGTTTCTGTAGTAGAAAAGTTGTCACAGATTAATTTATAAAGATTATTTTAAACAGGTCATCAGAGCCAATGACCACAGAGTACGTGCCCAAAGAGTACGATTATGAGATCATCGACAACAAGCGAGCGTCCAGCAGCGTCTGCCAACCCATACCAGAAAAATTAACCTCAAAACCTACTGGCCGGAAGGCTTGGGATAGTAAGATATTTCGACTCCATTTGTACCACTTTATGGGCCACTTTTTGGCGAGGTAAACCAAACCTATTTGGTTGGGTAACATTTTGGTTTTTTGTGGTTGGTAGGTTTTTGGCTAAACATCATCTTCTTCATAAGCCTCTAAATGTCAACTGATGGACGAGGCCTCCCTCTAGAATATGGAAGATTTGCCATGATCACCACGCTTGGGAGACAGATTGGTGATCGCAGTATTGGTGTACTCAGATGGATGCTGCTGACCATCCCTTGCCATAATTCCTTAGTCGCCTTTTACGGCATCCACGGGAGGAATTGGAGGTGTCCTATTGTTACATAGACTACCACGGGTCGCCACTCTTAAGAACCGAGAACTTTTATTCCCCAACGGTTGTCGGTTCTGCGAGTTATAATATGACCTGTATTTATGAGGTATATGGTCACCTTGCTGGCACAATAATACTGTTAATATTGTCACAAAACAACACGTGAGTCTAGATTTTGTGGTTGAAAATTTAAACAAGATTTGATTGTTAGACAGCTATGAAATTAAATAAAAGAATCTAGGACTTTATCGCAATCGAATTTAGATTCAAGCGGTTGTCATCAACTTTAGGGTCCTTTCTAACGATAATAATATTTGCAAACTTTCATGACAGAGATGAGGCGACAAATTGCCAACAGAGGCATAAATCTGTCTCTGTTATATTGATGGGATCGATATTAAAAATTGAAAGAGCTTTAAATGTTTTGTTCTCTATGCAGAATGCCTAGAATACCAAGAGAAATACGTATTCCCGTGTGAGCAGGGTGTGGCTTTATCCGGCAGCTTCGGCCGCTCAAACCACTGTCACCACAATGCTGATGAACTGATCATAGGAGGCACGACTGCTGCTAAGTGGGAGTTCCCTCACATGGTAAGAAGGTGCGGTTTAGCTAAGTATCTAATGATTTGAATAATCATGACGAGGTTCTCATATTATTTATTTGTAAATTATAAATAGGAGCGGACCCAAAATTTGACCTTGTGGTACTCCATAATTGTAATTATAATAGGTATTTTTTTTGTACAACATTTAAATGTGGAATACCGTTTTGATGCTTGAAATAATACATTAGGGAAGAACCAGCCTGATTTTCCCACCATCCAAGCTCTTTCTGACACCAATCCAAACTTACGTTACTGTGTCCATAGCTTATATTAATTCAGTAGACCTAGCGCTACTAGTGGATACCAGGAATAACTTTAATTCTGCAAATTAATAAAAAGAGGATTAATGACGCCAACCTCCAAGGTTATCTTTTGGTTATAAAGGTTTGACGACCTCTGTGGCGCGGCGGGCGAGTAGCTGGCTGAGATGCGAGAGGTTGCGGGTTCGATTCCCGCTGTGGGACAAATTATGTTTGCACGATCTGCAAATATTTGTTCCGGGTCTGGGTGTTGTGGTACCATGGCACTTTTAGTTTCTAATACCCACGACACAAGGAAAGCTAATGTGGGACCAAGACTACGTATGTGATTGTGTGGGTGTTATGTTGGTTTTATTTTTATTCCAGGTGTATTTGGGCTACATAAACGATGAAAAGGTGATAGATTACCAGTGCGGAGGAGCTCTGATCAGTGAGAAGTTCGTGTTAACTGCTGGACACTGCATTATAGACGCATAGTGAGTATGTGGGCACAGTATAGTAGCTATGAAGCCAATTTTTACAGCTGCCTTGGCATTTTACGACATTATAGCTACGTGGGACTGTCTTTTGAATTGTATTATCAGGAACTTAGGTTAATTCAATTATCAGTTTAAGTAATAGAGCTTCATGAAAGAGTTCGTTTGAGCAATGCTGTGTTTCACCTAGGGTTGCTTGCTCAAAAGCTGACCCATCTTTCACTAGCCAAGACTCAACTCGATTTTAATTAGGAAATGCAGATTTGATTAAATTCAGTCAATCATCAAAGTAAGCCCAAGCCGTGTTTGTTGCCTGATTCTTCTATGCTTGGTTGTGTTGAAGTAATTTTTAACAGACTTCACAAAAAGGAGGAGGTTCTCATTTCGGTTGTATTTTTTCGTTTTTTTATTTTTATTTTTTATGTTAGTTACCTTGTATCTCCGTCGTTTATAAACCGATTTGGAAAATTCTTTTATTATTTGATTGGTACCATTTTTTTTAGAATCCTGTTCTGATGATGGAATCCATGGGGAATTGATGGAACTCCTAAAGAAAAAGAAAGAAAGAAAATACATTTATTTCGAGCAAACTAAAAACCCAATATTTACACACAATAAAAACAACTAAAAACTAATTGAATCAAAGTCAAAGTCAAAGTCAAAGTCAAAAAGAACTTTATTCATTGAAATCACAAGGATCATTTTGAATCGTCTTATATAAAATTAAATTACTCCTGAATTGCTGGGTCTTTCACAGCAATGCCTTGTATACGGACAGTCCACCCTAAAAAAATAAAAAAAAAAATATTATAGGCATACATATAGCAATTTTGGTATTTTCAGCAACAAAATATTGTTTTGTATGCCTTCAGCAAATAAAAACATGCAAATAGCCGAATTCAATGGCGGAAGTTGGTTTTTTAAATGAAAATCTTTAGTTTATAAAACTAATCAAAATTATCCTTGTGATTTCAATGAATACAATTATTTTGATTTGATTCGATTTGTAGCAATGTCACACAGTAGAATTAGTAATCCTTAGTGTTTTTTTTTTGCTTTTTGCAGTGAAAATAAAGTAAGCCATGCCCTTGTCGGAATCCTGAAACGTAGCGAAGAGTCGGCCAGCAATCGATACGGAATCAAACGCATCATTCAACACGACAAATACCAATCACCCAACAAGTACCATGACATCGCGCTACTGGAGCTAGACAGAGTGTAAGTTTATTATCTATTGAAATACCTAAATCTGCAATTTCAAATCCATCGCCGTAAATACAGCGTGTTAAAGGACGGCTCCATTTCATTCGGCGGGAATACTGTAGGTACCGGTAAAGCTACCTATATCATAGCTATATAAAATAGCTTTCGCCTGAGAGGTGATTCATACCGGAGAAAACCTTTTTTTTCGTTACGTATCGTATTTGTCAGCCTGCAATGTACGCATTTATTCCGGCCGCGCGAGTTCAACGCTCCTTAACAGCTGATCGATCCGTAGCGCCAATATTTCTTATGTGGTTTTCATTGCTTTTTTTTGACGTTTTTATTTAATAACATGTTTTTAATGATGGAAATTAGGATTTTGTGTTCCTTTAATGATATTTTATAGATATTTATAAAGAAAACACGAAAAAAGCGGGCCAAAAGCGAGTATTGTTTTTTGTTGTTTTTTTAGCTTAAATATTTTGAGACTCATGGCCTGAATGCACTTTTTCAGTTTTCGGGAGTAGTCTTTTTACGCCCTGTATTAAATCCCTTTTCAACCGACTTCAAAAAAGGAGGAGGTTCTCAATTTGACTTATGATTGTTTGATGATTATTTTCTTGTTTGGTAGCCTCATACTTCAGACGTGGTCCCATATACAAAAACCGACTTCTTTCAAAAAGCGCTGAATCAATTTCATAATTTAAACATTTGTCCCGCAGTGGGAATCAAACCCGCCACTTCTTGCATCTAGCCGGCTACTCGCCCGCCGCGCCACAGAAGTCGTCAATTATTAACACCTATATCATATTTTTTGTGCGAGGAATTAAATTTTAGCATATTTCAGGGTTAAGCTGGACCACAGAACTGTCCCTGCCTGTCTCCACACCGGCGAACCAGTTGAAGACAGTAGGGCTTCAGCTGCCGGGTGGGGTGTCACTACCTTTAACGCTCAGAACTCTAAGTCTGATAGACTACAAAAGGTGATAAACATCAGCTCATCCGCCCCTCAATGAGGGGGTTTTCACGGCCGTTTCAAATCATGCTTTCAGCGTTGAAAATAGATGGCGCTGCTCTGTAACGTAGCAGTCAAGTGTCAAAATAAAGTGAAATGTCAACATCGACAACGTAGAAATAATTTTCGTTTCGTGGTATTTATTATTGCCTACTTCTAAAAACACCACGAAATCACCAGCGCACACTCAAGAAGCAAACACAAACAGAATATCATGACTAATAGCCACAGACTACTTAGATAATAGTTTTGTACGCGAGCACCACAGACAATCTTGATTGATACAGTTGAGTCAGCGCCATCTATCGAACAAATTTGAACTTCTTTTTTTCTTTTTAATCGAAGATGAAAAGCCCTCATTACAGTAGCAAATAACAATGGAGAATGTGACAATGGTGATCAGTTTGTCAGCATTAGCGCTGTCCAAATCTTTTGATACTTGAAAGGAGGAATAATAATATTATTAATAATAATATAATAATATTTAGGTCAAGAAGTTTCCCTCTATTCAAGTTTCATAAGATTTAGATCAAAGCGCTATAAAGGCTGCCAAAATGATCGCCATTCGTAGCATTCACGTTTGATTGTAATTATATTATATATTAGAATATTTATGATATGTATTTGCTATTTAATATATACATAAATATATATATATTTATCTATGTTTAAGTATGTTTATTTTAATTAATATATAATTTTTAATTTGTTTTGTTTCTCACTTTTCTTTTTATATGTGTGCACGAACCTACCTCTATAATCACCACTCTCTAGCCTCATAGAGGTTTGCTGGAAGAAAACTCTTTTTAGGGTTAAGCTCGCCTTTGTACATGTCCTTTAGTTCTGTCTTGTGTTCTTATTATGTATATGTGTGTACAACAAAGAATAAAGAATGTTTCTCCAGGTGGTTCTTACCAAGTTTACGACTCCGGAGTGCTCTGACCTTTACCCTGAGGGGTTCTCCGTCTTCATGCCGAAAGGATACGCTGAGGATTCGCAGATTTGCTACGGAGACAAGAACAAGGCGCAAGACACCTGTCAGGTTTGTTAACAAAGTCAATTGTATCTTATTCATTGGAATCACAACGATCATTTTGTATCGTCTTATAAACTAAAATTACTTCTGTTCCTACGCGATCAAGCTTCGAAGAATCAGAGGCCTTACCATGAGCTCTTATAGCAATTCAGCTCAAAAACTATTAAGTACAAAATATCGGTTCTTCGTTGACATCCCTTTGAATAACTTCTATAGACCTTCTGCTACTGTGCCTTGCGGACATCACGGAACCGATATTTTGTACTGAATAGTTTTTGAACTGAATCGTTATAAGAGCTTATGGTAAGGACTCAGGGCATCAAACACGGCGTGTGCTATTTTTTTGATGATTTTTCTTACATATACAGGTTGTCCCACGGTCATGCTAGATGGAGAATAAGTACTTTAAATATTAAAGTTAGGAGGTTTTACTTAATGGAGACTTGCCTTAATTTTTATAAATCCGTAATACTGCATTCAACGATATTAAAAAAGTCACTTGCCTAAGCCGGGACTCGAACCAGCTAAATTACAAAAAAAAACTGTATTTTTATGATACCGATCGAAAGAGTAAATTACAAGGATCCATAAAATAAATAAATGCTGGACATTTCACACAACATTATCTAGCCCCAAACTAAGCAGAGCTTGTGTTATGGCAACTAGATAACTGATATACTTAACACAATACATTACATAAATATAGATATCTTTTATTATACATAGAAAATACCCAGAACACCCTCTTATAATTTCGGTGCATCGAATGTTTTGGTCTGGCTACTAAACCGTGTTTATATACTTAAATGTTTTTTACAACAAAAAATATTTTAAAATATATTATCTTAAATTATCTTTCGCTTTTAGGGAGACAGTGGTGGCCCTCTGCACGTGAAGAGCAAGAAGATTGTCTGTATGTACACCATCATCGGAGTGACGTCATTCGGACAGGCGTGCGGATTTAAAGTACCCGCAATCTACACCCGTGTGTCCCACTACCTTAATTGGATCGAGAGCGTTGTGTGGCCTAATTAGGCTACATAATGATGATTGTCGATTTATGGATTTAATTAAATCGAGAAATCGATAAATTCCTGTCTGATCATCAGCCTATGTTAGACAATATACAAATAACTTCAATAATGTTACTTAAGAGGGCACTTTTCTACAAATTAGCTCCCTCTTTAACGTACGCGATAACCCGCGCGCCATCTCGCTCGCGCTAGCGAGTGTCGTGCACAAAAATGAAGTTTTTTGTTTATTATGGCGAAAATAAAGTGTTTATCAAAAAACTGATTTTAGCATAAGAATAAATAGTTATTACCTACTTGTTGTAGTAAAATTTATCTTAAAAAACTGTAGGGTTCCTGAGATTTCTTTCAAAACGTGTGGGAAACAAGGATTTTTCATTAAATAAAACTATCGAGGTTTTTTTTACATATCGTGTTTTCAACTTTACAAAATGAATGCAAAAATATAAAATTTTCATATTCCAAAATATTTAACTCGTAGAACCCGTACATACCGAGTTATAAATCGATTTTGTTGGGCAAAATCACATATTACGCCTTCTTAAGAAGGACACAAATTGAGGAAAATGTGCCCTTTCATTGTTATATTTAAAACGGTATTTAAAATTATAAGTCACATTTGGTTAGTTGTAACTTTTCAATGTAATAAAGGTAGTTTAATTTGATTTTTTCTACTAAGTTGAAAGGAAAAATTATAATTTTACTAATAATGGGAACAGATAACTAAATAAATCTAAAAATTTAAATTAAATAGATCTTATGTACATGCATTCAAATATACTTTAAAAATATACATTAAAGACTTTTTATTCCAGAAAAACCTCGAAAAACTTTAAACCCTAGAGATCCTATCTAGAGATTTACAATTTGTTAGTTGTGCCCTTTTTCGGTGCGAGGGCACAACTAGATAGGGGGAGTATATAGAAATCTACTGTTGGACATAGACCCCACAGAATACCGAAACGAACGGTCCGGGGCCGCCTCCATCCCCTGAAATTAATGAATTTATAGCCATCAATCATTATCATCAGTCTTTAGACGTCAAATGTTGGACGAGGCTTCCATAGAATGCCATGGGATGATTTGCCGTAAGCACCACGCTATGGCAGGCGGATTGGTGATCGCAGTTTTGGTTTTGAGTACTCAGGTGGATGCTGCTGCCCATCACCTGGTGTAATCTGGTGTTTTGTTAGTAGTAGAACTTCTTGTGAAAGAGTACGGGTCATGTCCGACTCGGACTTGACCAGTTTTTTTTTATTTGTGCTATTTACAATTTTGATATTTTAATAAACAATTTTAAATATAGCATGTGTCTACTGTGTTTTATTTATTGTCATAAATATATTTTGACGACCTCTGTGGCGCGGCGAGTGAAGGTTCACCTGCGATGCAGGAGGTTGCGGGTTCGATTCCCGCCTCGGAACAAATTTTTTTACGATCTGCAGATATTTGTTTAGGGTGTTATGGGTATTTTCTATGTATAATAAAAAATATCTATCTATGTAATGTATTGTACAGTTATCTAGTACCGATAACACAAGCTCTGCTTAGCTTGGGGCTAGATAATGTTGTGTGAAATTTCCAGCACATATTTATTTATTTATTTAAATACTTCTGCTGACTAAATTACTTCATCACGCTTATATTTTTTAACCGACTTCACAAAAAAGGTGGAGGTTCTCAATTCAGTTGTATTTTTTTAATGTTTGTTACCTCATCTCCGTCGTACATATACATAGCGATTTTGATATATTCAGCAACAAATCAAGCATTTTCATTCAGAAAGTATCATAATCCTTTCACCACTCTAGTTTTTTCAACATCCAGAAATTTAATCGAATAAAATGGCGGAAGTCGGTTTTTTAACCGACTCACAAAAAGGAGGAGGTTCTCAATTCGGTACCTCATATCTTCGTCGTTTATAAACCGATTTGGAAAAATTCTTTTTTTATTTGAATAGATATACTTCCAGATTGGTATAATCCAGTTCTGATGATGGAATCCATGAGGAATTGAGGGAACTCCTCAAATATTGTAGGCATACATATGGCGATTTTTATATATTCAGCAACAAACCAAGCATTTGCATTCAGAAAGTATCATAACCATTCCACCACTACGGTTTTTTCATTAAAAAAAAACATCCAGATATTTAGTCGAATACAATGGCGGAAGTCGGATATTTAAGTGAAAAGTTATCCTATGTTATATCAAATGTACAAAGATTTCTATAGCAGCATTATATAACACTAGTTGCGCCCCGCGGTTTCACCCGCGTGAATAATGATGAAAATTGATGATGATGATGAAAAGTAGCCTATGTGTTAATCCAGGACGTAAAGTATCTCCATTCCAAATTTCACACAAATCCATTCAGTAGTTTTTACGTGAAAGAGTAACAAACATCCATCCATACTCACAAACTTTCGCGTTTATAATATTAAAGTAGGATTACCTGTTTCAAACTAGACATGAATAACTGGTTTAGTCATTAACACATAATGATGAGTCTATAGCAAAAAGAGGATAGAATATTACTTTTGCTTCATAAGCCGATCTCATCCACGTATATTTAAAAAAAAACCTACTTCTTTCAAAAAGCGCTGAATCAATTTCGTTTATATTAAATAACCAAACAAAAAAATAATCATCAAAACAATTCATAATTGACGGAGTATTCGTGTAACAAACATGTAAAAAATATATATATATATATATATACTACCTGGTGCCCGCGACTTCGTCTGCGCAGGATTACTATTTCGAGTAGCTTATATTAGCGTGGCGTAGATAACTATTCATTAAAAAAACCGACTTCCACCTTTGTATTCGACTAAATATTTGGATGAAAAAAGAATGATGAAAGAACCATAGTGGTGAAAGGATTATGTGTACTTTCTGAATGCAAAAGCTTGGTTTGTTGCTGAAAATATCAAAATCGCCATATGTATGCCTACAATATTTGAGGAGTTCCCTCAATTCCTCATGGATTCCATCATCAGAACTGGATTATATCAATCTGGAAGTATATCTATTCAAATAAAAAAAGAATTTTCCAAATCGGTTCATAAACGCCGGAGATATGAGGTAACAAACATACAAAAAAAAATGCTACCGAATTAGAACCTCCTCCTTTTTGTGAAGTCGGTTAAAAAGAACTAACATTATGACAATAAAATTATCACAAAAATAATTGTTTTGGCAGCGCACGCCGGAATAGCTCGCAGATGGTAGATTTTTTCCTAATTACTTGACACTTATCGTCATATTATGGACAATTCACACAATATCTTTATAAATTGTAGCCTATGTGTTATTATGATGCTATATTATATATATGATATAAGCTATATTATTGTACAGTTTCATTAAAATCCATTCAGTAGTTTTTACGTGACAGAGTAACAAACATCCATCCATCCATCCATCCATCCATACTTACAAACTTTCGCGTTTATAATAGTAGTAGGATAGGATAGGATAGGATTTAGGATAGGATGTTGAATTGAGCACCTACTCCTTTCTTTTAAGAAAGGAAATTTGAATGACCTTGAGGTGTTCGCCTCTATAATACATCGCAAATTATTTATTTTAGTGACACCTATGTAGTCCATTCTAATGGTACTGCCATCTAGCCGTCCGTCCGAGAACCGGCGGCTGACTGGTCCGCTTCTTGCGCACAGCCAGATTCGCACGGATTCATGAAATATAATTCATAAAAAATAAAGAGAACCCATTTTAAAAAAAATTAATCGTGTAATAATTCTACTATTAAATTAACTATCCAATTGTGTAAACTAAAAAATTCAGTAACGTGAACTTTAAGAGAAGATGTACAAAATCATGATTTATTTAAATTTTTTCATGGGTTTATTGTCGAGTACTTACGACGTTAAATCATTAAACCAATCGTGGAACTTGATGACAAAATGTCAAATATATGTGGTGGCTTTTAATTTTTTTTCTACTTGCTTTATTTAACGAGGAGAGAGGCTTGAAAAAAACAGCTTGACGCCGTGTTTGGTCGGGGTACTGCCTTAAGTCATTTAAAAAGAGGGAGGATTTGCCATAATCACCATTCTTTGCAGGCGGATTGGTGATCGCAGTATAGGTGTTAAGTTCTCGGATGGATACTGCTTCCCATCTCCGTCGCCTCTTACGACATCCACGGGAGGAGGTGGAGTCTTATTCTTAGGCTGTGATCACCACGGTGCACATGAACCATTCACATGACATCTAAGCGCAGCCATCTATGATGGATACCTACTAATTTATCTACTTTTTAACCGACTTCAAAAAAAGGAGGAGGATACGGTTGTATCTTTTTTTATGTTACCTCATATCTCCGTCGATAAACCGAATTGGAAAATTCTTCGAGATTCGTCCCATTTTTTTCAAAATCCAGTTCTGATGATGGAATCCGTGATGAATTGAGGGAACTCCTCAAATATTACAGGCATACTTAGAGCGATTTTGATATTTTCAGCAACATGTCAAGCATTTGCATTCAGAAAGTATCATTTGATGAAGTGGAACTTGTGAAGAAGACCGCAAATGCCCACCAATCAAAATATCATCCAGATACTTAGCCGAATACAATGGCGGAAGTCGGTTTTTAAATTAAAAGTTATTCATTATAAATAATCAGATCTTGATACTTATCATATATTTTAAATACCAACTTTGTTTTCCAAAAATTAGGCTAAGGATTACGAATAAAAAAAAAAAAAAAAAAATGGATCAGTTGAGGGTTAAAAGTCAGCTGTAAGACCAAAAGGTCCTTACGATACAAGTGGTATGCCAAAAAATCTGAGTCTAATCGGTTAAATTACAAAAAATACTCAATACTACTTCGTAAGTGCGTTGACCAGTCCATAAAGATACACAATCATAAAGTTTTAAATAATGCAAAAAATGTGTGTAAAGCAACATGGCAACTTATTAAGAGTGAAACAGAAAACACTACACAAATTAAATTCATAGATTATTTACAACAAGCTGATAATAAAATACAGAGTCCCAATAAAATAGCCGAAGCATTTAATGATTATTGGATTCATTTAACAGACAACACTAGCCAAAACAAAGTTCGATACACCACATGTAGTCAGACAATATCTAGCAGTATATTCTTAAGGCCATATTGCAACGATGATGTACTCAAGATTATACTATCCCTTCGTAACACTAATGCAGAAGGGTATGATGAACTTTCTACTAAAATCTTGAAAGCTTGTTCGATGGAAATTACCCCGATCTTGACGTATTTGATTAATTTATCGTTTGAAGAAGGGTCATTTCCTATCCTTTTGAAGAGATCTGTTGTTAAGCCAGTACATAAAAAAGGAGACAAAACTAAATTAGACAATTATAGACCAATAACGTTAATTCCAGTATTATCCAAGATTTTCGAAGTGGCAATGCAAAAACGCTTATTACATTTCATAGAAAAAAAACAAATATTAAAACAAGAACAATACGGGTTTCAAAGGGGTAAATCTACGACAATAGCTTGTTTTAATTTAGTTAAAAATATAATAGATAGCATAGATGACAAAAAACTAATCACAGTGATATTCTTTGACATGTCAAAGGCATTTGACTTTGTATCTCATGACCTCCTTCTGCATAAACTGGACAAGTACGGAATCCGTGGATCTTCTTTAAACTGGATCAAGATGTATTTAGAAAATAGATTACAATGTGTAGAAATAAACAATCTTAATGACAAAAAAGAGTTGACGTCTTTCCGATCTACCTACAAATGTAATAAATTTGGGGTACCACAAGGAAGCGTCTTAGGACCTCTTCTTTTCCTTTTATACATAAACGATCTTCCAGAAACAACTCATAAACCTTGTATATTGTTTGCCGACGACATTTCTTTAATTTTAGCATCTAAGCGTAATATTGACATTAATGATTATATAACTGATGTAAATGACACTATTGAGTGCGTAATTAAATGGCTTGAAGATAACAATTTACATGTAAATTTGACCAAGACAAATTTTATTCAATTCGGCACGTATGCTAGTAAAGATAATCAGTTGGCCATTTCACATGAGAACACTAAAATTCTAGAAGTTGAGAGTACGACATTTTTAGGAATCGTTTTGGACAAACATTTAAATTGGAAAGCGCACGTCGAAAAAGTATGCTGTAAAATTAATAGATTTGTTTTCGCGCTATACAAATTAAGAAAAACATCGGCGCAGAGTACTCTATTGCAAGCTTACCATGGCTATGTTGCGTCAGTACTAGCTTATGGACTTATACTATGGGGTAACTCACCGATTTACAAAGAGCATTTATAGCACAAAAAAAATGCATTAGGGCTATTGGTGGCATACCACCGTGGGATTCGTGCAAACCATTATTTAGGCAGCTCAAATTGCTCACCTTGCCCTGCATGTATATTTTGGAGTCGGCTTTATTTGTGAGAAAGCACACACATTTTTGTTTCTAAAAGCAGGCGTTATGTATTCAAGAAACACTAGAAACCCAGACAGAATTGTTTTATCCAAGTATCCTAGAACTGCAATGTATTTAAATAGCAGTTATGTAATGTGTGGGAAAATTTATAACTCCATACCCAGTGAAATTAAAAGCCTTCCACATAGCAAATTCACCACAAAAATGAAGTTATGGCTGCAAGAAAAGTGTTTTTATAGTGTTAAGGAACTAATTGACAAAAAATGAAATTATAGATATTATAGCTTTGACATTTGTGTATTGTGCGTATAATTTTTATGTAATTGAATATTTTATTAATTTAAAGTCTGATGTAGGTATATATAGGTATATGACATGTGTAATTTGTTTGACATTTAAATTCTTATAGACATACCTAGCTTCATTAATATTATTGTACACCAATCTTGGTAACATAGTGGACATTGTTGTAAATTTTTACCTAACATCTTAATACCATACCTATGTTTGACAATAAATGATATTTGATTTGATTTGATTTGATTTGATTTGATTTGATCATGTATTAGCCGAGATATAATGACGAGACAGTGTTGTCAACAATAATCTATAAATGTACGTTGCGCCGAGAAGTTGCGGGTTCGATTACCGCTGCCAGACAAATGTTTCCATGATCTGCAAATATTTGTTCCGGGTCTGAGTGTTGTGTTACCATGGTACTCGTAGTTCCTGATACCCACGACACAATCCTATTGTGAGATTGGGACTAGTATGTGACTGTTGGGTGTTATGTGTTTATAATCTTCTCCCACGCCTTACCTACTACCTACATTCATTGTTTTTTTTTAAAGTCATTTCGCTCTGTTTTTATGGTTCCGTACCCAAAGGGTAAAACGGACCCTTTCACTAAGGCTCCGCTGTCCGTCCGTTTGTCATCAGCCAGATATACAACAAAAAAAGTGATTTTTTGGCCGTTTTTATAGGATAATGGTACGGAACCCTTCGGGCGCGAGTCGTTTTCGCACTTGGCCGGTTTTTTATTTATTTGAGTTTTTTATCTTGTAATTTTAATGGCATTTTAACCAATGTAGCTTATTCAAAGCACAAGTGTAGTGAAATAAAATAGAAGTGTATTGTGTGACATTTCAAAGGAGTTTGAAATTGTCCACCAAAGTTTTAGTAAAACACCGCTTTACTAAAACATGACTTGACAGAGACTTCGACGACTTGGATTGAGTGTAACGTTGCAAATTAATCAAAAAAATACTTGAAACCGGTAGTACGAGTATAGAATTTAAAAAAAAAACTTAGTTATGTAGTAGTGAGGCGTGGGAGAAGATGATGTAAGTACCTACTCAATTATAGATTATTGTTGTCAACACTGTCTCGTTATTATAGCTTGACTACTTACATATTATTTATAATCATCATTTATAATCGTCTAACTATCACGGTTCATGAGATACAGCCTGGTGACAGACAGTAAACAAAATACGGCAAAAAAAACAAGTTTGTTGTATGGGAGGCCCCTTAAATATTGATTTTATTCATTTTTTGATTATTTGTTGTTATAGCGGCAACAAAAATATATCGATCTGTGAAAATTTCAATTATCTAACTATCACGGTTCATGAGCTACAGCTGAGTGGTGACAGACGGACGGACGGACGGACCAGTGGAGCCTTAGTAATAGGGTCCGTTTTACCCTTTGGGTACGGATCCCTAAAAAATAACACCTAAGTAGAAAATAACAAAGAAAAAAGTGTCTCTCATTCTACAATAACACAAAAATTGAAGAAAAATAAACAACCAAGGTGTTCCCAAAACATATTTTCTACTTATACTACCTGCCGATACCATTCCCAGGTATAAAAACACGGGTAAAAAAAAACTCAAATCTCAAATTAATCGCAAAAATAAAAATGCAGTCTTGTTTACGTTGCAAAACAATAAAACAACGAATATGATAAATCTTCAAGTAGTAGGTAATTCCAGTTAATGACCAGTCGAACCGAGGTCATTGCTGGCTGGATTAGTTAGCAGTTGACCGCGCGTCGCTCGACGCATCACTGGCCACTTGTAATCATATTCGATATTTAAAAAGATATTCCAAATTTGAAATTCTTGCAACGAGTTTTCAGTAAAAGATATCGTTCTAATTTTGAATTAAATTCAAGTTTAGTGAAATGTTCTGATCGCTTTGTGAAAATGAAGTTTGTTTTATTGTTTGTTTTCGCTGTGATTAGTGCAGATGGCGCTGAAGAAGGTAGGTAACTGTTTTTCCTTAATCAGGGGAATGTGAGAGAACTAAGTTCACCGAAATAGCTCACAGCATTAGCAAGTTCAAGTCGAAGTGGCAATGACAACGGTGAGGCCCAATTCTCTGTAAAATGTATTTCAAAACAAGCTTTTGTTAAAATCGTTATCGAAACCTGATCAAAATGAGACCAAAGCTCAACTTTCCTTTAGCGACATTGAGCTAGGATGTTCACATTTTTATCACATGTAGGTTCACATAACACAAGCCTAAATATTATGAAATGGCGTACTGCGAAAACCAATAGTTTTGGAGATATTAGTTTTTAAAATTTGCTAAAATCCATTTTTCGAGCTCCATATTTTGCTGATATTTTACTATTTGTCAGTGTTCGGTTACGATTTTCGGCTTTTGACAATGTCAGTGTCAGACCAAATGACAATATATTATGCTAAAAATTGGCGGCCCTCGGTAGGTTGTTAGGTTTGGAGGAGGGGAGCCGCGGCAGCGGCCGCGCTTCACCAGAACCGACTTTATGGAGTTTTAAAAGAAGGTACAGAAGACCTTATCGTCGTAGAAGATTTTTTTTTCCATAGTTAACCTCAAAATTTTCTTTATTTTTCTTCTCGAAAACTAGGTTTTCGCAATTCCCTACCCATAGGGGAGGCCTCCCCTCACACCTCCCCCTCCCCTCCCCTCCCCCTCCCCTCCCCTCCCCCTCCCCCTCCCCGCCCCCTCTCAAGCCTTACCTATACTAAATGTCGCTAAAGGAAAGTCCTTCCTGAGCCCAATCACTGCCAGGCTACTACTATCTTGCAAATGAATTTTAAATCAGTTATCTTTAACCGATTGAGCTGAAATTTTGAATACCTGTCAAGCTCAGATGACAATACGATATTATGGTGAAGGCGACCTGATCTGATGATGGAGACAACTCTCCATCATCAGATCAGATCTTCTCTGTTCTGATGGTGGTCAACGGAACTCTTCAATGATTATAATCATATAATCATTGATTGGCGGCATATTGAACCCTGAGCATAACGAGGGACTCTAGCGAGGGAGTTATTAGAGTCCTGAGTAAAGCGAGGGCAACCTTCTGCTGCTGTGCCTTTAAATATAGCTGCGGACATCACGAAACCGATATTTTGTGCTGAATAGATTTGGAACTGAATCGCTATAAGAGCTCATGGTAAGGCCTCAGGTCACTGACCTGAAGCAGAACGTACAAAGCTGAACGTACAAAAAACCTTTTTTAGCCGACTTCAAAAAAGGCAGAGGTTCTTAATTCGGTTGTATATATTTTTTAACCGACTTCACAAAAAAAAGGAGGTCTCAATTCGATTGTATTTTTAAAAAAATTTAACCGACTGCACAAAAAAGAGGAGGTTCTCAATTCGGTTGTTTTTTTTTAGTTTATGTTTGTTACCTTATATCCCAGGCGTTTATGAACCGATTTGGAAAATTCTTTTTTTATTTGAATAGATATACTTCCAGATTGGTCCCATTTTTTTCAGAATCCAGTTCTGATGATGGAATCCATGAGGAATTGAGGGAACTCCTCAAATGTTATAGACATACATATATAGCGATTTTGGTATATTCAGCAACAAATCAAGCATTTGCATTCAGAGAGTATCATATGGTGATTTAATCCCTTCACCACTCTGGTTTTTACACCATCAAAATATCTTCCAGATATTTAGTCGAATACAATGGCGGAAGTCGGTTTTTTAAATCAAAAGTTATTTATTGAAAAGTTATCATTTAAACTTTCATATTATTTAAAAGGTTTCATTTACACTCGAGAGCAATGAATCCGGGTCACTTAAAGAATCCTAAAAATCTCGGAAACTAAAAATGCTAGGTTAATGCAATAAATTGTATTTAATAGACAATGTAATACTCCTTAAATGAAGGTATTAAAACTTCTTAGTTATTGTAAAGTTATATCATAAAAAAATCAAATTTGAAAAAGGGCCACTTTCGAAGATGGAACTACGAAATTACAGCATTTGGTTTTGCTTTTGTTTGTAATCTGTCATTTATCATTGTTTGATTTCTGTTTTTTTGTTGTTTTTTTTCTGCGTAAACGCAGTAATGGAAGCACGAGGAGGCAATACGAAGTATTAAAATTCAAGAAAATCGTAATAAAGTTCAAAAATTTCATGTTTCCTATTTTTGTTTTAAGGAGAGATCAGCAGTTTTTTTCTTTATGTAATTTTGTGTTAATAAAATGTATGGTGACTCATATTTTTTTTACCTTCATTTAAGGAGTATTACATTGTCTATTAAATACAATTTATTGCATTAATCTATCATTTTTAGTTTCCGAGATTTTTAACATTCTTTAGTGACCCGGATTCATTGCTCTCGAGTGTAGATTGCCCTGTTTGTTTTTTGGATCAAATCTTGAAACTGAATTTTGGTCCAGTTCCAACCAACCGATTGAGCTGAAATTTTTCATACCTGTCAAGTTCAGATGACAATACAATATTATGGTAACGGCGAGCTGATCTGATGATGGAGACGGAAGGTGGACAACGGAACTCCTCAATGGTTAGTAGTAGCCTGGCAGTGTTTGTGCTCATTTTGATCAGCTCACGGTTCCGATCACTAATAAAGCGTTAATTAAAAGCGTAAATATCACTAGAAACGGGATATTTACCATGATTTTTGAGCTTTATTGATTCCCGATATTTCGGGCAGTTAGTTTACCCGTGATCATGGCGCATGAAACTGTGCCGAAATATTGGGAATCAATAAAGCTACTATTACTTTTCATTTAAAAAACCGACTTCCGCCATTGTATTCGACTAAATATTTGGATGAAAACAAAAAATGATGAGAGAACCATAGTGGTGAAAGGATTATGATACATTCTGAATGCAAATGCTTGGTTTGTTGCTGAAAATATCAAAATCGCTATATATGCCTACAATATTTGAGGAGTTCCCTCAATTCCTCATGGATTCCATTGTCAGAACTGGATTCTGAAAAAAATGGGACCAATCTGGAAGTATATCTATTCAAATAAAAAAAGAATTTTTCAAATCGGTTCTTAAACGCCGGAGACATGAGGTAAAAAAAAATACAACCGAATTGAGAACCTCCTCCTTTTTGGGAAGTCGGTTAAAAATACACTTATCAACAGAAAACTTGTTTAATTAATTTCCCAGGTGACCTTTGCAACGCGAACGGTGCAGATGGCGTTTGCAAGAATCTCCGGGACTGCCCATCCGCCATAGATGATATCAGAAATAAAAGACCAGCTCCAGCTGTACGTACCTTGATATAATATGCGGAAAGAGTGATAGGAGACACTTTATTGACGACCTCTGTGACGCGGCGAAGGTTCGCCCGCGACGCAGGAGGTTGCGGGTTCGATTCCCGCCTCGGAACAAATAATGTACAATTTGCAGAAATTTTCATATTCATTTCTTTATTGCTCTTATGCAGTAAGTACATTAATATTAGTAAGTATTGGTCTTATTATACTAGGTTAGTTAAGTACTTACACATAAACCCCGTTAGGGCGCTGCAATTTTATTAGATAAGACTGTATGCATGCATGACTATTTATTCTTAATTAAACAAACAAAGCAGGTCAATAAACAAATGTCAAAACAATGGCAATTTTATGTCAATACAAATTACAAATAAAAATGTCAAAAAATCCGTTAGGACAAGTCAAATCAATAAAATAAAAATAAATAAAATTAAACAAAATTAAAATAAACTGGTAAATTATGTGTCAGGCGGACGGGCAATAAAGTCCTAACGGAAGTCCTAATTTTGTTCAGGGTGTTCTGGGTATTTTCTATGTGTAATAAAAAATATCTATCTATGTATTGTATTATGTATATCAGTTATCTAGTACCCATAACACAAGCTCTGCTTAGCTTGGGGCTAGATAAAGTTTTGTGAAATGTCCAGCATTTATTTATTTATTGTAGTTATTGCAAAAATCATCACTTTAGACTTAAGGCATCCACTGGACAAAGCTTCCCCAAAACTCATAGCGTGCAATGGGGGGGATTTAATGTTGTAACGGTTAGACAAACGTTTTCTTATTTGTCAGAATTCAATTTATTCGTTTTTACATATTTTCTTAACTAAACCCGTCCATAGAGTTTCTCACTATTTTCCTGTTTATTGTAAAGTAGCTGTCAGTGTCATTGCTTAAAAACTCTGTGGATGCTTATTTTAAGGTGGATCGTCTCACTTGTGCCGCAAAATTAAAATTTTATTGACAAAATACATAAAAAAAAATCATTGAAGAATATTCGTAGCTAAACTAATTACCTTTAGGAGATAGTATCAACTAAAACATGTGTGTTAGGACTCCTAGTTTTCGCAAAATCAGTTTTCGCTATCACAAGTAGTGTTGATGAACTGTGATGAGCAAAAAACACGCGTAAAGGTGATGTCCAATAGTGGTTTTTTATTAATTATTAAATCTAACTGGGATAAATTTAATATAGATAGGTAGGATAGGGTAGAGATCCCTAACCCTATCTTTTCTATGAAAACCATACATTTTAGACCCCCAGTTTAGGTGATAATCATATTTTTATTTTGGTGGATATTTAGACTTTTGGACGAATAATGGCGGTTTGGTTACCACAAAAAATGCCAATATGCTCTATCATTAAATAAAAAACAATCAATCAATTAAACTGACTGATCAAAATTGACAGTACATTATAAAAACAACATTGCACAATTTGTACATGCACCGCTGCACGCACACCCCATTTACTGACATTTACTGACAACGACAACTTTTTAACTTTACATTTCTTGTGTGGTTTTTTTTTTGCAGGATATTAACAAAAGAACATAACTAATTTATTTAAAAAAAATGGGGGGGGGGGGGTGTTTTAAAATATGATTTTTGCAGTTTTACGTTTATTATTTTTGTATGTTCCAAATCAGTAACGTTTTGGGCTGGTAAGATTTTATTCGGAATAAAAAACCAACCTCCATACAAAAAATGGACATCACCTTTGAATTTCGCACCACTAGCGAGTCGATCCACCTTAAACTTTCACACAAATCAGTAGTGCTAGGAGGACTGTGCTACTAGTCATCCTGGGCGTGCAAAAACATAATAACTTAATTCTCATAATCGAGACGGTAGGTCACATAGATAACCTACAGTTTATGTATTACCTATTTAATAAATAAGTAAATGTAGGTTGATAAATAAAGTTAATAGGTAAAATTAAACTGTATTATGTAGTTAATTAATACCTACATATAACTATCTATAACTCGCTCACAGTCACGCAGCGGGCTATGGAGAGAGCTATGCTAGGACTATAACTACGTGTTAGAATTCGAAATGAGGAAATCCGTAGAAGTACCTAGGTCACCGATATAGCTCTCAGAATTAGCAAGTTGAAGTGGCAATGGGCAGGTCATATAGCTCGCAGAACTGACAACCGTTGGGGAATAAAGGTTCTCGAATGGTGTGGCGACCACAAACCGGACGACGCGGTAGGGGAATGCCCTCCACTCGATGGACTAAAGACATTATAAACGTTGCGGCGAGTCATATCGAAATCATATCAAAATAATTTTATTAATTGAAATCACAAGGATCATTTTGAATCGTCTTATAAACTAAAATTACTCCTGTTCAAATTAAAATGCTTACCAAATCACAAAATAAAAAAAAAACTAATTATTAAAAACTTACCCACCACCACGGATTTACTGATCGGGTGTGTACAAAATTTCATGAAGTTTCATCAAGTAATAGCCAAATTAGAAACAAACTTCGTTCGCTTATAAAAGAGCGTAAGCGACCCGGCCACCTTCTCTTAATCCTACTATCCTACTAATATTATAAACGCGAAAGTTTGTAAGTATGGATGGATGGATGTTTGTTACTCTTTCACGTAAAAACTACTGAATGGATTTTAATGAAACTTTACAATAATATAGCTTATACATCAGAATAACACATAGGCTACAATTTATAAAGATATTGTGTGAATTGTCCATAATATGACGATAAGTGGAATAAGTGTAAGTAGGAAAAAATCTACCATCTGCGAGCTATTCTGGCGTGCGCTGCCAAAACCGCTAGAGTTACACATATGTAATGTATGATGGAAATGTTTATCTTATTAAATAGTCCAACAAAAAAGCCCGCCACAGTATATATATAGGTTATATTCTTTTCTACGCCACGCTAATATAAGCTACTCGAAATACTAATTCTGCGCAGACGAAGTCGCGGGCACCAGCTAGTGAAATAATGAAGCGTGCAGTTTTTTAACTAGACGCACTCTACCTACCTACACAACGCTAGACATGAGGATAAATTACAAAAAAAAAACATTCAAGGTTATTTTGATGCGGAAAAACACGTTCCTAAACCAAAGATGCAAAAGATTAATTCTCACACCTCCGTGGCGCGGCGGGTGAGTCGGCTGAGATGCGAGAGGTTGCAGGTTCAATTCCCGCTAAGGGACAAATATTTGTATGATATGCAAATATTTGTTCCGGGTCTGGGTGTTGTGGTACCAGGGTACTCGTAGTTACTGATACCCACGATGCAGGGAATCCTTATGTGGGATCGTATGTGACTGTTGGCTGTTATGTGACATACATACATATAAATAAATAATAAATATAATAAATAAATGCTGGACATTTCACACAACATTATCTAGCCCCAAGCTAAGCAGAGCTTGTGTTATGGGTACTACATAACTGATATACTTAATACAATACATTTACATAGATAGATATTTTTTATTATACATAGAAAAATACCCAGAACACCCTAAAAAAATATCTGCAGATTGTACAAATATTAGTTCCGAGGCGGGAATCGAACCCGCAACCTCCTGCGCCCCAGGCAAACTTTCACCCGCCGCGCCACAGAGGTCGTCAAATATATACAACATACAAACACCGATTCTTCCAAGTTGACTCAGAGAACTCACTTCGCTCGTTCAACAAAAAAAAGGTCTTGACAGACAGACAACAAGTGATCCCATAAGAGACCGGTTTTTGCTTGTTGATTTACGGAACCCTAAAGTGATCAAGGTCCTCCCTTTTTGTTGAAAATTTTATTTTTCATAACAAGCTTTTATTAAATTAGTGGTCGGAACCGTGAGCTGATCAACATGAGCCCAAACACTGTCAGGCTACTATTAATCATCGAGGAGTTGCGTTGTCCACCTTCCGTCTCCATCATCAGATCAGCTCGCCGTCACCATAATATTGTATTGTTATCTGAACTTGACAGGTATGAAAAGTTTCAGCTCAATCGGTTAAAGATAACTGATTTAAAATTCATTTGCAAGATTCCACCTGGACAAACATACACACATTGTAAGTTAATTAAAAGCTTTTAATAACTTTTCATTTAAAAAACCGACTTCCGCCATTGTTTTCGACTAAATATTTGGATGAAAAAAAAATGATGAAAAACCCATAGTGGTGAAAGGACTATGATACTTTTTGAATGCAAATGCTTGGTTTGTTGCTGAAAATATCAAAATCGCCATATGTATGCCTACAATATTTGAGGAGTTCCCTCAATTCCTCATGCACTCCATTACAATATTTGAGTAGTTCCCTCAATTCCTCATGCACTCCATCATCAGAACTGGGTTTTGAAAAAAATTGGACCAATCTGAAAGTATATCTATTCAAATAAAAAAAGAATTTTCCAAATCGGTTCATAAACGCCGGTGATATGAAGTAACAAACATTAAAAAAAAAACAACTCCTCCTTTTTGTGAAGTCTATTAAAAAGGGGGAGGTTCTCAATTCAGCTGTTTGTTTTTTTTTTCAGCAATGTGGCTGGGCTGGCACAGACGTCGTAGTGTGTTGTAGAAAAGGCACAAGTGCGAGTACCACACAGCGCCCTGTACTTACAACTACTAAGAGGTAATGAATACATACGAATAAAAACAAAAAAATAACCGATTAAAAAAACTAATATAAATACGAATGTTTGGATGTTTGTTTGTTTAACATAACAATAAACCAACAATCACATACCTACATAGTTCAGAGGGCCTATTACGAGTTTTGCATTGCAATAATCACTTTGCGAGTCGTTGTTCATTCTGTGGCGCGCAGTCGATAGAAACAGCACAGATTTATAAATAGTTACTATGTAAGTCACGTTGAATACTCACGACTTTTAGAGTGATTGTTGCAATGCAAAACTCGGAATAGGCCCTCTGATCCCGCACTAGGATTCCCTGTGTCGTGGGTACTACGGATACCCAATTAAATCTTTGCGGATACCATGGTACCACAATACCTGAGGCCCAATTCTCTAAATTATTTTAAAACTACACTGAAAGTTAACCGAATCGAGACTGAATTATGAATTGATACAAAGTTGGTATTCTGCTCCTTATAAATAACAATTTAGTTCAATTCACGGTGACTACCATTAGAGTAGGATAGTTATAGTAGTATATATAATTGGAAAGAGTAAAGAGAGACTCCATCTACTTATGCTAAAATTAACGAAAAAACTTTGAATAGTTCAAGTTTCGGTCACATTTCGATATAATCACATTACAGTGTTGTAGTTTATGTCAGGTGAATACTATTTCTGACATTTAAGACATCGACACAAGATCGAAACATGATCAGTACGGCTAGCATAGGCTAACTAACCTTAGTAACGATAGCGAGTCGCTAGCGAGACGATAGTAAATGACAAATATTAACCAATCAACTTACAAAGATTTCAAGACACCCTAATGTCATTGGCCAATACTAGTGGTTCGCCCCGAACTGAGACCTCGCGATAACACCTTTATCAGCCCGACTACTTAACCAAGTAATTTCAATTTTTAACCGACTTCCCAAAAAAGGAGGAGGTTCTAAATTCGGTTGTTTTTTTTTTTTTTTATGTTTGTTACCGCATATCTCCGGCATTTATGGACCGATTTGGAAAATTCTTTTTTTATTTGAATAGATATACTTCCAGATTGGTCCCATTTTTCAGAATCCAGTTCTGATGATGAAATCCATAAGGAATTGAGGGAACTCCTCAAATATTGTAGGCATACATATGGCGATTTTGATATTTTCAGCATCAAGCCAAGCATTTGCATTCAAAAAGTATCATAATCCTTTCACCACTATGGTTCTTTCATCATTTTTTATTCATCCAAATATTTTGTCGAATACAATGGCGGAAGTCGGTTTTTTTAATGAAAAGTTATACTATTATTATTTTTGAAAATTTTCACCTCGAGGTCTACCAGTACAGTACAGGATCTATCAGTAACAACTCTAATTTCCTACACATCATCGAAATAACCTTTAAATAGGACTAAGCAACGGGGCATACATACTACATACCAGTATATCAAGTACCTGACGAATTAATTTATAACGTCCTTTTGACGAAATACGTCTCTAGCGTCATTCAAATTCCTAGAAATGAGAGGTCAATAATGGATGTTATATTGGTTTATGTTTTATGGAGTACATGTTTCTAAATTCTTCAGTTTCAGACTTTTCCCTGTAGTTGTGACAGAAAAGCCACAAGCATACCAAATTTCAGCATTGTGGGATTGCTGGAAGTACCCTAGAATTTTTGATATTTACGTTTTTTATTTTCCCTAATATCTCAAAAACTACTAAGGCTAAATACTTATTAAAAACAGTTTTGAAATGTCCAACCAAAGCGCTTTCATTAGACACCCCACTTGATCTGACTGTCTCACTTTTATTTTTTTTACCCCCTCTTAGACCCCAATATCTCAATAACCCCCTAACCGATATAGCCCATAACCTTACCTACAAATTGTACCAATACTATCTACCCCTATACCAAATTTCATGACGATCGGATTAACGGTTTGGAAGTTTTCATCGGACAAACATACATACATATACACATACATACAAACGCCGATTCTTCCAACTTGACTCAGAGAACTCGCTTCGCTCGTTCAATAATGACGTCGGCGATCGTCTCGCTGGCGTCTCGATAACGTTAGTTATTCGTGCTTACCCCACCGAACTCTATTTTAACTATTTTTTAGTTAATGAATTGGGCCTCTGTACTAAATATTTGCAGATCATGTAAACGTTTGTCCCAAAGCGGAAATCGAACCTGCACCTCTTGCGTCTGAGCCAAGTAGTAGTTTTGTTAGTAGTAGAACTTCTTGTGAAATAGTTCGTCCGGGGAAGTACTACCACCGTACCTATTTCTGCCGCCAAGCAGTAGTGTTCGCATTGCTGTGTTTCGGTTTGAAGGGTACGGGTGCCGGTGAAATTACAGACACATGAGACTTTCATCTTTATGTCTCAGGGTCGGCAGCGGGCGTGTTATGCCTCTGGTGTTGCTGGTGTCCCTATGGACAAAACAGTAAAGTAAAGTAAAAAGTACTTACTAAAGTAGGCAGGCTACAGGCTGCAGGCTGCTAAACTCTGGAATGCATTACCTGTTTCGATCCGACATGCTAAATCTCTTCATATTTTCAAAAGCATGGTCACTCAACATTATTTGTCATCACTCTGTACGTCATCTTGACATTCTTCTAATATCACCATTATGTATTATTATTGTATGTAGGTTTATTATTTATCAATAATATATATGTAGGTACTTATATAATTGTATGTATTATATTATACTGGTAGAATATATTTATAATAATTTATTTATTATTTTGTTTTTGAAATCAATTTGTTTTATTAGGTTCTTGTCTTTTTGTGATTATACTAAGATGTACGCCACCGTCCTTATTTGTTAAATAGTTTCTGTCCATCCAAAGGTTGTCTGGAAGAGATCGCTCTTAAGCGATAAGACCGCCCATTGTACCTCTGATTTGAAACATTGTATCTTTATTTTTGTTGAATTTTTGTTTATGGTGTACAATAAAGTTATAATCTATCTATCTATCTATCTAAAGTAGTTACCGTAGCTACGGTAACTTCTTATTACTTAATGTCATTGGTTCTACTAGTACTTCTTAGTTTTGCTTTGTAGGTACACCTCAGTCTATTATAGCGTTGCTCATTTCGTTCCATCCAAAGGTTGCCTGGAAGAGATCGCTTTCAGCGATAAGGTCGCCCATTGTATTGCCTTTCTATCGTAATTGAACGAGCGAAGCGAGTTCTTCTAGACAACTTGGAAGAATCGGCGTTTGTATATGTATGTATGTATGTTTGTCCGATGAAAACTTCCTAACCGTTAATCCGATCTTCATGAAATTTAGTATGGAGTTTTGGTACAATTTGTAGGTAAGGTTATGAGCTATATCGGTCAGGGGGTTGATGAGATATTGGGGTCTACTATCAGGTATGTAGTACGTCCGCCCCGTTGCTTAGTCCTATTCGATGATGTGTAGGAAATTACCTAGAGGTAATATTAAAAAAAATGGAAAATATGAAAAGTCGGGCTGATAAAGGTGTCATCGCGAGGTCTCAGTTCGGGGCGAACCACTAGATAGTATTACATGTTTATTGTTTCTGTGGTGATCAATAAAGTGTTATCTATCTATCTATCTGGTTCTTTCTTGGTAACCTTCTGTTAGTTCACTATTGCACTATTTGTTTTGTACACGTTCCTTTTAATTAGTGAGGTTTCGTTGAACAGGTCATCAGTGTCAACGACTACGGAGTACACCCCCCAGGAGTACGAATATGAAAGTGTGGACAATAAAAAGGGAGCTGGTGGATGTGAGCCGATTCCGCCCATCATGACCGCTAATAAGACCGGCCAGAAAGCTTGGGACAGTATGTTATTTTTAACCGCCATAAAAATAAGGTGGAGTTTCTTAACTCGGTTGTGTTGGACTCTGTGGCGCGGCGGGCGAAGGTTCACCTGCGACGCAGGAGGCTGCGGGTTCGATTCCCGCCTCGGAACAAATATTTGTACGATCTGCAGATATTTGTTCAGGGTGTTCTGGGTATTTTCTACGTATAATAAAAAATATCTATCTATGTAATTTATTGTATTAGTATATCTGTTATCTAGTATCCATAACACAAGCTCTGCTTAGCTTGGGGCTAGGTAATGTTGTGTGAAATGTCTAGTTTTTTTTTATCTTTGTTACCTCATAACTTCATCATTTATAAACCGATTTGTAAAAATCTTTTAGTGGAGTGGGTGGGACATTTCACCTTTCACTATAGTTAGGAATTATATTGTTTGTCCTACCTATTCTACTTCTTTTCTGTGTGCTTATTGTATTTATTTATTTTTAACCGACTTCAAGAAAAGGTAGGCAGGTTCTCAATCCGGATGTATTTTTTTTTAATGTTTGTTACTTGTTTTGGATATAAACGATATAGTACTGTCTCTACATACCTTATACGAAAAAGGAGAAATAAACTGCTATTTTAGTCAGCTAAGCAGACAAGCTGTTTTCTCTATATACTTTCAGTAATTAAACTGCAGGTCTAAAAAGGCCACTTTATATGACTCATATTATGATTCATATAAACTGGCCATTTCAGACCTGTTCTCACTTGAATTCACAATTCATTCGAATTGTCATTTATCTACAAAATATGTGTCAATGCAAATACTTCTCTTTGCAGAATGCCTCGAATACCAAGAGAAATACGTATTCCCTTGCGAGAAGGGAGTAGCACTAACCGGCGACTTCGGTCGCGTGAACCATTGCCATCACAACGCTGATGAACTTATCATCGGTGGCACGGCCGCTGCTAAATGGGAGTTCCCTCACATGGTAAGGAGCGGTTTCTCAAAGTATCTAATGATTTGAATAACATTGACACTTTCAGGCGAAGAGGCGTTAACTCATCCTGCGCTCTGAGGCCGAATTCTCTAAGTTATTTTAAAACTACACTGAAAGTTAACCGAATCAAGACTGAATTGTAAATTGACAGAAAGTTGAATTTCTGGTCCCTCATAAATAACAATTCAGTCTACTTTCAATTCCCGGTGACTATAATTAGAGTAGGATAGTTATATATACTTATAATTGGAAAGAGTAAAGAGAGACTCCATCTACTTATGCTAAAATTCACGAAAAAACTGAATCGTTCAAGATTCGGTTACATTTCGATATAATCACATTAGGTACATGAAAATACCATTTCTGTCATTTAAGACATCGACACAAGATCGAAACATGATCCGAACTCTATTTTAACTATTTTTTAGTTAGTGAATTGGGCCTCTGCGCAGTGGCAAGCTTGCTCACCTTCTTGTCACCCCCCCTTTATAAGCTAACCAAATCGGAGAGGTCGGTGTACATAATAGGTCCATCGGTAGGTATATAACAGGCTGCCCGACTTTATTAAACGTGATGCTACTTCCAGAGCGATTGTTAAATCGAGATTGCGAAAGTGGCTGCTTGATAATGTATTTAACTCAATTGATGAGTTTAATTATGATTTTCGAGCACCACGGAAGGGAGTAGCTATTCGCAGCGTTCCCCTCTGTCAAACTACAAGCGAAAGTAGGCATATGCGTTTAATAAAACAAGTTGTTATTCTGTGCAAGGTTTGTTAGTGTGAGTGTCGTCATTACAATGTTGTATTTAGATGTGTATATGCGGAATTGCGCTTGTGTGCACATTTCCCCCGCAAAAAATTACAGAAATAGTTCTGTAATTTTTTGCGGGGAATGGTAATATATCGCTAAGGCTACTCCCTTCCGGCCCGGGCGGAAGTCCGTGTTGCTCGAAGATTATGAGTTACCAATTTATTGAATTATTTAATCATTTATAGTTCTGACGTGTAACTTGGTGTTATTAATAAAGAATTGTGTTGTATTGTATTGCATGAAAAGATTCTCGTATTTTTAATTTGTTTGTAAAATAAATAGGAGCGGACCCAAAATTTAACCTTGTGACAGTCTATAACTGAAACATACCTTTTTTTGTAGACCCTTTATTTCTAACATATTATCATGTACAACAGCGGACCCAAAGTTTAGCCTTGTGGCACACCCAGCTTTGGAAATGCTTATCCATCTATCTGTTGAGGTCCGATTAAGCTGAAATTTTGCATTCCTGTTTAGTTACAAATAACGTAACATAACATATCAATATATCTTGATATTAGGTTTCAATGATAACAATGTTTAATTTTTTTCAGTGCCTGGTTTGTGGGTAATTTAGTTTATAAGTTTGCAACACTGTAACTTTATTGTGTTTACATAGTTGATTACGAATCTAGATCTGCAGGTCTAAAAAGGCCACTTTATATGAATCATAATACGACGATTCATATAAAAGAATTGCTAAGGATCTGCTGAGAATTCGGAAAATGAATTGCTACCAGATGAATTGCTCAATGTGGCAAATTCATCTGGCAGCAATTAATTTTCAGAATTCTCTGCAGATCCTTAGCAATTCCTTTATATAAATCGTATTATGATTCATATTATGATAAAGTTGCCTGTTTAGACCTGCAGAACTATTGTCAATGTTTAGATATGTGTATGCTTATTTGATTGTAATCTGTTTTGTGAACCCATTAAATAAATAAATAACAACGCCGCGAACCGCGCGTATTCAGAAACGCTCGCGTATAACCAGCTCACCAAAGTCTCTTGCATTTCCAGGTGTTGCTAGGTTACATAAACGATCAAAACAAGATTGACTGGGAGTGCGGAGGCGCTTTGATTAGTGAGAAGTTCGTGTTGACTGCTGGGCACTGCATCGCCAACAAATTGTGAGTAACAGTATGTTTTTTACAAGCTTTTGCTGTTGTAAATGTAAAAAACCGGCCAAGTGCGAGTCGGACTAGCGCACGAAGGGTTCCGTGCCATTATCTATAAAAATGCCAAACAAAATCACGTTTGTTGTATGGGAGCCCCCTTAATTATTTATTTTATTCTTTAAATTTGTTGTTATATCGTCAACAGAAATACATAATCTGTTAAAATTTCAACTGTCTAACTATCACGGTTCATGCGATACAGCCTGGTGACGGACGGACGGACAGTGGAGCCTTAGTAATAGGGTCCGTTTTACCCTTTGGGTACGGAACCCTAAAAACTTAGTCGGCATTTACGACATCCACGGGAGGAGACGGAGGCATCTACTTATAAGTCGGACACGCCGCGGACAAACCGATACTGAGATCCAGAGAAACTTCACGGTGACTAAATCTAAGCCTTACTTTGAGATTGTCCCTGTCTCTCTCTAATACGCGTGTTTTAACATTTTTTTTATGCTACTTGTCAAGCAGACAAGTATACGGCCCACCTGATGGAAAGCAGTTACCGTAGCCTATACGTCTACAACACCAAAGGCATAACTCGCGCGCTGCCGACCCTGAGACATAAAGATGAAAAGTCTCATGTGCCTGTAATTTAACCGCACCCGTACCCTTCAAACCGAAACAGCAATGCATGCACTACTGCTTGGCGGCAGAAATAGGTACGGTGATAGTACTTCCCCGGACGAACTCTTTCACAAGAAGTTCTACTACTAACCAAACAGTGTGACAGTGACAGGTCTTTCTTAAGTCTTAGGTACTTTGAGTAACATTATGTAAGTACGTTCTATTTATCTGGACCTTATATTTTACTAATACAGACGGAACGACGTGAGCCACGCTCTGATCGGCGCCCTGAAGCGTAGCGAGGAGACAGGCAGCATCCGGTACGGCATCAAACGAATCATCAAGCATCCAAGCTACCAGTCACCCCACAAGTACCACGACATTGCACTCCTGGAGTTGGACAGGGCGTGAGTATACATCCTACAATCATAACACACACACACACACACACAAATTACAAATCATTTGTTTGTTTTCAAAATCACTGAATCCATACACTTAATCATCTAAATAAGTTATAGGTAAGTACCTTAATATTATTGTAAGTAGTAAGTAGGTAGTACTCACTATAAACAAAATTTTAAACCAGAACAGAAGGTACTTAACACATACATAAGTAAGTAGGTAATTTACTTACTCCCACATTCTCTAAGCTCCCACACTAGGATTCCCTGTTTTGTGGGTGGTTAGTCTTACTTAATTTGATTAAGGGTTAATCCGTCACTGTTAGTCTTACTTAATTTGATTAAGGGTTAATCCGTCACTGTTAGTCTTACTTAATTTGATTAAGGGTTAATCCGTCACTGTTAGTCTTACTTAATTTGATTAAGGGTTAATCCGTCACTGTTAGTCTTACTTAATTTGATTAAGGGTTAATTCGTCACTGTTAGTCGTCCACTGTTGGACGAGGCAACCCAATCAAGTTGTGTTGAGTACTCAGGTGTATGCTGCCGATTCCTCATGTAATCCCTCAAGGCTTTTACTATATCCGCGGGAGGAGAAGGAGGAGTCTATTCTTAGGCCGGACTCACCATGGCACTGGCACTTACTTTAGACGACCTCTGTAGCGCGGGCGAAGGTTCGCCCGCGACGCAGGAGGTTGCGGGTTCGATTCCCGCCTCGGAACAAATATTTGTACGATTTGCAGATAATTGTTCAGGGTGTTCAGGGTATTTTTTTATATTTAATAAATAATATCTATATATGTAATGTATTGTAATAAGTATATCAGTTATCTAGTACCCATAACACAAGCTCTGCTTAGCTTGGGGCTAGATAATGTTGTGTGAAATGTCCAGCATTTATTTATTTTATTTTACAATTAATATTTCATGACTATTGCTGTATATTCCAGGGTCCCATTAGACCATAGCACGGTACCTGCCTGTCTGCACACTGGTGACTCCGTTGACGTGAGCAGGGCTTCGGCCACTGGATGGGGCGCCACCGTCTACAACACTCAAAACTCGAACGCTGATATACTGCAAAAGGTGAGAACATAACATAATACCCAACAGTCATACATAGTCCTGCCTACCCCCCCCCCCCCATTCCCTAACACTAATAGGTACTGCGATCACTAATCCGCCTGCAAGCGTGGTTAAAATGGCAAAGCCCCCCTTTGTATTCCATGGGGGAAGTCTCGTCGAACTGTGGACGCACGGGGGTAGTCAGGTTGTTTTGTTTTATTCAAGAAAATATAACAACAAAAATGTAGGTACACGATCTCACTGGTGTTTCTTCAAAAAGTACCAGATTTTAGCAATATTTTGAATATTTTGGAGGGGGGTTTGAACCCCCAAAACCCCCCCTGGCTATGCCCATGAGTGGACGACTAACGGCTGATTATGACAGAAGATTATGATATAGGTTACCTGCAGGACGATTCTAAAACGTCGGAAACGTTTCCGATCGGATTCGTTAGTTTTTCATTTCGATGTGTTAAGTAACTAAAACAATTTCCTATAAATTTTCTCTAGTAAACCACAGTAATATAGAATATTTATTGTTTTTTACTATGTTTTACTACAGAAAATTGCTTTAGTTACTTACCACATCGAAATGAAAAACTAACGAATTCGATCGGAAACGTTTCCGACGTTTTGGAATCGCCCTGCTGAAAACCTCCACTGGAATAGCTTCGTTCATTGGTTGTTTGTTTATTAAAGGTGATTCTATCCAAGTTCACGAGCGATGAATGCTCTGCGAAGTACGAGGCCAACCGGCACATGCTGCAAGGGTTTGATGAGAACACGCAGACCTGCTTTGGCGACAAGACCAAGTCCAAGGACACCTGTCAGGTACAAACATCCCACAAATACACCTGAGGGCCTAGTCTACTGACAAGCAAATCTACAACGGGCCCATGCCTGTTTAGTTGCATGTGGTGTACCTAAATCCTATTATTTTTTACAGGGCGTAAAAAGACTACTCCCGAAAACTGAAACAGTGCATTCTGAAAATAATTACGATGAAAAAACACGAAAAAAAATGCGCACCTTTGGGCCTATTTTTTCGTGTTTTCTTTCTAAATATCCATAAAATATCGTTAAAGGAACACAAAACCCTAATTTCCATCATTAAAAACACGTTAATAAATAAAAACGTCAAAAAAAGCAATGAAAACCACATAAGAATTACTGGCGCTACGGGTCGATCAGCTGACCGGGAGCGTTGAACTCGCGCGGCCGGAATAAATGCGTACATTGCTGGCTGACAAATAAGATACGAAACGAAAAAGTTTTCTTGGGTATGAATCATCTCTCAGGCGAGAGCTATTTTATATAGCTATGATACAGGTAGCTTTACCGGTACCTCCAGTATTCCGGAGCTGTCTTTTTACACGCTGTATAATATAGTATTCTACTATATTAAGGGTCCACAGGGGTAATTAAATATGAAGCAATTTATGCGTTTCAAAATGTCGAAACAGAACAGAACACAACCTTAATCTTCTTATCCTTCTCATCTAACGCAGCCTTTATCTCTTTCTAAACGATAGTTGGTGTGTCAATGTCAAGTTGACATGAATATGAATTAATTAAACATGGATATGTTTTTTTTTTAAAAACAAAATATTTATTTTACGTACATAATATTAGCTGATGATTACATTTCAATGGGCTCCGCACTAGGACAAGCCTGTATCGCGGATACCCGGACTGGAATTGGCAAAAGAACTAATAATATGCGAGGCAAACATTAGAAATACTACTTAATACAAAAAGATAACTAGTTTATTAAACTAGTGGTTCGCCCCGAACTGAGACCTCGCGATAACACCTTTATCAACCCGACTACTTAACTAAGTAATTTCCATATTTATATTATTATTTTTGAAAATTTTCACCTCGAGGTCTACCAGTACAGTACAGGATCTACCAGTAACAACTCTAATTTCCTACACATCATCGAAATAACCTTTGAATAGGGCTAAGCAACGGGGCGTAATACTACATACTATATCAAGTACCTGTAGGTCTACCATGAGTTTATACAAACTATACTCGCTAGCGACTGTAGTTAATAATTTGTATGAAAAGTTGTACAGCGCCTCTAGCGGATACTTGGGGTACTAAAATGCTTACCATGAGTCGCTGTAGTTAACTATCCAACGTCACGTGTAGGAAACTACACTACAGGGACTATAGTTTGCCCTTCATTTCCATAGAATGTGGTACCATGAGTGTCAAATGTGACACATGCCATAGTAACGTACTATTACTACAGTAGTTACGTCACTCACCGACATTTTGCCTCTGTGAAAAGAATTTATCCCAGGGATTTTTCGTGATTTAATAATTAAAAATGCATAATAGAGCCCGTTTTATCTGGGAAATGTTAGGTCCTGCCGAATTAGAAGGTGAACGACGCGACAAAGAAAGTTTCAAAGTGAGATGCGTGTTTTAGTTGGAAATCATCATGATAGGTACTATAAGTGACGCTAAGTTTGTGAAACTTTATATATTAAACAATGATTAAACAATGAAGCCTTTGAGAATTTGTGTAATTTATTTTGTCAACATCTTTCTCCACTTGTCACTGTTTTTTGTGTGTCCTGTGGCATCTGCGTTCAATAAGGTGGTTATTTTATTTCTTTCTAATAGCGTTGTATATTTGTGAGCATCCCGTTGGGCCCCTCCATTGGCTTTCTAAGGTCACCATTCATTTGGTTCAAAGTTTGCTAATTATTTATATGGTAGACAAGTAGGTACACAATACAATAACATAATAAGCACGTAGGTACCGTAACGAAATTATGCCTCACTAGTCAAAGCGCAGACAATGTAGGTAAACTCAAGTGTTTGTTTGTGAATTAAACAAGACTTATAATATGTAAGTATTATTTACATAGCTTTCCATTAACAAATCTACCATCACTTCGAACTGCGACGCACTAGTTTTCGGCATTTTTTGTTTTTTTTCAAATATTTAATTTGTTTGGGCTTTGTTTATGTTTTGAAGACGTACCTAACGTAACGTAACACGAATAAATTTGAACTGCATTAAATTTCATTAAAATAAGGGAATCAAGCGACTCTCTACATTTGTCGGATAATAGGTCCATATAACAATGTCTTCTGTCTCTATCATCATGCATTACTTAAAAAGAGATGGAACTATGGTGTGTGAAGTTAGCTTTGTTTTGTATGAATGCCAACCTAACAAGGCAAAACTACGCTAGGTATAGTAAAGACTGTAACGATAGTAGTTAATACAAACACAACTCATGGTACGATTATTCAGGCTAACTATTCTATCCGCGTTCTTACGTTAACTACAGTAGTAGCGTGAGACGATTTTACTATGGCAACTCATGGTAGACCTACTGACGAATTAATTGATAACGTCCTTTTGTCAAAACCATAGAACTCCAGCGTCATTCAAATTCCTAGAAATGAGAGGTCAACAATGGATGTTATATTGGTTTTTGTTTTATGGAGTACAAGTTTCTAAATTCTTCAGTTTCAGACTTTTCCCTGTAGTTGTGACACAAAAGCCACAAGCATACCAAATTTCAGCATTGTGGGATTGCTGGAAGTACCCTAGAATTTTTGATTTTTACATTTTTTATTTTCCCTAATATCTCAAAAACTGCTAAGGCTAAATACTTATTAAAAACAGTTTTGAAATGTCCAACCAAATCGCTTTCATTAGACACCCCACTTGATCTGACTGTCTTACTTTTATTTTTTTTACCCCCTCTTGGACCCCAATATCTCAGCAACCCCCTGACCGATATAGCTCATAACCTTACCTACAAATTGTACCAATACTATCTACCCCCATACCAAATTTCATGAAGATCGGATTAACGGTTTGGAAGTTTTCATCGGACAAACATACATACATACATACACACATACATACAAATGCCGATTCTTCCAACTTGACTCAGAGAACTCGCTTCGCTCGTTCAAAAAAAAAAAAAGTTTAAATGTGCAAAAAATAAACAAAGTAGGGCAAGGGTGAGATGTTATTTGCGTGTAAGGATGTGTGTATGTGGTTTGAAATTATAGTACATTTTATAGGTAATAGCTTCGAAAATACTATAAATATACTAAGTTATCATAATCTAATACCTACAGTATTAGATTTATAATAACTTTTAATTAAAAAACCGACTTCCGCCATTGAATTCGGCTATCTGCATGTTTTTATTTGCCAAAAGCATACAAAACAATAACTTGTTGCTGAAAATACCAAAATTGCTATATGATGCCTATAACATTTGAGCAGTTCCCTCAATTCCTCATGGATTACATCATCAGAACTGGGTTTTGAAAAAATGGGACTAATCTGGAAGTATGTATATCTATTCTAATAAAAAAAGAATTTTCCAAATCGGTTTATAAACGACGGAGATATGAAGTAACAAAAATAAAAAAAATAAAAAAAACAACCAAATTGAGAACCTCCTCCTTTTTGTGAAGTCAGTTAAAAAGTTGCCAATCCTATGTACACTACCCGGTTTTTTTACGTTTGGTATAAACTTGACCCGTCACCTGAGAAAAACTTTCCATGTCTTCACAGACAGACAATAAAGTGACCCTATAAAGGTCCTGTAAGGAACTCAAAAACATCATTTTGTTTTGTAGTAGAACTTCTTGTGAAAGAGTTCGTCCGGGGAAGTACTACCACCGTACCTATTTCTGCCGCCAAGCAGTACTCGCATTGCTGTGTTTCGGTTTGAAGGGTACAAGTGCCGGTGAAATTACAGGCACATGAGACTTTTCATCTTTATGTCTCAGGGTCGACAGCGCGCGTGTGATGCCTCTGGTGTTACAGGCGTTCATGGGCTACGGTAACTGCTTTCCATCAGGTGGGTCGTAAGCTTGTTCGCTTGCCAAATAGCATAAAAAAAACCTTGTATTATTTCCAGGGAGATAGCGGCGGTCCACTACAAGTGAAGAACAAGAAAATTGTCTGTATGTACACCATCATTGGAGTAACGTCATTCGGACAGGCTTGCGGCTGGATTGGTGTGCCCGGTATCTACACGCGCGTGTCCCACTATCTACCCTGGATCGAGGGTATTGTGTGGCCTAATTAAATCTACAAATCGATAAATACATAAATCTATAATCTATAAATACGTAAATAAATCATAAATCCATGTATCCGCTAAGTAAATACAACGAAGCTTTCGATACCTATAGGTATTGGTTTAATTCTTCATATGAATCAAATATGTACCTAGGTAAATCCTGAATGTAATCTTAGTATAAATAAATGCATTATTTTATATCGATACATCCAAGTAATTAATATACAGGGTGTTTTTTTTAAATGGGACAGTATGGGGATACGCGAATCCATAAGAGATACGGGAAAACTGTCTTTGGAACCATTTGCGCATAAAAATAATTTTTGATCAAAACTACTCATTTTTATGGAGAACTCACGCTTGACCAAAAAAATAACTATGCCAAAATCATTTTCATACAAAATGAGCAAATGGTTCCAAAGACAGTTTTCCCGTATCTCTTATGGATTCGGATATCCCCATACTGTCCCATTTAAAAAAAACACCCTGTATTATATCCTATTCACTTCAGTTCTTCTTCTTCTTTTAATTATGGCCTATTCATTCATCTTCATCTGCTTCATTCTTCTTCCCAATACTTCTTTCAAAAAGCGCTGAATCAATTTCTATAAAACTTTTATGGAACCACCTACCAAACAAAAAAGAATCTTCAAAATCAATTCATAATTGGTGGAGTGATCGCGTAGCAAACTTACAGTCGAATTGAGAACCTCCTCCTTTTTTTGAAGTCGGTTAAATACTTACTTGAAATTGGGAAATGTACAAAGAGAGAGACGCCAAATAAAACAAAAATGGTTTCTCTAAGGTAGGTACACACCTCGGAATAATGAGTAAAGCAAGTACCTACTTAAGTATTTTTAACCGACTTCAAAAAAGGAGGTTCTCTATTCGACTTTATGTTTTTTTTGTATGTTTTCAATTACTCTGTCAATTATGAATTGATTTTGATGATTCTTTTTTTATTTGGTTGGTCATACTTTAGAGGTGGTCCCATATAAATTTTATCGAAATTGATTCAGCGCTGTTTGATAGAAGTCGGTTTTTGGTTTTTTTTTCTAAATAAAATTTTATTTGATAATGTGAAATTATATCATATTTTTGAACAAACTATATCCATGAATTGCATTCTATTAGCATTTTTTTTAATGTTCTATTATAGATTAGCTATATTGTCTATGCTAAATTGAATATTCAATTCTAAAATTGTCTATGCTTACTCCTAAAGCTTCACCCTGACTAATATCTTAGTGTCACTCGTTGGGAACTTTTTTCCTAACGAGTAACACTGTTACTCGTTGGGATTGTTTTTTCTAGAAATATTCCCAACGAGTAACACCCAAGGAGAGGTGTTACTCGTTGGGACAAAAATTCCCAACGAGTAACAGTGTTACTCGTTTGGGTGTTACTCGTTGGGAACCCTCCTTAAAAACTAACGTGTCTCAACTTTGAACGATGTATGTGCCATTATTACCGATCCATGTCAATATTTTTAAGTACTAAGAAGCAATTAGAGCAAATAGATTTATTTTATATTAAAGTATGTGTTTTATTTAATTGTACAACATAAAAACATTACCATGAACCAATGGTACCATTGGTACTCGTAGTTTCTGATACCCACAACACAGGGAATCCTAGTGTGGGTTCATGACTGTATGTGACTGTTGGGTGTGTTATGTTATTACAAATATCCTGATTGTCAAAAATAAAAAGCACATAATATTATCTAGATACTCCGAGGGGATGGTCAAAACCCGTGTGTAAGACAAGGCCTACCAGTCCAGGCTTAAATATAGACATTTTCGGTATATTCCAATGTAATACAAAAGCAGAGGCCCAATTCTCTAATTAAAAAAATAGTTAAAATAGAGTTCCGATCATGTTTCGATTTTGTGTCGATGTCTTAAATGTCAGAAATGGTATTCTCTAAACATAAAATACAACATTGTAATGTGATTATATCGAAATGTGACCGAAGCTTGAACGATTCAAAGTTTTTTCGATAATTTTAGCATTGTAGATGGAGTCTCTCTTTACTCTTTGCGATTATATATATAACTATCCTACTCAAATGGTAGTCACCGTGAATTGAAAGTAGACTAAATTGTTATTTATAAGGGAGCAGAATACCAACTTTCTGTCAATTCATAATTCAGTCTCGATTCGGTTAACCCCTACGATCCCAACTCGGGCCGCCAGCGCCCCACTGCGTTTTACCTTGTGGGTACGGAATCCTAAAAAGTATTATAAACTTTATAAGTACATACTTTTAGTCGCCCAAAATGCAAGGAGAGCACTTTAATGTTAAAGAAACCTAATAGCGCCATCTTGTGCTTGATGGACGAATTAAGACGTGAGCATTTGGCTAGAATTTGCGTATTGGACGGGTAGGTGGTTAGGTTTTAGTTTTACTTGTTGCCGGCAGATGTCGTTAAAACTACATTGTAAAAAAAAAATAGTAAAATGTAAAGGTATAGTTGACTCTTCCCGCCATTTTCGAAAAGAGATGTCGCCTACTTTTATTTAATTAATTTTTCGATAGTGTTGTTTTTATTTTGTGTAATTTTGGTGGTATTTTAACCGATGTAGGTAGCTTTTATAAAGTTCACAAGTGTAGTGAAATTAAATGGGAGTGTATTGCGTGACTTTTCATATTGGTGGAAATTGTCCACCAAAGTTCTAGTAAGACTGCCACGGCTTTACTATAACTTGACTTGACTGAGACTTTGATGACTTGGAACGAGTGTAACGTTGCAAATTACAATTAATTTATTAATACTTGAAACAGAATAGGTACCTACACAAGCCGTGCGACACCAATTAAGAAAAAAAAAGCTATAGTTTGATGTGATATCTCACACTATGGTATCATCATCATGTAGGCACGTGATATGGATGAAAGCCTCCAATTTTTTTTTAACTTTTACTTTTTTAACTTTTTTTTTGTTTGCAAGGACTGCTTTTTTGCACGCTTAACGGCAGAATGTACTGGAAACTATAATATATTTATCATCTATGTTTTATACTGTACCAACATTCTAAGCAAATAAATAATTCATTCATTCATTCATTTTTTCTAGTTCTAAGATCGAAGTTTCACAGAGTGTATGCTATAGGCACTCGTCGGTATATCTCCTTACAATAACTTTTAATTTAAAAAACCGAATTCCGCCATTGTATTCGACTAAATATATCTGGATGAAAAAAAATGATGAAAAAACCATAGTGGTGAAAGGGTATGATACTTTCTGAATGCAAATGCTTGGTTTGTTGCTGAAAATACCAAAATCGCCATAATGTATGCCTACAATATTTGAGGAGTTCCCTCAATTCCTCATGGATTCCATCATCAGAACTGGATTCTTAAAAAAATGGGACCAATCTGGAAGTAGGTATATCTAATCAAATAAAAAAATAATTTTCCAAATCGGTTTATAAACGCCGGAGATATGAGGTACCAAACATTTAAAAAAAATAAAAATACAACTAAATTGAGAACCACCTCCTTTTTGTGAAGTCGGTTAAAAACCATTAGTATCACTTGTTCGCTAAAAACTTAAAATACGGTCTCTGAGTACTTAACACCAATAATGCGATAGCCAATCCACCTGCCAAGCGTGGTGATTATGGCAAATCCCCCATTGTATTCAATGGCCTCGTACAGCAGTGGACGTGAAATAGGCTGGTGATGATGACGATGATGTGCCGGATACGGACTTGACCAGTTTTATGTGAAGTCTAGATTTAATAGCATCATAAATTTTTACAATTTGCTGATGGTCACCGTCCAACGCAACCATGAGCTCTTTATAGCGATTTTGACAGGTATGAAAAATATTAATTTGCAAGATTCCATCCGTCGGACACACATTCAAGTTAAATAAAAGCTTGTAAAATGATTATGAATAAGGGGGTTAGGCTGCGTTTCCACCAAAGATGAGCGGTGCGAGGATGTGTAGCGAGGCTATGGAAGTATGGAACGGTGTGAGTGTTTCCACCAGAGATGTGCGAGGTAGATTACCGGTGCGAGGATGTGTAGCGGGCTCTTTTCAGACTGACTGCTAGTAGTTCATAATCATAATCATAATCATTTATTGATCCAGAAAAATTTGCATTATAACAATAATATGGTAACGTAGGTACTCTAGGTACCATAATTATAATTTTGTGGACACTAGCTCCCACACTAGTTTCTCGCTCGCAACACATTCCTCGCACGCTCCTCGCTTCTTTTGTACGTATAAAAACCTCGCTCGCTAAGTCGTTTCCACCAGAGATGCGCTGAGCTAGGTAAATGAAGTGATTTTATTGGTTCTTAAAAAACACATCCCTCGCTACGCATCCTCGCTCATATCTGATGGAAACGCAGCCTTAGTGTATAATATAGATAGTTGTGATTATAGAAGTAGGCTCAAACAAAATGATTCCCATAGTTTCGTTTCCCATGTTCATTTACAAGCGCAATTGGAGGCTGCATATATTTTTTTGCGGCAGTGCCAGTGATAGCCCAAAGTGGCTATTCCATAAATCTCTGTAATGTCCATGGTGTTGATGTTGACATATCACGGATGCGGGGAGTTCGTGCCGTGGTAAAAACTACGGATATTTATACCAAAGAATATGAAGTTGTACAGGCTGTTTGTAACATATTAAACTAGTGGTTCGCCCCGAACTGAGACCTCGCGATAACATCTTTATCAGCCCGACTACTTAACTAAGTAATTACCATATTTTCTATTATTATTTTTGAAAATTTTTACCTCGAGGTCTACCAGTACAGTACAGGATCTACTCTAATTTCCTACACATCATCGAAATAACCTTTGAATAGGGCTAAGCAACGGGGCGTAATTATACTACATACCTGTTAGTACCTATATCAAGTACCTGACGAATTAATTGATAACGTCCTTTTGATGAAAACCATAGAACTCCAACGTCATTCAAATTCTTAGAAATGGGAGGTCAACAATGGATGTTATATTGGTTTCTGTTTTATGGAGTACAAACTTCTAAATTTTTCAATTTCAGACTTTTCCCTGTAGTTGTGACACAAAAGCCACAAGCATACCAAATTTCAGCATTGTGGGATTGCTGGAAGTACCCTAGAATTTTGGGTTTTTACGTTTTTTATTTTCCCTAATATCTCGAAAATTACTAAGGCTAAATAATTATGAAAAACAGTTTTTAAATGTCCAGCCAAAGCGCTTTCATAAGACACCCCACTTGATCTGACTGTCTCACTTTTATTTTTTTTACCCCCTCTACTTTCTTACCTCCCAATATCTCAGCAACCCCCTGACCGATGTAGAACGAGTAACACCACTCCTTGGGTGTTACTCGTTGGGACAAAAATTCCCAACGAGTAACAGTGTTACTCGTTTAGGTGTTACTCGTTGGGAACCCTCCGCTCATAACCTTACCTACAAATTGTACCAATACTATCTACCCCCATACCAAATTTCATGAAGATCGGGTTAACGGTTTGGAAGTTTTCATCGGACAAACATACATACATACATACATACATACATACATACAAATGCCGATTCTTCCAACTTGACTCAGAGAACTCGCTTCGCTCGTTCAATTATGGAAAAAACTAGGGAATTCAAAATAAAGAGTAGGTAGGGTTCCTAGCATAGACATTATAAATGTATGGTTCCTAGGTTTGAGTTTTACTAATAATTTTGACAAATGTTTGCATGATCCGCAAATATTTTTTTTTGGCAGGTCTATTGTCTATCTGGAGGGCGATCGCGCTATTTTAAAACGCCAGCGAACGTATGCGGTTCGTTTACGATTCGTTTGCGACAGTGATTACGATACGTTTCATCTAGGCTGTAATCGGTATTGCGATAAAGTACAAAAGTCAGCCAAATCATAGACGTTACTGGAGCGCAGCCGGACTATAGCCGTTAGAGAATCCACAGACTACGAATGAAAATAAGGTGTAATCGAGGGTCGACTTAGCATTTTTGGACGTGTCCAACTCTAGTTACGAAAGCTGACAGTGACAACACGGATCTCGAAGAAGTAACAATAACAGTTAGTACCGCCATATCCGCGTATTCTGTGGTCGGTATATATAGGTTATGTAAACAAATTTGTTTGTTTAAATTTTAAAGTTTATTTCTTTCAATCAATACAGTACCATTGGTAGGTAATTCGCCCGGTCTGGGACAGCTTGGCCCAGCTCCATGTAACCAAAAGGTAAGTTTATAAAAGATTTTATTATGAAAGTAAGTAAATAAAGTATGCCGATTTGCAAAACATAATGGATTTTGTGTTTTTTTTTAGGAAATGGACGAGTGTCGCAGGTGCTTGACTGTACATCGGCTGGAGCTCATGGTTCCTTGAGCATCATCGAGACTCGGCTCTTGGACGGATGAGGTCTAAGCAAGCCGTTGCAGTTTAATCAAAGAGGTAGCAGAGTGACAACCACAGCGTTTCAATGATGGAGCGTACGTACCCCACGATATTTCATTTCACAAGTGGCGATACAATGTAAAAAGAGGTATAAACTTGCTTGGAAGTATAAATTTTACTAGGTAATTTAGTCTGTAATTGAAAACAATATTTTTTTAATCATTCCAGCTGGAAGAAGTGCATTATAGCAATCAAGACACATGAGCCTCGATATAAAAGAAAACGAGCAGAGGCTGTTCTAACGAATGCAGAAGCTAACTGAGTCATTCTGACTGATCGCTGAAAGCAAGACAGCGGCAGCCATAAGGTAATAAAAATATTAAGCTTTATAAATCATTGTAAAGTAAAATAATAATCAGTACCTATAAATAATTTACTTATAGAAACAAAAATAACTGGTTTTTGCATTAATTAGATGTTGTTCACTGGCTGGTCCTACCTACATATGCTTGGTACTACCGGTGCCACCAGAAGATACTGTAGTAGACCTTTTTACCCAAAATACTGATGAAATCCATTCAAGCATTGCCAGCGGTAGTACCTAGTACTGTTTCTATAAGTACCTATATATCTTGCCATAATGTAGATTAGAGACATTTTGGTCAGACTTCATGACACACTATATTATTTTGTTTCAGTATTTAGTAGGAGCACGAGGAAGCGGTATTGTCAGCAACAGCGATAAGGAGCTGCTTGAAACCATGGTTGTTGCCACCGTCACCCTCAGCTATTGTTATTAAAATACAACTTACTTTTGATACAATTCCATTATGATTGGTTTTATTCATTAAAAGTCATAAAATTATTAAAGCTTATCTTTTATTTAAAACATCTGTGATAATGTGTTACCAATTCATTCTATTTAATAATGTTTAAAGAAAATGTTTAAAATCATAGACACACATCTTTTTCCCCATAGGGGTAGGTAGAGCCTCAATGTTCCAGATTTATCTATAATATTGATCAGATTAGTGATTTATTGCCCTGTCTGCATATAAGCATTGTATAAGAGCCAGCTGTTGCGCATCCCTGCTGCAGCTCGCTAAGGGTACTTGCACCGCGCCGCGTGGTGCCTCCTCTACCATCAGCGGAGTGTAAGTGATGCGAGGTCAGTGCTATTATAATGCAGCATGCATTTGCTATTCTTGCAGCAGCTACAGGGGAGTAATGCAACTTCCTGTCATCCTATAGGCACCTGAAAAATTTACATTTTGAATATCAATAAGTTTTAATGATGATTGTATGTTATTGCAGAATGCACTATTCTAGTTTGTATCATACACTCCTATATGTATGATGAATTAAATGTAAAGGTACCTACATTTGTGCTGATCGATCTTGCAGAAGTTGAAGTCTAAGATAAAGCAACATAGACAAATTTTCCTAAAATGATTATTGTGCAGCTAAGTAACTCCAGCTCGGCCAAGATCCATTGGCACAACTGTAGGTAGTCAATCTTTTTTTATACTTACTCTCTTTGAACTTCTTCTCATTCACATTGTTGAAATAGGAAAGCTATATACTACTGATGGCTGACTGATGGCTTCTTTATGATCATTGTAACTTGCCAACACAATGTTTCCGGCTGCCTCTGACAATGATCCGAGAGTTATGTAGGTAACCAAAACCTGAAACAACATTTACCTATTGGTTGCAATTTATTAGGGATTTTTAGTAGTAGGTACTTCACTGTCAAACTTTACTACAAATTGAATTCTAAATTTATGTAATTTGAGGTACCTATATATTCCCAGAGTAACTGTATAAAATACCCAACTGCTGCATAATAAAAACAAGCGACAATGTTGAATGTTGATGGTTTCCCAAAGGAATCGTCACAACATTCGTCCTTACCTTGGTTTCTACGTCCAAAGCATCAGAACGTAAATTGGGTGGCATGTAAGGAGTCAACTCAGTAATTATATCTCGATGTAACTCCTTTCTTATAGATCGTTAGACAAACAGCCAATCACTTAGATAAAAAATTCTACACGCAAGTCTCGCACTTATATTTTTCCTCTTGGCTTGGGCTCGAGTTACCGCTACATTCACTTCATGGGACCTCTCCTACAAATCCATGGACGCAAACATTTTATTTTCTATTTAACTTTTCATTGACAAGAAGCACAATAGAAATTATAGAAAAATTAATAACTCAAAAACTGCGAACGTTCCATGAACGTTCACAATACGTTCCACACAAAGTAGCTTTGTATCTACTTTTTCATAACCGTTTGTTTGACAGCGTAAACGTAACGTTTGCGATCGCTGTCCGTCTCAACTTTCTGTCAAACCATTAGCGCGATACCGAAACATTGAAAAAGTTGTATTGCGGTAATGGTTCAATTGCGTTTCGTCTGTGATCATTTAGCGCGATTGCCCCCCTGGTTCTCTAATTTTTATTGATTAACCGAATTATTCTATTAATTATTGAATTATTATTATTATTATTATTATTATTTTCTTTGGAATACAAACAGTAGACTAAACTAAAACGATCTCTACGACGATTATGACGACCTCTGTGGCGCGGCGGGCGAAGGTTTGCCTGCGACGCAGGAGGTTGCGGGTTCGATTCCCGCCTCGGAACAAATATTTGTACAATCTGCAGATAATTGTTCCGGGTGTTCTGGGTATTTTCTATGTATTATAAAAAACATCTATCTATGTACCTAATATATTGTATTAAGTATATCAGTTATCTAGTTGCCATAACACAAGCTCTGCTTAGCTTGGGCTAGATAATGTTGTGTGAAATGTCCAGCATTTATTTATTTTTATTTATTGACATTTTTATTTTACTTCATTGTTTAAATCTCAATTCTTATTCTAATTCTCAATTCGGTTGTTTTTTTTTTTACGTTTGTTATCTCCGTCGTTTTTAAACCGATTAGGAAAATTCATTTTTTATTTGAATAGATATAGTTCCAGATTGGTCCTATTTTTTTCATAACATAACATGTTATATGTTACATGTTATGTTTGTAAAACACCAAAACATAAGGCTACGGACCCGGCTTAACAACGTACAAGTTACAACTACGCTGTCTAATTGCCCACTTTCACCAAACACTAGGCCACTATCGCTAACGATATACTTAACGAATGTCAAATTTGACAGTATTTCTTAAGAAACCTGTCAATTTGACAAGCGTTATGGGAAGTGTACCGCCATCTCACTCCATACAAAAGGAAGGTTGCTTCTTATTTGGATATTGATTCATTATCATCAATCAAGTCCACTGCTGGGCATAGGGCCTCCCCCCTAGAATGCCACGACGAACGGTTTTGAGCCGCCTCCATCCATCGACTTCCTGCAATGTTTATAATGGACGACCTCTGTGACGCGGCGGGCGAATAGACCGCTGAGATTCAAGAGGTTGCGGGTTCGATTCCCGCTGCGGGACAAATGTTTACTTATATGATCTGCAAATATTTGTTCCGAGTCTGGGTGTTATGGTGCCATGGTTCTCGTAGTTTCTGAAACCCACGACACAGGGAATCCTAGTGTGGGACCAGGGCTACGTATGTGACTGTTGGGGGGTGTATTATAATGTCTTGATAATATTAATTATTTAATATTTTAATTAATACAAGACTTGATCATGTTTCGAACAATTTCATGGAGTTTGATAAATAAATCAAAAAATAAATAAATGCTGGACATTTCACACAACATTATCTAGCCCAAGCTAAGCAGAGCTTGTGTTATGGCAACTAGATAACTGATATACTTAATACAATACATTACATATATAGATATTTTTTATTAAACATAGAAATTACCCAGAACAACCGGAACAATTATCTGCAGATCGTACAAATATTTGTTCCGAGGCGGGAATCGAACCCGCAACCTCCTGTGTCGCAGGCGAACCTTCACCCGCTGCGCCACAGAGGTCGTCAATGATGGTCTTGATGAGATAATATTCAATATAAGCTTCGTTTCTATGTCGAAGGCTCAAGCGCCCGCAGAACTCTAAGCATTGTTTGGTGAAAATGGACATTATACTCTGTACATATTTGAGTATTTCGAACACTTATCAATCAATTACTCCAAAGTTCTCCATCCAAATATGAATATTGCCAGCCTTTCTTATTGAAGCCGTCCAAATTATAAGACACCGTCTGTCTCCCTCTAACAAATGTGTATGGTAGTGTGCGTACGCCCTTTGTTGTAACATGAGACCCTGTGAAAGCATTTAAGTATGTGTGTGTATACAGGTATTATGTTTTGGTATACCAGCGCAGGAAATTACCCAATGTTTCGGGAGTTTTTTCTTTACATTAATTTAAATGTTTTGTTTATGAACATGAAGATAATTTATTTGTTCATCTCATGCCAAGTTGCAATTCTTGTATACAAAGACGTTACTGTTTTTGGAAAATATTTGGAAATCTGTTGATGAATTATTTAAATAAATAAGAGAGCCGAAATAAAATCCCATTTTCCAATCTCAAATAGAGCATTAATGTAAATATATTGAGTTTGGTACCAAATGAAACGGCTTGATGAGTAGTAGTTGGTTTTTTTTATTATTTTATTGTTCAAGTTATATCGTTTAGTCTATGTATTTTATTTATTTATTTTTGTGCTTTTTTTTAGTTTTCATTGTGTTAGCACGCCTTAATTGTTACCACCTTCTTGGTTGGCAGGTAGAAAATGACTTTGGCATTATGCCCTCCATTTGTACATTTACTTTTAGTTTTGTGTGCAATAAAGTATATACAATACAATACAATACATTCCAAAAACATATCACACGAATATGAAATACTTACTGCAGAAAAAACATGTATGTAATTAAAAAAAGTTTAAAAACTAAAACTTGACTGATCAAATTGTTGTAGAGGAAGGCCAAATCCACGATTTTATAGAAAAGGCATTCAACTTAGCTGATAGTTGTATTTGGCGGCTTTTCTATATAAATATTGATTTGGCCTCCGACGACACCGTTCAAGGCCTGCACCTTTTGTCGGGTATTATTTTTTAAACATTTATTTATTTAACAAAAAGCTCTTTCAAGCTCGGGTAAAAACAGCATGGCAGAACTTATTAAAAAGCTGGCAACACAGAGGACAACGACTGGGTCCCACAAAAATTCCTCCGTAGTCGTGTTCACCCCTCGCCCGGTGTTGACGTATTTCGCTACCCTTGTAAAATTCGTGGATTATTGTGTTTTGTCTCTGTGGCTTGAAGGTTTTGTTGTAAATTCAGTTTTGTGTTGTGTAAACTGTTGTACTGGTGCTAATAAAAATTATCGTGCAGTTGTTGAGGTAAGTAAATTCTTAAAAACGTTGTTTTGGTGTTTTTTAGAGAGTGGTAATAGTAGCTCTCGCCCGCGGGTTTATTTAGAAGTATACTTGTTTTATTGAATGTAGAGTGCAGTATTGTAAGTCAAAATATTATGAATAAAAATGTGAAACCTATTTGTTTTATATTTGTCAAAGATATGATATAGTTGTAGTGATTTATTGCATGACGATAATTCGTCGATAATTTATTTTGAAAATTTTATCACCTACTTAATAACAAGTAAGTACTTTAAGTAAGATAATTTCCGTGAATAAAAACCTCTTTTGAATGAATCAGATTTTTAGTAAGTAGGTAGGTTACTCTTTCCAAAAATTCTTTTAGGTATTTCATTGTTTTTATGAAGCGATCTTATTACGGCAATATATTATAACTTTTCATTTAAAAAACCGACTTCCGCCGTTGTATTCGACTAAATATCTGGATGAAAAAAAATTATGAAAAAATCATAGTGGTGAATGGGTTATGATACTTTCTGAATGCAAATGCTTGATTTGTTGCTGAAAATATCAAAATCGCTAATGTATGCCTACAATATTTGAGGAGTTCCCTCAATTCCTCATGGATTCCATCATCAGAACTGGATTCTGAAAAAAATGGGACCAATCTGGAAGTATGTATATCTATTCAAATAAAAAAAGAAATAAAAGAAGGAGATATGAGGTGACAAACATAAAAAAAAATAAAAACGAATTGAGAACCTCCTCCTTTTTGTGAAGTCGGTTAAAAACTAAAGAAAGAAAGGTGCGTAATTAGCTAACACGCAATGTTATGTTATAATTGTGTACCGGTGCTCAAATGGGAATTGGATATCAAATGGGAATTGGATATCAAATGGGAATTGGATATCAAATGGGAATTGGATATCAAGTGGGAATTGGATATCAAGTGGGAATTGGATATCAAATGGGAATTGGATATCAAATGGGAATTGGATATCAAATGGGAATTGGATGTCAAATGGGAATAGGATGTCAAATGGGAATAGGATCGGTGCTCCTCAAATCGGTGCTCTTAGTGGAACGCGTCCCTATATTTACATAAGCTAAGCTATTGTTAACTAGCTGGTGCCCGCGACTACGTCTGCGCAGGATTAGTATTTCGAGTAGCTTATATTAGCGTGGCGTAGAAAAGAATATAACCTATATAATATACTGTGGCGGGCTTTTTTGTTGGACTATTTAAGGTAAACATTTCCATCATACATTACATATGTGTAACTCTAGCGGTTTGGGCAGCGCACGCCAGAATAGATCGCAGATGGTAGATTTTTTCCTAATTACTTGACACTTATCGTCATATTATGGACAATTCACACAATATCTTTATAAATTGTAGCCTATGTGTTATTCTGATGTATAAGCTATATTATTGTAAAGTTTCATTAAAATCCATTCAGTAGTTTTTACGTGAAAGAGTAAAAAACATCCATCCATCCATACTTACAAACTTTCGCGTTTATAATTTTAGTAGAATTCTTTCTCAGTTTTAAAACAGTATAGTACCTATGTATAAGTAGGTATACTTACTTAATTATTCATTATATTTTTATTCAGTTTATTATTAAAAATAATATTTGCGTATAAACGAGGTAATATTCGACTTCTGTGGCACGGCGTAGTAGCCGGCTGAGATGCAAGAGGTTGCGGGTTCGATTCCCGCTGCGCGACAAATGTTTGTATGATCTGCAATTATTTGTTCCGGATCTGGGTGTTATGGTAATGCCACTTCGACTTGATCATTCTGAGAGCTATGTCGGTGATCTGTTCTTCTACGGATCTACTCATTTTGGATTCTATCACGTATTCAAGCCCAAGCAACTCTCTCCATAGCCCGCTGCGCGACTTTGAGCTTAGGTAATAGTTCTTGACCACGTCTCAGTGCTGTAAGTCATCATGGGCAACACGTACTGATTATACTTTTAAGATATAAGACTTTCGTCTTGAGGCTTTGCGGTATCTAAGTTTGAAGGTTCGGATAAAAAAAAAATTGAAAAAAATAATTTTAATCGATAAAATTCGACATTATAATCCGACAAAACGGGACTATATCATAGTCCCGTTTTGACAAATTGTATCGATTAAAATATTTTTTAGTGCAAGTACCTACGTAGGACTCGATTCGATAAATACATTAAAATTCGACAAAACGGGACTCAGGGAGGGAACGGGGGATCTCGCCTACCACGCCACAGAGGTCTTCAAACAAATAGTAGAATGTTTTCAGAGAAGCAATTAAAAAGAAAAAATTGTTCCTAAAATTCCGGTAGATGTCGGTGACTGGCTATGATTGTCTTCTGAAGATTTTGCAAAAGCACCACATAGAACAAATTCTCTTTGTAAAAAAAACTTGTTTTTGTGAAAATTTATTTGTTAACAAAGTCCAACTTCTTACGCTTTTGTTCTACAAACAACACAAAACTTTATTAGAGATACTGAAGTATCTCTAATAAAGTCAGTGACACTGACAGTTGGTGGCTGACTAGACAACCTTATCTGGACAGCGCCATCTATGCATGGATTTAGAACTATTTTCTTTCAGCTGTCAGAAAACTCCCCATTTTGAATAACTGAAAACAACACGAAACATAGAAAGGTTCAGTCTAAGGAGATACACTTCCTTCCTGTCTAGACATGGCAACAGATGTACCAACTGTTTTATTCGACATCAAAATTGAGATATTTTTTAGGTATTTGCATAAAGGTGGGTGCTTGTCCTGCTAGCTATATGGCCTGCCTATTGCCACTTCAACTTGCAAATTCTGAGAGCTGGGCTGCAAGTACGTAGGACTCGATTCGATAAAGACATTAAAATTCGACAAAACGGGACTATGTAGAGGTAATAGTCCCGTTTTGTCGAATTTTCATGTCAAATTTATCGAATCGAGTCCTACGTACTTGCACTGATAACTTCTTGCACTGAGAATATATTAATGGCGTAGTTTCTCGAATGCTGCCCATCCGAGTTGGATTCGTCTGCTGACCTCTGTTGACTTACTTACTTACCCAATCTACTAATTGCTTAGTCAAAACTTGAATATAATTAGCACCATCTGTCTATAAGATTAATAACTAGAATTTTATAATTTATATTTTTTGTTATGTAAACGTTATTAAATAACCGGTCAAGTGCGAGTCGGACTCGCGCACGAAGGTTTCCGTACTATCCTACTATCCTACTAATATTATAAACGCGAAAGTTTGTGAGTATGGATGTTTGTTACTCTTTCACGTAAAAACTACTGAATGGATTTGGGTGAAATTTGAAATTTTCATCATCATCATCATCATCATCATCAATTTTCATCATTATTCACGCGGGTGAAACCGCGGGGCGCAACTAGTTATCTATAAAAACGGCAAAAAAATCACGTTTGTTGTATGGGAGCCCCTTTAAATATTTATTTTATTCTATTTTTTATTGTTTGTTGTTATAGCGGCAACAGAAATACATAATTTGCGAAAATTTCAACTGTAACTATCACGGTTCATGAGATACAGTCTGGTGACAGACGGACGGACGGGCAGCGAAGCCTTAGTAATAGGGTCCGTTTTACCCTTTGGGTACGGAACTCTAAAAATGCCGTATAGCCGGTTTTGTTGATTCTCTAACAGCAATTAATATTTAATCCAACAAAAAAGTCCAATCAAACAAATGAATATAATTATATATTATTAATTAAATAAAAAAAACAAAAAAGCGGCCGGTGCGAGCGAGACTCGTGCCTTGAGAATTCCGAATCGTAGCCACTTTTTTTATTCCACCATTTTAGTTTTCCTAGTTTTCAGTGGTTCTATAACGTTTCCGTTGGTAACTTTTGAGGTATTGCACCCTAATAAAACAAAGGGTAACCTGTATAAGAGTTAAGAACACGAAGAGGTGGCAATAGACGGAGGAAACTGAAATGCGATACCCTATTACCAGTTAAGGGGCATCCTTAGGTGTTACGTTTCGTATCTATTTAAGGGGGAAGCCTCATTAAAACTAAAGGGTTTGCTTAAAATCATATTTCTGATGGGGGAATGTGATTTTTAAGGTTCCGAAAATCTGAGGCCCAATTCTCTAACTAAAAAATAGTTAAAATAGTGTTCAGATCATGTTTCGATCTTGTGTCGATGTCTTAAATGTCAGAAATGGTATTCTTTAAACATAAAATACAACACTGTAATGTGATTATATCGAAATGTGACCGACCTTGAACGATTCAAAGTTTTTTCGATAATTTTAGCATTGTAGATGGAGTCTGTCTTTACTCTTTGCAATTATATATATAACTATCCTACTCTAATGGTAGTCACCGTGAATTGAAAGTCGACTAAATTGTTATTTATGTGGGAGCAGAATACCAACTTTCTGTCATTTCACAATTCAGTCTCGATTCGGTTAACTTTCAGTGTAGTTTTAAAATAATTTAGAGTTTTGGGCTACTAACCGAATCGAGACTGAATTGTGAATTGACAGAAAGTTGGTATTCTGCTCCCTCATAAATAAAAACATTTGTCATATTTATTATATTGTCACGATTTATCGCATTTAGTCTACTTTCAATTCACGGGGACTACCATTAGAGTAGGATAGTTATATATAATTGGAAAGAGTAAAGAGAGACTCCGTCTACGTAGGCTAAAATTATCGAAAGAACTTTGAATCGTTCAAGTTTCGGTCACATTTCGATATACTAATCACATTACAATGTTGTATTTTAAGTTAGGAGAATACCATTTCTGACATTTAAGGCATCGACACAAGATCGAAACATGATCCGAACTCTATTTTAACTATTTTTTATTAGAGAATTTGGCCTCTGATTTCGGGAGTTCATTTTTGGGGGCAAACTAGAAAATAAAAAAAAACTTGTGAAAAATGTATCGGAAGAAAAAACTCGTTATAAGAAAGGTAAGCATATTTTTTTATAATTTCAAAATGCTAAGTTTAAAAGCCTAGTAGTCTAATTAGCCTAGCTAATTTACGAAAATTAACCGAATCCGTTTGGTTCGGAAACCTAATAAGTTTACTGTTGAAATATTTTTCATAACAAGCTTTTCTTAAATTCGTTATCGAACCTGCTCAAAATGAGCCCAAACACCTGCCAGGCTACTACTAATCATCGAGGAGTTCCGTTGTCCACCTTCTCCATCATCAGATTAGCTCGCCGTCACCATAAATTGTATTGTCATCTGATCTTGACAGGTATGAAAACATTTCAGCTCAATCGGTTAAAGATAACTGATTTAAAATTCATTTGCAAGATTCCATCAGGACAAACATACATTGCTAATGAATTCTCTAAATGCAAATAATTTTAAATTAAAAATTTACCACGAGCTCTTATAGCGATTCAGTTCAAAAACTATTCAGTACAAAATATCAGTTCTGTGATGTTCGCAGCTATATTTAAAGGCACAGTAGCAGAAGGTCTATAGACTTCTGCGATTAAAGTTATTCAATAATGACGGATGTCAACGATGAACCGATATTTTGTACTGAATAGTTTTTTAACTAAATCGCTATAAGAGCTCATGGTAAGGTCTCTAATCGTGTCTTATTAGAAGTTACCGGTTGGGATCAAGACGAGTCAGGCCCGCATATTACTCAAGAGATTGGGAAGGGCCTTGATTGGGCTTGAATGTTCAACTAAATTTTAGTTACGTTGAAATTCTCTCTCTCTCTCACTCTCTATATATCCTACTAATATTATAAACGCGAAAGTTTGTAAGTATGGAAGGATGGATGTTTGTTACTCTTTCACGTAAAAATTGCTGAATGGATTTTAATGAAACTTTACAATAATATAGCTTATACATCAGAGTAGCACATAGGCTACAATTTATAAAGATATTGTGTGAATTGTCCATAATATGACGATAAGTGTCAAGTAAGTAGGAAAAAATCTACCATCTGCGAGCTATTCTGGCGTGCGCTGCCAAAACCGCTACAGTTACACCTATGTAATTTATGATGGAAATGTTTATCTTAAATAGACCTACAAAAAAGCCCGCCACAGTCATAGACATAATGGCCATAGTATATATATAGGTTATATTATTTTCTACGCCACGCTTATATAAGCTACTCGAAATACTAATCCTGCGCAGACGAAGTCGCGGGCACCAGCTAGTATACTAATACTTTCTGTGCAAAAACAAAACCAAAACAAAAAAAAAAACAAAACATTTGTCCCGCAGTGGCGAGCCAAATATTTGTATGATCTGCAAATATTTGTTCCGGATCTGGATAGATCGATAGATTAACTTTATTTTACACCAGAAATACATAACAGGATTTCATAAAATTAGCAGTACAATGGGCGGCCTTATCGCTGAGAGCGATTTCTTCTAGGCAACCTTTATTTTTGTCTGGGTGTTATGATATCATGGTACTCGTAGTTCCTGATACCCACGACACAGGGAATCCTAGTGTGGGATCAAGACTACGTATGTGACTGTTGGCTGTTATTTATATTTATACGTATATATATATTTTATTATATTATCATAACTTTTCACTTAAAAAACCGACTTCCGCCATAGTATTCGACTAAACATCTGGATGAAAAAAAATTATGAAAGAACCATAGTGGTGAAAGGATTATGATACTTTCTGAATGCAAATGCTTGGTGTGTTGCTGAAAATATCAAAATCGCCATATGTATGCCTACAATATTTGAGGAGTTCCCTCAATTCCTCATGAATTCCATCATCAGAACTGGATTCTGAAAAAAATGGGACATATCTGGAAGTATATCTATTCAAATAAAAAAAGAATTTTCCAAATCGGTTCATAAACGCCGGAGATATGCGGTAACAAACATTAAAAAAAATACAACCGAATTGAGAACCTCCTCCTTTTTGTGAAGTCGGTTAATAAAACCTCGTAGCGTGGGAAAGCAAATATATACATCGAATCTATCGAATGTAACTGATATTTTTCATAATTTCTTATCGAGAATATCAATTTTGATAACTCAAGGTAAACTATAAAGATAAGGAAATGGTGAGCTTTTCGGGTTAATGGTACACTTAACCGAATTCAGATTAAGTAGGTAAATGATACCCGATACAAAAAACTGGCCAAGTGCGAGTCGGACTCGTGTGGATAGGGTTCCGCACAAATAGGCTACCATAGACCAATAAATTAACACTATACGCATTTTCTCATTACGTGTATTTTTCGTCTCCCGTAGGAATTTGATGATTTTCATTTAGGTTTTCCTGTAAACTAACCAAAGGCACCTAAGGCCAAAAAATCATCTATTTTTGGCTCAGTAGTTTCGGAGATAGAGGGGGGGGGGGGGTAAACTTTCGCATATTTCTTTACCTTTCAATCCAAGGATTTTAAAATTATCCCACGTAAAAACTACTGAATGGATTTTAATGAAACTTTACAATAATAAAGCTATCATCAGAATAACACATAGTTTACAATTTACAAAGATATTGTGTGAATTGTCCATAATATGACGATAAGTGTCAAGTAAGTAGGAATCTACCATCTGCGAGCTATTCTGGCGTGCGCTGCCACAACCGCTAGAGTTACACATTATGTAATGTATGATGGAAATGTTTAAATAGTCCTACAAAAAAGCCCGCCACAGTATATATATATATATATATAGGTTATATTCGTTTCTACGCCACGCTAATATAAGCTACTCGAAATACTAATCCTGCGCAGACGAAGTCGCTAGTAAAAAAATAAATTGGTATTTCTCATACTGAGCTGTTTCATTTGATATGACACTGGTACATTTGATAAAAGTTTTATTTTTATTTTCTAGTTTGCCTACCAAAATTTACCCCCGAAATCAGAAACTCCTAGCATAGCTCCCTCCATATCCCGCTGCTAGACTTTAAAAATGTACTCTGGTAACTTTAAATTATTGGAATTTAAATATTACCTTACGGTTGAAGAAAGTCGCGGAGCAATAAAATCGGTTCAATACGTCGTACGACGTATGTACCACGGGCGTAGCCAGGGGGGGTTTGGGGAGTTCAACCCCCCCCCCCCTTCCCGAAATGTTTAAAATGTTAGGACGGCAGTTTTTTAAATTATACTAGCTGGTGCCCGCGACTTCGTCAGCGCAGGATTAGTATTTCGAGTAGCTTATATTAGCGTGGCGTAGAAAAGAATATAACCTATATATATATATATATATATACTGTGGCGGGCTTTTTTGTAGGACTATTTAATAAGATAAACATTTCCATCATACATTACATATGTGTAACTCTAGCGGTTTTGGCAGCGCTCGCCAGAATAGCTCGCATATGGTAGATTTTTTCCTATACTTACTTGACACTTATCGTCATATTATGGACAATTCACACAATATCTTTATAAATTATAGCCTATGTGTTATTCTGATGTATATGCTATATTATTGTAAAGTTTCATTAAAATCCATTCAGTAGTTTTTACGTGAAAGAGTAACAAACATCTATCCATCCATCCATACTTACAAACTCTTGCGTTAATAATATTAGTAGGAAGGATAGGATAGTAGGATATATTAATGTCATTTCGTGTGCTTATATTTTTGTTGTTTCATTTTCTTAAACCGTTCCGGGCGGGACCGCCCCGAAACTTAAACCAGGCTACGCCCGATGGTATGGACATATTTGACCTGGGGGCTTAGTTGAAAACGAGAAGAAAACTAAGGACGCTGTCAGTAAATGCATTGGATGGAAACGAAACTTCATATTGTTTCGTAAACTATCAAAACCCGTACTAAGCCCCCTGAGAGCTGATTCTATGTTTCGACAAGCAATCGACACGGATGTATGGTGTAGTGTACACGGATTTTTGTATGGAAAATGAGGTTCACAGAGTGTACGCTAGGGGCGCTCATCGGTGTCTCCATAGAAAAATCCATGTTACACTACCAGACGTCCGTGTCGATTGCTTGTCGAAACTTAGAATCAGCTGGGTGACAGAGCTTTGCTCGGATAACTCGGAAAAATGCGTTTTAGTTTTACAAGAGATGAGACCTTGCTAGATCGATCTTTCACCCCTAAAAACGCCCATACAGAAAATTTCATCGAAATCAGAGCCGTTTTCGAGAACTTAAAATATATATAATAAATATATAAATAATGCTGGACATTTCACACAACATTATCTAGCCCCAAGCTAAGCAGAGCTTGTGTTATGGCAACTAGATAACTGATATACTTAATACAATACATTACATAGATAGATATTTTTTATTAAACATAAAAAATACCCAGAACACCCGGAACAATTATTATCTGCAGATCGCACAAATATTTGTTCCGAGTTCCGGGGATCGAACCCGCAACCTCCTACGTCGCAGGCGAACCTTCGCCCGCTAATACTAGCAGAAGTCCACGTTTAAAACTGATAAGTGACCGTACATATTGTAAATAGCTGTTTCCCGCGAAACGAGATCTGTCTGTATAAGAACCGAGATCACCGATACGGCTCTCAGAATTAGTAAGTTGAAGTGGCAATAGGCAGGCCATATAGCTAGCAGGACTGGCAAGCGCCCATCTTTATGGAAATACCTTTAAAATATTAAAATTTCGATGTTGAATAAAAAAGTTGTCATCTGTTGCCATGTATGTCTAGACAGGAAGTTTCCTACATTTTGTGTTGTTTTCTGTTTCAAAATTGTATTATTTGTTTGATGACCTCTGTGTTGTGGTAGGCGAGTTACCGGCTGAGATGCGAGAGGTTGCGGTTTCGATTCCCGCTGCGGGACAAATGTTTGTATGATCTAAATATTTGTTCCGCGTCTGGTACCATGGTACTCTTAGTTCCTGATACCAACGACACAATCCTAGTGTAGAATTAGGACTACGTATGTGACTGTTGGGTGTTATGTTATGTTATTGAAGTAAAAATTAAAGTTTAGAAACAAAAACACGACTTTAGGCAAAAACTGTATAGGAAGGCGTAATACGCCTACGAGGCTACGAGGGAACAGATGAGTAAACAAGGACTACGCTCGCTTCGCTCACTCGGTCAAAAAAATGTTGGGGGTGTACTTCATATTTAAATCCCTAACCCTAATACAACACTTTGAAACCGATACCCGGTAGTCGACGGGACCAATCCAATTTCAGGCGAAGCGTGGCGCTATACATTGTTTTAGATAGTGTTGTACAAACAAAGCCATGCTGAGATAGCGCCTAATTATACGGTTCAAACTAGGGGCTAGGGATGGGGTTGTGTCGATAGGATCTATCGATAAAGAATGATTATGTTATGAAAAGTTATTAATTTGATTAAAAAACATAAAAAAGCTTTGTTATTTAATACACAAAGCTTCTGTATGTTTCCTTTGAAATTAAAAACTAGGTGTTCGATGAGTTACTATAGAAAAAGTGGTGAACCCCTTATTTGAACTATAGGTACATGTGGTCTATCGTGGTTCACCACTTTGAAATGTTATTTCCATCCAAAAAATAAAAGATTGACATTTCATAGACAAAATAATCTAGTAATGTAAAAATGCGTAAATATAAAATTGTGTTGATTGACTATAACTTTTCATTTAAAAAACCGACTTCCGCCATTGTATTCGACTAAATATTTGGATGAAAAAAATGATGAAAGAATCATAGTGGTGAAAGGATTATGATACTTTTTGAATGCAAATGCTTGGTTTGTTGCTGAAAATATCAAAATCGCTATATGTATGCCTACAATATTTGAGGAGTTCCCTCAATTCCTCATAGATTCCATCATCAGAACTGGATTCTGAAAAAAATGGGACCAATCCGGAAGTATATCTATTCAAATAAAAAAAGAGTTCATAAACGCCGGAGATAATATGAGGTAAAAAACATTTAAAAAAAACAACCGAATTGAGAACCTCCTCCTTTTTTGGGAAGTCGGTTAAAAAGTAAATATGAAGATCTAGTTGTAACTATGGTAGCTTAATTGTACGAAACCCTCTTCACGCGAGTCCAACTCGCCCTTCACCGGTTTTAACCAAACGTTAGATTACAAGAAAAAAATCTAATGAACTTGATAACTTGTAAGAATTTAATTTTGATATGTAACATTTACTTAGTTTCATAATAACTCCAAATAGAAACAAATAAATCATCTTTTAACTGTGGACCAGTTTACCGTTGACAAAATTTAAATATTTGAATAAATAATTCACACATTTTTGTATAATAATTATTTAAATTCAATCAATAAATGCAAATGGTAATCGATTTGAACCATGCTGCGATGTTTATCAATGAATTGTAACAAATTAACAAATTATTACCATCCTTAATTGCTCATTAACATAAGCCGCTACAAGATATTTAAAAACAAATCGATATATTAACTTTTAAAGTTGATAAATTAACATAGCATAGCTTAACACCCAACAGTCATATACGTAGTCATGATCCCACACTAGGATTCCCTGTGTCGTAAGTATCAGTAACTACCAGTACCATGGTACCATAACTCCTAGACCCGGAACAAATATATGCAGATACAATTTTTACCGTAGCGGGAATCGAACCCGCAACCTCTTGCATCTCAGCCGGCTAATCGCCCGCAGCGCCACAGAGGGCGTCAATCAACTTCATTTTAAATAAATTTTCATTTAAAAAACCGACTTCCGCCATTGTATTCGACTAAATATTTGGATGAAAAAAAATGATGAAAGAACCATAGTGGTGAAAGGATTATGATACTTTTTGAATGCAAATGCTTGGTTTGTTGGTGAAAATATCAAAATCGCTATATATATTTGAGGAGTTCCCTCAATTCCTCATGGATTCCGTCATCAGAACTGGATCCGTAAAAGAACCAAGATAATTAATTGATTCAACCGTGACTTTGCGGAAATCCATTCTACAATATAAAATAGACGAACAAATATATAGTAATAATTCCGCTCCTCTCCAACGAAAACTCTGAAAGAATTCGACACGTGTTTCGCCTCTCAACGAAGCATCCTCAGGAAACAGTAGGCTCACTGCGTGCTAGAACGAAAAAGACACACTACTGCAAAAACTCCGCAGCCATGTTGCCTCTTCGAACATCATCATTCATGTTGTCTTTCTGTTCGGCGTTCGAAGAGGCAACATGGCTGCGGAGTTTTTGCAGTAGTGTGTCTTTTTCGTTCTAGCACGCAGTGAGCCTACTGTTTCCTGAGGATGCTTCGTTGAGAGGCGAAACACGTGTCGAATTCTTTCAGAGTTTTCGTTGGAGAGGAGCGGAATTGTTACTATATATTTGTTCGTCTATTTTATATTGTAGAACCAAGATCACCGACATAGCTCTCAGAATTAGCTGGTTGAAGTGGCAATGGGTAGGGAATATATAGCTCGCAGAACTGACAACCATCCTACTAATATTTTAAATGCGAAAGTTTGTAAGTATGGATGGATGGATGGATGTTTGTTACTCTTTCACGTAAAAACTACTGAATGGATTTTAATGAAACTTCACAATAATATAGCTATTACATCAAAATAACACATAGGCTACAATTTATACAGAAATTGTGTGAATTGTGCCAGACACAGTATATATATATATATATATATAGGTTATATTGTTTTCTACTTTGTTTATTTTTTTTTATGTTTGTTCCCTCATATCTCCGTCGTTTACAAACCGATTTGGAATATTCTTTTTTTATTTGAATAGATAGACATACTTACTTCCAGATTGGTCCTATTTTTTTCAGAATCCAGTTCTGATGATGGAATCCATGAGGAATTGAGGGAACTCCTCAAATATTGTAGGCATACATATGGCGATTTTAATATTTTCAACAACAAATTAAGCATTTGCATTCAGAAAGTATCATAACCCTTTCATCGCTATGGTTTTTTCATAATTTTTTTTTCATCCATATATTTAATCGAATACATTGGCGAAAGTCGGTTTTTTAAATGAAAAGTTATTAAAAGTCTGTACGTACACTTATAATAAATTGGGACAGATACGGCTTAAGGTGATTCCTCTCGCATGTGGAACGAAATTCAAATTTTATTGTGTTTTTTGTAAATCACAGCTAATCAACACTTCTTGAGACAGAGAAAACAGATTTTGCGAAAACTATGAGACCAAAACGACCCAACGAAAATTTGCCAGAAAATCAAAAATTTCAACCCAGAAACAACGTCTGTTGAGAATTTCGTCGAATACTTTGAAGCAAAATACAATTTTAATTGTTTACACACATGTTTTAATTGATAGTATCTCATAAATGTCATTAGTTAAGCTACGCATATCTTTAAACCAAAAAAACACTGTAAACATCTTTGAAGAGTATTCGTAGCTGAAGTAATGATCTATATGTGAAACTATAAACTAAAACATGTGTGTTAGGTCTCCTAGTTTTCGCAAAATCAGTTTTTACTATCTCAAGAAGTGTTGATGAGCTGTAATGAGCAAAAACGCAATAAAATTTGAATTTCGCGCCACATGCGAGAGCAATCACTTAAGGCTAATTCACACTGGATGCGTATGCAGTACGTAACGTAGACACGCGCGTCACTTTGTATGTACACGCTTGCGTGCACGTCACGCAAGCGGTGTGCCATGTCTCATACAGTTCCATACACTACAATGTCATGGTACGAAGACATGCACGACGACGTATACGCTTACGCATCCGGTGTGCTGCAGCCTTAAATAATAAATAATTAATTATTTAAAAATTACAAACATCGATTTTGTGTGTCCCAGCACTATATTTACTGTGGCGCTACGCTACTCTGGCGAAATGTATTCGCTGCGAGAAGCCGATAACCTGTTCAAATAGTGATGCGCTTGCATTCAATCTGCATAACATTATCGACTTGTCACTCCACAGACACAGACAAACATTGTATGTATGTAGATTTACAGACGTAAGGACGTACAGGATGATTCATTCATACCTGCCGAAAGCCATGGAAATGGCACAGCTTGTTATTGAAACAAAATGTGAATTAAGTAGTATTTATTTTGTTATATGTTAATAATAAGTAATTGGATGTAACATCGCCTTAGGGCTTAATAAAAGACCTGTAATGATGTTAATAATAAATAAATATATAAATATAAATAATGGTCTCAACAAAAATATCGGATTCTGAACTTGAATATTGGATTAGTCCGTAAATATGACGTGTGAACAGACAGACCAACATGTTTAGTTCTTTATTGCACAAAAAACACAATCAAATTGTATAAACGGAGGACTTAATGCGAAGCAACATTTTCTGCCAGTCGTATGTATTTTCTCTGGACCGCTGTCAGAGAACCAACCTCAACCTCTTTTTGTACCATGGGCTTAGTCAGGGGGGGGGGGGGGGGGGTTTGGGGGTGCAAACCGCCGAAATATTCAAAATGTTGACAAAATCTGATACTTTTTGTAGAAACACCAGTTTGGTGAATGTTTTTTTCACATCAATAGTAATTTCGTGTACATTTTTGTTGTTTTATATTAAGAAAAAAAATTTAATGAAAAAAAACAACCTAATTAAGAACCTCCTCCTTTTTGTGAAGTCGGTTAAAAAACTGAACCAACCTGTATATTGAAATGGGAAAAAGTTGATGCTTAAAGTGTTGTTTTGCAATGTAAGATGACACTCGCGATTGAATTACCTCCGTGGATTGTTTCGTTTAAAACAACCAAAGGTGTTGCACCTGTTCTTATAAACAACATTACTACGAAGAGAACTTAGAATAGGTATGGACCTACTAGGAAGGACGTCGATTGTCGTAGTCGCTTACATAGGAATCTTCCTTCCAAGAATCAATCTTCCAATTTGTTCGCTGTTTTGAAACAACTGCTTTACGTTTGCAGTTATGGTTAAAGATATATTTTTTCTAAGAACATGGTTCACTTAAAGAGAAATATTAGATAACATTATTGTAAGTAAAAATGCACTGGCGATATAAATATTAACAGTTACATAGTGCTTTGATAAAATTTAATAAGTCAGTTCGACTGCTTACAGCTACTTACTGCTTAACAGTTGCATTTCGTTTCAGGGCTGCAATACTAAATATTAAAATATTACCTCTATATAGTCTCGTTTTGTTGAATTTTAATGTCATATTTATCGAATCGATTCCTACGTACGCGGGCTGCAAGTACGTAGGACTCGATTCGATAAATTTGACATTAAAATTCGACAAAACGGGACTATTATCTTCTATTGCCTCTTCATAGTTCCGTTTTCTCGAATTTTAATGTCAAATTTATCGAATCGAGTCCTACGTACTCGCGGGCCTTACGTTACGTACGATATAGCTATGGTATTCGATACTGCGCGAAAGTTCAAATGTCAGCCCGAGTTGTTTTTTAACCGACTTTAAATATCTTTTCATTAAAAAACCAACTTCCGCATTGAATTCGGCTATCTGCATGTATTATCTTAAAGGCACACAAAACAATAACTTGTTGCTGAAAATACCAAAATTGCTATATGACGTATGCTTATAACATTTTTTTATGTTTGTTGTCATATCCGTCTTTTATGAACCGATTTGGATTTTTTTTAATTTGAATAGATATACTTTCAGATTGGTCCCATTTTTTACAAAATCCATTTCTGATGATGGAATCCATGAGGAATTAAGGGAACTCCTCAAATATTATAGGCATACATATAACGATTTTATTATTTTCAGTAACAAGTTATTGTTTTGTATACCTTTACCAAACAAAAACATGCAGATAGCCGAATCCAATGGCGGAAGTCGGTTATTTAATGCAACGCTATTAAGAGGGCACTATACTACAATTTAGGCTCCCTCTTTAACGCACGTGATAACCCGCGCGCCATCTCGCTCGCGCCAGCGAGTGTTGTGCACAAAAATTAAGTTTTTTGTTTATAATGGCGAAAATAAAATGTTAATCAAAAAACTGTTTTTAGCATAAGAATAAATAGTAATTACCTACTTGTTGTAGTAAAATTTATCTTAAAACACCGTAGGGCTCCTGAGATATCTTTGAAAACGTGTGGGAAACAAGGATTTTTCATTAAATAAAACTATCGAGGGTTTTTTTACATATCGTGTTTTCAACTTTACACAATTAATGCAAAAATATAAAACTTTCATATTCCAAAATATATAACTCGTAGAACCCGTAGAGTTCCGAGTTCTAGATCGATTTTGTTGGGCAAAATCACATAGTACGTCCTCTTAAATATATTTCTTTGTAACATAAATCCTTAAATACAGATTCAATAATTATAAATACGTAACAGGCTAGATCTTGGTTTAGATTGACATAATTCTAGCTACCTTTCTTGTGAACTTGGACCAAAATAACCATTATTCTCTTTAGCAAAAGGTCTAAATCTCCTCACACACAAATGCCAGTCTATATTTACCACCTTGGTAAATGTTACACAACACCAAATTATCATAAACATTCGATTCACATGTAAAAATGTTTGTTTCTTTAAATAAACGAATTATAAAGACCATAAAAGTTAAAGAGATAGCTACGATTGGTATGTCGTAAAAATTTAATACCTTATCGTCTAGAAACGACTTGTGGCATGACTTTTTATTATATCCAAATACGGAATAATGTATGGAGGCTTTCCTTTTAAACAAATTGCTTCAATTCGTCAAAAAAAAAGTAAAAACATTACAAAATTATGAGATGACTATTGGAAAGCTCGCGACTTGGTCCGCGTGGAGGTTTTTGATACAAAGTTTAACCATATTGCCAATAACTTTTCATTTAAAAAACCGACTTCCGCCATTGTATTCGACTAAATATCTGGATGAAAAAAAAATTGTGAAAAAACCATAGTGGTGAATGGGTTATGATACTTTCTGAATGCAAATGCTTGATTAGTTGCTGAAAATATCAAAATCGCTGTATGTATGCCTGCAATATTTGAGGAGTTCCCTCAATTCCTCATGGATTCCATCATCAGAACTGGATTCTGAAAAAAATGGGACCAATCTGGAAGTATATCTATTCAAATAAAAAAGATTTTTTCAAATCGGTTTATAAACGACGGAGATATGAGGTAACAAATATAAAAAAAAAACGAATCGAGAATTCCTCCTTTTTTTGAAGTCGGTTAATAACCAAGCAGAAATGACACTGTAGTAACTATCTCTCCCTTTCTCTTGAGTAGGTAATTACTGATAGATCTTGTGGTTTAGTTAGAACCTGTTAACTTTGATGTTACTAACAGTTGGTTCTCTTTTCCTGACGTATACTATCACACCAAAATAATAACTAAACTTATTACACTTTTAAATGGTTTAAACTTTTTATTTATGGTACACTAATAAACACATAAACAAGAGACAGAATGAATATACTTGTACAAAGGCGAGCTTAACCCTTACAAGAGTTTTCTTTCAGTAAACCATTGAGGTTAATGAGAGGTGATTATAGAGGTAGGTCCGTGTACGTACTTGAGACATGGAAGTAAAATAACATTAATAAAAAAAGAAATATAAAATAAAAATAAACATACCTACTTCTTCATCAGCCGGGGAGACGTCAACTGCTGGATGAGGCCTCCCTCACAGAATAAGGGGACTTGTCATAATCACCAATGCTTGGCAGGCGGATTGGGGGTCGCAGTATTGGTGTAGAGTCCTCAGGTAGATGCTGTCGCCCATACCCTGGTGTACCTAATCATTTTGTCGGCTTTTACAAAAGTTCTTAAAGATTATGTAAATATTATATTCAATAGCAAATATAAAAAAAAACTATTAATGCCTTCGTCCGCATACGAAACCGGAGGTTCGTAACCAGTTGAGGTAGAAGAAAAAATCTTCTTTTTAACCGATTTCACAAAAAAGAGGAGGTTCTCAATTTGGTAGTATTTTTTTTATGTTTCTTACCTCATATCTCCGTCGTTTATAAACCGATTTGTTTTTTTTTTAATAGATATACTTCCAGATTTGTCTCATTTTTTTCAAAACCCATTTCTGATGATGGAATCCATGAGGAATTGAGGGAACTCCTTAAATGTTATAGGTATACGTATAGCAATTTTGGTATTTTTAGCAACAAGTTATTATTTGTATGCCTTTATCAAATAAAAACATGCCGAATTCAATGGCGGAAGTCGGTTTTTTAATGAAAAGTTATTATATTTTATGTATACAAATATTATACATGTACTAATGTAGGTACTTCAAAAAAGTTATTACAATAACTTTTCATTTAAAAAACCGACTTCCGCCATAGTATTCGACTAAATATTTGGATGAAAAAAAAATGATGAAAAAACCATAGTGGTGAAAGGATTATGATACTTTTTGAATGCAAATGCTTGGTTTGTTGCTGAAAATATCAAAATCGCTATATGTACCTATGCCTACAATATTTGAGGAGTTCCCTCAATTCCTCATGGATCCCATCATCAGAACTGGATTCTATCTGGAAGTATATCTATTCAAATAAAAAAAGAATTTTCCAAATCGGTTCATAAACGCCGGAGATATGAGGTAACAAACATAAAAAAAAAAAAAAAAAACATCCGAATTGAGAACCTCCTCCTTTTTTGGGAAGTCGGTTAATAAGAGGAGTTTCTCAATTTGGTTGTATTTTTTTTATGTTTGTTACCTCATATCTCCGTCGTTTATATAAACCGATTTAGAAAATTCTTTTTAATAGATATACTTCCAGATTGGTCTCATTTTTTCAAAACCCAGTTCTGTTGATGGAATCCATGAGGAATTTAGGGAACTCTAGGGAAAAAATGTTATAGGCATACATATAGCAATTTTGGTATTTTCAGCAACAAGTTATTGTTTTGTTTTGTTTGTACCTATAGCAAATAAAAACATGCAGATAGCCGAATTTAATGGCGGAAGTCGGTTTTTTAATGAAAAGTTATTATATTTTATATATACAAATATTATACATGCACTAATGTAGGTAAGTACTTCAAAAAAGTAATTACAAAAAAAATTACGCTAGTAATATAATGTATATATGTATGTCAATGATGGAGTTATTAAACGACGACCATAGCGAAACATGAAGAATTCAAGCCAAGCTGGCCCGGCCACTGTGAAAACAACCTATAAGTATTTCTATATTTACTCGTAAAAGCTACTATCTAAAGGTGCATACCTACCTAGGCTTGAATAAATCCTAATAAGCTTTCATAACATGTTTCCAAAACAAAACAAAAAGTGCGCCACTCAAAAGAATGTTCAAAGTCGTCAATGCAACGAGTCCATTTAAAAACCCATACAAATAACATGGAAAAGAAAAAAATGAGATGTCACACGGTGCTAATGCGTATGTCACGTCGCTCGCTTATTGGCTCTTCTGCCGCTAGTGATGTGCTACAACCAACGAATATCGATAGGTCAACGCCACATTCACCAAATATGAGTTATTTGTCGAAACTTACTAGATTCCTGATTTGATTTTATTTGATTTTTTTGATTGAATTTCGCGCCACATGCGACGCTATCTACCTTAAATTGATGGTTACGACCAAAACTATCTTTAGGTTGGTATTCACAGAAAAATAGTGAAATTAATACAAGTACCTATGGTACCATATAAAAAAAACTAAAATTGGTAGGCACCTACTAATGAACCACAGTGGATCCATCTAAAGACGATTGCCCAAGATTAAAAATTATAAAATTTCCTTGCCATTCAAATAAATAAATGGTGAACATTTCACACAACATTTTCTATGGGAATTGATCCCCTACGTGATAGAATCCGAAATGAGGAAATCCGTAGAACGAAAATCAACCCACATAGCTCTCAGAATTAGCAAGTTGAAGTGGCAATGAGCAGGTTATATAGCTCGCAGAACTGACACCCGTGTTGGGGAATAAAGGTTCTCGAGTGGCGACCTCAAATTGGACGACGCAGGCACCCCTCTCTATGAACTAAAGACACTATAAAGGTCGCAGGAAGTCGGTGGATGGAGGCGGCTCAAGACCGTTCGTCCTGGCATTCTATGAGGGATGCCGAACACAAAATGGCACCGATTGAATGTAACACCCAACAGACATATACGTAGTCCTGATCCCACTTGAAGATTCCCTGTGTCGTGGGTATCAACCTATCAACCCTACGAGTACCAAGGTACAAAAACACCCAGACCCCGAACAACTATTTGAAGATCATGCAAACATTTGTACCGCAGCGGGACTCGAATCCGCAACCTATTGCGTCTCAATCAGTTGTAGTCAGTTATATTTCTAGCTTCCAGTTCTTTCTTACTAGCTAATATAACTAAGGAAACAAACCTGTCGATAGCCTTGACACATATCGATGAAGTTTATCGATAAATTCCGACACTATTCACTACAAATATTGAAGTATCGATCCTGTCAAGAGCTCTCTGCTTCGTCAACACTACTATGTGTCCGTGACGGAACCTAATTTCGGTATAGGGCCCTTGTTTCCATTTCCATATGGAGTGGCTTCATTTGGAATGTAGGTAGACCTTTGTGGTAAATTAATGAGTGGTAAGGCTTTTTTGATATATCTACTTGATAATTATTATTATTTACAGAAATAATAATACAATTACTAATACAAGTATTCACAAAATAAAATAACTTTTCTCCGACTTCCGCCATTGTATTCGACTAAATATATGGATGAAAAAACCATAGCGGTGAAAGGGTTATGATACTTTCTGAATGCAAATGCTTGATTTGTTGCTGAAAATATCAAAATCGCTATATGTATGCCTACAATAAATGAGGAGTTCCCTCAATATCAAACAAAAAAAGAATTTTCCAAATCGGTTCATAAACGACGAAGTTAAAAAACAAACATATTGAAATAGGGTAAGTAGCAACTTACCTATAACAAGATATACATATTATGTATGTTCAACTTGACAGAGAATTCTGACCTTTTTAACCAAACACGACTTGTCGAAAGAAATAGACAGGGCTTGCTGGTAAAAATGGTTCAGCTCAAAATGCTGCTTGGTTCCCGTTACGTCCGATACCACTGCGTAACAAATCAGCTAAATAAAGTGTATTTAGTAAACATCACGTTTGTCTTGTTACCGAAAGCTAAGGTTTCTTTATTGTTCAGATCAGACTCAAAGAGCATCTATTTTTTGATGTGAATACGTCTTTAATTTTTCTTCCATAGTGGAAGGCAATTAAGAAAACGGATGATAACAAAATCAAGGGATACAGTTTGTTGGTGCAGCTACATATCTATCAACTACATCTAAAATGTAATTACACCACTCGATAGCTAATGAATCAAAGAATTTGTTACGTTAAGTGTGACGCATCGCGCGCGGCGGAAGGGGGAGCGCACCACTATTTTGACGTCGTTTCGCTGCGTCACGTAAAACACACGGCCGTGTCTACAGCGACACTCCGATTGTAATGTTTTATTTGAGTTAATGACGTAACTTGCATTTGGCCCACTTGATGTTAGGTATCCATCCCATAACAAAAGTAATTCCTCTTATTCCACGTCCACCTGACGCGTCCTACGTGACATTGCACTGCGAGACAATGTCTCAGTGTCCTTAATTTCACTTAGTAGTAAAATTCAAATTTATTTATTTCACTTAATAGGTACATAACTAGCCATCTAGCCCTTCAAACCAAACTAAGTTAAAAAACTTGTGTTTTGGTTAGAAGTGTTTTCCCAAATTTTTTCCATTTAAAATGTACATACTCATAAATATATGTGTTTGACAAAATAAATAAAAATGAAATACCGAAATTAAGATTTAATACTTATAAAAATAATTAAAAATAATGAATTAAGTAAATCATGATTGGAATTCAATAAAATTTAGAATAAAAATAAAAATTGTCTTACACAGGTTTAAGCCTACCTTAAGTGCCTTAAGTAGGTAAAGTAGTTATTGATAGATCCAGAGTCGGCACCCGTACCCTTCAAACCGAAACACAGCAATGCGAGCACTACTGCTTGGCGACAGGAATAGATATGGTGATAGTACTTCCCCAGACGAACTCTTTCACAAAAAGTTATAATCTTCATCAACAGCCTTTAGAAGTCCACTCCTGGACGAAGACTCCCCCATAATATGCAATGGTAAAAGTTCTATTACTATACCGAAACATTGATAACATTATCAAATATAAAATTACATGTAGGCGGACATAACTTATCGAATCTTATATCGATAAGTTTATCACCTCCCTACACATCACTAGTGCACAAATATTGACATTGACGGCTGTCACGTTTGATAACTGTCAATGTTAAGATTAGCGTCATGTTTTTTTGTACATTTGGTTTCGGTTCGTTAGTTACGTATTCATGGAATCCTTTGAAGAGTTGGTTATGTCTCCTGGAATTGATTTAGACCGATAACTCTTTTTAGGGTTCATAAGAGGTTGTCTATAACCTGATTTTTAATTTGAGACAATTTCTGTAAACAAAGAAATGTCACTGTGTGTATGAGTGTCATGTATGTGTGTCATATGTGAATTTACACGTATGCTACACAATCATGTCAGTTATACTCACAGTGGCATATCTTGACATTTGTTTGTTTACAAAAATTGTCTCAAATTAAAAATCAGGGTATAGTACCGCTGCAAAGCGATAAGACCGTTCATTGTTTATCTTAGTTTTAGGTTTTCTTTTATGAAATAGTTTCTTGTTTTTAACCAACTTCAAAAAAGGAGATTCTCAATTCGATTGTATGTTTTTTTTGTATGTTTTTTACGCGTTTACTCCACCAATTATAAATTGATTTTGATGTTTTTTTTGTCCACCTTCAGAGGTGGTCTCATATATAATTTTTATACAAATTGATTCAGCACTTTTTGAAAGAAGACGGTTTTTGTTTTTTTTAATGCTTTGAGTTAGAAGCTTTATTTTTTACAGCACTCTGAGCTCCTTTATAATTGGTATTTTAAAGTTCCGGAGAAAAAGGGCCCTTACAGACAGAAAGGACAACTCAGTGATACTAATAAGGGTCTCATTATTTCCCTGTTGAGGGCGGAACCCTTAAAACAAGTAAAACATACCTACAATATCCCTCATGACACTAGAGAAGTATATGATCCACCATTGCTATGTAAGTATACTAGGAATTGTTTCTTTGTTGACGCTGCTAATACTTTTTCTTTATCCATACTGATGCCTTACCATGATCTCCTAAAGCTATTCAGTTCAAAAACTATTCAGTACAAAATATCGGTTCCGTGATGTCCGCAGCTATAGACACAGTAGCAGCTGGTCTATAGACTTCTGCAATTAAAGTTATTCAATGATGACGGATGTCAACGACGGACCGATATTTTGTACTGAATAGTTTTTGAACTGAATCGCTATAAGAGCTCATGGTAAGGTCTCTGATCTAAGAACTATTAAGTAATCTTCACACACCAATAACATGTTATCTTAAAGCATCAACGAAATAAACATAATTTCAACTTTCAATATATCTCACATAAATTAATATATCATCACGCATCCAATTACGATTATCGTAGATAACTCGAACAGAGGCGTATTGCTTCCAAGGGCGAAAAGGGCAATCGCCCGGGGCGACTGGACTTGTAGGGCTGGTGTTTGTTTGCAAGCCATTTGCCCCTCATCAACCCTTTCGGCACCTTTATTCTTTTTATTTGTCTCTCCTTCGCTGAATTCAATCTATATTAGCTCTTTTGGCTCGCTTCGCTTGCTAGTATCATAGTAATAGTTAGTAGTATTTGCTGTTACAGTGAATGCTTTATCAGTTTTCGTTGCTATACATTTGCTATCTCACTCTTCTAAGCAGATCAATTCGTGTTCCCGTAAAGTCTATGCATTGACGGTTTGTTACTGATATCAAAACAAGCCAAGCCATGTTTGCTGCTCTGTGGCGCGGTTACGTAATTCTGTTGCAATTGGTTTAAATCGATTTCAATGCTGTTTCTATCCGAAATAACGCTCTTGCCATTACCCAATTTACGCATTTTGCTTACAAAGGCTAATTGCAGCAAGACTGCATATATTAGGTAATCGCATAAACTTAATTTCAAATAGAAACGACATTGAAATCGATTGAAATCAATAGTAACAGAATTACGTAATCGCCACTCTGATTCTTAGAGGTTTGCTCGCGTTGGAAAAGTAGTCAATTTAGATTATAATACGAGTCATAATGATCCTTGTGATTGCAATGAATGGAACATTTAGGTAATACTGGAATACTCACTTACTTTTTCTTTCTTTTCGCACACTGTGTTGTGCACGCTATTTACTACGGCTACAATCACACTTACACTGTTAGAAAAAATGTAAATTTACATGCAAAATTTTTACATAAAAATGAGAATTTACCGAAATAATCGGGAGAAACTACAGAAAAATCAGTAGAATTACATAATTTTCGTTAATTCTACATAATTTGCGTTATTATCACATATTTCTCGAATATTTTACAGAATTTATGTATTTTTGTACAGATTTTCCACAAAATATGTGATAACACATGGTAATTTGTGAATTTTTACATAAAAACTGGAATTAAACTGATCGTATATGTAATTTCACATGTTGTGATGGAAATAACACACAAAAAATTTAACTTTTTACATAAATTCTGTGATTTTAAAGTTTTTATGTAAATCTACATAGTAAGCTACACAGATTTTACAGAAAAAAAAGGAAAACAACATACTTCTGCTGTAGTGCAATAAATACCTATATATTTCACAAAAGTTTATGTAATTTATGACATGTTAAATGTGTTTTTACATGTGAGATGTAATTAATACCTTGTCTTGTGCAATTTCTACATATTTTGTATGTATATTTACAGCTTACTGTAAAAATACATGTCATTCTGTATTTTTACAAACCCGTATGGAAAACTACATTTGCAGTAGTATATTTTTTCCATAACAAATTTAATGTCACGTACCGTGATGTAACTATTACATAAATAAATTGACTTTTACAGAAACTCTGTAATTTCACATATGCATATGTAGTTTATTACATGTTAAATGTGTTTTTACATGTTAGATGTAATTTATACCTTGTTTTGTGTTATTTTTACATACTTTGTATGTATATTTACAGCTTACTGCAAATTTACATGTCATTCTGTATTTTCACAAACCCTTATGGAAAATTTTACATTTGTAGTGTATTTTTTACATAACAAAATTAATTTCACGTACCATGATGTAATTATTAGATAACAAGTTATACCGAATCTCTGCTATCGTACATTTGCAATGCTAATTCTCATTTTTAAATCTACTGATTTTATAAAAAAATATGAAAAAAATTACAGACTTGAGGTACTTAGTGCCGAAAATACCTAAAAGGTAGTCCTAGAATCATTAGTAGGTAGGTATTTATGTTTATATTTTTCTGTTAAACAAATGGCACCCAGAGTTTGATTCATTCTGCATTCAGCTTTTAGTGAAATATTAACTAAAGCAGCAATCGAATTAGTTTGCATGTAGAAGGTATTTCGCTAGATGGCTAGGTATAATCCAGTCAAACTGTTGGTGCCTTTGCCTTCGGATACCTTAAGGAGCCTTTTGCAAAGTTACGAAAATTGGCGAAGCCTTGAGGTTTGCAAGCAGTTGCTATGGATCATAAATAGTTACTTACATACCTACAATTTGCTAAATGGCCGTGACTACAGTCGCTCAAGGGGTAACTTTGCAGACATTCCCAGGGAATCCTAGGGAATTTGGAAGTATTACGAAGTTTTCTGAAAAATTCAATACCAGCAGACAATACTATGTAATAGTCAATACTGAGTTGACTTTCAAATTAATTCCATTTTGTATCTACGATTACGGTATAGGTAGGTACATTCCTCTATCACTAGATAGATACGATTGTAGGTATTATAAGGTATGTCTACTCCGGACGTTCGTTCATTCGGCTTGCGTGTCACTGGTTCTTTCTGGGTAACCCTGCGCTAGTGAGCTATTATGACAAAACCAGTGTGATAAGAGACTCTCCTATCATTGTAAGTAGACCGCATCGTTAGGTGTCACGGGACTAATGGGATTATTTCATCCAAATCATTACGGGACAATTGGAACAAAAAAATCCCATTAGTCCCGCTACGGGACATCCCAACGGGACAACTGGGATCAGAGAAAAAAACCTAAGTACTAAAATCTTCGCAATAAATTGTCGTTTGAAGTACCTACCTGCTTACTTTTACTTACCTGCCTACTTTGAATTGAAATGAATCACATCCAGTTATCTCCAGTAATAATATACTTACCTATTAAAAACACCTTCAAACTCCTTTAAAAAACAAAATTTAATGATTATTATAATTAATGTTTAGGCATTATTCGTCGCCTAGTTTCCAATCTGTCCACCGGCCAGGCAGTGGCGTGGCGCGCGCGTTTTTTGGCCGCTAGACTGCCCCGCGCCGCCGACGCCGGTGCCCTTGTTGCCAAGCGAGTTTAGAGAGTTTGTAGGTATAATTATGTGCAATGCTTAGGTTCATAAAATATTTAAGTAGGTACATATAACCTACTTAATTTGTTTACCGTAGTAGGTACCGTTAGAATATACTTAGGAACTATTGATGGTATCTCTACTATGTAATTCCTTTTTGGTAGGTAAGTACTTATACTTACTTAAGTACTTAAGATAGTTACCTACCTAGTTAGGTAGGTAGGTAGGTAGGTACTACCTAAGTAGATAAATACAACAATTTTGTTCCTCTATCTCTACATCTATCTTATAATAATTGTATTGCGTACGCAACAGTATTCATACGCATATGAACTATCGTTCAGCACTAGACTTACATGCTGCTTCTTATATACGCTAGATTGAACTGTTGTCTTGTTGCAGGTGAACAATGAAATAAGATAGCCAAGAAAGTATATAGGTAATAGTTTAATAGATAAGAAGATATGACAAGGAAGAGTTATTGAGTTTGAGTTTAAAATTAAGGGGCTAAAACACACGACTCCCAGCGTCCCCCACCTGTCTGGCCCACTGGGGGACGTTGAGACAAAAAAGTGCCAACGTCCCCCACTCGTGACAACGTGCAGGAATTTAATATTTAACAGTAGGAGAACTTTTTTTCTGTTTTTAAGTGTCCATTATGATGATCACTGATCACGATTCTACTGTCAGAAAAGTGATCACAGGGAACCTCAGATATCGATTTTGAAAGCAATCGGTCCGGGAACAAAAAAGTTCAAAATGGCAGCTACTTTTTAAATTTCTGACAGCAGATTCTTTTTCAGTGATCACAGGGAAACTCAGATATCGATTTTGAAAGCAATCGGTTCGGTAACAAAGAAGTTCAAAATGTTGGCAAATTTTTTAATTTCTGACTGCAAATTCTTGTTCAGTGATCACAGGGAACCTCAGATATCGATATTGAAAGCAATCAGTCCGGTAACAAAAAAGTTCAAAATGGCAGCCACTTTTTGAATTTCTGACAGCAGATTATTTTTCAGTGATCACAGGGAAACTCAGATATCGATTTTGAAAGCAATCGGTTCGGTAACAAAGAAGTTCAAAATGGTGGGCAATTTTTTAATTTCTGACTGCATATTCTTGTTCAGTGATCACAGGGAACCTCAGATATCGATATTGAAAGCAATCGGTCCGCTAACAAAAAAGTTCAAAATCGCGGCCACTTTTTTAAATTTCTGACAGCAGTTTCTTGTTCAGTGATCACAGGGACCCTCAGATATCGATTTTGAAAGCAATTGGTTCGGCAACAAAAAATTTCAAAATGGCAGCCACTATTTTTAATTCTGACAGCAGAATCGTGTTCAGTGATCATCATAATGGACACTTAAAAACTGAAAAAAAGTTCTCCTACGGTTAAATATTAAATTTCTCCACGTTGTCACAAGTAGGGAACGTTGGCACTTTTTTCTCCCATCGTCCCCCAATGGGGCCAGACAGGTGGGGGACGCTGGGAGTAAACGAGAAGTAAGGGGTCGACGGAGTTGTACTTGTCGCCAAAGTAAGTCTTGATCAGACGGAGAATTGATTCCGTTTGTCTAGTATCACTCCCCTTGCATCACGTACAGGTAGATCCGGGCAGCTCCTTCCGTTTCAGCCGGTTCTGGTAGCCACTAGGTAGGTACCTAGGTACCTAACTAGGCATCTAGATATCTCCCAGTACAGTATGTAAGTAGGTATAGCTCTCAGTACAGTTGGTAGGAAAAGTAGGTATTTATCAGTGTAATGTCAGGTGAGGTCTGCGGCTCGATTGGTTCCCTCCACGGCCGATACAACCGCGTAGCAAATTGATTTTATAGCCACAAGGTCAACAGTAGGTAGGTAGGTACCAACAGTTGACAAGATAGTAAATGAGTTATGGTTTCAGACGTCCAGACAATCTCTCATCCATCGTTCTATTAAGTAAGTACCTACTTATATCACATGTAAATTTTAAGGATTGATTATTTTCTGCGACAATTAATCTATAGGTAAGTACCTACCTATCGTTCGCAAGCGTGTGACTTCAAGTAGCTTGTAATGTAAATCGGGCTCTAATCGCATCCATAAACATACATAAACACACGCCTCAAAGGCCCTTTTTGCACCGTGGGTTACACAATCGCTGGAACATAAACGTGACAAGTGGTGAGCTCATCGCAGCCATTGCTTTCCACGACCAACTCGGCTAACACTTTCTTTCAGTAAGTAATAAATAACACACTCCTTAATCTGACATCCTCCTTGGCGTGGCGGGCAAGTAGCCGGCTGAGAGGCAAGAGGTGCGGGTTTGATTTCCACTGCGGGACAAATGGTTGCATGATCTGCAAATATTTGTTCCGGGTCTGGGTAATAAGTACTTACCATGATACTCGTAGTTCCGATACCCACGTCACAGGGAATCCCAGCAGTATGGGGTCAGAACTATGTAAGTATGATGTAAGTAAGTTTTATTATGTAAGTGAGTATAACAACATAACATAACACCCAACAGCCGCAAACGTAGTCTTGATCCCATGTAGGTATATACCTACCATGCTCCGATAACACTCATGCAGACCCGGAACAAATACTTACCTAATTTGCAGAACATAAAAACATATTTTGTCCCGCATTTATATACTGAAGAGATTGGTTAGCTTTAAACAGGAATTTCTGAAAAACCCACGGTTCGGTAAATTTCATACTAACTATGTACTATTCTGTATCTAGAATTCTAAGAAATTGATTTTAAGCTATTTTTTATCGTCGTATCAATTTGAAACTTTGCGTATATATGTAATTCTAATGATACTGTACATAGGACAAAATTTAGACAAAAAAAAACATAATTTTAGGGTTCCGTACCCAAAGGGAAAACGGACCCTATTACTAAGGCTCCGCTGGCCGTCCAACCGTCCGTCTGTCTGTCACCAGGCTGTATCTCATGAACCGTGATGATGTACCTATTTCTGTTGCCGCTATAACAACAAATACTTACAAAACAGAATACTTCAAATAAATATTTAAGGGAGCTCCCATACAGCAAACGTGATTTTTTAGCCGTTTTTATAGATACTTAAGGTGAATGCTCTCGTTGCCTTGCCCATACAAAATAATTTAAGTATTTTTTCAATCCACAGATTGTCGTTCTTTATATCGTATTTTTTTTTCGATTTTCTAATGATTATCGTACTCGCAAATGGTTGTTTCAAATAAAAATTTACTAAGGGTAATTTTTAAAATTAGTTTGTAATACGACCAATTTTACGTATGTGTGAGTGTTTTTAATGTCCATTTTGAGTCACCACCTACCATCGAAGCGTGATATTTTTACGCAGAGCACCCTGTTTTGTTTAATTTGACAGAGATGGCGGTTAAATGGACCTCGAGCACCGAGTTTTGAGAAAGATGGCGCTAAATAAATAAAAGTATGCCTCGCGTTATTTTCGGGTCTGTCACCAAAATTGCGAAACGCGACGTTGCCAGGCAACGCTACGTCACAAGTTTAGTGCTTGCTAGTCACCCGTAATTATTAGGCTTTATGAGCTGGCTCTGATAGGGTTGCCAACCGTTCGTTATAATCATAGTTTACAAAGTTATTTGCGGCTATGTTCTTTATACTTTGCAATATCAACAAAGTAGGTACCTTCGAGAAAATACTTTATTGTAACGTACTTTATTGAAACTCAAGTTTCAGTTTTATAAAATAAAAATAAAACAACGAAAGAATATGTAAAAACTATACTTTCGTAACTTCATTCGCAGCAATAAAAAAAATTATTACTAGTCATTGACCGAGCGAGCAAAGCAAGGTAAGTCCTTGCAATATAATATGGCAAAATTTGCTATCGTCTGTTCGGATGTATGTACCTATGTACGTAAGTACTCGCGTACGTCGCATTTTTAAATTAATCTTGATGAAACTTGATATATGTACTTACTTATATATTTATTTTACAATATAGTTTTTGAGAAAAAATAAAAATGAAAACCAATATTACGTGAGCTCTCATTTGTTAGAGTTTCAACGACTTGTGGTTCAAGTAAGATTGGGTATATACTAGATCGGACTATGGATGCGTTTTTTAAACTTTATCGAAAAACAAGATAGTTTGTGCTCTTGAGGTATTCTGTTCGCAAAACTACTAGTTTTTATAATCCGACCGTGTACCGTGCTGTGATTCAGAAACTCGGTGTAGCAACCCTGATAATATATCAATATCAAAGTGTAGTATGAAGTTGTCATCTCGCTCCTTAAATGCAAAAGAGCCACAAGTCGAAAATTCATTTTTTTACTGGAAAGCCTATCAAAGTTTTGATAGTAGTTTTTTTTGTATTACTTTATAAATCTTTTTTTTCTACATATATGTATGGTATATTATAAGATGCGTATTTTGAACCTTACACTACCTTGAAATTTACATTGAGATCAATGTAATTAAATGCGGAAGAAACTTATCCATAACTATCACCTCTTCATCTAGCAATATTACAAAATAAAATACTCCATAAATCTTTGACTTACTAGTAGTAACGATGAGATCTACGATCAATAATATCTAAGTCATCGCAGTAATCTCATTAAGTGTTTCATTATTATACATAAAAATCCTTTAGCTTAAATAATCAATTTTAAAATAAGTAAGTATAAAAAGTTTAACATTACTTTGGGATCACATCCTTTTCAATCAGTTTTAGGATGCTTTGTTTTTTGTCTCAGCAACTTGTAGCTTTTTGATATTATTTTATTTTATTTACTTGGGAAAAATCTGTATCCTGAGAAGTTTTGTATAAAAATATATTTTAATGGTGTTGATCAGTTTTAATAACTTTGAGGTCTGCTCTTTACGACTCTTCCTTTGGAAATCTATGTCAAGAGGCTGAACACTAGGAAGTACTGAATCAACTGATTGGTAATCAATCATCTGTACTGCTGTCTGAGCTTGAAGATGAGGATTCACTTGAGTATATCTGAATCGCTGTCTGTACTTTCCTCAATAACTAAATTTATTAATTGCTCTGGACTTCCAAAATCAGATAATGTTTTCATCAAGTAACGATAGGCTAGGATTGTGTTGGCTGTCTGTCTGGTATGGAATTTGTACCATTTTTGATGAAGCGATTAAGATAGAGACTCCAGTAAATCCTCATCTATAAGCTCAGACAGCAGTACAGACGATTGATTACCAATCAGTTATGATTCAGAACCTCTTAGTGTTCAGCCTCTTGGCAAAGATTTTCAAAGGAAGAGTCGTAAAGGCATACCTTAAAGTTATTAAAACTGATCAACAACATAAAAATATATTTTTGTACAAAACTTCTCAGGATACAGATTTTTCCCAAGTAAATAAAATAAAATAATATCAAAAAGCTACAAGTTGCTGAGACAAAAAACAAGGCATCCTAAAACTGATTGAAAAGGATGTGATCCCAAAGTAATTTTAATAATCTTAAAAGTGATTATTTATTTCAAAGGATACTTATGTATGATAATGAAACACTGTATTTTAAGACTGATTGTACGGACTGATTGTAATAACAGTCATTTAACAAATATTGCATGTTTGTTTAAACAATTACAACCATAATCACGGTAATCTTATATGTAAAACAGACACATTTCCAAGTACTGCGGGTTCGTTTTAATAAAATAGTAATCAAACTTATTGAACTTTCATTCAAAAGAAACGCATTCCAAAACCTGACACTTTTATGTTTCGTAATAAAATTATTATTATTATTATTAACTGGAAAGATGGCTGCTTTGCTGTGAAGTTAGTCATCAAAGTCTCAAAATGCTAAATGGGTAGTTGTGTGATTGAACTATTTTTAACGCTAAAACCATGGGTGTCTTTTTCGAATATAAAAATTGGAATCATCTATATGCCATTTTTGCATTAAAAACGATATTGTTTTTTTTTGATTTGTGGCTCTTTTGAATTTAAGGTGTTCTGTTTGTCTGTGGTTACCTAGCCTAGTGCACTTATTTCTCCCTATATGTTCCTTGACTTTTTTCTCTATGGTCCTTGTCTATGGTGCACTGTGGGTGTCATGCGATTAATTTTCTTTGGGGCGGTGTCTTTGAAACGAGTGCAAGCCAGGTAATAACGGTTTCACGGTGAAATTTCGTAAGTAAACAGATATTTACATAATTTTAATGTGTTACCTACTAGTAGAGTAGTACTATTATAGAAGATGCCTGCCCTTTGTTTGAAGCCTTCGTTATTGTTGTTGTTGGACATAGGCCTTCCCCTTAGAATGCCACGACGAACGGTATTGAGCCGCCTCCATCCACCGACTCCCCGCGACGTTTATAATGTCTTTATTCCATCGAGTGGAGAGCTTTCCTCTAACGCGTCGTCCGGTTTGTGGTCGCCACTCGAGAACCTTTATTCTCCAACGGTTATCACTTCTTCGAGCTATATGACCTGCCCACTGCCACTAATTCTGAGAGCTATGTCGGTGACCTTGGTTCTTCTACGGATTTCCTCATTTCGGATTCTATCACGTGGTGAAACTCCTAGCATAGCTCTCTCCATAGCCCGTTGCGCAACTTTGAGCTTGTCTATACGGCCAATAGTTAGCGACCACGTCTCAGTGCCGTAAGTCAACACTGGCGTGTAGACTTTCGTCTTGAGGCTCTGCGGTATCGGCGACGAGAAGATTTTTTTTTATACTACTTGGCAAGCAGACAAGCATACGGCCCACCTGATGGAAAGCAGTTACCGTAGCCTATGGACGCCTGCAACACCAAAGGCATCACAAGCGCGCTGCCGACCCTGAGACATAATGTGAAAAGTCTCATGTGCCTGTAATTTCACTGGCACCCGTACCCTTCAAACCGAAACAGAGCAATGCGAACACTACTGCTTGGTGGCAGAAATAGGTACGGTGGTAGTACTTCCCCGGACGAACTCTTTCACAAGAAGTTTTCATAAAACCAACAAACTAGATATGGCGTAGTTTCCCGAACGCTGCCCATCCGAGTTGGATTCGTCGGTTGACCTCTTCATCTCATCACATCACACTAATATTATAAATTCGAAAGTTTATAAGTATGTTTGTTACTTCTTCACGCCCAAACGGCTGAACGGATTTGAGTGAAATTTGGAATGAAGATACCTAATAATAATAATAATAATAATAAGCAAGCAAGTACCTTGACTTGGCCCACGAGATTACCGCCATGTGGGATGTGGATTCGACGATTATCGTCCCGATAGTTGTTTCTGTGAATGGCCTTATAGCAAAGAGCCTCGACCAATACCTTGAGAGGCTCTCACTAAATGGTTGGATCAACGGTCAGATTCAGAAGGCAGTACTCCTGGACTCGGCACGCATAGTCAGGAGGTTCCTCTCTCTGCAGCCCTAGCCTCCGACCGCTTGGGCCTTTGCTCCGCGGTCGGTGGTTTACCGTTTTGTAATATATTTTTTACTATACTGTTTTTATATACTATTTGTTTTTATAGATAAGTAGTATTTCTTTATAGTGAAAAATGTATTTTATAACGAGTTTTAAAATAAATCAACGTCATAATAATAATATCATGGTTCACGCAGGTGAAACCGCGAGGCGCAGCTCGATATTTATATTACTTGAAATATCTTTAAAAATTTAATGAATGAAAATGTAATAAGTAAATATGTTATGTTTTCAGATCTTATCTAACACCAAGCTCCCAATTTATGGACGAAATATTTTGAAGCCGAAATTGACGAAGCTGACTCTGGTTGCACGAAAAATAATAATGCACAACAGCAGTCAGCCAGATTTGATGGCAGAAGATTTGAGAAATGGTCCACAACATGAACAGCATGGAAATGATTTATACGTTACTCACAGATCGGAACGTTTTTTTTTATGCTACTTGGCAAGCAGACAAGCTTACGGCCCACCAGATGGAAAGCAGTTGCCGCAGCCTATGAACGCTTGTAACACCAGAGGCATTACACGCGCGCTACCGACCCTGAGACATAAAGATGAAAAGTCTCATGTGCCTGTAATTTCACCGGCACCCGTACCCTTCAAACCGAAACACAGCAATGCGAACACTACTGCTTGGCGGCAGAAATAGGTACAGTGGTAGTACTTCCCCGGACGAACTCTTTCACAAGAAGTTCTACTACTAACAAAACTACTAACTAGTCGTCTGACTGCGAGTCAATTTGGAATAGTGAGAGAGGCAGATTGTTGATTGTTTATCCAATATCATATATTTCCAACACAGTAATATTTGTACACTGTTATGTTTGCAAACGCCGTATCACCACACCCTATAAATGAGTTTATCAGCAGCATGATGCTAAAGCTGGTAGCATTTTTCAAAAATGCGATTTTATCTGAAATATATATTGAGACGTGTTCGGAAAAATGCAAAGTGCATAGATCTCAATGAAATGACATCATGTACGTTATTTTTTCTCATACAAAAAACCCTTACAACATTGTCTAAAACAAAACTATATCAAGAAATGTATTTTTTTCTAGCCACTGATGATCAACCAGAATTAGCAAGTTGAAGTGGCAATGGGAAGGTCATATAGCTCGCAGAACTGATAACCGTTGGAGAATAAAGGTTCTCGAGTGGCGACCGAAAAACGGACGAGGCTGTAGAGGAAGGCCCTCCACTCGTTGGACTAAAAGCATTATGAACGTCACAGGAAATCTGTGGATGGAGGCGGCTCAAGACCGTTCGTCGTGGCACTCTAGGGGACACCTAAATGGACATCTATAGGCTGATGATGATGATCAACTACATCTAATGATGATGAAGATGATGATCTACATTGGCTTGAAGTCAAAGTGGTTTTTAACCGACTTCACAAAAAAGGAGCAAGTTCTCAATTCGGTTGTATTTTATGTTTGTTACCTCATATCACCAGCGTTTATGAACTGATTTAGAAAATTATTTTTTTATTTGAATAGATATACTTCCAGATTGGTCCAATTTTTTTCAAAACCCAGTTCTGATGATGGAATCCATGAGGAATTGAGGGAACTCCTCAAATATTTTACGCATACATATGGCGTTTTTTATATTTTCAGCAACAAACCAAGCATTTGCATTCAGAAAGTATCATAATCCTTTCACCACTATGGTTCTTTCATCATTTTTTTTCCATCCTAATATTTAGTCGAATACAATGGCGGAAGTCGGTTTTTTAAATGAAAAGTTATATTTAGAAGAGATGCAATGGGTATTAATGGTAACAATGAATAGAAAATACGAAGGCATAATGTGCAGTTGCACTGATCGCTTACCTATTGATGAGTATTTGTTGACAGTGTATGATATTTCTAGTGGAAAATACTTGTAATTATAAACCAATAAAAATACCTAGTCTGTTTATTTTTTCTTTTTATTCATTTCTGTAAAAAGACATTCATTTTTGTGGGGGTGTTTGCCATAATTACCACGCATGGCAGGCTGATTGGTGATTGCAGTATCGGTTACTCAGATGGATGCTGCTGCCCATGCACTGGTGTAAACCCTTAGTCGGCTTTTCCGACATACACGGGAGGAGGATTATAGATTCTACGCCGCACACCACGGCACTTTTTATAGGGTGGCAGGAAGTCGGTGGATGGTGGCGGCTCATTCCTTCTAACAATCAATATCGAGATACCTTATAAATATTTTTTAACGCCATCTATATAACATCTGGGGATAATGACAACGCCATCTAGTGAAAAACCAAACAGTGAATGTAGAAGTGTGCGTGCGTGTAATTACATGAGGCAAATTGACAGATCTTATTTATAGTGAATTTGAAATTTCTAACGACTCTTTAACGAAAATTCATGCAGCATCAAATTCTATGACCTACACCGTGCTCGCAAACGGTAAAATTACTCACCAAAGACGCTCGAGTTTTGAACAAAAAATAAAAAAGTCAATATCTGTTTTTCCACGCCATCTAGCGTGAAACGAGCTTTAAGTAATCGAAAGCATCCCCCTTTCGTGCGCGATTTCAACTCGCACTTGGCCGGTTTTATAGATAATGGTACGGAAACCTTAGTCGTTGCACGAGTCTGACTCGCACTTAGCCTGTTTTTATAGATAATGGTAGGTACCTACGGAACCTTTCGTGCGCGAGTCTGACTTGCACTTGGTCGGTCTTTTGTTTTGATTTGGAGGATAATTTTCAATTCAAAGTACAAGTAAAACAGCAATTTCTGATAGGTAGGTACTTACTACTTACTTACTTAGGTGAGTACTTACTTATACAATTATTATTAAACGTGTTAAGCGTAAGTACAAGTACCTACTTACCTGCCTACCTAGGTATTTCAGTTTAACAGCTGTCTGTAGTCGCTGTCTAACAATCAAATCTTGTACATACTTACCTACCCAGGTAAGTACTTAATCAAATTTTCTTATTGAATTTTGAACAGAAATACCTACAAGCAGAAGCGTCCGTAAGCCGCAGTAAGGTAGGTCGTGCTCTTGTTACTATGTACTATTCCGTTTCTTGAAATCTTAGAATCTTATTTTAACCTATTTTTAACTATAGTATCAATTTGAAATTTTGCATATGTATATTCTAATGACAATACAAGAATTTGTGAATATTTTGACTTGTTTATTAGGTACATTGCATCAACAGGTAGGTACCTGACAACAGCTTGAGTAGCATAGCAACAACGAAGGTCACGCCGTCACGCGATGATGCAATATAATATTAGTAGGTATTGGTTTGGGAACGGCATTTACCTACTTATTGAATTGACAAAAATATCGTGAATTTTATAGTCAATTAGAACAGTTAAGTAAGTATAGTTTGGTGTAAAAATAAAAGGTGGATTATGGTAATTATTAAAAGAATAAATGGAAGTAAAAAATTAAAGGTATTAAGCCAGGTTGGTTTCTATCTTTTCACCAAAAAATATTTTAGTACCTACGAAATGTATACATAAAACATTGAAAACGAACAGGTGCCATTAGGCCCAGTTTCCACCAAAGCACGAGACGAGAGGAGATGCCCTGCAAAGCTGGCAGGTTATTTCCACCAAAGCGGAGAGCAGACATTTCTCTTGACTTCGACTAGGCACTTTTCCACTCTGCCGCGCCGCTTGCTCGCTCGCCGCACTAAATTAGCTCATATCGTACTTTTTTACTACCTAACTAACAAAGGAGACCATTCATTTTAGGTCTAGAATCGGAAGTGCCGGCCAGTAACAAAAACGATGTTATTTTGATGGGCACATTAATTTGAGCATTTGGTACTACTACACGAAACCTGTAGAACCAATAGTTTAGCTACTATCGCAGTTTAAAAAAATATACTTCCCATACATCTGATCAAAAATTAAAGATATTTTTAATGGTTTTTATACATGGTTTGTATATTTGCTTGACTATTGGTCGTAAGGTAAGCTTGAAGTCGTGCAGCAGGCTATGGCGCGAGCTATGCTAGGAGTTTCACTACGTGATAGAATCCACAATGAGAAAATTCGTAGAAAAACCAAGGTCACCGACAAAGCTCTCTGAATTAGCAAGCTGAAGTGGCCATGGGCAAGTCATATAGCTCGCAAAAATGACAAACGTTATTCGTTTTAAATTGAAAAAACGGCTAATTACCACCGTTTTCCGTCACTTTTGCTGACGTTTCGAGACCGAGTTCAGAAGCCTCTTTATCATGAGCACCACCCGCGACCGCGTTCAATGGTAGACCGGTGAATACTACGTGCGGCCGCACGCTCCGCTCAACGCAACGTTATTCTTCTGTATATATAAAATTCAAAGTTCTGACTGACATATCAACGCACAGCCTAAACCGCTGGTCCTAGAGACATGAAATTTGCAGGGTTTGTTTATTTTAGGATGTATTGGCGCAATAAGAAAGGAATTTTGAAAGTTCACCCTCTAAGGGCGTGAAAAGGGATGAAAACGTTTGTTTGACACGGTCAGCTAGAGGATCTGTAAACCCGTTACAGGACACATTAAGTTGATGGGCATAGTTGTTCGTTCCCAAGTGAAAGTGAACAATATTTCTATTTTCAATATTTAGTGTCATTCCGTTCACTGAGAACCAGTTAGCAACTTCGTTCATCACCTTGTTGAGTTTGTCAGCTAACTGTATAAGTGTTTCCGAAGAGACAATAAGGCACCCGTCATCAGCAAACATGACATAGTCCGCATCTACATGGGACATCGTCAAATAATTGATAAGTATTAAAAATAGGTTAATTCTCATGATTGAGCCCTGGGACCGGTGACATCATCCGATAAAAAAGTGTCTGATTTAGTGTCACGTACAGATGTTAGATGTGTACGGTTTTTAAGAAAAGACGTTATCATCTCGAGATGTGGCCCGTTTATACTATAGTGCTCCAGGATTGAGAGCTCCTCTAATACGTACGCGCCATACGGCTATGCTCCATGTTCCATTCCATCGCACAAATTCTGGTCAAAAATCAATCAATTACACGCATCGCTAACTCTTACAATTCATTGATTAGTGGCGTAGATCCTTTTATGGCATTCAAATCAGCTTTCAAAGCTCAAGCAATAAAGAAACTTACGTTTTGCCCCGCTACGGGAATCAAACACACAACCTTTCTCATCTCAGGTGGCTGCTCACCCGCGGCGCCACATAAGTCATCAAAATAGTGCAATATTCTAGGTTGCACCCTTTCTAGTCACATGTCCTCTCACGAAACAGAAAACCTGCAGCGAGTTGCATGCAAAAAAATAACAAATATAAAAAACAAAAAAAAAAACAAAAATACAATCATTGTGCAAGGGTGAGCTTGTCTGTTTGTCTCTTAAACTCTATATACTGAAAATAAATATCATACCACTGTCCAAAGGTGTTGTTCCAAGATATATGGAGCCTAGCCCTTGTCGGTGTACATACACTTGTGTAAACGTGGCTAAATGTATACAAAACCTCTTCCCATTGTAATTTTTTGATTATTTCGCTTCATTTAATGCAGGTTCCTAAAATGTCTTTCTCACGGAGAGCAACACAAGACAAAACAATAAGGCGGGGCGGATACAATTTACTCTGTGGTAAAATGTTTCGACAGCTGTTGACAACTTTGACTAGAACTACATTCCGTTCACGTCTTGGCTCCAAGGTCTTGGAGCAAGGAAAATATTTTCGCGTAGAATCGAAATGTAGTAGTCGTTGTTAGCAGTAGAACTTCTTGTGGAAGAGTTCGTCCGGGGAAGTACTACCACCGTACCTATTTTTGCCGCCAAACAGAAGTGTTCGCATTGCAGTGTTTCGGTTTGAAGGGTACGGGTGCCGGTGAAATTACAGGCACATGAGACTTATCATCTTTATGTCTCAGGGTTGGCAGCGCGCGTGTGATGCCTCTGGTGTTACAGGCTTTCATTGGCTACGGTAACTGCTTTCCATCCGGTGGGCCGTAAGCTTGTCTGCTTGACAAGAAGCATAAAAAAAATTTAATTGAAGAACTTTTACTGATGTGATGATCGTAATAAAACTAGCGTAGGCAGCGCATTCTATGTAGATACACTATTCCCAACGAACGAATAAAACAAGCAACCACAGAGCAATAATCATGATATTCCCTGTCATGCCTGCTCAGGAAAATATGTTGCCATTGTAAATAATTATCGAATTTTAAACATTTCTGTGCAGTAAATTATGCTTCAAATTAGAGTAAGAGTATTTTTACGATAATCACTGATTTTTTCGCCATTCTCTGTCTGGTGTACATCGATAAAGGTAATTTTGGAACATGTCCTTTTGACATCAAAAACAATTGAATGACTGGTCGTAGATTATTACCGCTATAGTATAAAATGTTGATAATGGGTCCCTGAATAAGTTCACATCTAAATATCATTAAAATATAAATATAAATATTTCATTGCAATATATGAGAAATTGCATTTTTCAAACTGCGATATCAGGCAAAACATTGGTTCCTTAGTTTTAGTGCCATAATAATATAAGCTCGAACCAATGTGCCCTATAGTTAAATAACATTTTTTTCATTGGCTGGCACTTCCAGGTTGTGGCCCAAATTTGTATGAAGCGTGAATAGTCTCCTTTCATGAAGATAGTTAGTTATTAATTTCGATGTGGTAAGTAACTAAAACAATGTTATATCAATTTTCTCTAATAAACCACAGTTACAATATTTATTGTTTTTTACTGTGTTTTACTAGAGGAAATTGTTTTAGTTAGGTACTTACCACATCGAAATGAAATATTAACGAATCGGATCGGATCCAACGTTTTAAAATCGCCCTGCTGGCAACATTTTTCATTTTCTGTGAGCTCACGCAGCGGGGCGGTACAAACACGTTCGTTTGTTAATTTTTCTGCTTTTTCGAAACGAAACCTCGTCCATTTTGATTTTATTTCAATTTCTAATGTTTTTTTGAGTTATATCGTATAATTTTAGTTGCATTTTAACCGGTGTAGCTTATTTAAAGAACGCGTGGTAATGAAATCTAATCAAATCAACTAAGTGTATTGTGTCTTTTCAAACGGGTGAAAATTTACCACGAACATTGTAGTGAAATTTCCAAAGCTGGTAAGTACATTTAGCATTGTTTGTGACCCTTCGAGAACACCTTATTTTATAGAAACAATTTTATTTTATCTTCAAACACGAAGACACCAAACGCCATTTTGCCGTGTGAAAAATGTGTAGACGCTTGATAATGAGTCTCGTAAAACTATGTAGAACTGTGTGGCTTTGGTTATCGGTGCGTACATATCGTGGGTCTTCCCACCCGAGTGGGGGGACCCGGTACTGCCACCAGGCATTGGCCCCTTGCTGGGGTCCTTACGTTTAGCCTATGTGACACGGTACCTATCTTGTGCCTCTGGGTGAGGCCTGCTGTATATGCGCCTCGTGGCGTCACTCTCGCTTTGGAGCAGCTTCCTTGGGTATGCCTTCCCTCGGTGGTCCTGTTCGACCGCAGGAACCCATTCACGGCCGGCTATGCGGTTGATGAATTCGTCCAGGCTCTCTATCTTTAGGTTATTTCACATTCACATTGCGAATTGGAACGATGACTGTAGCTTTCAGAGTAAACCCAAATCTCCTTCGCTGATTCCTGATAGATATTGGTCGATGGAGTTTTGACGAGGTTTTCCGGATAAGTTTGTCTCTTGCCTGTGTTCTTCTGATAAGTGTACCTTCTTAGCTTGCCTCATGCCTATTGATGTATTTTGTGTTACAGGTCAATCAGGCTTTGCAGTTATAATCATAATTGGCATGATTGCCAATTATAAAAGTGTGGTCCGCAGACCAAAGTGTAAAGAAGGCAGTTTGCCTCAACGAAATAACTATCAACCAGTTATTGGAAAAGGGTAAATTTTATCAGATGATTATTCAACTGTTGCTATCTTGTGAGTATTTAGAACCCACAGTTACTTAGAATATATCTTGTAGAATAGAATACCTTACCTATTATATGATATTATAGAATAGACTGATATTTATTTCATCAATCATACTCATATACTCAGCGGCTTGATAATGTAGTATGATTCATACTACATTATCAAGCCGCTGAGTATACAAAGCGAGGGTATATTTTTGCTATCAATTTCAATGTGTATGTGTGCCGTGGTGTCTGACCCACACATTTTTTTTTATAATTTTACTTTCATCATCATCATCGTCAGCAGCAGCCTTTAGACATAACATCCATAACATAACACCCAACAGACACATACATAGTCCTGCCCCCCTATTCCCTAACTGAAAGTCACTCGGTGACTAACGTTTGACAAGTAATATGACCATCATTTTGTCAATTTTTAATGATAATTTTGAGCAATTGATGGTAATTTTACTTGTCAAACGTTAGTCACCGAGTAACTTTCAGTTAGGGAATAGGGGGGCTGATCTCACACTAGGATTCCCTGTGTCGCTTTCACTTGTTGATTGGTTTGAGAATAAGTATCGGTTTAAATGGGCTGTAGTATAAATAGTACCTATGTTTATTCAGGGTGGTCTATTTATAGTAGTCCAAATAAAAACCAGGGGTTGGGGACCTCATAGCATAGATTTAAAATATTTATTACTCCTAAACTATTCAAAATCGTAGAATGTAGACTCGTGGGGATAACTCAGATATGCCATGAAGTCCTCTAAGCCCCGGTTTCCACGTGGGCTACTAAAATATGTCACCCAGACCCAGTACGTAGAACTTGTAGATTGTAGAATTAATTTTTAGTTTTTCATATACAGGGTGTTAAGCATATACAAGGTGTAAAACAAATTTTGGTTTGTCGATAAGGGGGCATTCAGGAAAAAATACTCAATATATCGTAGAAAAAAAATACTTGGAAAATTCTTCAAAATCGTGACAATACTTTTTTTTGTTTTTTTTTTGGCCTACCGTGTAGCTTTTTTCTCGGCCATCAATTAATGTACCTTGTAGAATTTATTTTTAGTTTGTCATATACAGGACGTAAAGCACATACAAGGTGTAAAAAAATTTTTTGGTTGTCGATAAGTTTTTGTCAAAAATTCCTGCGCCCGTAAGTCAAATAGCACGACAAAAAAGGACTGTCAAAATTTTTTTTTGGTTATTTTTTTTTTGCCTACCATGTAGAGTTTTTCTTAGTCACCGTTATTGAGATATTAACACTGAAATATGTTCAAAGTAGGAACTATTTTGGAAAATACTGAATAATTAGGTAAGAAATTATGTTACTTATTGTTTTACTTAAGACCTTTGTCTGTCATCTCAACATGCCCTTTCATGTTGTCGTCCTTCATTTGCCCCCATATATTGTTTTGATGGTGTACCTGCTTACATAATATAGTTTTACTGGCTATGAATGTGCAGTAATATAATTATTATTTGATATAATAAATTGTGTTGCTTTCAGATCAGTTACATGAATGAAGAAATATGTTGGAGAAGTTAAGGATTTTCGAGGCTAGACAGATGAGGTACAGTTTGTTTTCTGATCGTAATACCTTACCTGTATAGATAGAACAATTATATGACATTTATTGACTGTATAATTAAATTACAGGTGGATTCGAGCTCGCTTCAAAGAACCAAGTACAACTGTACAAGAAATTTCACATATGTGATTGTGTATTTTGCTAAAATAAGAACTCATGTTGTTTAATACATTTGAGTTGATTTGGCTCAAAACAAAAGCTTGAGAGCAAAATCAGGATCAGTCTAGGAGTGTTATGTATGCTGACATTATAATATTTGAATATAGATTTATAGCTTTAATATTTTTTCAGACCCTCTGACCCTGTGTTTTGGACATAAAGTTTTAACTAAATGCATTAATGGATAATAAATAATTATCCTTAGTACTGCAGTAACTGAACAAAACACTGAAGAATTTGGGGAGATCGTTTCCATCACAAATAAATTGCCATTGTCTGAAGATTTGGAGACTGTAGGAATTATTTTGGAAAATACTGAATAATTAGGTAAGAAATCATGTTACTTATTGTTTTACTCAAGACCTTTGTCTGTCATCTCAACATGCCCTTTCATGTTGTCGTCCTTCATTTGCCCCCATATATTGTTTGATGGTGTACCTGCTTACATAATATAGTTTTACTGGCTATGAATGTGCAGTAGTATAATTATTATTTGATATAATAAATTGTGTTGCTTACAGATCAGTTACATGAATCAAGAAATATGTTGGAGAAGTTAAGGATTTTCGAGGCTATACAGATGAGGTACAGTTTGTTTTCTGATCGTAATACCTTACCTGTATAGATATAACAATTACATGACATTTATTGACTGTATAATTAAATTTCAGATGGATTCGAGCTCGTATCAAAGAACCAAGTACAACTGTACAAGAAACACATATGTGATTGTGTATTTTGCTAAAACAAGAACTCAGGTTGTTTAATACATTTGAGTTGATTTGGCTCAAAACAAAAGCTTGAGAGCAAAATCAGGATCAGTCTAGGAGTGTTATGTATGCTGACATTATAATATTTATATCATTAACGTTAGTTTGAATATAGATTTATAGCTTTAATATTTTTTCAGACCCTCTGACCCTCTGTGTTTTGGACATAAAGTTTTAACTAAATGCATTAATGGATAATAAATAATTGTCCTTAGTACTGCAGTAACTGAACAAAACACTGAAGAATTTGGGGAGATCGTTTCCATCACATATAAATTGCCATTGTCTGAAGATTTGGAGACTATAGGAATTATTTTGGAAAATACTTAATAATTTGGTAAGATATTATGTTACTTATTGTTTTACTTAAGACCTTTGTCTGTCATCTCAACATGCCCTTTCTTGTTGTCGTCCTTTATTTGCCCCAATATATTGTTTTGATGGTGTACCTACTTACAAAATATAGTTTTACTGGCTATGAATGTGCAGTGATATAATTATTATTTGTTATAATAAACTGTGTAAATCAATTATGTTCCTTTCAGATCAGTTACATGAATCAAGAAATATGTTGGAGAAGTTAAGGATTTTTGAGGCTATACAGATGAGGTACAGTTTGTTTTCTGATCGTTATACCTTACCTGTACAGATAGAACAATTATATGACATATATTGACTGTATAATTAAATTTCAGATGGATTCGGGCTCGCTTCAAAGAACCAAGTACAACTGTACAACACTGTGTAACACTGAAGAATTTGGGGAGATCGTTTCCATCACAAATAAATTGTCATTGTCTGAAGATTTCGAGACTGTAGGAATTATTTTGGAAAATACTTAATTTGGTAAGAAATTATGTTACTTATTGCTTTACAAGGGCATGTTGTAGTCCTTCATATGCCCCCATATATTGTTTTGATGGTGTACCTACTTACATATTATAGTTTTACTGGCTACGAATGTGCAGTGGTATAGTTATTATTTGTTATAATAAACTGTGTAAATCAATTATGTTCCTTTCAGATCAGTTACATGAATCAAGAAATATGTTGGAGAAGTTAAGGATTTTTGAGGCTATACAGATGAGGTACAGTTTGTTTTCTGATCGTTATACCTTAACTTGTATAGGTAGAACAGTTTTATGTGATAGTTATTTGACTGTATTATTTAATTTCAGATGGAATCCGGGCTCGCTTTAAATAATCAACTGTACAAGAAATTTCACACAGTGTGAAGAGGGACGCGGAGAGAGTGAAGCGTGGATCACACTCATTCCAAAGAAGATTCGATCCTCATTTACAACTCCAAAAAAAAATAGCAAAAATTTCACGGTAATGTTCACATAAATCTTGATCTATCACTCTATACAGGGTGTTTTTTTTAAATGGGACAGTATAGGGATATCCGAATCCATAAGAGATTACAAAATTGTATCATCAATAAGTGTGTTATTTTTAACTAGTTAACATACATTGACTGTTATTTGATTAATTTTAGTATTTATGATTAACAGAATATTGTGAACCAATATTTTCTACTGAATAGTTTTGCACTGAACAGCTATAAGAGCTCATGGTAAGGCCTCAGATCATGGGTTAGTGTATCTATCTTGTATCTAACTATGTGATAGATAGCACGCATTCTTAAAAAAATATGTTTGTTGTGTATTGTGAACTTTATATACACTGTATATCAGTAATTTGCTGTCACTGTCTTACTGTACAACATGCTTTCTATAGTACCTTTGCTACTGTATTATGTAAATTTTGATGTCAATATCAACTGAATTGTATGTTTGGTTTTAAGTTCAATATTAGGACGATTTTGTATAATTGGTAAAATTGTATCGTTTTTCATTCAGTAAGTTGCTGTCACTCTCTTATTGTGTAACATTCTTTTTTTCGTACTTTAGCTAGGTACTGTGTTATGTAAATTTTTGGTTATAAGGTTCAATATTACGACCATTTTGTATCTGTTGAAATTGTATCATCATTAAGTGTGTTGTTTTTAACTAGTTAACATACATTGACTGTCATTTGACAATATCGCTATACCAGTTTCTAAATGACATCTGTTTCATTTAAATTATGTATTTATGATTAACAGAATATTGTACAAAATTGTATTATCAATAAGTGTGTTATTTTTAACTAGTTAACATACATTGACTGTTTATTGACAATATAGCTATACAGGTTTCTAATTGACATTGGTTTCATTTAAATTTAGTATTTATGATTAACAGAATATTGTAAACGAAGTCAATTTATTTGTGAATCTACATTATTGGTATTTATGCTCACACTCAAACAGTAATATTCTTTCTTTCAGTAAATTACAGGCTTGGTAATTTCTATCGCATGGGCCTTCAGGACATAACAATCAAGTTGATCTTGATGTTATATGCTGAAAGCCGATGGATAGGAACAAAATACCTGTAATTTTCTGGTAGAAAGAATATTACAGTTTGGCTGCATAATTACTATTAATGTATGCAAATTCACATTTAAATTGTGTATTTTCACATACAATATTCTGTAAAATTCCCCTGGTAGTATTGAATATTACATTTTATTAATGTAATTTTATCACATAAATAATATGTGAAAAATTACAATTATTAGGTAGATTTACATACATAATATGTAGTAAGTACTACATAAATGTATGTAAAAACATTACAATTATTAGGTAGATTTACATACATAATATGTAGTAAGTCTACATAAATGTATGTAAAAATTCTGCACTTTCTGTAGAATTACGTATGTGTATGTAAATCTACATAACATCTAGGTAGATAATAATACATATTTTTGTGTAGTTCTACCTATATATACGTAAAACTACATAAATGTATGTGAAATAATTACATAAACTTATGTGGAATAACTACATTTTTGTGTAGATTTACCTACATTATATGTAAAGCTACATAAATGTATGTGAAATAATTACATAAACTTATGTGATAAATCTACATTTTTGTGTAGATTTACCTACATTATATGTATTTTTTTTACATAATTTATGTATATTCACCTTACATGTTTTTGATGTGAAATCGAAGTACATAATTATATGTAATTTTGGATTACATAATTTTATGTGAAATTTATGTAAAAAAATATATAGGAAAATGAGTTATGTAAATTTACATAATAGAATTCACATAAATTTTATTCACATTTTATGTAAAAAAGTGGTTATGTAAATTTACAGACAGAATGGATAATCACATAAACATGTAACTTCACATAAAAGTGAGGGCTACGAACGTGGCCCGAACTTTTATGTAATTTTACAGAAATTTTTCTAACAGTGTATAACAAGCGTAGCGTGTGCTGTCTTGCATATTTTTGCTGATGTTTATTTACTTTTGACTACCTTCCTAAGGTTTTTAAGTTCTCATTTACTATGTATCAGCAACTCCTTGCACCGAGGCACCACACAGGCGCTTCTCACCTAGTGGTAAGACGGACCATTTATGTAAGCCAAGCCGAGTTTGTTGCCTGATTCTTCTAGGCTTGGTCGCGTTGGAACAGGAGTAATTTAATTTTATATAAGACGATTCAAAATGATCCTTGTGATTTCAATGAATAAAGTTCTTTTTGACTTTGACTTTGGCTTTGACTTTGACTTGCCCAGGGCATATCATTCAGGAGTACATCCCTGCTGTACAAAAAATGCATACAAATAAAGTCACAGACGTATAATTAGTACAACATGGGTCAAAGTGTCGGACCCTGTGGAACCCTACTATAGATAAATCATAAAAAATGCTACGGTGAATTTATGAGGCTATTTGATAAAAGGTGAACCATAAATTTATTATAATTGTCTATGGATAATGCCGAGATATAAATGAGAATTTCAAAAAAGCTTAATAGTCTATGATGCATGATGTCGGAAGCTTTCTTTGATTCCAAAGTAGGTCCTTTTTGGTTAATTAACTCATTTGTAAATATTAAACTGATTCAGGCTATTCATTTCTAGTTAATTCTTTTTAATGACTATTAATGATCCTAACATACACTAATGCTACAGATCATTTGAATACAAATTATGAGTTTCATTTCTATTATAATTTGTCTTCACATTATTATTCACTAGCAGGCCTGCTACGGCTTCGCCCATGATTTATCTCAAAACCTTTCGGCTCTGCGAGTCGGTGTTTAACTTGGCACTCATTAGCATGTTTGTTAGTAGTTTGACGACCTCTGTAGCGCGGTGGGCGAGTATCCGGCTGAGGTGCAAGAGGTTGCAGGTTCGATTCCCGCTGCGGGACAAACGTTTGTATGATTTGCAATTAATTGTTCCGGGTCTGGGTGTTATGGTATCATGGTACTCGTAGTTCCTGATACCCACGACACAGGGAATACTAGTATGCGAACTAGACTACGTATATTTTGACTGTTGAGTGTTATGTTGTTTTATAAATAAAAGCCGGTTAAGTGCGAGTCGGACTCGCGTGGAAAGAGTTTCGTACAATTACGTATACAAGAATAACCACTAGAACAATTAAACAGATTAGTCAATTATCAGTACATCTTTTACGCATTTTCTCTTAATGAATATTTTTCCTTCTTCCGAAACTTTTCTTCCTACTTTCAATTCAGTTTTCCTGTGATCTTATATCATCATCATCATCAGCAGCAGCATTTTGACGTCCACTGCTGGATTAGGCCGCCTTTATTATTATTATTTCATTTATTATTCAATCAACAAGGATCACTGGGTTAGTAAAAAACACCTGCCTGCCTATTCTATGGTTAGTGAGAATATTTACAATAATTTAAATATGTCATCATCAACACCAGCCTGTGGAAGTCCACTGCTAGACATACCCAACCATTTGATCAAAATAAAAAAAACAACAACACAGGTACTTAATTAAATTCAAAATGTCAATACAGGGCATGTCATTATTAAAGACTAGTTGCGCCCCGCAGTTTCACCCGCGTGAATAATGATGAAAATTGATGATGATGATGAAAAGTAGCCTATGTGTTAATCCAGGGCGTAAAGTATCTCCATTCCAAATTTCACTCAAATCCATTCAGTAGTTTTTACGTGAAAGAGTAACAAACATCCATCCATTCTCACAAACTTTCGTGTTTATAATATTAGTAGGATATAGAGAGCAAAATATGGAGAGCCTGTAGAGTGCAATGGGGAAATTGCCATAATCACCACGCTTGGCTGGCGGATTGGACCACCAATCAACACTGTTGAATACTCAGATGGATGCTGCTACCCATCCCCTGGTACAATCCCTTTGTCGGCTCATACAACATCAACGAGAGGAGACGGAGGGTTCTATTCTTAAGCCGGACACGCCACGGCACAGGTCTTATATATGAGAAGTTATATCAAGAATCATAATTCTGTCATCACCTTGTCAAGAGCGCGTGCGCCGATGACAGAGTAATGAGGTGCGTTTGTGTTTCCTCAGTGATTTTCCGTTTGTATTCTCTTGTTACCTACTGAAGTAGTTTGAAAACTGTGACTTAAATTACACTTAATTGTTTCCTACATAAAGATGAATCTAATTAAGAAAGCGTATTACACTCTTGATGACTATATTAATGATAAAGCCGCGTGGCCTGATGTCGCTCTATCCCTCGACTGCTAAAATGGAAATTTGCAATATCTGTACTTACCTATTTACATGTTTGTATTAGATTATTATTTATAAGTATAACAAGCGTAGCGTGTGCTGTCTTGCATATTTTTTCTGATGTTTATTTACTTTTGACTACCTTCCTAAGGTTTTTAAGTTCTCATTTACTATGTATCAGCAACTCCTTGCTCCGAGGCACCACACAGGCGCTTCTCACCTAGTGGTAAGACGGACCATTTATGTAAGCCAAGCCGAGTTTGTTGCCTGATTCTTCTAGGCTTGGTCGCGTTGGAACAGGAGTAATTTAATTTTATATAAGACGATTCAAAATGATCCTTGTGATTTCAATGAATTTTTTATGTGGTGTCTTATAAGCAATGCGATTCTCTAGTAAAAAAAATCGGGTGTGGCTGTGTCGTGGACACGGCCGTGTGTTACGTGAGTACGAAATTATGTGAAGCAGCGAAACGACCGCAAAATAGCGGCGCTTCCCCTGCCGCGCGCGTTGTGTCACAGTCCTCACTCAACGTAACGAATTCTTTGATCCTTTAGCTATTGAGTGGTGTAATTTTTTGGATGTAGATAATAGATTATAGTTGCAACACCAAACTGTATCCCCGGTTTTGTTATCATCAATTTTCTGGATTGACTATGTAATCAAATGTAATGATGTATTCACATCAAAAATCGTTGAGATTATCTATCGTGTGTGATCAATTGGGTTATATCCATTTGGTATACGCAATTGTTATGCAAACTTTTAAAATTTTACTCCGTCACTACTTAAAGGCGACAGATCTCGTCTTGATAATCTATTTGACAGATAAACATTCGTTTATCGTTTCGATAACATAACATATCGTTCATATTATGTTCGATTCAAGTCTCCATAGAAATTTAAAATTTTAGTTCGGTATCGCGCTGTCGAGATAAATGCAACGAAATATTTACAAGAATGTACAAGGCTTCAATGCAAAAATGTTCACTAATTAACATAAAATAATTAAAACTAAATTTTTTGCTAAATGGTTTTAGCAGCTACTTTTAGTATTGAGAACCTAATTAACCTGTCATCTACCTAGCTCCCAATAAACATTCAGAAAGAGAGTCGTCGTGACCAAATTGTTTAACGTTGTAACTTGTGAACTATATAATTTACAACCATAATTTAGAAGCTGTCTTTTTCTGCCGGCATTTTGAATCATAAACTAAAGAAAACGGAACAAAAGCGCTATGTATTGCCAGCTAAACAAAATAGTTAACTAAGCAAAGCAGCGCCCTCAAATTCCATGACGGGTCTCTTTCTAAACATACTCTTATACCTACACATACTCTTATACACTGAACATGAAACTTCTGGTAGGACAGGATGGTTATGGAACGTGCCTCCGTGAATGGCTTACCCAGAATCCTTCACCACTGATTCAGACAACCACTGGACATGAAGACACAATAAAGCGCTCTCCAGAACCAAATAATATCTAGGAGGCTACTAAAGAATGAAAAAAAAAATTAAATGAATTACATTTATTCAACAACACACAGATATACACAACACACAGATATACACAAAACAGACAGGTAGAATAAAAGGAAAACATAAAAATTACAAACAAATGACACAAACCTACCATTATAACCATATTTATATACCATATTTAAAATAATAAAAACACAAAAGCTATAATTAGACCGTTTTGCGCGTGTGAAGCCGAAAAGGCCCTGTCTTAGCTTATTGCTGCTCCGCAAGCCTAAGCATATGGAGCAGCGCTGGAAGAATCAGTGACAAGGAGGTCTAAAAAAGCCACTTTATGTGAATCATAATACGACGATTCATATAAAGGAATTGCTAAGGATCTGCTGCGAATTCGGAAAATGAATTGCTACCAGATGAATTTACCACATTGAGCAATTCATATGGTAGCAATTCATTTTCCGAATTCACAGCAGATCCTTAGCAATTCTTTTATATGAATTGTATTATGATTCATATAAAGTGGCGTTTTTAGACCTCCAGGACAAAGAAATTAGCAATGTTCCCACATTGCATCATGGGAATCATGGAATCATAGATCAGAGACCGAAGTCTGAGTTTTGACAAGCAATTGACACGGACGTATGGTGTAGTGTAACACGGATTTTTGTATGGAAAATGAGGTTCACAGAGTGTACGCTAGGGGCGCTCATCGGTGTCGCCTTACAAAATCCTTGTTACACTACAACCGTGTCAATTGTTTGCAAAAAACTTAGTCTCGGCATCCTGTCTTTTCTGATCAAAATCAGACCACAAAATAAAATTTTAATCTTCTCTGATCACGAGACACTGATTTCATGATCATAACTTTTCATTAAATAATAGATAACTTTTTATTTAAAAAACCGACTTCCGCCATTGTATTCGATAAAATATCTGGATGAAAAAAAAATTATGAAAAAACCATAGTAGTGAAAGGGTCATGATACTTTCTGAATGCAAATGCTTGGTTTGTTACTGAAAATATCAAAATCGCTATATGTATGCCTACAATATTTGAGGAGTTCCCTCAATTCCTCATGGATTCCATCATCAAACCTGGTTTATGAAAAAAATGGGACCAATCTGGAAGTATATCTATTCAAATAAAAAAAGAATTTTCCAAATCGGTTCATAAACGCCGGAGACATGAGGTACCAAACAAACATAAAAAAAAAAAAAAAAAAAAACAGCCGAATTGAGAACCTCCTCCTTTTTGGGAAGTCGCTTAAAAACCGACTTCCGTCATTAACTACTCTTGAATTCGGCTATCTGCATGTTTTTATTTGCTAAAGGTATACAAAACAATAACTAAACTTGTGGTCGGTTCATAAATTACGAAGTTATGAGGTAACAAACATAAAAAAAACAACTGCAACTGAATTTTGACCCTCCTCCATTTTTTTAAGTCGGTTAAAAATATCATCTCACACAATTTCAATCTTTTATAACCATATCAGTTTCAATATTTTCCTTTCCTGTCTGCCTTTAACATTGTGTTGTGTTGCTCTTGCAAACGATATTAAGCCATAAACAAACTGAGTTAAGCAGACTTCTGAACTCTTAAGGGGATTAAACCTTTGTGTTTTAATGAATTAATAGTGTTTTTAACATTTGCCTCAGGTAAAGTTATGTATATATATATATGTATGTATGTGTTAGTAGTAGAGTTCGTCCGGGGAGTACTACCACCGTACCTATTTCTGCCGCCAAGCAGTAGTGTTCGCATTGCTGTGTTTCGGTGTGAAGGGTACGGGTGCCGGTGAGATTAATTACAGGCACATGAGACTTTTCATCTTTATGTCTCAGGGTCGGCAGCGCGCTTGTGATGCCTTTGGTGTTGCAGGCGTCCATAGGCTACGGTAACTGCTTTCCATCAGGTGGGCCGTTGCCTGCTTGCCAAGTAGCATAAAAAAAATGTATGTGTAGGTTTGTGTCAATAGTTATCTTGTCTTTGCATCAGCATAGTTATAACTAACTTTAAAAAAGGAGGAGGTTCTCAATTCGGTTGTATTTTTTATGTTTGTTACCTCATAACTTCATCATTCTATAAACCTTTCTTTTCATCAACAAGTTATTGTTTTGTATACTTTTAGCAAATTAAAACATGCAGATAGCCGAATTTAATGGCGGAAGTCGTCTGTATCTTTTGGCGGACTTCAATATTAACGCGTCCGTGGCATTTAGGGCATAATCTTTAATTACCTATGTTTTTAACATCTTAACCAGCTTACTCATTTTGCTCCCAAATTCAACATGCATAGCTGCATGTACCTATGTTGTAAAAATGTATCTTATAGTATTCATCACCACAGCATGTTTTCGTTGAGAAAAGTGACGTTTGACAGCCATATTGAGGGCTTTTCATCTTCGATTTAAGAAAAGTAGTTCATATTGGTTCGATAGATGGCGCTGAGTCCACTGTAACTATCAAGATCTTAGAGATTCTGTAAGATCAAGATAGTCAAATGTGTTATCTGTGTTGCACGCGTACTAAGCTATTGTCTAACTAGTCTGTGGCTATTAGTCATAATATTCTGTTTGTGTTTGCTTCTTGAGTGTGCGCTAGTGATTTCGTGGTGTTTTTACAAGTAGGCAAAAATAAATACCACGAAACGAAAATTATTTCTGCGTTGTTGATGTTGACATTTCAATTCATTTTGACACGTGACAGCTAAGTTACAGAGCAGCGCCATCTATTTTCATCGCTAAAAGCATGATTTGATACGGCCGTGGAAACACTCCATTGCACAATTTACGCCTGGTGCAAACCTGTCGCAACTCACAAGATAATACGGAGGCCGGCTTAATATATCTATCTATTATCTTTTACCGATGTTCCATATCAAACTATTACTCTTAGCTTTTAGTTCGTAATCTCTTATTATCTAAACTGGCTCTTCTGTTTGCTCCAAAATTCAAGATCTCTGCGTGCGTTGTGTCTTCTTATTATATTGTGAAAGTATTTAAGAACGCGATACTGTCTCCCCTTAACACGGTGTGTATACTCATCGTCTCAAGGGCGCAGCCAGGTTTTAGTTTCGGGGGGTTATAAGAAAATAAAAAAAACAAATTGCACACGAAATTCCATTAATATTATTAATAATTTATTTAATGATCAGATTTAATAGAATAATTCACATGTCATCCATTTTGTTAGCAATTAGATCATAAAAATAATATTAGTAAGTATACAAAATTAAAATAAATAGCATTATACCCTCGAGAGCAATGAATCCGGGTCACTTAAAGAATCCTAAAAATCTCGGAAACTAAAAATGCTAGGTTAATGCAATAAATTGTATTTAATAGACAATGTAATACTCCTTAAATGAAGGTATTAAAACTTCTTAGTTATTGTAAAGTTATATCATAAAAAAATCAAATTTGAAAAAGGGCCACTTTCGAAGATGGAACTACGAAATTACAGCATTTGGTTTTGCTTTTGTTTGTAATCTGTCATTTATGTGGGTACATAAACCATGTTGATAGTGCTCTATATTCATTATTCAAGCTGAAATTATGTCGCTTACGCCTGAAGAATGCACCAGAATACTTACAATGCTGGAAACCGGCCGGAGTCAGCGCGATACAGCCAGGACTGTCGGTGTGTCGCTGTCAACAGTACAAAGAGTTCTCCGACGTTACGAAGAAACTGGTTCTAACCTACGCAGACCAGGAACGGGCAGAACCAGGTGTACCACAGCACGAGAAGACCGATACTTGGTGAACACCATGCTTCGAAATCGCTTTCTCACAGGAACTGAACTCACAAATCAGTTTCGACGCCTCGGAGGAAGTAACCCAAGTGCATGGACAGTAAGACGTCGGCTTGCTGAATCTAACTTAAAACCCCTTAGACCTGCAAACGGCCCTAAACTGGAGCGTGGGCATCGTATTTCAAGACTAAGATATGCCCAGAGCCACGTAAATTGGAGTATTGAAGATTGGTCAAAAGTTATGTTCTCCGACGAATCAAAATTTATGCTCTACAAGCACGATGGAAGACACAGAGTGTATCGAAGACCAGGGGAAAGATTCAAGCAAGCATGCATCGAAGAAAAAGTAGCCTACGGTGGTGGGTCTGTACTTGTGTGGGCCGGAATTTCTTCTGAAAGTCGCACAGAGCTGGTGATCATAGAAAACGGCTCTTTAACTAGCGTAAGATATGTGGAAGAAATCCTCAATGATCACGTTGGTCCATTTATGGTCAATTTAGGTGAGGATGCTATATTTATGCATGACAATGCCCGACCTCATACAGGTAGGATTGTGAATGACTACCTTCAAGAGATGAACATTACTCGTATGGAGTGGCCAGCGCGCAGCCCGGATATCAACCAGATCGAGCATGCTTGGGACGAGCTAGGCAGATGCGTAAAACAACGAAACCCTCCCCCAATCACGCTTCGTGAGCTCAAAATTGCTCTCACAGAGGAATGGGAGAATATTCCCCAAAATCGTATAAGGAACTTGGTGTACAGCATGCCAAACCGCGTAAACGCAGTAATGGAAGCACGAGGAGGCAATACGAAGTATTAAAATTCAAGAAAATCGTAATAAAGTTCAAAAATTTCATGTTTCCTATTTTTGTTTTAAGGAGAGATCAGCAGTTTTTTTCTTTATGTAATTTTGTGTTAATAAAATGTATGGTGACTCATATTTTTTTTACCTTCATTTAAGGAGTATTACATTGTCTATTAAATACAATTTATTGCATTAATCTATCATTTTTAGTTTCCGAGATTTTTAACATTCTTTAAGTGACCCGGATTCATTGCTCTCGAGTGTATATTAATTCAAATTCTGTCACATAAAAAATACCTAGTCAATAATTATTATTATGTCAGGTATTTATTGAGTCCCAAGCTGGGCGACAGGCTGGTGTTTTGAAACCCAGTGTGCTATAATGCCGGAATTAAAATTAAAATGGTCTGCCACAACGGTCAATACAGACAATATTCATGAGTCAATATTTTTAAGAAGTGTGAACAGCCAATTATTTTGATTTTAATAGCAAGTGCAGCCGAGCGGAGCGAGCCGAGAAAATTTCGTATGAATAAATAAATGCTGGACATTTCACACAACATTATCCATCCCCAAGCTAAGCAGAGCTTGTGTTATGGGTACTACATAACTGATATACTTAATACAATACATTACATAGATAGATATTTTTTATTATACATACAAAAATACCCAGAACACCCTGAATAAATATCTGCCAGATCGTACAAATATTTGTTCCGAGGCGGGAATCGAACCCGCAACCTCCTGCGTCGCAGGTGAACCTTCGCCTGCCGCGCCACAGAGGTCGTCATATTTAAGAAGTGTGTACAGCCAAATTTATCCGTAACATTTTCAATATTTCGTGGGGGTTTGAACCCCCTAAAACCCCCCCTTGGCTACGTCCATGCATCGCCTCCCACGCAACACATAAACATTTTGCTGCGCTTGCAACGATGTGTATGTCTGTTTCAACAATGGCCGTGTTATCACGTTTTTATTGCGAGTGTTATTAGTTTTGGTTCAACTTTTATTATATTATTACTCTAGCTTTATACATTACTAGCATTTGCTCGCGACTCTGCCCGTGTGGAACTTCTATTAAGGGGTCGGGGAAGGATGAACTGCCCATGCAAACGTAATACCAAAATCATTTGTAATTCGAGCATATTTCCACCATATTATGCTATTATTCGGATTCGGATAATATTTATCTAGGTTCCTAGATAGTCTTTGATTCTACATACTGATCTAAAACGAAATTTAAGCGAATTCCATTTTGTATATTTTTACGACTTTTACGACACGTTTTCATCTTATTTGTTTCGTATTAAAAACAACGTACTTTCTAGTATTCTGTGTTTAGGCACATAGCATATATTGTCAAATTACAGAATAACAACAAAATATGAAAAAAAAACATTAAGTGTTTATTCATCATTTTTTGTATTAATAATACACGACCTAATTTGATACAAATTCCGAATGGCTCTTACATCTATTGCGCATGCAGAGGGAGAGGCCCCGGTGCCAAACAGGGATAGCTGATTTTGATACTCGCTTCAAATTGAATTTGCTTGCGGCCTTCGCAGGCCCCTTAAAAGTTATCATAAATTATTAGTCTTTATGTTATTCTGATGCTATAATACTGTGAAGTTTCATCAAAATCCGTTCAGTTGTTTTTGCGTGAAAGCCAGCCTTATATTCACGTACCTACTATAGCTGCGTCCCGCGGTTTCAACTGCGTGAACAATCATGAAAATGGATGATGGTGAAAAGTAGCCTATGTGTTAAACCAGGATATATCCAGGGTGTATAAGGCAAAGTCAGAACCTCACCTTTCGAAAACGCAGAAAAAAACTCCATTCAGTTCTATTTGGTCATTAGCTATTCATATTATTATTGTAAAACCAGGCCACCGCCACTCGCTCAAGGTCGCACTTTATTTACCTACATCTAAGCCGTTCCCCAAAGGGAACAAGTGACAGTCGGTTGTCGGGCGCACGCCTACTGAGCGCTCGCACAACAAGTTTCCCGCGCAAATATGACTTCGCGTGCATATTGTGCTGTAAATGGATGGAGGCTGGGTATGTTTTAGTGTAGGTACATTAGAATATGTTATTTATCAACCAACATTTTGACGATCTAGTAGAATAAAAACAGTCAAAGTGGTCCCGTGGTCTCGGTGTTCCCGGTGGTCCCGGTACATTTAGACCTTCCCGTGACAATTTTATGAATACAACAAAACCAAAATCAAATATATAGGGATATGATGTTGTCGTCAGCGACAAGTCGACAACCCTTACATTAGTTGCATCACTCCGCGCCAGACAGCGACAGAGTTACGCGTTAGGAGAGAGCCGCAATATTTAGGTGAATATTGCGTTAGGTACAAAGCGCTTATTCGAGCTGAATTGCACTTTGTTGCGTCCTAGCAAGAGTCGCTATTTATATAAAAAAAAATCGCGAAGTGAGTCTTCTGTACTTGTACTAATATTTATTCTGTGGTAAAACCTCAAAAATCCTGACGAAGTTAAAGACGGATCGTAAAATTGTCGTTAAGCTTACAAAAATGAAACGTGAAACGATATCTGTCATTGCAACTCTTGCCAGCACTCCACTCATAAAAGCAGATTGAACTATGCAAATCCAAGAAAGTGTTATGACGCAACCGTTTAAGTCCAATTTATGCGCTCGTATAAATCTGTCTTGCTGTCAGTCTGTCCTTTGATATATGGCATCAAATAGGGGAGTGTTGCTAGCAATTTTGAAACCCCCTATTTAAGGGACATTCTGAAAATGTTGGATGTTTATTTTGAGAAAGCTGGAAGCCAGGTACTACTTATTGTCGCCACATAAAAGTGTCAAATTTATTATAGTACAGGCAAATTAGCAAAAAGTGTGGACCTAAGTCGTGTAGTCGTGGATTCTTATGTAAACGTTAGATGACACGAAAAGAAGCTTATCCTAGGTTTGCACCGTTTCTGGCGCTTACGGAACCCTTTTAAATATTAGGTACAAACTTAAAAAGGCCGTAAATTTAAAAATAGGAAGAAATTACTTGTTGCAAGTTAAATTACGTATAGAGAGACTGTTTTAGTGCATTATGATTTTAATAAAAACCACGTGCATGTAGGGAACACAGTGTAGAACAAATGCATCTTCCGTAAAAAAAAACCAGTATAAAACTTCCGGCGGATGTAGTACTAATTAGATGAATAAGTTAAAGTCAATTTCCAGACCTACATTAATTTTCCCCGAAGTAGAGCGACAATAAAACATGGAAAAGTGCCTTCCGTGAGACGCACCATGGTGAAAACCTGGTGATGTATTTCGAGCATTTTTCTGATAAGTCTATCAATTTGCACCGACTACCTTAATTTTCCCGGAGCCGTAATAACCACAAAAAGTTTTTTTGTAAACGATTTTTTTTTGTATGTTCCGTATCAGATTTACGTTATCGTTAATCGAGTTATCGGATTTAAAAAATACTTGGTGCAAATGTAGATCATAACGGTTCAAAGTGTATGCCAAATTGCACCGACTACTTGTATTTCCCCCATAAAGTTACGGATATTTTAAGGTTTTTCACCCTATTTCACCTGTTCCGGAGGGTGAAATTACTGATGCTTATTATTAGAGGTGATTTTTAAGCCATACAAAACAATTAGAAAAGTTTTCATGACTACATCTAATTAGTTCCACACTTTTGCAAAAAATCACCTAATTTGACTGTACTATTATTAGACTAGCGGTAGCTCGCGACTTTGTCCGCGTTGTTCGGTGGTCCAGTAAATAAGTTATAGCCTATAGCCTGTTTCTGATGTGTAGCAATGATATTGTTTGTTTCATGAAAATCTGTTCAGTAGTTTTTGCGTGAAAGAGTAACAAACATCCATCTATCCATCCATCCAAACATAGTGACCATACACTAAATCAAAGTCGCACAGCGAGCTAAGGAGAGAGCTATGCTTAGAGTGTCACTACGTAATAGAATCGGAAATGAGAAAAGCCGTAGAAGAACCAAGATCGCTGACATTGCTATCAGAATTAGCAAGTTGAAGTGGCAATGGGCAGGTCATATAGCTCGCAGAACTGACAACCGTTGGGGAATAAAGGTTCTCGAGTGGGGACCACAAACCGGACGACGCGGTAGAGGAAGGCCCTCCACTCGACGGACTAAGGACATCATAAAGGTCGCAGGAAGTTATTGGATGGAGGCGGCTCAAGGCCGTTCGTCATGTCATTCTATGGGGGAGGCCTATATGTCTAGCAGTGGAATTTTAAAGGTTGCTGATGATAACATAACCTAATATCCAAAGTTACATACGTAGTATCCCATACTAGGATTCCCTGTGTCGTGGGTATTATGAACTACGAGCACCATGGTACCATACCCAGACCCGGAACAAATATTTGTCCCGCAGCGGGAATCGAACCCGCAACCTCTTGCATCTCAGCCGACTCGCCCGCCGCGCCGTAGAGGTCGTCAAATGATGATGATGATTTGCGTTTGAAGTTAAATTAACACAAGATTAAAGATAATTATATTTCAAAAAAATAGAACCTCCTCTACTTTTTTAAGTCGGTTAAAAAATCAAACAACAAAACTTGACGAAGCTATAATCTGTTTTTTGACGGAAACAAACTCATCATTCCCATTTCTGAACGAAAATAGTCGTTGTCTTGACAGACGGACGGAAGCTTCAATACCATTGATTGTTTGTTTTGGCAACGATTTTGAACTAATTTCGAAAACGACGAGGAAAGGTATAGAGCTTTTAGGGTTTTAAAGGTAGTGGTGATTGAAATATCGTAGCTTTTTTGGATGATGGAGAAATTGTTAAATGGAGTTCACCGGTAGCTCTAGCAAAAGGGCTCGTAACGCCTTTTAGAAAAATTACGACTCAATTCTCCTGCTGACGTTTCGTTGACCATTTTGAGGTATTTCCTCATGAGCACCGACCGCTACCACTCTCGAAGGTCTTGACACGGAAGCTCTAACGTACTTTTGCACAAGAACGAAGTTTAATTATATTTGGCTATTATTTCTCACTTGATCACCACACGAGAACCTTTATTCCCCAACGATTGTCAGTTCTGCGAGTTATATGACCTGCACATTGCCACTTCTGCGTCATATTACTTATATTTATTTTTAACCGACTTCACAAAAAATGAGGAGGAGGAGGAGCATGGAGGTTCTCAATGCGGTTGTATTGTTTTTTTTATTTTTTTTTTGTTTGTTACCTCATTTCTCTATCGTTTATGAACCGATGTGGAAAATTATTTGTTTTATTTGAATAGATATACTTCCAGATTGGTCCCATTTTTTTCAGAATCCAGTTCTGATGATGGAATCCATGAGGAATTAAGGGAACTCCTCAAATATTAGGCTTACATATAACGATTTTGATATTTTCAACAACAAATCAAGCATTTGCATTCAGAAAGTATCATGACCCTTTCACCACTATGGTTTTTTCATCATTTTTTTTTCATCCAGATATTTAGTCAAATACAATGGCGGAAGTCGGTTTTTTAAATGAAAAGTTATTAGGGTTCAAATGCTATCTAGGTATACATTGTTATTCAAGGCGCATTTAGTCGCTAAGAAACTGTTATAGACCTTTTCAATTAAGTAGGTACTTTGAGTACTTAGTTGTTATGTAACTGGTCACTGTTTTGAACGTGTTAGTGTTTGCTAATCTTGTTAGCGTTGAATGAGTTACAACTCGTTGGTTCTCATGGGAAAATATGAGGACTGTATTTATTAGACCTACCTAACGTGTGTATCTTAAGCCAACTTTGCGTAAAGAGGTGTGTGATTCACACCTCTTGTGGGGTGAAATATAGTCACCAGGCATTCATTCAGGATATCAAAGTCAAAAGTAGGTATTTATCAAAAAAAAGTCAAAAGTCAAAAAGAACTTTATTCATTGTAATCACAAGGATCATTTTGAATCGTCTTATATAAAATTAAATTACTCCTGTTCCAACGCGACCAAGCCTAGAAGAATCAGGCAACAAACTCGGCTTGGCTTACATAAATGGTCCGTCTTACCACTAGGTGAGAAGCGCCTGTGTGGTGCCTCGGAGCAAGCAGTTGCTGATACATAGTAAATGAGAACTTAAAAACCTTAGGAAGGTAGTCAAAAGTAAATAAACATCAGCAAAAATATGCAAGACAGCACACGCTACGCTTGTTATACTTATAAATAATAATCTAATACAAACATGTACAGATATTGCAAATTTCCATTTTAGCAGTCGAGGGGCAGAGCGACATCAGGCCACGCGGCTTTATCATTAATATAGTCGTCAAGAGTGTAATACGCTTTCTTAATTAGATTCATCTTTATGTAGGATTTAAATCTTCGAATAGGAAGTTTAAATGCACCTTCTGGAAGTTTATTATAGAACCGTACAGAATTCCCCATAAAAGACCCACTCACCATTACATTGAAATCACAAGGATTAACTCTCTCTCTCTCAGGTAAGTTTAATGACATAGTCTACTCACAATAGTGCCCGTTCTTAGATTAATTTAGAACCAGTGAAATTTACTTTTTGATCCAGTGATTTTTTTTGTTTTTAAAACCAGTTAATTTTACTCTTAGAACCAGTGAAATGTATTTTAAGAATAAGTGAATTTTCCTTTTAGAACTAGTAAATTTTACTTTTAAAACAGTGAATTTACTTTTTTAACTATTCAACTTACTTTTTGAACTAGAGAATTTTCGTATGGAGCTGAGCACAGCCTCCCTTCATGACGGTTGGTTCTATAATGGTGTTAGCTCGACGCCAACATAACCCTTTTTCGCTATTTGCATTTGATCTTTATTGGGGGATGAAACGATCCCATAGGGGTGGTTATAGCAAATTGCATTGTTTCATAGAAACGTGAGGTACGTTTTATACATTTTGATGATGAGTGTAGTAAAAACTGCTGTTTATTTCGCAAATTTCTAATTTACTTTTTATCACGTCCGCGGTGAACCCGCATTAGGACACCCGTGGACACTGAATTTTGGTATTCAAAGTATACTTACTATGTTATAATGCAATTTTGGATCTATCTTTAGATAGATACTTAACATAACACCCATCAGTCACATACATATCTTGCAGGGCTATTTTTAACTGACTTCACAAAAAGGAGGAGGTTCTCAATTCGGTTGTTATGTTTGTTGCCTCATATCTCCGTCGTTTATAAACCGATTTCGAAAATTATTTTCTTTTTTTTTTTTTTTTTTACTTTTTCTTTTTTTTTTTTTACTTCCAGATTGGTCCCATGTTTTTCAAAATCCAGTTCTTTACTGTGAAAATTATTTTAGTTACTTACCACATCGAAATGAAAAACTAACGAATATCGGAAACCCTTCCGAACGTTTTATAACTTTTCATTTAAAAAACAGACTTCCGCCATTGTATTCGACTAAATATTTGGATGAAAAAAAAATTATGAAAGAACCATAGTGCTGAAAGGATTATGATACTTTCTGAATGCAAATGCTTGGTTTGTTGCTGAAAATATCAAAATCGCCATATGTATGCCTACAATATTTGAGGAGTTCCCTCAATTCCTCATGGATCCCATCATCAGAACTGGATTTTGAAAAAAATGGGACCAATCTGGAAGTATATCTATTCAAATAAAAAAAGAATTTTACAAATCGTTTCATAAACGCCGGAGATATGCGGTAACAAACATAAAAAAAATAAAAAAAAAATACAACCGAATTGAGAACCTCCTCCTTTTTGAGAAGTCGGTTAAAAATTGTTTTAGTTAAGTACGTATACTAACCACATCGAATTAAAAACTAACGAATCCGATCGGAAACCCTTCCGACGTTTTAGACAAGCCCTACAGATCATGCAATCATTTGTCCCGCAGCGGGAATCGAACCTGCACCTCTTGCGTCTCAGCCGGCTACTCGCCCGCCACGCCACGGAGGTTTAAATGACTACATTTTTTATATTTTATTCATGACGGTATGTCATAATTTATAATATTTTTATGTTTTTGGGGAATATCTCAGAAATGGGAAGGGTTCTGACAGCTGAAAGAAAATAGTTCTAAATCCATGCATAGATGGCGCAGTCCAGATATGGTTGTCTAAATTTGGTCGGTCAGCCACCAACTGTCAGTGTCACTGACTTGACTCACTCATGCTGTTTGTTGGTGAAGTAAAGTAAGTATCTACGTAAAGTTTTCTTAGTAAAGTAGACTTGAAAAACGAGCTTCGGAATCGCAACGTGAAACTTGGAGGAAAAAAAAGAGAAAACAAAGAAAATTTGTTCTCTGTGGTGCTTTCGCAGAAACTTCAGAAGACACAACCATATCGAGTCACCGCCATCTACCGGAATTTTAAGAACTATTTTTCTTTTTAATTGCCTTCCTGAAAACTTCACATTAACCGATAAATGGGGATTTTTTCCAGGCAATACCACTCGGTCTGTCACACAATTGCTCCATACAAACAATTCCACTCAGTTGTACTTTCATTAATTCCACTATGTGCAGTAGACCAAAAGCTTTTTATCATTTATTTGGAGTCAAATCAAATCAAATATCATTTATTGTCAAACATAGGTATGGTATTAAGATGTTAGGTAAAAATTTAAAACAATGTCCACTATGTTACCAAGATTGGTGTACAATAATATTAATGAAGCTAGGTATGTCTATAAGAATTTAAATGTCAAACAAATTACACATGTCATATACCTATATATACCTACATCAGACTTTAAATTAATAAAATATTCAATTACATAAAAATTATACGCACAATACACAAATGTCAAAGCTATAATATCTAAAATTTCATTTTTTGTCAATTAGTTCCTTAACACTATAAAAACACTTTTCTTGCAGCCACAACTTCATTGTTGTGGTGAATTTGCTATGTGGAAGGCTTTTAATTTCACTGGGTATGGAGTATGGAGTTATAAATTTTCCCACACATTACATAACTGCTATTTAAATACATTGCCGTTCTAGGATACTTGGATAAAACAATTCTGTCTGGGTTTCTAGTGTTTCTTGAATACATAACGCCTGCTTTTAGAAATAAATGTGTGTGCGTCGTATCGAAAACGGACAAGCCATGAGATGCGATTGATGTGTGACGTAATAATTGATGCATCCCGGTAGAAGCGGTCACTCCCTTCGAGAACTAACACGTGGTGGAATGGGGGGACCATGTATTACGTACGATACTCACTAGATACTCTGCTCCCTACATAGGTAGACCAAGTCATGTTCTTGGTGACCTGATGACGTGATGATCACCACCGCATCACTGCCGCTGATGCAGTGGTGATGTCATCTAATCACTACCGATTCACCGATCTGTTAAGTACTCAGGCGGATGCTACTGCTCTTCCCCTATCGTAAACTAGTGGTTCGCCCCGAACTGAGACCTCGCGATGACATCTTTATCCGCCCGACTACCTAAGTAAGTAATTTCCATATTTTCCATTATTATTTATTTAAATTTTCACCTCGAGCTAATTTCCTACACATACAAAATTTTATGAAGATCGGATTCACAGTTAGGTAGTTTTCATCGGACAAACATGCATACATACATACATACAAACGCCGATTTTCTCGCTTCGCTCGTTCAATTAATTTTTATGTGAAATGCTTGTCTGTTTCTAGCGCCCCTCCAGTTAAGAGGGCACTATACTACAAATTAGCTCCCTCTTTAACGTACGCGATAACCCGCGCGCCATCTCGTTCGCGCTAGCGAGTGTCGTGCACAAAAATGAAGTTTTTTGTTTATTATGGCGAAAATAAAGTGTTTATCAAAAAACTGATTTTAGCATAAGAATAAATAGTTATTACCTACTTGTTGTAGTAAAATTTATCTTAAAAAACCGTAGGGTTCCTGAGATTTCTTTCAAAACGTGTGGGAAACAAGGATTTTTCATTAAATAAAACTATCGAGGTTTTTTTTACATATCGTGTTTTCAACTTTACAAAATAAATGCAAAAATATTAAATTTTCATATTCCAAAATATTTAACTCGTAGAACCCGTACATACCGAGTTATAAATCGATTTTGTTGGGCAAAATCACATATTACGCCTTCTTAAGTAGTTACTTAATAATAATAATAATAATAATAATGTTTTATTTATGGCTACATGGGAAATGTATACTTAATAAAATTATACCTAAATAATAAGCCCATAGAATATATACCTTATAGACTAACATATATATTTTACACTTAAAACTAACACTTTACATCTTTTGGGGGATTTTGTTTCGATACCGCTTCCCTATAGCGTCGGTAAACAATACCAGCTGGCCAGAACTCAGGTTTGAGGAGCTCATTCTTGTACCTCGTCGTAACCTGGAGAGCGTAGGACTTGAAATCAGTGGTCCTATTGGTCTCCAGCCTCTGGAGGGACAATCGAATCGTCCCCTCAATCCGGCCCCGGCACCTCTCAAATATCGCAGGACATCATAACCACCTATAAACATAACCTACCTATTTTCAAACTATAATGTATGACGTGACCAACCAAGTGTTCTTAATAAATATTGTTCCTATGGTTTTAATAATTATGAGTACCTACCTATGACTAACTAGTTGCACCCCGCGGTTTCACCCGCGTGAATAATGATGAAAATTGATGATGATGATGATGAAAAGTAGCCTATGTGTTAATCCAGGGCGTAAAGTATCTCCATTCCAAATTTCACTCAAATCCATTCAGTAGTTTTTACTTGAAAGAGTAACAAACATCCATCCATACTCACAAACTTTCGCGTTTATAATATTAGTAGGAAGCTTGTAGGAAGTAGGATAGGGACCCGTTGGCGTTGCCACCATTTGAGTTCGGAAAAAAACCATTCAATTTGTCAATTTCAAGTGTCATTGTCACCCTAGTCACCCCTAGCATAGTACCATTGAGAAGGGCTGTAAAATCGAGGGTCAGTAGTTTAAAACTAAGTGCACCCCGTGGCTCTACGCGATTTGTGCATTACAAGGTAGCTTAACTACTGTATAGATACTTACAAAGTTTAACGCACGAATGGCGTTAGATTTATTCATTGTTTTTAGGTAAGTAGGTACCTACCTACTTACTTATTCATACCGGATATTGTGACCGACTTCAAAAAAAGGAGGAGGTTCTTAATTAGGTTGTATTTTTAACCGACTTCACAAAAAGGAGGAGGTTCTCAATTCGGTTGTTTTTTTTTATTTTTTATTATTTTCGTATCTTCGTAGATATACTTCCAGATGGATCCATTCAGAATCCAGTTCTGATGAGTCCATGAGGAATCGAGGGAACTCCTCAAATATTGTAGGCGTACATAATATATGTAGCGATTTTGGTATTTTCAGCAACAAATCAAGCATTCAGTAAGTATCATTTGGTGATTTAATCCTTTCACCACTCTGGTTTTCTCACCATCAAAATGTCTTCCAGATATTTAGTCGAATACAATGGCGGAAGTCGGTTTTTTAATGAAAAGTTATTGTATTACCTACTTATTGTTACCGGATAGTTTAATTTTTTAACCGACTTCAAAAAAAGGAGGATGTTCTCAATTCGGTTTTTTTTGTATATTACCTCATAACTTCGTCATTAATAAACCAATTTGGAAAAGTCGTTTTTTTGAATGATAACTTTTCATTTAAAAAACCGACTTCCGCCATTGTATACAACAAAATATTTGGATGAAAAAAAAATTATGAAAGAACCATAGTGGTGAAAGGATTATTCTACTTTTTGAATGCAAATGCTTGGTTTGTTGCTGAAAATATCGAAATCGCCATATGTATGCCAACAATATTTTAGGAGTTCCCTCAATTCCTCATGGATTCCATCATCAGAACTGGACTTTGAAAAAAATGGGACCAATCTGGAAGTATATCTATTCAAATAAAAAAAGAATTTTTCAAATCGGTTCATAAACGCCGGAGATATGCGGTAACAAACATTAAAAAAAAAAAAAAAAAAAAAAATACAACCGAATTGAGAACCTCCTCCTTTTTTGGGAAGTCGGTTAAAAAGTTATACTTACTAGATTGGATTGGTGATCACAGTGTTAAGTACTCAGGTGGATGCTGCTGCCCATCCCCTGGTTTAATCCCTTAGTAAGGTTTTTCTACATCCACGGGAGGAGACGTAGGACTTTATTCTTAGGCCGGACGCACAACATGTCTGAAAATTACCTCCATCATGACCAAAAAACATAACAAAAACAATATCATATTCCGTGACACAAAAAAGAAAACCCTACAAAAAATATACCTCCCTTTCGCTTCGCCGAAGTCGGGCAAAAAATTGTGGTCAAAATCCGATATTCGAGTCCATAGTTTTTGTTTCATTACAACAGCATACGGTGTTGTATGACAATCGCAGTGACGCCCTCTGTTGGGGGTCTAAGATAACCCATGTATGGTTTGTACCCTTTTCAAGCTTTTTGCTAATGTTTCTATCGATATATTTTCCGAAATGTTTATTTATTATTGGCAGGCTGCAGTAAGACTAGTTGTTTTTAACCGACTTCCCAAAAAAGGAGGAGGTTCTCAATTCGGTTGTATTTTTTTTTTAATGTTAGTTACCGCATAGGTATCTCCGGCGTTTATGAACCGATTTGGAAAATTCTTTTTTATTTGAATAGATATACTTCCAGATTGGTCCCATTTTTGTCAGAATCCAGTTCTGATGATGGAATCCATGAGGAATTGAGGGAACTCCTCAAATATTGCAGGCATACATATGGCGATTTTGATATTTTCAGCAACAAACCAAGCATTTGCATTCAAAAAGTATCATAATCCTTTCACCACTATGGTTCTTTCATAATTTTTTTATTTAGTTTAGTTATATATAGGTATTTAGTTTTATATTTAGTCGAAAACAATGGCGGAAGTCGGTTTTTTTAAATGAAAAGTTATAATGCCGCCATATTGAATTTTGATTACTTACTATTATTATTATTTTTATTTCATGTTATAGTGGCAATCGATTGACGTAAGAATCATTATAAAGCCAAGGGGAGGGTTTTGGGGGTTCAAACGCCCACGAAATATTAAAAATGTTGCCAAAAATTTGGCTGTTCACACTTCTTAAATATACGAAATTTTAGCGGTTCGCTCCGCTCGCCGCTTTTTCACAAACATGCTTTTTCGGCTGCTCTTGCTACTAAAATCAAAAAATTTGCCTGTTTACGTTTCTAACTAATAATACTTTCTAATATTAATATCGCTTGCCGAGGACGGAAGGTTTTTTTACACGTGAATATTAATGTAATTTCGTGTAGGTACTTAATTTTTTTTCTTGTTTGTATATGATCTACAAATATTTGTTCCGGCTCATAGTTCCTGATACCTACGACACAGAGAATCCTAGTGTGGGATCTGCTGGGTTACCATGAGCCCTTTTAGCGGTTCAGTTCAAAAACTATTCCGTACAAAATATCGGTTCCGTGATGTCCGCAGCTATATTTAAAGGCACAGTAGCAGAAGGTCTATAGACTTCTGCGATGAAAGTTATTCAATGATGACGAATGTCAACGACGAACCGATATTTTGTACTGAATAGTTTTTGAACTGAATCACTTTAAGAGTTCATGGTCCCCCATGAACAGATGTAGCAGGGCGATTCTAAAACGTCGGAAACAGATTCATTAGTTTTTCATTTCGATGTAACTAAAACAATTTTCTCTGGTAAAAAACACAGTAAAAAACAATAAATATTGTATATTACTATGTTTTACTAGAGAAAATTGTAAGAAAATTGTTTTAGTTACTTACCACATCGTTTTGTTTTGTTCCTAACCTGTTAACTTCCCGAACCTAAACCAATAGGTTTTATAAGTTCACTAACGCAACGATATAAAGATGCCATTTTACACATATTAACGGATTAACGACTATCGTTAACTTGCGTTAATTCTTCCGAAATGTAACGCTTTAACAAAGTCAAAGTCAAAAAGAACTTTATTCGTTGAAATCACAAGGATCATTTTGAATCGTCTTATATAAAATTAAATTACTCCTGTTCCAACGCGACCAAGCCTAGAAGAATCAGGCAACAAACTCGGCTTGGCTTACATAAATGGTCTGTCTTACCACTAGTTAACGTTTAACGAAGCTAACTTTTTTTGTAGCGGATTAACGATTAACGAAGTTAACTTTTTGATTAACGGTGCCCGGCTATGGTGTTATACATAATACCTAACCACTCCTAATTCGAAGAACTATCTTCGTTTGATCTTACAAACCTGAACCTATAAATATCACTTTAGTATTTTCAACTGAGCAATCAGCCATAGACCGTTTAGACCTCAAACTCCATAGTCCACCACTGATCAGTCAAAATAACTCGTGAGTTCAACGACCCCATTTACGCCACCGTCATCACATCTACTTCTAAGGGGTAACACAATGGTGCCTCAAGGGACCTGTTATTGAATTAAAGGTAGGTAATAATGAGGGGGTTTCACGACCGTTTCATATCATGCTTTCAGCGTTGAAAATAGATGGCGCTGCTCTGTTACGTAACTGTCAAGTGTCAAAATAAAGTTAAATGTCAACATCAACAACGTAGATATATTTTCGTTTCGTGTTATTTATATTAGCTTACTTCTAAAAACACCATGAAATCACTAGCGCACACTCAAGAAGCAGACACAAACAGAATATCATAGCCACAGACTAGTTAGACTAGTGGTTCGCCCCGAACTGACACCTCGCGATAACACCTTTATCAGCCCGACTACTTAACCAAGTAATTTCCATTTTACAATTATTATTTTTGAAAAATTTCACCTCGAGGTCTACCAGTACAGGTACAGGATCTATCAGTAACAACTCTAATTTCCTACACATCATCGAAATAACCTTTGAATAGGGCTAAGCAACGGGGCGTAATACTACATACCTGTTAGTACCTATATCAAGTACCTGACGAATTAATTGATAACGTCCTTTTGACGAAACCATAGAACTCCAGCGTCATTCAAATTCCTAGAAATGGGGGGTCAACAATGGATGTTATATTGGTTTCTGTTTTATGGAGTACAAGTTTCTAAATTCTTCAGTTTCATCCTTTTCCGTGTAGTTGTGACACAAAAGCCACAAGCATACCAAATTTCAGCATTGTGGGGTTGCTGGAAGTACCCTAGAATTTTTGATTTTTGCGTTTTTTATTTTCCCTAATATCTCGGAAACTACTAAGTTTAAATACTTATTAAAAACAGTTTTGAAATGTCCAACTAAAGCGCTTTCATTAGACACCCCACTTGATCTGACTGTCTCACTTTTATTTTTTTTACCCCCTCTTGGACCCCAATATCTCAGCAACCCCCTGACCGATATAGCTCATAACCTTACCTACAAATTGTACCAATACTATCTACCCCCATACCAAATTTCATGAAGATCGGATTAACGGTTTGGAAGTTTTCATCGGACAAACATACATACATACACACATACATACAAACGCCGATTCTTCCAACTTGACTCAGAGAACTCGCTTCGCTCGTTCAATTATTTCAGTCATTTATTTTCAAACACAAGCTTATTATTACAATATTATTATATTTTTACACTACTTGGCAAGCAAACTAACATACGGCCCACCTGATGGAAAGCAGTTACCGTAGCCTATGGACGCCTACAACACCAAAGGCATCACACGCGCGCTGCCGACCCTGAGATATAAAGATGAAAAGTCTCATGTGTCCTGTAATTTCACCGGCACCCGTACCATTTAAACCGAAACACAGCAATGCGAACACTACTGCTTGGTGGCAGAAATAGGTACGGTGGTAGTACTTCCCCGGACGAACTCTTTCCTAAGAAGTTCTACTACTAGCAAAATTTTATATAAATACATAAAGGTGTTGTTCCAAGATGTATGGAACCTAGCCCTTGTCGGTGTACACTTGTGTAAACGTGGCTAAATATATGTAAAACCTTTTCCCATTGTAATTATCCGATTATTTCGCTTCATTTAATGCAGGTTCCTAAAATATCTTTAAATAACAATATGGCGGGGCGGATACAATTTACTCTATGGTAAAATGTTTCGACAGCTGTTGACAACTTTGGCCAGATATGCATTTCGTTCGCGTCTCTTGGCTCCTAGGTCTTGGAGCAAGGAATATATTTTCGCGTAGAATCGAAATGTTGAATTGAAGAACTTGTACTGATTGTGATGCTCGTAATAAAGCTAGCGTAGGCAACGCATTCTTTGTTGACACACTACTCCCAACGAACGAATAAAGCAAGCAACCACAGACTCTGTGGCACAGAGTTATTCATGAATTATTATTAAACGTGACATTCCCTGTCATGGCTGCTCATGAAAATATGTTACCATTGTAATAATGCGTTTAGAATGCTGATGGGGCTGCCTCGGTTCTGTAGCGCGTCGGGGATGTTCGCTGAGGAGCGCGTGGACTGTTTCTACAGCATCATGCGCAAGCGGGGAACATCTCTGATGCGCAGGGTTCGGGCCAGCTCCAACGGTATTCTGAGCATATTTGCAAATAGGTCTGACTGTGTATACATGTACCACTGCACTATGATGCATGCCCTCACCAATGACAATCACTTCAAATATGACATTTATAAGTAATTTTAATAATGACATGCCGTGTATTGACATTTTTAATTTAATTAAGTACCTGTGTTGATTTTTATTTTGATCAAATGGTTGAGTATGTCTAGTGTCATGATTTATTTTTGATAAGTTTATTTTATAAGTATTTTTGTTCGTTTCTGTTAATTTTACAAAGCTATATCAATAAAAAGGAGTTTGTTTGAATGTATAAACGGTATCGGAAACAACTTGAAGATATTGCATGCTGCCTTGTCATGATTTTTATTATGTTGTTTTTATTTAAAAGTATTCTTATTAATTATTGTAAGTAGTAATAAATGGTTATAAAATTCAAAGATAAATAAATGTATAAACATCAAAGGAAGCAGCGTGCAATATTAGAGGTTACCTTTCTGATTTCATCGACCAATAAGAGAGAAGTGAGGTATTTTTATGAGGGAGTGGAAAAAATACGGCGAGCTCGGGGAGCTGGCCGGATTTCTCGGCAGTCTTCTTTGGAATATTGACTTGTAAACACCTAACTAGCGTTGTAATAAAGTTGGTTTGTGTAATAAAAGTGATTGAAACCGTTCGCAGTGATATTTTATTATACTTCAGCAGTGGAAAGAACCAAAAGAAAAAAGAAAGGTAAGTGTTTTTATTATTATTTTTATAGTTTGCTACGCCCATATAAAATTAAAAAGAACGTAATAATTATTTAACGGTTCTCTGGTTATTTTTCTGACAGTTTTTATGAATATATACATAAAATCTTCGTAGGTACGTTTTAATATTTAACGTGGACCTAACGTGCCATGTGCTATGTCAGGGCTACTCTCTGATAGCATGTGATACTTTTAAATGTTCATAATTATGTGTGTGATACGTGAGTGTTTGGCAGGGGCTACTCCCCTGTAGCACTCTTATTACACATGTTCTTATGTGCATAGGCTAAGCGTGCCGAGTACATGGTCGGGGCTACTCTCCGACGGTACCAAGCATGGTACTAGCTTGTTCCTATGTTAAGTCTTCGTAAAAAAAGCGTTAGTAGACTAATTTTAACTTGGACATACGTGCCGGGTGCTATGTCAGGGCTACTCTCTGATAGCATGTGGCACATGCAAATGTTCATAATTACGTGTGTAATACGTGAGTACTTGGCAGGGGCTACTCCCCTGTAGCACTCTTATGTTTGCACATGTTTTTATGCGCATAGGCTAAGCGTGCCGAGTACATGGTTGGATCTCTCCAACGGTACCAAGCATGTAGCTTGTCCCTCTGTTAAACTATCTGTGTAAAGTAAGCGATAATGGACTATTATTACAACAACATTTACTGTCCGTAAGGATAACCGAGAACTTAATGATGCAATAAATAAGTGATACCGAGCAGAGTAATCATATTTCGCACCTTGCGATCGAGTTGTTCAAAATGATAAAATAACACATAATTATCTTTAGCTGATAGGTACTTGACTAATAACAAAAACGACAAATTTTAGATTAGAATCGCTTTTCTCTACTTGTAGTTAGTTGTACTTGGCTGGGGTTGGAGTTAGGTAACAGCTACGAGACTTTTGCCCGGTTGTAGTTACTTACGGTCTGTAACTGGGAGGCCTCGTAGTTTGCTAAATGCCGGCTATGCAAGTTTCTAGTTGAGTGAGCGTACTCCGTAACTTCATAGCCGCCACAGGGAGTTAGGCACCGTCTATGTGACTGTTGAACTCACCAGTTTGAGTGTGTGCGTGGTTTCACTACTGGTTAGCGAGAGGTCACATAGTCGCATTAGGGCTAAAGTTAGGCACCGGGACTGCGTGACTTTTGTCCAGTTCAGTGTGAAGGTAAATTCGATTACCGTTAGTGACTGGGAGGCCACGTAGTCAGGTAAAAGCCGACTATGTAAGTTTCTAGTTGAGTGAGCGTACTCCGTAACCTCATAGTCGCCATAGGGATTTAGGTACCGTCCGTGTGTCTTCACCAGTTTGATTATTTGCGTCGATTTCATTACTGGTTAGACTGGGAAGCCACATGGTCGACTTAGGATTAACTAGGTGCCGACTATGAGTTTCTAGTTGAGTGAATGTACTCCGTAACATCAAAGTTGACATAGGGAGTTAGTTACCACCGACTATGTTTGTTTACAGTTTATTTGATATTTTGCGGGTTGATTTGATAACTTTACCGCTAGTTACTGAGGAGCCAGGTGGTCAGGTCAATCAATATTACTTGAAACCATTAAATTATTGGTTATAAAGTTTCTAAACATTATTGTGACTTTATCGCGATATTGGAGATGAGCATTATTATTTGGTTTAACCTGCATAAAACTTTTATCATACTTTCTACTAATCTTATAAAATACGAAAATTGTAATTAGGTGTTTCGTATTTGAATATTTGTTTGAAACTCTATCACGCCGTACTATTGAATCGATTTTGATAGAATATTGTGTTTGCCTTTTTAAAGAACAACGTGAGCGAACACTGAACTTTATGGTGTATGGATTATGTCGAAGTAATGTATTGCGTTTCAGTAAGAGCGGCCATGTCGTCGGATGATGAAGTTGTTACCCCGCCTGGTACACCACCCAGGACACGACGGCGAAAGAAGAAATCTAAGAGGAAGAGACGACACTCTTCCACCTCAGATGATGAAGCCGTACCAGCTAAGGCGCGCAAGACCTCGAGTAAAATTTCAACTAGAGAAGTATTAAAGTTACTGAAGACTTTGAGAAACGACTCGCGTAATAACACTAGTTCTTTCGGCAACAATAACTTAAATAATGTTGTCCCAGAATTTGACCCATCAAATAGAACTCAAACCATTGACTGCTGGTTGCGAAAGGTAAATGAATGCGCCACAATTTATGATTGGAACGAAAAGCAGGTTGTTCATTTTTCCCTCCAAAAACTAGTAGGATTAGCCAAGAAATGGTTTGAGGCCTTGCCGACAGTTGTATTTAGTTGGGACGACTGGCAGACTAAACTGCGAAAGGCGTTTCCTGCCGAGGAAAATTACGGACAGCTTTTACAAGACATGCTTGGCCGCACTTCACGAAGTGAAGAAACCCTACGTGAATACTTTTACGATAAATTGACATTATTAAACAGATGTGAAATTACAGGAAAAAAGGCAGTTGATTGCATCATACATGGCATTAACGATCGATCAATTAGAACAGGGGCACAGGCGTTGGTTAGTGCCGAACCCGAAGATTTGCTTAACTTTCTCTGTTCTCAAAAACCTCAACCATTCATCAACAATAGGTTTCGAGATCGTAATATTCAAAAACCTACCAATTCTGTTAATCAGAGGCCCAATTCACTAACTAAAAAAATAGTTAAAATAGAGTTCGGATCATGTTTCGATCTTGTGTCGATGTCTTAAATGTCAGAAATGGTATTCTCCTGACATAAAATACAACACTGTAATGTGATTATATCGAAATGTGACCGAAACTTGAACGATTCAAAGTTTTTTCGTTAATTTTAGCATAAGTAGATGGAGTCTCTCTTTACTCTTTCCAATTATATCTATATCTATCCTACTCTAATGGTGGTCACCATGAATTGAAAGTAGACTAAATTTTTATTTATGAGGGACTAGAAATTCAACTTTCAGTCAATTTACAATTCAGTCTCGATTCGATCAACTTTCAGTGTAGTTTTAAAATAACTTAGAGAATTGGGCCTCTGATTCCAAACACAAATGGTAATTACACTCGCGCACAAAATAACCCCGTGTGTTATAATTGCCATACTAAGGGACACACTTATCACAAATGCACGAAACCGATATTACGTTGTAAACGCTGCAATATGCTAGGACATGAAAGTGATAAATGTAGGGTAGATCTTAATTCTATGAGCCGTAAATCAAGTCAGACTGAGAAAGATACTGAAAAGAGAACTCTGAAAATAGATTCAAATAATAAAAGCAATGATACATTTTTTAAAACTGTAACGGTTAATGACCGCTCATTGGAAGCGTATATAGATTTTGGGAGCGAGTGCACACTTTTGCGTAAGAGTGATGCAGAGTCTCTTCGGCTACCCAAAAATTTCGATGGCGTTCCAGTTGTGAAGGGATTTGGTCAATTTTCGGTCAAACCATTATACAAAACTTATGTTTGTACCAAAGTTGATGTAGAATCAACAATAGAAGTTTTGGTTGTTGATGACGTCCATATGCAAACCTCTCTGATTATAGGTCAAAACTTCACTGAATTACCCTCAATTGCTGTTTTGAAAGATAGTCAGAGACTAACGTTTTACAATACTCCAAATGAAACCCCATTTGACAAACATGGTGACACTTTAAAACTTTATGTGTCCAACACTGTACAAGTTTCAAAGACTAGCATTGTACCAGTTCATGCAGACTGTAACTTCACCGGGGATATATTCATTGAGGGTTATAACGCTGTGGAACCTGGAAAAGAGTACAGACTCTTTCAAGGTGCTTATAACATTTCTGATGGAAAGGGTGAAGTAGTAGTGTCAAATTTGTCACCACGCGCTATAACTCTCAATGAGGATACCTTGATAGCTAGATCAATCCCCTTCACGGAAAATAAGACCTACCAAGTCAATAGAATAGTTAAAGACATATCCACGTTGGACCCTTTGGACAAGGCTGACATCAAAACTGGACCGGGGCTTGACAGTGAACAGTTGGACGAACTCTATTCACTCTTGCAAAGTTATCGTGACTGTTTCGCTATGAACTTGGCAGAAATAGGATGCGTAGATAGCGATGAGATGAAGATAGATCTTATGGATGGTAAGCCAGTAGTTTACCGACCATATCGTCTATCTCATTTCGAACGCGAACAAGTCCGGGAAACCATTGACGATTTGTTGCGAAATGATGTTATACAAGAGTCTACATCTAATTATGCCAGTCCAATATTGATGGTAAAAAAAAAAACTGGAGAACAAAGACTGTGCGTAGATTTTAGAGCTCTTAATAACAAGACTGTCAAAGACCGTTTCCCTCTACCGCTTATCGAGGACCAAATAACTAACCTCAGTGGCAATGTTTTCTTTACGACTCTTGACCTAGCGTCAGGCTACTATCAAATTCCAATGGCTACCGAGAGTCAACCATTGACAGGATTCGTAACCCCTGATGGGCATTATGAGTTTAAAAGGATGCCCTTTGGATTGGCCAACGCGCCAGCCGTATTTCAAAGGATGATCAACAAAATTCTCGGGAATAGACGGTTTGAATATGCCTTATCGTATTTAGATGACGTACTTATACCATCAAAAACTTTTGCAGAGATGTATCGACGACTAGAGGACATACTTAAGCTTTTTAGGCAGCACGGGTTAACTTTTAAGTTATCAAAGTGCCGCTTCTTTGATACCAACGTTAGTTACCTGGGATACAATATTTCTGCTCAGGGAATACAGCCAGGTGAAGCTAAAATACAAGCAGTAAAACAATTCCCTACACCTAATAATATACACGAAGTCCGGCAATTTCTCGGTCTAACTGGTTATTTCCGAAAATTTGTTAAAGGATACGGAGAAATTGCTCGCCCGCTAACATCTTTGTTAAAAAAGGAGGCAAGGTGGCAGTGGTCTGAAAACGAAGAACACGCATTCACAGTATTAAAGGAAAGACTTATCAGTCGACCTGTTTTGGCCCTTTACGATCACACCCTTGAGACCGAATTGCATACCGATGCTAGTTCTCAGGGCGTAGGAGGTATACTTATGCAGTGGCAAAAAGATATACGGGTTTTGAAGCCCATAGCTTATTTTAGCCGGCAAACGACACCGGAAGAAAGGCATTTACACTCCTATGAACTTGAGACACTGGCTGTCGTTTGCTCACTAAAGAAATTTCGAATCTACCTCTTGGGTGGCCACTTTAAAGTCTACACCGATTGTGCCGCTCTTCGAACTACCCTAACGAAAAGAGATTTAGTTCCACGAATAGCAAGGTGGTGGCTTCAAATTAGTGAGTACACTTTTGATATCGACTATCGGCCAGGCATTCGTATGTCGCATGTGGATGCCTTGAGCCGGAATACCAATCTACAAGAAGAAGTTAATGACAATCCGTCGGTCAACGTATACAACATAGAGAAGGAAAACTGGCTTTTGACATTACAAATAGCAGATCCTGACATATCTCGCATTCACCGGACCCTTAAACCAGAAGACGATAAAGAATGTAGAGATATTCGGAAAAACTACGTATTAAAGAACCACACTGTTTATAGGAAAGTAGACGATAGGTTGTGTTTGGTTGTCCCAAAAAGTGCTCGTTGGCAAATATGTAGAGCCAATCATGATGATATTGGTCATCATGGTTTTGCAAAAACCTTTGAAAAGATACAACACCAATATTGGTTTCCTAAGCTCAGGAGGTTTATCAAAAAGTATGTCGCGGCTTGCTTAGAGTGCGCTTTTAATAAAGATAACTCGTCCAAACGGAAATCAGGATATTTATATCCCATTGAAAAGATTAATATACCTTTTCATACCGTCCATATAGACCATCTTGGGCCATTTGTTAGAAGTAAAGGCTGCAACACCCATATTCTAACAATAGTTGACGCATACACCAAATACGTATTTGTTAGAGCAGTCAGAGATTTGAAAACGAAAAGTACTATAAAGGTCCTCGAGAAAATATTCTATGACTTTGGGCTCCCAGCTAGAATAGTATCTGATCGGGGTACTAGCTTCACGTCTGCAGCTTTCAAGCTTTTTTGTGATACATATGGTATCAAACATGTCTTGAATGCAGTCGCTTGCCCCAGAGCAAACGGCCAAGCCGAAAGGTTTAATCAAACCATTCTTAACTCGCTTTCTGCACAAAACTCTTTCGGGCACGAACGTGACTGGGACAATTGCCTGGGTAAAGTCCAGTGGGGCATTAATAATACCATTAACGCTTCCACACAGAAAACAGCAACCGAAGCCATGTTTGGATTGAAAATGCGTGATTCTTTGTCAAATAAGCTAGATACTAATACAGAAACAAATATCACAAATGCTGATTTACATGAAGTCAGGGAAAACATAAGCACTAACATAGAAAAACGACAAGCTAAAGATAAAGAACGTTACGATTCAAATCGGGTTCCCGCAATCGAATATAAAATCGACGATTTAGTTAAAATTTCGCGAAATAATTTTGATAATGATAATAAAAGTAAAAAGCTGCTGTCTAAGTTTGTGGGTCCTTACAAAATAACTGAAGTTATAGGTAATGATCGTTATAGAATAACCGATATTCCTGGTTTCAATAGGAAAGGAAAACCTTATAAAACTGTCATAGCCGCCGATAGAATTAGACCTTGGATCCACTTCAAATCTCTAGAGTTGCATAACTCTGACACGAGTTCATCTAGTGATAGCAATGCATAATGTATTTGTTAAGGTTTTATAAATATAGGTAGGTATGATTGCGTCGTTAATATTAAGTAGTAAATATTTAATACTTTTGTACATAAGACATCACTTTTATTTATATAGTTTGGAGATGAATGTCATGATTTGTATTCGTTATCATCATAAAATGCACATAAACACGCTTTTACTAGGTAGTCAAGAAATTTAACTTTAATAATTATGATTGAATGATCAATTGTGATAAAAATAGAAGTAGATAAGAAGATACTTTTTTTTTGTTATGTTCCTTTTAAGCTCAAAGATAATTTGAAATGTAATTAAGTAGTTATTAATGTTGTTTATATAATGTAAATAGTTGTTGCCATTAGTTGCAAGCACGTGCGCCAGGAGGCAGCACGTTGTCTGATGGCCGAATGTCATGATTTATTTTTGATAAGTTTATTTTATAAGTATTTTTGTTCGTTTCTGTTAATTTTACAAAGCTATATCAATAAAAAGGAGTTTGTTTGAATGTATAAACGGTATCGGAAACAACTTGAAGATATTGCATGCTGCCTTGTCATGATTTTTATTATGTTGTTTTTATTTAAAAGTATTCTTATTAATTATTGTAAGTAGTAATAAATGGTTATAAAATTCAAAGATAAATAAATGTATAAACATCAAAGGAAGCAGCGTGCAATATTAGAGGTTACCTTTCTGATTTCATCGACCAATAAGAGAGAAGTGAGGTATTTTTATGAGGGAGTGGAAAAAATACGGCGAGCTCGGGGAGCTGGCCGGATTTCTCGGCAGTCTTCTTTGGAATATTGACTTGTAAACACCTAACTAGCGTTGTAATAAAGTTGGTTTGTGTAATAAAAGTGATTGAAACCGTTCGCAGTGATATTTTATTATACTTCAGCAGTGCACTTCCACAGGCTGGTGTTCATGATGACATATTTAAATAATTGTAAATATTCTCACTAACCATAGAATAGGCAGGCTTGGTGTATTTTACTAACCCAGTGATCCTTGTTGATTGAATAATAAATGACATACTAAATTGTATTTTTTTTTCGAATTTTAATCATTTCTGTGCAGTAAATTATGCTTCAAATTAGAGTGAGAGTATTTTTACGATAATCACTGATTTTTTCGCCATTCTCTGTCTGGTGTACATCGATATAGGCCATTTTGGAACATGTCCTTTAGTTTATGTGTTTTACGTCCATTGTAACTCACCACCTGTAAGTCTTACCTTGGTAACGCAGTCCGTATCGACTTCCATCTTTTGTATTTAACTTTAACATTAACCATATCAAAAAGCCATATCTAAAGATACCAAAGAGGTGATTTTTGATAACTAAACCAACAGTAGTCTATTATGAGTGTATGTCGACAAGAAGCGACGTAAAATACATAAAAAAAACGAAAAAAAAAACGAAATAAGTAAAAATAACAAAACTAAATAACTAGCAACGCTGATCGTATCAGCGCGGTCGGGTTACGCAGGGCTCCGGAACTGTTGGCTCGATATCAAAAGATTCAATAAACGGACAGCAACCAATGTTGCCAACTTATCAAGTGACACAATGCTTTGTAACGTTATCTACAATTTTGCACATTTCACACCTTCGGCAAGACAAGGGCGTAACTGTCAAAAATCCAAAAAATGAGGTAATATGTAGAAGTGCTCTAAAAACGCCTTTTTATCCGATGGGACTAACACTTTTCAGGCTTTTCATCGTCGATAAAAACAAGTAGTTCAACTTGGTTCGATAGATGGCGCTGGCTCAACTCAAGATTGGCTGTCAAGATTGTCAAATATAATTATCTGTGGTGCACGCGTACTAAGCAAATAAAAAATCTAACTAGTCTGTGGCTAGTAGTCATGATATTCTGTTTATGTTTACTTCTTGAGTGTGCGCTAGTGATTTGGTGTTGTTTTTAGAAGTAGGCAAAAATTAATACCACGAAATGAAAATATTATATGACGACCTTTGTGGCGAGGCGGGCGAAGGTTCGCCTGCGACGCAGGAGGTTGCGGGTTCGATTCCCGTCTCGGAAAAAATATTTGTACAATCTGCAGATATTTGTTCAGGGTGTTCTGGGTATTTATCTATGTATAATAAAAAAATATCTATCTATGTAATGTTATTGTATTAAGTATATCAGTTATCTAGTACCCATAACACAAGCTCTGCTTAGCTTGGGGCTAGATAGTGTTGTGTGAAATGTCCAGCATTTATTTATTTATTTATATTTTAATATCTACGTTATTGATGTTGACATTTCCACTTTATTTTGTTGTTGGGTGAAAAAAAAATCGCTCAAATTCAATTGTCAATCTCAGAATCGTGAGATACAAAATGTTGTCGACCCCTGCTCCGCTTAGATCAAGTGATGGCATGCGCTCTTCGTTAGCTTTCTTGATCCGACGAACCCTCTGAGACCACGAACTAACTACGTAGATACAGTGTTGGATAGTAGGTACCTACTCTTTTGGGGTACCGTACGGTATGAAACACGAAATGAAAATGACATCTACGTTGTTGATGTTGACATTTAACTTTATTATGGCACTTGCCAGTTACGTACAGAGCAGCGCCATCTATTTTGAACGCTGAAAGCATGATTTGAAACGGCCTTGAAAACCCCTCATTCTAACGGAAAACGGAAAATACTTAAGTAATTAAATTACGTAATTAAAAAATGCGTACACAATTATGTTGATTGACTTATTAATATCTTAATTAGGTTTAGTGCTTACTATGGTTACCTACTTATACGGAATCCACCCCACGCGAGTCCAACACGCACTTCACCGGATTTAAGAGTTCGGACTCACATACCGCATGCATAGCGACCGTTTGAAAGCGTCTTAAGAATTTCGATGGTTTGAATAACTCGCCTAGCATCTAGATGTAATTTAAGAGGGGCTAAGTAATTTAAATTTGGGGCCAATCTTTTTGACCCTATCCACTTGTGTAGTACAGTCATCTCCAAAATTCAGCATTTTTTGTACAACTGATGGTACTGTTCGCTTCCGGTGAGGAAAATTCAGTAGGGAGATGTGATTACGGATTAGGAATAACATTTTTTTTTCGTAAAATCCCACTAATGGATTACACTAGCAAGCTATTCTAAAACGTCGAAAGCGTTTCCGATCATTCGTTAATTTTTCATTTCGATGTCGTGAGTAACTAAAACAATTTTCTCTCGTAAAATACAGTAAAAATCAATAAATATTGTATATTACTGTGTTTTACTAGAGATAATTGTTAGAAAATTGTTTTAGTTACTACAACGAAATGAATAACTTTTCATTTAAAAAACCGACTTCCGCCATTAAATTCGACAAAATTTTTGGATGAAAAAAAAATGATGAAAAAACCATAGTGGAAGTATGATACTTTTTGAATGCAAATGCTTGGTATGTTGCTGAAAATATCAAAATCGCCATATGTATGCCTACAATATTTGAGGAGTTCCCTCAATTCCTCATGGATCCCATCATCAGAACTGGATTCTGAAAAAAATGGGACCAATCTGGAAGTATATCTATTCAAATAAAAAAAAAAAAACCAAATCGGTTCATAAACGCCGGAGATATGAGGTAACAACGCAGGAGTCGCAGGCGAACCTTCGCCCGCCGCGCCACAGAGGTGTCAATTAATATAAGCAATTTAATCAACATCTAACACAGGCTGATAAAATACTATTACCAGTTAAATTTGGGTTAAGCCTCTGAGCTCCGCCATCTTTGGTATGCTCACGTACAAAAGGTTAACAAAAGCTATTATGAATATTTGATTAAAGCCCCGATCTGGGGTGATCTTTGGGGGATATCCTAGTCTCGGGGCGAATGGCATTAATTGAATACTTGAATGACGAAGATGGTAGGTTTTTTAACCGACTTCCCAAAAAAGGAGGAGGTTCTCAATTCGGTTGTATTTTTTTTTTTATGTTTGTTACCTCATATCTCCGGCGTTTATGAAACGATTTGGAAATTTATTTTTTTATTTGAATAGATATACTTCCAGATTTGTCCAATTTTTTCAGAATCCAGTTCTGATGATGGAATCCATGAGGAATTGAGGGAACTCCTCAAATATTGTAGGCATACATAATGGCGATTTTGATATTTTCAGCAACAAACCAAGCATTTGCATTCAAAAAGTATCATAATCCTTTCACCACTATGGTTCTTTCATAATTTATTTTCATCCAAATATTTAGTCGAATACAATGGCGGAAGTCGGTTTTTTAAATGAAAAGTTATGTAGAATTTGAAAGCCACATTTAAGCCATTTATACCAGAAAGGTCGAGTCTAAGCTAATATTTGACACGGACTTACGTATGTAGTAGTGTAGCATGGATATAGTATTGAGACACCGATGAGGGTCACTCACTCAGAGTACACTTTATGAACCTAATGTCTATAAAAAAAAAACCCTTTTTAGGGGTTAAATAAATTAATTTAAAGAAATGCATGACGAGTTTACCCTTAAAATATTGAATTTATTTGACTTGTGACGAAGTTACCCTAAATTTTTGTTGACGAAATTACCCTACGACGAAATACCCCTAACCCACTGCAAGGAGCCTACGTCAAGTCAGTAATAAATAAATAAGTTATTATATTATTATTATTATATCATAATGATGATCTCCATTGCCCTTTGTAAGATCATAGCTTCATTTTTGGCGCCAAAACGAGCCCGTGCTTTGTCATCCAGATTTTATCTCCGAATTTAAAGAGCAATAAATCATCTTCAGATTCTAATCTTCGTAGATTGTTGAGGTCGGCCGTTGAGGTACCATCGTATGGAGTTGGAACAAGGTGTAAATAGGGGTAATTTTTTAGGGGTAATTAAATAATTTTGGAATGTATACACATAGCTTTTTCTTATGACACCCCGTGTGATGCTAAAATAGTACCGCGGCAAACTTCCACCCATTTTAAGGGATATACCTATTTATTTATTTATTTATTTACACGCACAAAACACATTACAAATAAAAATAAAAAAGAGATACCAAAAATTATTGCTCAGATCTTGGTCGCAACATAAACACATGTGCGCACAGCAAAAACAAGCAACCATACCGAGTTAGCTGGGAAGGTTCGGGGACTAATGAAGTTATACAAATTAATATATAAAAGTTTGACAATAATAAACATACTAACTACTTACTAGCAACTTAGCCTTTCAAGTTGTTGAAATGGAGGATGTCTTTAATAATTTTAATGAATTGGCTCAATTTGGGAACAAATATATCAAGTTCAATACTTTCCTTCAACAAGTCATTGTATTGACGAGCCATTCTAGTCAATGGATTATAATAAGAAATGTTATTTCTATACGTTTGCAAAGCAAAAAGATTCACTTTATTAGAGTTGCGCGCTCTAAATTTACCTAATACCATCTACCATCTTTTCTGTGTATAATAAAAAATATCTATCTATGTAATGTATTGTCGACCTCTGTGGCACGGTGGGCGAAGGTTCGCCTGCGACGCAAGAGGTTGCGGTTTCGATTCCCGCCTCGGAACAAATATTTGTACGATCTGTACATCTTTGTTCAGGGTGTTCTGGGTATTTTTCTATGTATAATAAAAAATATCTATCTATGTAATGTATTGTTATTAAGTATATCAGTTATCTAGTACCCATAACACAAGCTCTGCTTAGCTTGGGGCTAGATAATGTGTGAAATGTCCAGCATTTATTTATTTATTGTCGTGGGTACCTACCTACGCTTCCATGTATGCGTGCACATGTTATCGCTTGTACTGAGCTGGCCTTATACCTATATATTTTGTGGTTGAAGTCTCGTCTAGCATAGGACATCAACCGGCTGTGATGATGTTGAAGAGATACGAACCTTCGATCATTGTAACATAACCGTGATAAACAAATTCTCAAAGACGTTCCCGGCTAGCTACTGATCTACATAATTTGAATGGCGTATTGTTTGAAATGTCGCCTCCAGACGCCCACACTCCACGGCTACGTGATAGATAATGACGTGATCATGATAGATCACTGACTTTACTAATAACTGGGTTATCATCAACTTCATGATGTACAGGATGCTTCGTAATCCTCAGGAAGTTTGAAGGGAGCCAAATTAGTAAAATCAGAGTTGATCTAAACCACACGACCATGATAATCAAATTCTCTGAGACGTTCCATCCTCGCTACCACAAAATATATAGGTACAGATATAGGCTAGCTCAGTATAACAAGCGTAACATACTATATATGTATATTATTACTTTTGTACCTATATATACTATCAATCATATCATCATTTTTTGCAACTTTCTGGACCAAATAGTGGTTACCATATATTTTTATGAGGTTTGTTAACTCGATTTTGGAGGGGGCCATGAACCCTATGACCCCCCTCCCCCCCCTCGGATCGGGATCTTTAGATCGCATGCAACGGTCAAACTGTAGGTATAATGCATATTAGTATATTTTAAGTTTTGTGTATGTATTAATTGTATTAAGTATTTATTTTTTTAAGCAAATAAATGTATCTTTATCTTTGTGAAGAGACCTATGAATTTAGATTTGTTGTTCGGAAAGTAGGTACCATTTAACGCATGCGCGTGTCGGCTGTCTCTCTCACTTAGCCACCCTCCGGACAAATTACACCAATTTGACAACGTGACATCCTTGCCTGGTACAATTAGGTTTTGAGGCCTTACCATGAGCTCTTATAGCGATCCAGTTCAAAAACTATTCAGTACAAAAATATCGGTTCGTCGTTGACATCCGTCATCATTGAATAACTTTAATCGCAGAAGTCTATAGACCTTCTGCTACAGCACACCGGATGTGTATTGTGTACGCGTAGAAGTACCGTGCACGTCGTCGTACCATGACGTTGCAATGTATGGAACTGTATGAGATATGGCACACCGCTTTCGACGTCGACGCATTGCATACAGTTACGCATTGCAGTTCCATGTGTCAAACAAACGGCGTATTCTACGCAGAGCGGAACGTCAACGCCTCACCAAAAAGGTTCGAACGGTGTCAGCGATAAGTTCCAAATTCAAACGCAACGGACCGGTCGCGTTGCGTGTGCAGCGCGTATGCATCGACGTATGCGTAACAGGGGACCACGCGCGTCTCTACGGCGTAAAGAGGCGCGTGTCTACGTTAGGTGATGCATACGCATCTGGTGTGCTTGTAGCCTTAAATGTAGTTGCGGACATCACGGAACCGATATTTTGTACTGATTTTTTGAACTGAATCTCTATAAGAGCTCATGGTAAGGCCTCTGAGGGCCTATAGTCTATAAATGTAACAAACAACGATACGGGAGTGTGGTTAGGGTTGTCAGATGTCCGGTTTTGGACCGGACAGTACGGTTTATTAAACGGCTGTCCAGCCTAGTAAATTTTGGAAAACCGGACAATAGAATGTCCGGTTTTTTAGAAAATATGCAATCTATTTCCAAACTTTGTAAAATTGTAGTTAATATTTAAATTGTTTGTTGTTTTTGTTTGTTTTATTACATTTTGCATGAAATCAGTAATATATTATGTTAATGATGAAATCTATATTCTAGATAAATATTTATTGTTTTATGGTTGAGTTTTTCTAGTTATGTGATTTTATGTTCCATGATTTCAACTCGCATGTATAATCCTTTTTAATTGTTTTTATAGCATGTGGGCTTGTATATGCCTAATTTTAATTTTATTTTATGTAACACGGATATTCCCTAATATTATGTACTAATGTTTACTCTCTCACATTCAAATAAGTATACCTACCTTCTTCAAACCTGTGAATGACATTTAGAAGTCGATGTATTGGGTCACCAAGATACAGGCTTTGCCTAGTTTGGGACTCGCTGCTAATACTTATTTTGAGGTTTAAACCTGTGACTGTTAACGACAAATCTTAATTAGGTACCTATATTAATACGAAACCTAAATTATAATGTTTACCTACTTATCATTGCTTGTGAAATAAATAAATGAAATGAAATGAAATATACCTCACGCACAAGAATACACAGAGCTAAAACGTTTATTATTAAATAAATTTTAAATAAATAATTTTAAATTACCTAATATTATTAATTATTATAATTTTTAATTATTTTATTTTTAAAACCTGTTGGTGCTTCCACCAACATATCGGTACGTGAAAATTTCCCGTTTTTACAAAATGAATTTTAAATTATTTATTAAAAGCAACAGTACCTGTCTAATGACACCCTCCGAGGATGATGTCGACCTCTGTGGCGCGGCGGGCGAAGGTTTGCCTGCGACGTAGGAGGTTGCGGGTTCGATTCCCGCCTCGGAACAAATAAGAAATCTGCAGATATTTGTTCAGGGTGTTCTGGGTATTTTTCTATGTATAATAAAAAATATCTATCATTGTAATGTGTTGTATTAAGTATATCAGTTATCTAGTACCCATAACACAAGCTCTGCTTAGCTTGGGGCTAGATAATGTTGTGTGAAATGTCCAGCATTTATTATTTATTATATTATTATTAATGCCTAATATATTAAACGTATTTTTTTTGCACCAAAAAAATATTTTAAAAAAATTACCGGTTTTTGATTCCAACACGTCTGGCAACCCAAGTGTGGTGTGTTCGAATGTATGTATTTTTTATATTACCGATTTCTCCGTCAATTGTGGACCGATTCTGAAAATTATTTTTTTGTTTGAAAAGGTATTCTCTCAAGCTGAACCCATTATCACCAAGTCAGAATCTGATGAAAGGATCTCATGGAAATCGAGGGAAATCCTCAAATTTTATATTCATTTAAGTAGGTACATTATATTTGTTCAGCTCGTTCAAATCTAATCAAATCTATTAATAATTTAGGAGTTTTCTGGGACTTATCACTTGATGCTGCTGAGCTGAAGATGACGAAGCCACAACACTCCTTAGCCACTGTTAAGAGATTTTTATGTTTTCAGTGTAAATATTCAGGCATTGAAGTCAGTTCTTTGTAAAAATTATGGCTTATAGAAAAACATTTTCATCCTATCCTACTAATATATATAAACGCGAAAGTTTGTTAGTATGGATGGATGGATGGATGTTTGTTACTCTTTCACTTAAAAACTACTGAATGGATTTTGATGAAACTTTACAATAATATAGCTTATACATCAGAATAACACATAGGCTACAATTTATAAAGATATTGTGTGAATTGTCCATAATATGACGATAAGTGTCAAGTAAGTAGGAAAAAATCTACCATCTGCGAGCTATTCTGGCGTGCGCTGCCAAAACCGCTAGAGTTACAATGTATGATGTTGTAATGTATGATGGAAATGTTTATCTTAAATAGTCCTACAAAAAAGCCCGACAAAGTATATATCTATATCTTATGTGTAAGCCATTATAGCCAAAATGTGTATATTAATATTATAAACGCGAAAGTTTGTTATTTTTAACCGACTTCCCAAAAAAGGAGGAGGTTCTCTTTGAATAGATATACTTCCAGATTGGTCCCATTTTTTTCAGAATCCAGTTCTGATGATGGAATCCATGAGGAATTGAGGGAACTCCTCAAATATTGTAGGCATACATATATGGCGATTTTGATATTTTCAGCAACATACCAAGCATTTGCATTCAAAAAGTATCATAATCCTTTCACCACTATGGTTCTTTCATCATTTTTTTCCAAATATTTAGTCGAATACAATGGCGGAAGTCGGTTTTTTTTAATGAAAAGTTATGTTTGTTACTTCTTCACGCTCAAACGGCTGAACAAATTTGAGTGAAATTTGGAGTGGAGATACTTATACTCTGGAATAACACATAGGTTACTTTTCATAATTATCATCATCAATGTTCATCATTATTCACGCGGGTGAAACCGTTGGGCGCAACTAGTTTTGTTATAAATATCTAGTTGTGTTAAAATTTATAGTCTGTTTGAATCTTGGAGCAAGGAACAAAATGGAGCGGCAGTAACATTTATTTTGTATGAAAATTGCCCACCATTAGCTTACCATTCAACCATTCATTTAATACTCTGTGACCTTTGATTGCCTTCATTCAAAGTTTTGTTTACTTTTTGTGTTTTCGTAAATTTTCACTATTTTATTAGCAAATACCTATATTTTTTACTACACAAGATGGATGTCACAATGCCTGAGTGTAATATTGTGCATTGTGGTACGAGGCAAAGCCAGTATCGGCCTGGGCTGACTTTACATAAGTGCTTCAACAGTTTTCATTGAAATTGTAGTTTTGCTTCATTATTTTGTTCTAAATGTATGTTTCGTTAGTGAGCTTTAGAGTAAACATAAGGACATTAGTGCCATTGTTGTGTAAAATATCATTATTTCATAGTTATTCATTTATTGCTTACAAGATTGTTTACAACTAGGGCTTGGTCGGGCAAATAGCCGACCCAGTCCGACCCAAAAATCGAGCACGCCTTATTTATCAGAACAACCGCCCTGTGGTTTGAATACACTGCAATGCAATATACAGTCACACAAAACGTTACCTCCCATGGCTAAATAGCCATTCTACATTTTGCTTCACGCGATTTAACAATCTTTTGATTGTTCTTTTATAGTTAGAAATCTCGTAATTTCTACAAATAATAGCATTTTAATGACACTTAAAAATCTTGAATCAAGTTCACTTTGCGGAAGCAAGAAAACTCAAGCCACAATTAAAATCGGTTTGAAAAAAAAAGAACTTGGTCTTTGTGAGGGTTAAAAATGGGGCTCAAGTGGTATTTTTGTCTATGGTTGTTAGTCAAGTGTTAGTGTTCATTGTGCTATAGGGTTCTGTATATTTAATTTTGGTTTGTTTTCACTGTGGCCGCACATTTTTAACCGACTTCAAAAAAAGGAGGAGGTTCTCAATTCGACCAGTATGTTTTTTTTTTTGTATGTATGTTACGCGATTACTCCGTCAATTATGCATTGATTTTGATGATTCTTTTTTTGTTTGGTAGTTCATAATTCAGATGTGGTACCGTATAAATTTTATCGAAATTGATTCAGCAATTTTTGAACGTTTTGGTTTTTTGTGGTTCCCATAGAAAAAACCAATTATTATACTGTGGTTACTCTTGGTTCTATCAGCGCTAGATGATACTGCTAGACATCGATAGATGGCGTTATAGTAATACTTAAATACCTACCCGCTGCTAGTCGTCGATAGCGTTTATTCAAATATGAACTACCTACATATACGCACAGGCTTGAAGTCGGTTTATGTTTTTTTCAAAAAATATACTTTTATCATTTTTAATATTAGCAGTTTTATTCTTTGTTTCGTCAGAGCTGATGGCAGATAAAGAATAAAAGTTGGGGATTTTAGGTTCTCGAGTGGCAACCACAAATCGGACGACGCAGTAGAGGGAGACCCTCCTTTACATGGACTAAAGACATTAAGAAGGTCGCAGTTTGTCGGTGGATGGAGGCGGCTCAAGAACGTTCGTCATGGCATTCTAGGGCCTATGTCCAGCAGTGGACTTCGACAGGCGGATGATATGATGACTGATGAACAAAAACAATGAAACAAAATGTAATTTCGTGAGTTAATAATAAAAATAGGTCAACTTAAAATCTGGCGTCCATCTTCACTTCCCCCTTATCTTTCCTCGCGTTTCAAAATGAGCTCATCTTAATCTGGGATCAAATAAGAAAATTGTGCAAAAGGAAGTCCCTTTTAAAAACAAGCTTTTGATGGACGAATTTGATAATAAAAACGTTGCGGAAGATTTTTAAAATAAATGTTTGTCGGTCTCCGGATTTTTTGGAGTAAATTGTTCAAAGGTATTTTATGTACTTACCTTTTTTAATGAAAAGGAGTTTCAGTAACTGATACCCGTTATTTGAGATAAGTACCTACTTAGGTAATCAACACTTAAGGTGGATCGTCTCGCAAGTGGCTTGAAATTCAAATTTATTCGTGTTTTTTTCTCATCACAGCTCATCAACACTTCTTGTGATAGCGAAAACGAATTTTGCGAAACCAAGAAGATCAGACTCATATTATTTTAGTTGTTAGTATCTCATAAACATAATTAGTTTAGCTACGAATATTGTGCAATTATTTTTACTGTATTTTTTTGGTTAAGGGATATCCGTAGCTTAACTAATAAAATTAATGAGATACTATCAATTAAATCATGTGTGTTGGGTCTCCTAGTTTTCGCAAAACCTATGTTCGGTATCTCAAGAAGTGTTTATAAGCAGTGACGAACAAAAACCACAATAAAATTTGAATTTCGCGCCATATGCGAGACGATACACCTTAAGTAAGTAAAGAAAACGAGGTCTTGTTTTTTTAATTCTTTAAATAAACCGTTTTAATTAAATCACCGGTATAAATAAAGCTTATAAATATTAAAAACTGGAATGTGTCCAATTGAAATTTACTTCTGTACAGTCCCAAAAAAAAACGACTTGTCCATTTTTATCTTAACAAAAAACGCAACGGATAGGAGCCTTCTTTGTATAAAACCTTTGCAAATTCTACAAACAAACAAAAACTTTCTACAAGACCACCTTGACCCACATTTTGTAGCATAAAAAGACCTCAAGAATCTGTCAAAACTTTAATTAAGAAGTCAGGTTTTCTTATTACTACAATGGAACCCTACTGAGCTGCCACCGTTTGATGAAAGAATAGGGTTGATAGATTTCCGAATTAGCCGGAAATTTAGGATGTAGGATTTTATTTCTAATCGACTTCAAAAAAATGAGGATGTTCTCAATTCGATTGCATGTTTTTTTTTGTATGTTTCTTACGCAATTAGTGGCTTTTTGTCGGTTAGTTTTTTTTTTACAGTGAAATGTCATGTTGCATTCTAGGTTTTAACTCTGAGAAAACGCGTTTTACCGAGTTTTCTGAGCAAAGCTCGGTCACCCAAGTACCTACTGATTTGAATTAAGTAATATAAGTCAGACTCAGGCATTTTGCATGATGATGTTAGTTAAAGTTAGCTAAAGGGAGCTTACTTAATTATTTTATTTTTATTTTTTAAAGGGAGCTTACATCCATCGAACTAAAAAAAGAAGAAAGAAAACTATAATTCATTAAGTATTTTAATTTTATTCAACCACAAGTTATAGGAATTATCCGGATTATGGAAAGATGCCACTTGGACTTGATGGGCCACAACAAGACAACATCCCCAACGAAACAGTCCGGCCAAACAAACAAATTCCGGTCTTTATTATTACTTTTCCCAGCCCTACGCCTAACAAAAGCGCGCGAGGTGTGAATTCTTGTTTGAAAATCGAACAAAAGAGTTTGACAGCTCAATTCTTTTTTTTTAAACCAACGCGCCAAGACGCTGCTGGCTGGTTTGTAGAACTTTGTATTGTATTGTGATTCTGAGCAGTGTTGTATGATTTATGATTTTCACGCCACGTCAGGCGTTTTGTTTTAATTTGTCGATTTTTAATTCTAAATACTAATTAACGTGAGAACTATGTACCTACCTACGTATAACTCTTCCATGCTCAAACAAAACGCTGTGATTTTTTTAAAACTTTTTTAAATTATATATATTGTTTAAATATTGTTTAATAGCTGTTGGTATTTTCAATAAATAAATAAAAATAAGAACTTAATCAAAGTTCTCTTCTCTATATGTAGGTACTTTTTATCAAGATGCAACTTCGGCATGTGATTTAATGCAGTTTCTACTGTCATTGTAGGCTACATATTAAAAAAAACCTTTTGACTTCCTTGCTATTTATTAGGGATGGTATAGTGCTTAGAATAAGGAGTGCTTCAGTCCTTATTCTAAGTTTTAGTGTCAGATTTATACGAGCACGTTTGGTAAGTACCTACCTATTTATATCCATGCAATCGGAACTGCTGGCAGATGCTAGATGATTCATAAATGGAATTCCGACATTTTTGACAGTTATTTATAGACTGGGAATTGGGATACAATTTAAAACTAAGTATAAGGCCGTTTTAAACGAAATACTTAAATAAATAAAAACAAACGAAAGAAAAAACCAAACAGAAGACAAGGCGGTATGGTCTATGACTACAGCCTGCCCGAAAGGGGAAAAAAAGTATAAGGCCGTGTTTAGATGATGTTTTTTTAGGAATCAATAGCATAAAGTAAATAGTAAATATACATAATGAAAACATGCTACTTATTTAAGTAGGTATGCTAAAAAAGCAACGTCTAAACTTGTCAACAGTCAATTTCTAGTCACAGCAGTGTTTAATCCTATCCTATCTTACTAATATTATAAACGCGAAAGTTTGTAAATATGGATGGATGGATGGATGTTTGTTACTCTTTCACGTAAAAACTACTGAACGGATTTTAATGAAACTTTACAATAATACAGTTTATATATCAGAATAACACATAGGTTACAATTTATAAAGATATTGTGTGAATTGTCCATAATAACGATAAGTGTCAAGTAAGTAGGAAAAAATCTACCATCTGCGAGCTATCCTGGCGTGTGCTGCCAAAACCGCTAGAATTACACATATGTAATGTATGATGGAAATGTTTATCTTAAATAATCCTACAAAAAAGCCCGCAACAGTATATATATAGGTTATATACTTTTCTACGCCACGCTAATATAAGCTACTAGAAATACTAATCCTGCGCAGACGAAGTCGCGGGCACCAGCTAGTTTGTAATAAAACAAAATCTCCAATTCCGAAAAATTCAACATTATTTTCTGTGATCTCACAGCCATGGTAATACACCTATAAGCTCATCTAACATATCCAATATGGTGGTCCTAATAGGAAGTCCATATAGTCATGATCCCACATTACAAGTCATAAATGATAAAAAACATGCACACCACTCAAGATACGCCAGCACTTACGACTTATCATTACGCTGCTGTAATGGTCGACCGCTTTTAGAATTGCAGATGGATATGGAACTAAATATAACATACTCGTGGAGTCATGGAATTTATGACAACAATTCTTTGATGATAGAATGCATGGGATATGTCTTTCTTGGCATATACCGTAAAACATACAAAATCATAATAGTTATCATTAAAAAAAAACTAAGTTATGTTTTTAAAAATATAGACATTTAAAAAAAATCGTGAAAATCTACACCCTGTGATGATGTTTAAACTCCTGTTACTACAAATCTTTATTTTTTTTATTAATTCAAACTGAAATCTTAAAGTTACGTCCTCGAGGAAAGCCCTTGGGTACACTAAAATCATTTTAAGTAAGTTTTTTAAATGTCTATAGTTTTAAAAATATATAACTTAGTTTTTTTTTTATATTTTTCTGATAACTATTATGACTTGACCAATCACCCGCTTCCAGCTTGACGTCGACTTCTGGGACATCCTGTATATTGGAAACCTCCTTACTGTTGCTGGTAAAATCTTTGATGAAGAATACACTATTCTTCATCAAAGGGTAAAATGCATGGCATGGAGCTATGTCTTCCTTGCCATCTTAAGCGGTTTCGCACTACGTCCGATCCGTATCCGATCCGAACCCGTGAAAATACGGTCCGGAGTAGTCGTAAGGCTGCGTTTCCACCAGATGAGCGAGGATGCGTAGCGAGGGATGTGTTTGTTAAGAACCAAAAGAATCACTTCATTTACCTAGCCTCGCTTAGCGCATCTCTAGTAGAAACGGCTCAGCGAGCGAGGTTTTTATACGTACAAAACAAGCGAGGTGCGTGCGACGGATGTGTTGTGATGAATGTATTGCGAGGAATGTGTTGCGAGAGATGTGCACGAGGGATGTGTGCAAAGGATGGACGCGAGCGAGAAACTACTCAGTTTGAAAAGAGCCCGCTACACATCCTCGCACCGCTCATCTACGCACCGTTCCACAGCCTCGCTACGCATCCTCACACCGCTCATCTGCCTCGCACATCTTTGCTGGAAAAGCAGCCTGAAACTATTTCTATGGTAGTTTACACACTAGATCCGGCTTCCGTCATCCGATTTCTCTATAGATCCTTTTCACGGATACGTATCGGACTCTGATCGGACGTCGTAGTGCGAAACCGCTCTTAATGTAAAAAATATATTTTGGAAACCTTTTATTCATGCTGGTAGATAGGCTATGTCTTGTCATTTACTAAATAATGGTTTGTAAAAAAGTATTGGACACCATGGTTTTTTTATTTATTTTTTTAAGTATATAAATAAATGCTGGACATTTCACACAACCTTATCTAGCTCCAAGCTAAGCAGAGCTTGTGTTATGGGTACTAGATAACTGATATACTTAATACAAAACATTACATAGATAAATATTTTTTATTATACATAGAAAAATATCCAGAACACCCGTAACAAATATCTGCTGATCGTACAAATATTTGTTCCGAGACGGGAATCGAACCCGCAACCTCCTGCGTCGCAGGCCAACCTTCGCCCGCCCCGCGCCACAGAGGTCGTCAAATATAGCCCTGGAAACCTCCTTATTCTGACTCTTAGAATGCTAATGCATTTCTTTCCATTTGATCGGTAAAGTAAATCCGTCCATCAAGTTTTGATAATACTCCACGGGGTAATTAGAATCTTCCTACCGTTTTCGAACAGAGACATCGTTTTTAGGGTTCCGCACCTCAAAAGGTATCAACGGAACCACATCACTCAGGTATCTGTCTGTCACAGACTATTTTTGCAAGCTTTGAAGGTACCAACGGAACCACTATAGGATCACTCAGGTATCTGTCTGTCACAGACTATTTTTGCAAGCTTTGATTTAACTTGTAATGTATGTATGTTTGTCCGGGTGGAATCTTACAAATGAACTTTAAATCAGTTATCTTTAACCGATTGAGCTGAAATTTTTCATACCTGTCAAGTTCAGATGACAATACATTATTATGGTGACGGCGAACTGATCTGATGATGAAGACGGAAGGTGGACAACGGAACTCCTCGATGATTAATAGTAGCCTGGCAGTGTTTAGGCTCGTTTTGATCAGCTCACGGTTCCGATCACTAATTTAATAAAATTGTTATGAAAAATTCATTTCTTTTTATATTTTACCTCCTCTCCTCCTTATTGTCTCGCCCCCATATTGTCTCGTCCTTATTGATAAACTTGTCAAAAGCAGATGTCGTAAAAATCAATTGTCAGGGTCGCGGGTTCAAAATGTACAATTGGGTTCGAAATTGAGTTATGGGTTCGATGCCCGGGGTTAATTGGCGCTGATTGTACGTTGTCTTTGTTTATATTGGCTGATTTATAGATTTTATTTAATAGTTAGAGGTCGCTTACAATTTACCCCCTTTGTTCTGACGAGGGAACTGAATTTTTCCTTGCCGTGGAACTCCTCCCGTGGATGTCTTAAAAGCTCACTAAGGGATTATGCAAGGGGATGGGTAGCATCCACCTGAGTAGAGACTCAACAATCCGCCTGAGTAGCGTGGTGATTATTAGCAATTCCCTCCATTGTATTTTAAGGGGGAGACATCGTCCAGCAGTGGATGGCTAATGCTGATGATGATATTTTAATCCAGGCTTTAATCTATCATTGTACCAAAATATGTATTTATTTATAAAATACTAGCTGTGCCCCGCGGTTTCACCCGTGTGAACAATGATGAAAATTGATGATGATGATGATGATGATGATGAAAAATAGCCTATGTGTTAATCCAGACAATTAGATAAACGATTGACTAAGAGAATACGAAAAGTAAAAGATTAAACGATTGTTTCTTAATTTAATGATTGTTTTCACGGCCGTTTAATATCATGCTTTCAACATTGAAAATAGATGGCGCTGCTCTGTTACGTAACTGTCAAAGTGTCAAAATAAAGTTAAATGTCAACATCAACAACGTATATATATTTTCGTTTCGTGGTATTTATTTTTGCTTACTTCTAAAAACATCACGAAATCACTAGCGCACACTCTAGAAGCAGACGCAAACAGAATATCATGACTAAGGCTGAGGCCAAACGAGCGTAATTTTGTGAGTCGTGAGTCGCAGAATTTCGTTCGCAGAAATTCTGTTGGGATGCCAGACGAGCGCATTTTATTCAGTTACTATCGAACGTTTATAGCGGATGTTTGTGTCGTGCAATGGAACCGTTGAAAATTTTGTGTATTTACGAAGCATATTTAGAAGACAAAGCACTTTGTGAGTAAAAATACGTGTCGACTCTCACGCAAAATGTACCTGACTGACGCTTTGCCCGGCCCGCGTCGGCCTCCTCGCCCCCCGCAAACTCATTTCGGTCCGAATAATGCGTGTGAGTCGGCAGACAACTCATTTTGCGTCGCCGTGTGAATGAAACAGGACTTTTGTATGAAACCGAATGCAGCAGAATTTCTGCGAACGAAATTTCTGCGACTCACGACTCACAAAATTACGCTCGTTTGGCCTCAGCCTTATAGCCACAGACTAGTTAGATAATAGCTTAGTACGCGTACACCACAGATAATACAATTGACAATCTTGGCATTTACAGTTGAGTCATCGCCATCTATCGAACCAATTTGAACTACTTTTTTTTTAATCGAAGTTGAAAGCCCTCATTGAAAAACCATTGAAGTTAAGAAGGCGTAATATGTGATTTTGCCCAACAAAATCGGTTTATAACTCGGTATGTACGGGTTCTACGAGTTAAATATTTTGGAATATGAAATTTTTTTTTTTTTGCATTTATTTTGTAAAGTTGAAAACACGATATGTAAAAAAAATCTCGATAGTTTTATTTAATGAAAAATCCTTGTTTCCCACACGTTTTGAAAGAAATCTCAGGAACCCTACGGTTTTTTAAGATAAATTTTACTACAACGAGTAGGTAATAACTATTTATTCTTATGCTAAAATCAGTTTTTTGATAAACACTTAATTTTCGCCATAACAAACAAAAAACTTCATTTTTGTGCACGACACTCGCTAGCGCGAGCGAGATGGCGCGCGGGTTATCGCGTACGTTAAAGAGGGAGCTAATTTGTAGAATAGTGCCCTCTTAATAGAATACCAAAAGTGTTAAAGTGTCAATTTTGAGATAATTCATTAACAATTTAAACACAATTTGTTTAGTAGAATTGGGCCCCTGGATATAAGGTATCTCCATTCCTAATTTCACTCAAATCCGTTCAGCCGTTTGAGCGTGAAGAAGTAACATGCTCATAAACTTTGGTAGTGTGATATTTTGTACCTATTTACATCTCATAGTATTGATTTTATTTGAAAAGTATTTACAATAAAAATTCAGCTTCTCTGCCATAGAGTAGGCATCGAAAACCTTCTTGCTCCTTTCAGATAGAGGCGCATTTCGCCATAGAACACGTATGTCGCGTTGCTTACAGATAGAGGCTAACATAACAACCAAACATTGATGAATTATCCAAGAACATAAAATTTGTCAGATGATGAATAAATACTGAAAATAGAGTATTAAAACTGAATTAATTATTTAAATTTTTCTTTATCGGTAAAAAATTTAAATTTAGATAATATTCCTTTTCATCCATTAAATGAAGATGACTGGATTAACAGAAATTCATTTTTAAAAGTCTATTCTTCTTTCCAGATTCAGCCATGACCTAACCACGCGTCTCCGCACGATGTCGCCCCGCGCGATGCTGCGTGCTTCCCTCCTATTGGCGGTATGCGTGTGCGCCGTGCATGTGACGCGCGCATGCCCATGGGCGTGTGCGTGTCGCGGCGCGGCAGCAGATTGCGCGCATCGCGGGCTGCTTCATGCTCCGAAGAGACTGCCAACTGATACGCATAGACTGTAAGTAGAAAAGTTACATAGGAGTCTTACTTATGGAACTCTTGAAGAGAACTTAGGTACCACGTGGAAAACCTTGGCAACTTTGTCACATTCAACATCTTGATTCACATTAAATAAAGAAAGAAAGAAAGAAAAACTGTTTATTTATGATCTAACAAAAAACACCCAAACACTAAAATATCAAACATATTTATATTTAATAACAATGACAAAATGTGTGTGCCAGTTCCAAACTACAAAAAATAGTGTGTGTGTTCGAAGCGTGTACGCATTGGGAACTGCTGCATGCACCAAAGAGACTCATAGATTGTAAGGCAGGTCTTAAGTAATTCCAATTTGGCTCGATAGATGGCTCTGACTTAATTTCACTGTCAAAAATTCTTCAGGTTCATTTTCGTTGTTTGCAAAGTCGCATTGTCACTAAGTCAATCTTTCTTTTGACAGTTTATTCACAGTGCAGCGCCATCTATTTTCAACGCTAAAGGCATGATTTGAATCGGCCGTGGAAACCCCTCAGTGGCGTTTATAGAAAGAAAAGGTAATGAGTGAGGCTCCGTGGAATTCCTGAATAGGACATTGGAGAACAAGGAGAGCCAAGGCAACATTACGTCACATCTATCGTCTTGGGTCAGTGTGTAGACAATATTCATGCATGAAGAGTGTGCGTAAGCCTGCGTCTAAAGCAAACAGAAATCTTACAAAAAAAACGAACCGCGCCGCTTGAAAAAGGCATTAGATAATTTCATAAAACCTTACACCCTTTTTCATAATCATTTTCTAAACCGATTTTAGTTAAAATGTGTTTTGTCTTGTTTTGACGTATGACATTTTACATCAGAGATAACAAAACAAAAGCTATTTTAACTAAAATAGGTTTAAAAAAATGATTATGAATAAGGCTCTTAGTCTTCGGTTTTATTGTATTTATTTTATTTATCTAATTGTTGACCCAATAATCTGCACCATATTGAGAAACTGTGTTTTTTTTCAATAGAGAAATTATTTCCCTTTTGTGTTTTTGGTAGAATAATTCCTCTGAACTATAATGTAGTATACTCGCATAGTTTTGGTCTCAATATTGAAATTGATTCACTTTGGTAAAAGACAAGAACCCTTGAGTATCCATTGCATCCTTCTATGGACAGATAGGATATAGTTTGATAATCAAACTAACGCCTTCACTATGTAATTATTTTATTTAATTTTAGTAAAATTATTTTAGAGTCATAGCTCTGCAGATACCACACATCAAGACTAATTAGCGGAAGGATATTTTGTGTGTAAAGAGGGTAGATAACTTTCATTTAATAACTTTTCATTTAAAAAACCAACTTCCGCCATTGTATTCGACAAAATATCTGGATGAAAAAAAAATGATGAAAGAACCATAGTGGTGAAAGGATTATGAACCTTTCTGAATGCAAATGCTTGGTTTGTTGCTGAAAATATCAAAATCGCCATATGTATGCCTACAATATTTGAGGAGTTCCCTCAATTCCTCATGGATTCCATCATCAGAACTGGATTCTGAAAAAAATGAGACCAATCTGGAAGTATATCTATTCAAATAAAAAAAGAATTTTCCAAATCAGTTCATAATAAACGCCGGAGATATGAAATAAAAAAACAAAAAAAAAATACAACCTAATTGAGAACCTCCTCCTTTTTGTGAAGTCGGTAAAAAATTTAAATGGGCCTTTCTGGCCTCATAATCTGCCTGTCATCTTTTTACCATAACCTACATTTCATCAAATCTGTGAAAGGTCCATCAACCTTTTTATGAAATAGGAACCTGCCGAACCCTCGTCATGGCTTCGTTCATTCCGTTTTCCTCCGTTCAATCACGATCAATATTTTTCAAACACAATGTACCCTATTTTCTACCACATTCCTAAACATATTCGACAAAATGAACTCCGTAAAGGGAGTCAATTTCTATACATTCTCCCGCTCAATTTCACTAAATTACATCTATCACCCCCATACAACCCCTACACCCCATAGATCGTGAATGTGAGAAAGGCTATAAAAATATATTATTATCTATTTTCGATAAAATGGTGGAAAAATTGCAATATTTCTTGTGGTTTTATGGTGTTTTGTATTACCTGTTAGTTTTTCAGAAATTGGAATTTATTTTTATTTGTGTATTGAAGATATCTTTGGAAAGGTCAAGTCAAGAAGTAAGTCCGTCATTTGACGAAAGTAATATAGCTACGTTTCCGCTATACATATACATTACATATTATGTTATTATGTTATTGTTTGTGACATATTTATGTCACATCTATCTCAAATCATCATCATCATTATCACCTACATGTTTAATAATAACAAAGCGATTGTCAAAATATCAAATTATTATTATCTGAATATACTTACCTAAATTCTTACAACTTACCCTTTTGTATTTAAGTATAAGCCTGTTTGGGTGCCTAGCTTTATGGGTAAGTGCCTAAGGCCTAGTTTATAATAACGAGTTCTCGGTGGTTGTTTTACTGTTTCCTTTCCTGAAACAGCAGTTCCGAGTACATGGCTGCTGTGACGGCAACAGCATTCTAAGGTGAGGCTGAAAAACAGCGTGGCTGAGCCCTCGTCCTTTTCTCGTACACTAACTATTAAACTTTATTATAACTGCTCGTGTTCCTATAATGTAGGTAGGAAACAGAGGAATAGGTATCCATACAAAAAACGCCACGCATCCATATGCTCTTAAGATATTATTATAAATAAATAAATAAATGTTGGACATTTCACACAACAATATCTAGTCCCAAGCTAAGCAGAGCTTGTGTTATGGGTACTAGATAACTGATATACTTAATACAATACATTACATAGATATATATTTTTTATTATACATTATAAAATACCCAGAACACCCTGAACAATTATCTGCAGATCGTACAAATATTTGTTCAGAGGCGGGAATCGAACCCGCAACCTCCTGCGACGCAGGCGTACCTTCGCCCGCCGCGCCACAGAGGTCGTCAAATAGGGTACAATTTATTTTCAAATACTACAAATAATCGTAATTTCTATTTACATCGACACAACCTCTGTCTGTCCCCTTTCAATATCTAACAAAATGTTTTCTATTATGAAGACATATTGGTGAGCGCACGTGCCTCACCAATATGATGCTAATGTACTCCTCCCCTTACAATGGCGAGTAATAGACCACCAATAAAAAAATCCCGCGTCTATGATAGAGACGCCATATCCGGCCCCAAATTACAGTAGCAAACGGCAATGGGGATCATTTTGGCAGTCTTAGCGCTGTCTAAATCTTTTGGAAAAGTCAAAGTCAAAGTCAAAAAGAACTTTATTCATCGAAATCACAAGGATCATTTTGAATCGTCTTATATAAAATTAAATTACTCCTGTTCCAACGCGACCAAGCCTAGAAGAATCACGCAACAAACTCGGCTTGGCTTACATAAATGGTCCGTCTTACCACTAGGTGAGAAGCGCCTGTGTGGTGCCTCGGAGCAAGCAGTTGCTGATACATAGTAAATGAGAACTTAAAAACCTTAGGAAGGTAGTCAAAAGTAAATAGACATCAGCAAAAATATGCAAGACAGCACACGCTACGCTTGTTATACTTATAAATAATAATCTAATACAAACATGTAAATAGGTAAGTACAGATATTGCAAATTTCCATTTTAGCAGTCGAGGGGCAGAGCGACATCAGGCCACGCGGCTTTATCAGTAATATAGTCATCAAGAGTGTAATACGCTTGGACTTGTTGGAACTTGTAAGAACCACCTTCTTTTTCTATTTAGGTCAAAACAGTTTGCCCTATTCACATTTCATAAGATTTTGATAGCGATAAGGCTGCCAAAATTATCCTCATTGTTGCGTTCCCCATTGCTAGGGGGCAGAGCCGTGAAAGAAATGTCCATGGTATTTATATCGATTCAACCCATTAAAATTACTAAAATTGTCTGCCAAGTACACTTACTTACATGTATTTTTAACCGACTTCACAAAAAAGGAGGAGGTTCTCAATTCGGTTGTATTTTTTTTAATGTATTTTTAATGTGTTTTTAATGTTACCTCATATCTCCGGCGTTTATGAACCGATTTGGAAAAATCTTTTTTTATTTGACTAGATATACTTCCAGATTGGTCCCATTTTTTTTAAAATCCAGTTCTGTTGATGGAGTCCATGAGGAATTGAGGGAACTCCTCAAATATTGTAGGCATACATATGGTGATTTTGATATTTTCACAACAAACCAAGCATTTGCATTCAGTAAGTATCATAATACTTTCACCACTAGGGTTCTTTCATAATTTTTTTTTCATCCATATATTTACTCGTATACAATGGCGGAAGTCGGTTTTTTAAATGAAAATTTATTGATGTTTAATCTTTTCTTTTGTCTTATTGTCTTTTGGTAATATGTTTCATATGTTTAATTTTGTGTTGTGTTCTTTGGGGAGAAATAAATAATCTTATTCTATCTTTATCTAATTTTATTTTATTTCTATTCTCGTTTCATTCGACACCTAATACTTATTAGCTCGTGAGTACACGTCTCTGGAACAAAATGATAATATCGCCTCTGTCTGAGCGCTTAAAGAACCTTTCCATGCTCTGTGGTGTTTGAGAAAGATTTCTATAGATGAGAATTTCCCTTTGTACAGTATTTTTTTTTTTTTGACATTATTTTATTGTATTTAATGATATTGTAATTGATATGGTCGACCTCTGTGGCGCGGTGGGCGAAGGTTCGCCTGCGACGCAGGAGGTTGCGGTTTCGATTCCCGCCTCGGAACAAATATTTATACGATCTGCAGATATTTGTTCAGGGTGTTCTGGGTATTTTTCTATGCATAATAAAAAATATCTATCTATGTAATGTTATTGTATTAAGTATATCAGTTATCTGCTCTGCTTAGCTTGGAGCTAATGTTGTGTGAAATGTCCAGCATTTATTTATTTATATTGTTTTCGTCCCTTTCTCTGTTTTTGAGAAAACCAATTTTTCCCGCTAATACTACACGTCACATGAGATTTTGATCAAAAGCTTAATAGATTTTTTAAGATATGTTAGTAGATAAAATTAAAGTCAAAAGTATTTTATTCATTGAAATCACAAGGATCATTTTGAATCGTCTTATAAACTAAAATTACTCCTGTTCCAACGCGACCAAGCCTAGACGAATCATGCATCAAACACGGCTTGGCTTGATTTAATGATCCTTCTTACTACTAGGCCAGAAGCGCCTGTGTGGTGTCTCAAAGACAAGGAGGAGCTGATACATATATAAACCTGATTTTTAATTTTAGACAATTTTTGTAAACAAAGAAATGTCACTGAGTGTATAAGTGTCATGTATGTGTATCATATGTGTATATACACATATGATACACATATGATACACATATGATACACATATGATACACATATGATACACATATGATACACATATGATACACATATGATACACATATGATACACATATGATACACATATGATACACATATGATACACATATGATACACATATGATACACATATTTGACACTTATACACACAGTGGCATATCTTGATATTTCTTTGTTTACAAAAATTGTTTATAGTAAAAAATCAGGGAGAAAGAGAACATTAAAACCTTAACTTGTCAAAAGTAGTATTTTTCAAAACAAGCTTTTATTAAAATTAGTGGTAAGATTTTTTTTATTTGTTCATAATTGTATTTTTCAAAACTAGCTAATATATAAATATGAACTTTTCCCTACATAGCTGCTGCTATAAGAACCAACTTTAAACAGTATTGCATATTTAGTATCTCTGCCCACCCACTCGTACCGTGAGCGTGAAGATAACGGAGGGATTACTTTTAGAGGGCTGGTGGCGAAGAAATAGTACTTTATTAAAGAGGGAGCCGCCGGGTCTGGCGATGGGTGACCACACTTTTGTGTAATTGTAAAAATATTTTTGGTCAAATAACTAAGGTACACGTAGCTGCAAACGCAACGCAACCGGTCCGTTGCGTACCTAGCCTTGAATCGTACGAGGATCGCTTTCCTTTTATTAACCGACTTCCCAAAAAGGAGGAGGTTCTCAATTCGGTTGTTTTTTTTTTTTAATGTTTGTTACCGCATATCTCCGGCGTTTATGAACCGATTTGGAAAATTCTTTTTTATTTGATTAGATATACTTCCAGATTGGTCCCATTTTTTTCAGAATCCAGTTCTGATGATGGGATCCACGAGGAATTGAGGGAACTCCTCAAATATTGTAGGGATACATATGGCGATTTTGATATTTTCAGCAAGACACCAAGCATTTGCATTCAGAAAGTATCATAATCCTTTCACCACTATGGTTCTTTCATAATTTTTTTTCATCCAAAATTATTTAGTCGAATACAATGGCGGAAGTCGGTTTTTTAAATGAAAAGTTATTGTAAACAAATTCAACTGTTAAGAGCGTTATTACGCACAGCACGAAGCTGTGCGTAACTACGAGCGAGCTGCGTGTTGGAACCTTTTTGGTGTGACGTCCAATGGGGAATGGCATTGAATACAACGTCACCACTGCATTATTCTAAGGCGTAGGGTACGCCATACGTAGGGCAAGAAACAAAAAACAAAAAAAAAACAAACATGAACCTTTTTGGATGAACTATTCGTTCTAATAATCTATTGTCATTAAATTTTCTTAGTTTTTAATCAAATGCGCCCACCTCTAATTCCGCAGAATAACATCACACTCGTAATCATCTTGAATTCACGATAGTCGATAGAAGATGCTTTGTGCTGCCAACTATCTCCACCTACGTAAACGTATAGTAAATACGATACGTTTACTTTACGATTTGACAAAATGTTCGTGCTGGAGGTCTAAAAAGGCCGAAAAATGAAATGCTACCAGATGAATTGCTCAATATGACAAATTCATCTTTTAACAATTCATTTTCCGAATTCTCAGCAGTGGTGCAATTTTTTAAAGTAACCGAGTGACTAAATGCCATCAAAAAGGCCGCAAATCACCGATTTTCAGGACATTTATTGGAGGAAGCACTTGTATTAATATCATTGGAATAAGAATTTTAGTTATCAATGAGTTTCAGATGTATAGAAATTTGGAAAACGTGGAATAAACGGCAATTTTGTTGCCGTTTAGTCACTGGATGACTTTCTAAAATCGCACTCCAGATCCTTAGCAATTCCTTTATATGAATCGTCGTATTATGATTAATATAAAGTGTCCTTTTTAGACCTCCTGACCCTATTTGTCTCATGGGTGCTGTAATGCGTAACTGCACGCGTTGCGTCTACGTAGACATGCACTTCACGCAAGCGGTGTGCTATGTCTCATACAGTTCCATTACATTACAACGCCCTTTCATCGTCACATTTCGAATTCAACATTCCGATGTTATAAATCGATAGTTCCGTAAGGTTGGTCACCCTAACCGGAAGTTTTCGTCCGCCATTGAAGACCGTTTCCGCTTCGCGCCAATATCGCTGTAATATGTTTGGGTTCAAGATATTGAACTGTTTATTACGTGCACTGCGTGGGTACGTTTACCTACGTGGTGTATTACATCGGAATAATAACAATAAAGGAATTCTTTTGTTACTATAGAGGGCGCTGCGGCTGACTGACGTGGGTTGGACTTTACACAATATTATAAATAATTATTTTTAAAATAATATGTATGCTGTATCTACTCTTTTACGGTAAATAATAGAATACGGGAGGCAAAATTTTACTGAGATTATATTTATATATGTACTAGTCGCGCCCCGCGGTTTCACCCGCGTGAATAATGATGAAAATTGATGATGATGATGATGATGATGAAAAGTAGCCTATGTGTTAATCCAGGGCGTAAAGTATCGCCATTCCAAATTTCACTCAAATCCATTCAGTAGTTTTTACGTGAAAGAGTAACAAACATCCATCCATATTCACAAACTTTCGCGTTTATAATATTAGTAGGAAGTAGGATTTGTAATGACAATCATAATGATACAGCTTTTCCCCTAGATGGACGGGAAGAACTAGATTTGGACAAAAAATGGGACCAATCTGGAAGAAAAAAAAAAGGAGAATTTTCAAATCGGTTTATAATCGAAGCAGGTTAATTTTTAACCGACTTTTACAAAAAGTTGGAGGTTCTCAATACGGTTGTAATTTTTTTTTGTATGTTTGTTGCCTCATAGTTTCTCCGTCGTTTATAAACCGATTTGTAAAATTATTTTTTATTTGAATAGATATACTTCCAGATTGGTCCCATTTTTTTCAAAATATGGTTCTGATGATGGAATCCATGAGGAATTGAAGTAACTCCTCAAATGTTATAGGCATACATATAGCAATTTTGGTATTTTCAGCAACAAGCTATTGTTTTGTATGCATTTAGCAAATAAAAATATGCAGATAGCCGAATTCAATGGCGGAAGTCGGTTTTTAATGAAAAGTTATTTAATTTGACAAATCACAGTTTTTTTTCAATATTTCAAAGAATCAGACTCAAATTTTTCCCTCCTTTTCACTGTTATCAATTAAATTCCCCCTTCAGAGGGTTGGAATTGGAATTGTACAATTACGTTATTATCGGAGGGTAGTCAATGAGGCGTGGTAAGCAAATTTTATCATAAATTTTCTTGTTAATTTTCCTGAAAAATATGAATTAGCGTTAAAAATCGTTATTTGTCGGTGAATAGCAAACAATTCTATTTTTGGCGTTTTACCGAGTTTTTTGTTTAAAATTTTGAGTTTAATAAAGAATTAAGAAATACCTAAAGATGTTTGTGTGCTTACACGCAAAACGACTTAGCCAATTTTATTGAAATTTTTGACAGAGATTCAAACCTAGATAAAAACATGAGACGAAGCGAGTGACACCGCGAGCGACTACTAGTCATACATATTTTCTAAAACTTTAATTCATCTTTAGTTAATAAATTTCAAAAATGCCGAGTCTTCGAAACCGACCATCGAAAGCTTCTTGTATGATATACGACTGGCATGGAAGCTGAACGGTTCTTATCTTAACGCTTTTCATTTCGGGGTAGACAGCATTATTTTTAACCGACTTCACAAAAAGGAGGAGGTTCTCAATTTGGTTGTACTTTTTTTTTTTTTTTTATGTTTGTTACCTCATATCTCCGGCGTTTATGAACCGATTTGGAAAATTCTTTTTTTATTTGAATAGAATTATACTTCCAGATTGGTTCCATTTTTTCAGAATCCAGTTCTGATGATGGGATCCATGAGGAATTGAGGGAACTCCTCAAATATTGTAGGTATACATATGGCGATTTTGATATTTTCAGCAAGACACCAAGCATTTGCATTCAGAAAGTATCATAATCCTTTCACACAAAAAAAATCATCCAAAATTTTTTAGTCGAATACAATGGCGGAAGTCGGTTTTTTAAATGAAAAGTTATTCATGTTAGATTTTTCATGGTGACGTGGAGTATATACAAATTAGGTTCGGCTTATACGGAATTGTAGTTCTACCTCTGACGGCCTCTGTGGCGCGACGGGCGAATAGCCGGCTGAGATGCAAGAGGTTGCTAGTTCGATTCCCGCTGCGGGACAAATATGATCTGCAAATATTTGTTCCGGGTCTGGGTGTTATGGTACCACGGTACTCGTAGTTTCTGATACCCATGACACAGGGAATCCTAGTGTGGGATCATGACACGTATGTGACTGTTGGGTGTTATGTTATGTTCATTTTGATCAACCAACACGCGACACGGTTCTCTTATCGGACCCATGACCTTCGGAACTGAAGTCACAGGATCCGTTCTTATAGATCAGCCTTTCCCAAAGTGGGCGATAACGCCCCCTTGTTGGGCGCTGCAGGCCTAAAGGGGGGCAGTAAGAGACCCAGAAAAAAAGTGGGGGCGTTGTGTAGACTTGTAGAGGCTTAGGGGGCGATTTGTAGCGACATTAGTTTTTATATTAGAATCGATTATGTTTGTTTTATTTTGAATATAACTTTTCATTTAAAAAACCGACTTCCGCCATAGTATTCGACTAAATATTTGTATGAAAAAAAAAATGATGAAAGAACCATAGTGGTGAAAGGATTATGATACTTTTTGAATGCAAATGCTTGGTTTGTTGCTGAAAATATCAAAATCGCCATATGTAGCCTACAATATTTGAGTATTTGAGTTCCCTCAATTCCTCATGGAATCCATCATCAGAACTGGATTCTGAAAAAAATGGGACCAATCTGGAAAGAATTTTCCAAATCGGTTCATAAACTCCGGAGCTATGAGGTTACAAAAAAAAAAAATACAACTGAATTGAGAACCTTCTCCTTTTTTGGGAAGTCGGTTAAAAAGATACTCTGTCTGAATACTATAAAGTTACGTTTCAATAATCATTCTCATTGGCAAGTGTAGCCCGTAAGAGTTAACTTGAGACCAGCGCCGTTATGTACAACCTACTGCGCTCAGGTCTCAAGTTAAATCTTGCGGGTTATAGTAAAAGTCTCGTTTAGAATGAATGTTTAACTCTTCGCTAATATAGCTCACAATAATTTATAGTGGTTTTAGGTAGGTGAAAAAAATGGAGGCGATACAATAGTTATTTGTTATACAAGCGTGCAAAGTTGCTTTTTTAACCGCGTGCTCAATTTTGATGACCGAGCAAGCGAAGGATTCTAAAATAAAAAAAATTGTAAAATTAGTATCCTGTTCCTCGCGTTAGCGAGGGAATCAAAAGAGCACGAGGTGAAAAATCCGTAACTTTTCATCCCACCTCAGCAAGGAAATTAGTTAATGCAAAAAAACACATTTACAATCACAAGATACTTTTGCGCATTTTTAACAGTTTCAGTCAATTCTGTTGGCGTCAAATAAACTTCCTCGTCGCTAGAATCACTCATTTTCCTCTATTGCCCGTGGTCCACCTGCCTGGTTCACCTAGGTGGACTACGGGAATTTGTTTTTTCCCGCCGTCCACCAGAAAGTCCATATGTTTATTAGGTTTTTCAATTGTTTTCAAGTTTCTTGTTTTTAACCTAAGGTTTTAACAATATTGAACGTGAAAAGAAAATGGTGCGCGTAAAGCAAATTAAAAAAATAACGAATACACCAAGAAGGTTCCGAGTCTGAGTTTTTAACAAATTAAAAAAGGTTGTATGATAAATTCAGCACCATGGAGGTAGAAGTAAATAAATAGGTTTAATGATGTTTTGAATTCACAAACTTAGTGCACACGATGTTCTTAATTCAAATTTACTTTATCCTCTAGCGGAAAAAAACGGCTTTTGCACTTAGATATCGAAGAGTAAAAAATACTCTTTCCGAGATGGTATGAAAAACAATTTATTTTCAAAGTGGGCAGACAAAATAAGTTTAACTGCATAGACCATCAGTGATCAATTGATAAAACTTTTTAATCGTCGTTTAGATGAATGTCATGCATGACCACTTCCTCACAGAAAAAACAAACCTATGTTTCCAAAAATAAAGTCAAATTTCCCTTTTTACTTTATAAATTTCCCTCGAAACACCCCGTCAAGTGAAATTGCTTGGTATTAAAGTTTAATTTAAGTTTGATTGAGGGTCCTTTGGCGAGGTTCCAGGCTGCATTGCAGATCGTATGTCGGTGGAATTGAATTCCTTGCATTCACGTGATCGTTTCTTTGGCTGGGAATTTTAAGAGGAAATTTGTATTCCTTTCAACGAAAACAAATTTCCCGCAACGACAACAAATTTTTACTAGAAATTGAATTTTGTGTGTGAACTTAGCTTAATTAAAGTTAGAATTAATTACTAGAAGCAAGGCAACAAGCACGGCGCACGTATTATTTGATGATTCTTCTTACTGCTAGGCGAGAAGCGCCTGTGTGTTGCCTCAAGCTAAGGAGAAGCTGATACATAGAAAGAGAGGACTTAGAAACCTTATGTAGGTAGTCAAATCCAACATCCAAACTTTCGTACTAATTTGGTAGGAAGTAGTTTCATAAAAAATAACCAAAGAAAAATAAAAACAACCAAAGTTTCCAAAAGGCTCAAATTACATAGTACCATCTTAAATTGCTTTTAAAGCTTTCCAAACTATTTAACTTGAACTATTTAAACAACAACTTAAAAACTATTTTATAAAACTGTCCAAAGTTGATACTTCTTGATTAATTTCAGTCTGGGGTGGTACAGTCGACTCGAAAACCATGTACTTAAACATATACATATATACGTTATGACTTTATAAGAAATACAAGCATAATAAGTATTTATATAATTTTTAAATGTTTTGTTTAAAATAGATTAAAGTAAATATGCGAAAATTAACCATTCCCCCTATCTCAGAAACTACTGAGCCAAAAATTTAAAAAAAAAATATAGGGTATTGGACCTTACTCAAACTTTACAGGAAAACTTAAATGAATATCCTTAATCTTCAAACTCCAACGGGAAACGGTAAAAACTCTTAAGGAGAAAATATTATAAAATTGTGCTAATGGGAAGTTTTCTGGCAGCTGAAAGAAAATAGTTCTAAATCCATGCATAGATGGCGCAGTTCAGATATGGTTGTCTAAATTTTGTCGGTCAGCCACCAACTGTCAGTGTCACTTCACTCGCTCATCGCTGTTCGTTGGTGAAGTATCTCTACTAAAGTGTTGTGTTGTTTGTAGAACAAAAGCGTAAGAAGTTGGGCTTTGTTAACAAATAAACCACAAAAACAAGTTTTTTTGGCTTTGTTAACAAATAAACCACAAAAACAAGTTTTTTTACAAAGAGAATTTGTTCTCTGTGGTGCTTTTGCAAAATCTTCAGAAGACAACCATGGCGAGTCACCGCCATCTACCGGAATTTTAAGAACTATTTTTTCTTTTTAATTGCTTCCCTGAAAACTTCCCATTGACTTATGACTGGGATGGGCAGCAGCATCCACCTGAGTACTTAACACCAAACTGCGATCACCAATCCCCGCCAAGCGTAGTGATTATAGCAAATCCCCCCCATTGTTTTCAATGGGGGAGGCCTCGTTCAGCAGTGATGACGTAAACAGGCGGTTGATGATAAATGATTACGCAACGCGGGCCACAAGTCAATAATTTAAATAATATTCTAAGTTCTAAGTAACTTCATTAGTGAGCGTGACAAAGAAAACTATGATGTTTATTTACTTTTGACTACCTTCCTAAGGTTTTATAGTTCACATTTACTATGTACCAATAACTCCTTGCTCCGAGGCACCACACAGGCGCTTCTCACCTAGTGGTAAGACTGACCATTTATGTAAGCCAAGCTGTGTTTGTTGCCTGTTTCTAGGCTTGGTCGCGTTGGAACAGGAGTAATTTTTGTTTTATATATTAAGACGATTCAAAATGATCCTTGTGATTTCAGTGAATACAATTCTTTTGATTTGATTTTTGATTTGACTGCATGTGTATGTCTGAAGCAATATGATTGAATTATATCCTTTAAACATGCGGTTTCAATTCAATTCATATGAGCATAAAATAAAAATTATGTTAGCCTACTTGAAGGAAATTACCATTTTCCTGATTTTACATTTTACTGCGACATAATCTCCACCTAAATTAGCCGTCCTACTTGCAAGAGGGTGAATGCAAAAATAATTAACTTCTTGGCTTCTAAAAATAGCCAGGAAAGCACTTCTGTATTCGTCAGTACCCAGCATTCCTTAAATTTGAGAGACTTAACTCTTAACGAGTTCCGTGCTAGCTGGCTTAATTAGAAAAACTTATGTTTTCTTCTGAAAATCTTTATTTTTAATTTCTGAGGACGCAATTTACTTAATTTTTAACCGACTTCAAAAAAGGAAGAGATTCTTAATTCGACTGTTTTTTTTTTGTATGTTTGGTATGCGATTACTCCGCCAATTGTGAGATTTTGATTTTGATGATTACATGGATTGGTGACCGCAGCATCGGTGTTACTCAGGTGGATGCTGCTGCCCATCCCCTGGTGTAATCCTTTAGTTATGAAGTCCTCGGGAGGAGACAGATGGGTTTATTCTTAGGCCGGACTCACCACAGCAATTAAAAACCGCAGGGAGGCTGTCAATACTGTGACATAAAAAGACAAAAACTGTCATTTTTTTTAAAGCGCTGAATCAATTTCGGTAAAACTAAGTAACCTCTAAAGTATATCCCACCAAACAAAAAAAGAATTATCAAAATTAATTTTTAATTGGCGGAGTAATCGCGTAACAAACACACAAAAAAAATATACATTCGAATTGAGAACCTCCTCCTTTTTTTGAAGTCTTTTAAAAATAGAGTCGATTCTACTCGCCAATTTTAGAATGATGTACAATTCACGGATATAAAACAAGAAGAATGCGAAGAGATTACTATGCCATTTAAAAAAAAGTTGACTTATTTGTTTATTTTCTTAGTTTTATTCGTTGACAGAGGTTTTATTTCTCCAAGATCTTTTTGCTCGGCTGCCCAAGGAGGTTGGATATGGGTATGTGTGTGGGATTATTTCATTATTGTTCTGAGGGTATAATTTATACCACGTTAGCGTAGCATCAAAACATGTATGCCATAGATTAGAAATCTGAGGCCCAATTCACTAACTAAAAAATAGTTAAAATAGAGTTCGGATCATGTTTCGATCTTGTGTCGATGTCTTAAATGTCAGAAATGGTATTCTCCTGACATAAAATACAACACTGTAAATTTTTTTAAATTTTTGATTCAGTGTTTTTTCGTTAATTTTAGCATAAGTAGATGGATTCTATCATTACTCTTTCCAATTATATATATATCTTACTCTAATGGTGGTCACCATGAATTGAAAGTAGGTATAATAGACTAAATTGTTATTTATGAGGGACCAGAAATTCAACTTTCAGTCAATTTACAATTCAGTCTCGATTCGGTCAACTTTCAGTGTAGTTTTTAAATAACTTAGAGAATTGGGCCTCAGCTATTTCAATCGCTAAACCATACTTGCATTTTCGTTAAATGTTTGCTTAGAGCTACATAAGCATCGTTTAGACCCTTTCTAAGTTTAAACCAGTGATTTAGCTCTGAAATAACGCTTATGAGTAAGAATAACTTTTTATTCATAAACCGACTTCAGCCATTGAATTAGGCATCAAATAAAAAAAGAATTTTTCATCCCATCTATTCGAAAAGGACGACTTGGTTCGCCTTTAAGTGCACCCAAAGGTGGTGTTTTCTGTATGAAACTTCTATAAGTGCGCCGTAATTATCTTTGCCGCGCACTTTTTGAATTTGGAACATCTTAGTGTTCAGCGCCAAAGAAATCGAACGCAAATATTATTTGAATAAATACTAGCTGGTACGACGACGGCCCATAAATTAAAAAAGCGCGAACTACAGCCCGCGTTTTTTTAAATTTTCACGGATTGATAGAAATTCATGGTTTTGTTTTGAAATAAAATATGAGGCGCCTTTTATTTTCTCATAGTGGGTGATGAAAAGTAGAGTGTAGCACTCGGGCGCAAAATATTTTTTTGGCTCGGGCGACGTACTTTGAATCCCTCGCTCCCTCAGGATTCTACTAAAGAATCCCTCACTTCGCTCTGGATTCAAAAAGTGCCCTCGCCGTAAAAATATTATTTTGCTCCCTTATGATACAATCTACTATTCCAAAGCGGTTTCTAAATGCCCGAGTTATGAGGTAATAAACAAAAAAATGAAAAGAAAAATAAATTGAGAAACTCCTCCTTATTTTGAAATCTTAACGTTTTTAATAATTATTAATGATTACTTAGGTACTTCTAATTTAAATAGGGATTATAATGTAGTCTAGACTTCCTAGAACTTAAGCCAACTTTATATCTCTTTCATGTTATTGTAACCAGTTATTCGCAAAAGCGCAATATCACTTCAATAAGTAACAAATGGCCAGAAAACAAAAAAGGATGGATTCCATTAACCGGCGCAGGAGTCGATCCGCCTACAATACTGATACACGTAGATACCTATGCATTGCAATGTCATAATTTAGCCTCTGGGTAGACTTGGAACGGCAAAGATAAAATATTATTGGAAAAAGAAGTGTTAGCTGAGGTCGTAGGCATCACAGTGAAACTCTCTTCATCATTATCATCAGTAGTATGTAGACATCCACTGCTGAAGAGTCATTGTCATTATCACCACGCTTGGCAGCATGTATCCCAACTTGCTTTTAAATAAGTATAAATAAATAAATAAATAAATGCTGGACATTTCACACAACAATTCCTAACATTATCTAGCCCCAAGCTAAGCAGAGCTTGTGTTATGGCAACTAGAATAGATAGATATTTTTTATTATACATCGAAAATACCCAGAACACCCTGAACAAATATCTGCAGATGTTACAAATATTTGTTCCGAGGCGGGAATCGAACCCTCCTGCGTCGCAGGCGAACCTTCGCCCGCCACGCTACAGAGGTCGGAGGGGAGGAGGTATATGCTAGATCGCTCTATAGATGCGATTTTCAAAGTTTACCTCAATTGCCATGTGTCCGGCCTCTAGACTAGACCCCTCCCTATCCTCCCGTGGATGGCATAAAAGCCGACTAAGGGATTAAACCAGGGGATGGACAGCAGCATCCACCTGAGTACTCAATACGAATACTGCGATCGCCAATCCGCCTACCAAGCGTGGACGAGGCTTCATCCAGCAGTGGATGTCTAAAGGTTGCTGAAGAAGATGATCTAAATTCAAAGTCAAAGTCAAAATAATTTTATTCAATGAGGGATTTTCATCTTCGATTAAAAAGAAAAAAGTAGTTCAAATTGGTTCGATAGATGGCGCTGACTCAACTGTATCAATCAAGATTGTCAGTGGTGCACGCGTACATAACTATTATCTAAGTAGTCTGTGGCTATTAGTCATGATATTCTGTTTGTGTCTGCTTCTTGAGTGTACGCTAGTAATTTCGTGGTGTTTTTAGAAGTTGGCAATAATGAATACCACGGAGCGAAAATTATTTCTACGTTGTCGATGTTGACATTAAACTTTATTTTGACACATGACAGCTAGGTACTGAGCATCAGCGCCATATATTTTCAACGCTGAAAGCATGATTTGAAACGGCCGTGAAAACCCCTCATTGTGCTTCAAATTTCTATGATCATCAAAGCCATAACCTGCCCCCCCCCCTATAGCCTATGAAACTGGTAATCGCTTTTGACTTCAATTTCGTAGTACATTGCGCTGCGTGTTTCACCTTCTTTTGCAAGAACAGAAATATTCGTAACATAAAGCGCGATGTACCGTAAAATCGTATTCTAAAGCGATTACTGGTTTATAGGCAATACGGTGGCTGATCACAATAAGGGGTTTTCACGGCCGTTTCAAATCATGCTTTCAGCGTTGAAAATAGATGGCGCTGCTCTTTACCTAGCTGTCATATGTCAAAATAAAGTTTAATGTCAACATCAACAATGTAGATATTCGTTTCGTGGTACTATTTATTTTTTCCTACTTCTAAAAACACCACGAAATCACTAGCGCACACTCAGGCAGAAAACACAAACAGAATATTATGACTAATAGCCACAGACTCTAGTTAGATAATAGCTTAGTACGCGTACACCACAGATAATACATTGGACAATCTAGACAGCTAGAGTTGAGTCAGCGCCATCTATCGAACCAATTTGAACTACTTTTTTTATAAAAGATGAAAAGGCGTAATTTTTGCAAAAAAGTTTGTGCTTACGAGGTTTACTGCTCGCAGAACTACTAGTACCTAATAGCTACACGACTCCTTAGCGCCCGTCGTAAATTACAGTGAAATAAAGATGTCCTAGGGCTTTGCACTAAAGCTTAGAGCCTGTTACGTTACAGAGTTGAACCAGTGATAGACCGGGGGCCAATTGTGGTATTTTTAACCGACTTTATAAAAAGGAGGAGGTTCTCAATTCGGTTGTATTTTTTTTTATTTTTGATGTTGTTGTTGATTTGGAAAATTCTTTTTTTATTTGAATAGATATACTTCCAGATTGGTCTAATTTTTTTCAGAATCCAATTCTGATGATGGAATCCATGAGGAATTGAGGGAACTCCTAAAATATTATAGGCATACATATAGGGATTTTGGTATTTTCAGCAACAAATCAAGCATTTGCATTCAGAAAGTATCATTTGGTGATTTAATCCTTTCACCACTCTGGGTTTTCACCATCAAAATATCTTTCAGATATTTAGTCGAATACAATGGCGGAAGTCGGTTTTTTAAATGAGAAACTACTAGAGGAAAAATTTGAAAAAATATTTGACACTATACAGGAGGCCTTGTTTTAATAAGTTATTGAAAATGACGTATGGTGTAGTGTAATACGGATTTTTGTATAGAAAATGAGTTTCACAAAGTGTACGCTAGGGGCGCTCATCGGCGTCTCCATACAAAAATCCGTGTTACACTATACCATACATCCGTGTCAATTGTGTGCTAAAAACTTAGAATCAGAGGCCCAATTCACTAACTTAAAAATAGTTAAAATAGAGTTCGGATCATGTTTCGATCTTGTTTCGATGTCTTAAATGTCAGAAATGGTATTCTCTTAACTTAAAATACAACACTGTAATGTGATTATATCGAAATGTGACCGAAACTTGAACGATTCAAATTCAATTTTTTTTAGATAATTTTAGTATAAGTAGGTGGAGTGGTCTCTCTTTACTCTTTGCGATTATATATAACTATCCTACTCTAATGGTAGTCACCGTGAATTGTAAGTAGACTAAATTGTTATTTATAAGGGAGCAGAATACCAACTTTCTGACAATTCATAATACAGTCTCGATTCGGTTTACTTTCAGTGTAGTTTTAAAATAATTAAGAGAATTGGGCCTCAGCTCTCTGTAGCCACAAATGGCAAAATAACTAGAAGTGTCGTTTGCCATTTTTCTACAGAAACCTAAAAAATGCCCTCGCTACCAATTCCATTTCAAAAATCCTTTGAATACCATCGATAAATAAAAGTCCTCAAAATCCTATGCATTTATTTTTACGTCATTGGCTATTCAAATCGGTTTCCGAAGCAATTCGTCACTGCCGCGCCGGCGGCGGCGGGCTGAGCGATTTCAGGAAAAATTGCAAGTAGAATAGATGGTGCGGGATCAAGTCTAGGCTATTTTTTAGGGTTTTCCGTTCCTTAACAGGAATAATAATTTTGGTGCTTTTTTTTAAAATAACATTTTTTTTATGTTATTGATTGGAACCGAGAGCTGATCTAAATGAACCCAAACACTGCCAGGCTACTAGAAAAAAAAACCAACGAGTAACAGTGTTACTCGTTTGGATATTACTCGTTGGGAACCCTCCCTATTAATCATTGAGGAGTTCAGAGGCCTCCAATTCTCTAAATTATTTTATAACTGCACTGAAAGTTAACCGAATCGAGACTGAATTGTGAATTGACAGAAAGTTGGTATTCTGCTCCCTCATAAATAACAATTTAGTCTACCAATTCACGGTGACTACCATTAGAGTGGGATTGTTATATATATAATCACAAAGAGTAAAGAGAGACTTCATCTACTTATAAAATTTTCGAAAAAACTTTGAATCGTTCAAGTTTCGGTCATATTTCGATATAATCACATTACAGTGTATTTTAAGTTAAGAGAATACCATTTCTGACATTTAAGACATCGAAACAAGATCGAAACATGATCCGAACTCTATTTTAACTATTTTTTAGTTAGTGCATTGAGGCCTCAAGTGTCTACTGTCCGACCTCCGTGGAGCAGTGGGCGAGTAGCCGGCTGAGACGCAAGAGGGAACAAATAATAATAAATAATAATAATAATTCCTGTTACCCACGATACAGGGAATCCTAGTGTGGGATCAGGACAAGGAGGCCTATGTCCATTAGTGGACTTCTACAGGCTGATGATAATGATTATTAATTATTAATTAATTAATTATTTATTTATAATTAAGAAAGTATGTACATCATCGTGTGAATTCGGTCTCAGTTCAAGACAAACCACTAGTTAACATAACATACATATTACACTCACTAGTCACATACATAATCCTGATCCCATTCTAGGATTCCCTGTACCGCGGGTACGAGTATGTACCATGGTACCATAACACCCAGAACCGGAATAAATACTTACAGGAGGTTTAAAATAACCACTTTATATGAATCACTAGTTGCGCCCCGCGGTTTCACCCGTGTGAATAATGATGAAAATTGATGATGATGATGATGAAAAGTAGCCTATGTGTTAATCCAGGGCGTAAAGTATCTCCATTCCAAATTTCACTCAAATCCATTCAGTAGTTTTTACGTGAAAGAGTAACAAACATCCATACTCACAAACTTTCGCGTTTATAATACTAGTAGGAGTAGGATAGGATAGTAGGATAGGATAATACGACGTTTCATATAAAGGAATTGCTAACGATCTGCTGAGAATTCAGAAAATGAATTGCTACCAGATTAATTTGTCACATTGAGCAATTCATCTGGTAGCAATTCATTTTCCGAATTTTCAGCAGATCCTTAGCAATTCCTTTATATGAATCGTATAATGGTTCATATAAAGTGGCCTTTTTAGACCTCCTGATCATACAAATATTTGTCACGCTGCGGGTATCGAAAAAGCAACATCTCAGTAAGTCTTAAGCCCACGGTTGGCAGGTGAATTGGTAATGGCAGTGTTGGTATTGAGTACTCTGGTGGATGCTGCTGTCCATCCCCTGGTGTAATCCTTTAGTCGGCTTTGACAACATCCACGGGAGGAGACAGAAGGTTCTGTTCTCCGGACACATCACGGCGCAAGTGTCAAATCATAACTTTTCATTAAAAAACCGACTACCGCCATTGAATTCGGCTATCTGCATGTTTTTATTTGCTAAAGGCATACAAAACAATAACTTGTTGCTAAAAATACCAAAATTGCTATATGTATGCCTATAACATTTGAGGAGTTCCCTCAATTCCTCATAAATTCCATCATCAGAACTGGGTTTTGAAAAAAATGGGACCAATCTGGAAGTATATCTATTCAAATAAAAAAAGAATTTTCCAAGTCGATTTACAAACGACGGAGATAATATGAGGTAACAATTGAGAACCCTATAATATATATGTAATATAATATAGAACCTTTTTGTGAAAATGGCCATTGCATTCTATTACAAACAAACCCACATTGTTGACCATATAAATATCCTTCCGCTTATTTCAAACAATGAATTCATGAACTCCATCTTGGAATCCAACCACACCAATAAAATGAAGCTCAGATGTTTGCAATCAAATGAAATTATGCTGGATTGCTGACCACCAACAGTAAAAACCTTCTTGAATTACCTTCCTATTTAAAGTGGAAACGTAGTATTGGGAAATGTCGATAAAAAATATCGATTTAATTTTAAAACAAATCTTTGAGTGAATTAATGAATGATACCTAATACTTTATTGTGGGTACACCTTAAAAACGAATTGATACGGGTATTTATTATTTATTTTCCTGGCGTTACGAATGTGTTACAAGTTACAACCGTGGTCGCGGGCTGACTGGATTGTATAAAGCTACCGTCGAGAAGTGATACCAGTTGCAGTAACTACCCTCACTTGGTCTTCCTAATTGGATATGTCCGTGTTTATACTCCGATACACCACACTAACGTGTCTACGCACTGAGATGACAAGATGGCTTCATTTTGTATAGTTAGGAATTACATACATCAATGAAATAAAACTAAGTTTTTAGTTTAAAAAAAAAAAAAAAAAAAAAACTTAGTTAATGAATTCCAGGTAAAGGTAGGAGTCCACCAGGGATCCGCACTAAGTCCGCTACTGTTCAACCTCGTCATGGACTACCTTACATCTGAGATACAGCATCCCACACCGTGGAGCATACTTTATGCGGACGATGTAGTCCTTATCGACAAAGACCCGATTGCACTTCAAAAAACGCTGGAAAAGTGGAGATCAGCTTTAGAAACTGCGGGACTAAAGATCAGTAGAGAGAAAACCGAGTACATGCATTGTAAATTTGCTGATAGTAACACCCTACATATCATGCACCTTCAAAATACGGCGTTGAAAACGGTCGAGAGCTTTAAGTACCTGGGTAGTGTGTTGGCAAATGATGGCACTATTGACGCAGATGTCACGCATCGCAAAAATACTGGGTGGCTTAGGTGGAGAGAGTTAACAGGAGTGCTTTGCGATACAAGAATGCCGGTACGCGTCAAAGGCAAAGTGTACAAAACCGCTATAAGACCCGCTATCACATACGGAGCCGAATGCTGGCCGCTCAAGAAACAACAATCCGACAAACTTCACGTCGCCGAAATGAGAATGCTCCGATGGTCTGCCGGAGTAACCCTGCTAGACAAAGTGCCAAACCACTACATCAGAGGAACTATAAAAGTACGACCGATACAGGACAAGCTAGCAGAATCACGACTGAGATGGTACGGCCATGTCATGAGGAGGCCGGTAGATCACATGACTAGGAAAGTGCTCGACTATAAATCAGGACCTAGAAAGCGCGGAAGACCCCAACTTACGTGGATGTCTGTAGTAAATAAAGACATAGAAAATAACAACATTGACCCAATGACGACCCAGGATAGACATCTTTGGAGAAGAACGATTAGGAGAGCCGACCCCAAATAAAGATGGGATAAGGCCCGAAGAAGAAGAATGAAATAAAACTAAAGGTACAACGGGCGGTCCAAGTTCAAGTCCAAATTAAGTTTCGGTATCATTGCTAATAAGCGATCTATGGATCTTTATTCGTTATTATCACATTAATGACAATACAATTTGCGTAAAAGCAGTGCAAGGCCGTGTCATTCGAGTCGATTAGCTAAGATTTGAGAATTTTATCAAAATAATTAGATTTAACATAAGACCACACAAACATAACATATGTACATACGAGTACATAGACCTGATCCCGCACTAGGATTACCTATGCCGTGGATATCAGGAAGATCTACAAGTATCCTCTCACATCTTAACCGGCTATATACTTGCCTGTCGCATCACGGAGGTCGTTTAAAGCCAACTGAGTCTATATATTCATTAGAAGAACTAACTGTTAAATTAAAGTTACTTTAGTAATTTATCCTGTATCGTACATTGGAAATATCTTTTCAAACCAGAACACGGTCATCAAACTTCGTAATAACTGGTTTCTGACATAAATAAGTCCTTTATTAATTCACTTTATAACTCATAACCGTGTATGAATATATAATTAAACCGATTCAATTCCCATAATAAATTGCCCAGAAGCACGCACTCTTGATCATAGAAATGAAATTGATTATACTACATATAAAAACTTTCGTGAACCATAATATCATTCATTTTGTAAAAACGGAAATTTTTCACGTACTGCTATATCGGTGTAGGTACAGACAAGTTTCAACTCAAATTTCGAGAGTCTTCATCAGGGTGAGTGAACGTGACGCACTCAATCAATCAAGTTATTTATTTGCTTCAAATAGGAATTATTAAGATGTTAATTATAAAAAAGTACCAACTATTTCTACCATTTTAGGCATGCAAAAATTACATAAATCTTAAAAAATTCGCTGTAAATATTATACTTATTAATTACCGACATCTTTATGGCATTACATTCCAACAACACAGTAATACGTCAATATACAATATGTCAAATAGAAAATTAACAATCAAATACTTACAACTAAAATAATTCCTAAATAAGAGGGGAGTGTTTGCACTCCCCTCGCATCCCCTTTATCATTAGAAACATGTCGCTTTGAGTTGAAACTTGTCGGTGCCTACACCGATATAACCGTTTTTACAAAATGAAAATTGAAATATCGTTAAATGGCCATCACGTAGCTATTACTACCACAAATAAACCCACAATGATCTCGGTAGAACTCCAGTCGCGAGTCGACCGAGTTCTATGTTGGTACGCGTGTTTATGTGTGCCTGCGCCTGGGTCCGCTTGTTGTACTAAGCTTGCCTTCTGTACCTATATATTTTGTGCTACTACTTTATGTCACTCGTTCTTTCTTGGTGCATTTGGTCAGATGCCATCTTGAGGTATGTGGTTGGATCTTTCACCATTGGCTATTGGCCACTTGTGTATTTTCCACAGTAATTTGCAGAAAAACATCGATATTTTCCCATCACTATTCCCGCCATGTTTGTTAATCCAATAATTATGATCCAATTATAGCTCGTATCGATAATCGGTGTGCGATTGGTGCAATCAAATGAGAGGATAATCGATTATTGAAAACGAATTATGTTGTATTCGAACATTAAAGCGATTAATTTGTGGTAATTAGTTTTTATTTAATTTGGAGTGGTTTTAAATGGAGAGAAAATAATGATAATGATTTAAAAGCCAAGCCACTGCTATGTGAACGTGCGAGACATGCGAGTTGATCGAAATTCAAAATTTTTTCATTTGACAATGCTTGGTTCTAATTTCAAACAAACGTCAGGTTTTAGTTCAATGTCACGCTGTCATTTGTTTTTAGTAGTCTATACAGCTCGTTCGAAATTTAAAATCGGTACAAAGTATATTTTCTACAAATATGCAGCAGCGTCTTGGGGACGCTTCCGTCTTGTAGTGATTTGTAAGTATCAGTTGAGCTATCAATTAGATCATTGGTAACGGTCTTTAGATAGCTCAAAATATCCCCATTCCGCGCTGGTACTTGACGACGAAGGCAACGATGTGTGAGCTTGAATTGCAATAACCAAGAAAGAACCGGTGGTAGGAAGTATTAGAACGGTATCATTCTACGTTTAACTTCCTAAATATCCACAAATACTCATAATGTACATGCTATAACGCGATTAATCCCATAAAAGTGGGGTGTATTATGTTTTACGACAGGCCACCATGTCAAACCAATCACGGAGAGCTGTTAAAGTTTGAATGAGGGAAAATCGAGTGTTCCTTTATGTTTATAGTTAGGTACATTATTGAATACACTCTCTTTGCTCAGTTTTATACGTAGCTACATCTTTAAAAAAATCGTACATAACATAACACCCAACAGTCACATAATATGTAGTACTCTGCAGGGCCATTCTAAAATGGAAATAGAAATAGAAAAAGTTTTATTTGCAACAACAACACAGATTTAACAAATTAAGATAAAAAATAAGAGTGTAAAAAAAAAACGTCGGTAACGTTTCCGATCGGGTTCGTTAGTTTTTAATTTCTATGTGGTAAGTAACTAAAACAATTTTCTCTAGTAAAACACGGTAAAAAATAATAAACATTGTATATTACTGTGTTTTATAACCACCACCTGTACAAGATTGGAGCCACTGACAGCGGGCTATGTCGGGGCTGCTTGCAGGAAGAAGAGACGGTGGAGCACGTGATCCTGGATTGTGCGGCCACAAAAGAGACCAGGGCCAAGACGGGTTTGCAGGAGCTACTTCTATCCTGCTCTCCAGCATCGACGCCTTCGGACACACTTCAACGGTGTTGCCACCAACCCAAAGTCCTGCTCCGTTACTTTAAGGAGCTGGGCTGGCTGGGGTAGGGTTAGCACAGGGGGACAATGCACAATACACCCCATAGCGGGACGTCAGTGCAGGTCTTAACACCCCCACTTAGAATTAGAATTAGAATTAGACTGTGTTTTATCAGAGAAAATTGTTAGAAAATTGTTTTAGTTACTTACCACATCGAAATTAAAAACTAACGAATCCGATCGGAAACGTTTCCGACGTTTTAGAATCGCCCTGCTGATCTGACACTAGGACTCCCTGTGTCGTGGGTATCAGGAATTACGAGTACCATGGTACCATAACACCCAGAACCGGAACAAATATTTGCAGATCATAAAAACCCGCAGTCCGTTGTCCCGCAGCGGGAATCGAACCCGCAACCTCTCGCATCTCAGCCGCCTACTCGCCCACCGCGCCACAGAGCTCGTCAACCCATTAATTATCTTTGATATTAATAAATTTATTTTCATTGTTTCAGAGATTTGCAGGGAAACAACATAACGATCATATTTCAAAGTGACTTTCAAAACCTGAAGGAGTTGAAAACATTGTAAGTACCTATTTCCTAGATGATTTGAAACTCATATAATTATACATATAGATATGTTGGTCCTTCCACCAACATATCGGTACGTGAAAATTTCCCGTTTTTACAAAATGAATGATATATTTCACGAAAGTTACTTTAGTAAAACTCATATAATTATTTATTTATATTTTTTTTGTGAATTACGGAACTTGCTTGTGTTTATTTTTTTCTATTTTTTTTAATTTTCTCTCTAAAACAATAGTGCTAGGAGGACCTAATGCTAAAAGCATTATCTACTAGTCAAATCATACTGGGAGTGCTAAAAGATGGTGAGGCGTGCCTTACATACAAAGTCAATGAAGAATTAAAAATAAATATAAAAAAAATTGGGGATAATTTAGTCAAAATAATATATTATACTTCTCTACTAAAACATATTAAAAAAAACATAGTATCATATCATCATAAAAAATTATATCAAAAAACAAATGTGAGGGAATATGTATTTGGATTTAACGTAAGGGACCGTCCATTAATCTTGAGGCTTGAAAGGGGGGGAGGGGGTTTAGAAAAAATCACGAAATATCACAAAGGGGGAGGGGGGGGGGTGTTGTAAGATATCACGTGTATTTATTTTTTCGTCAAACGCGCGATTTGTAAACCGAAATTTAGACGTTATAGTAATTTGCAAAATTATCTACCAATATTTTTTTTTTCCAGACAGCTATCGGAAAACCACATCCACACAATCGAACGGGACGCCCTATCGGAACTAAACTCTTTGGAGCGACTGTAAGTACCTACCTACTTAACAGAGTAAGATTCTTATTTCAAATTCTCCAATCAAGTGTCCTACTGTCGTCGAATTTTCTGTACGCAGTAACTTTGTAGCGATGTGAAGGCCGAATCCGAAGCTTCTTATTTTAACAATAATATAAAGATCAATTTTACACACTCAGTGATATTTCCGTAATGATCTAAAGTTTTCCCTTTTCCTTCAATAAAGAATTACTTCCCATTGTCTTAGTTTTTAAATGAAAAACATGAATGTTGATTGCAGGAAATTGAGCAATAACCGACTCGGCCACTTGCCGGATGGGTTATTTGTCAGGTTGAGGCACCTGCAGAGACTGTGAGTAGTTGGTACGACCGGAGTGTCCCAGTGCTGTACTCACCCTGCGACACTGTGTTTTGTTGGTTTTGGAAGCAACGTGTTCAATTTTAATTCATAAATTAAAAATAAAACAACAACGAACGATTTTTAAATTAAAACATCTAATTAACTTATAAATAAAAGCATCTAAATTAAGAAAAAAAAACTTCCATTTATGAAGTGACATTGATTATATGTACTAAAATGTTCTATTTATAAAAATAGATTATTGAATGCTGAGAGAAAAACTAAATTTTCGTCTTGTCTTTCTTTCTAGTTATTTCATTTTATTAAAATATCTAAAGACGAAAACGAAAACTTCTAAAAACGGATCTGGTATAAATAAACATACAGACAAGTAAATTCAAAGAGCTCCAAAAACAACAAACCAGCAGTATCAATAACTAAGGTCCCCGGTGCCCTCATGCTTCATGGGTTCTCAATGTCTCTCTAATTTTGCTTTTCTGTACGCTTTCTGGTGTAACCGTGGGAGAGGTGAAAGAGGGGTATCATTATTAAAGGGGAGGGAGAATTAAACCGTAATGGAATCTGTCATTGCTTATGATTTTTTTTATTTCAAAAATATCAAGGTACAGCTTTTGATTCGATAGTACCTACTTACTTTTTGGCAGAAGACTACATTACAAAGTTACGTCCAATGTCAGTCATCCTATTTTTATATTTTTGGGTTCGTTTGGGACATTTTGTGCATTTAAAAACGTTTATTAGTAAAGATTAAGGCTTACCTTAGATAAATCATTTAAATATTAATTTAATTATGCTTACCTACTAATTATTTCTTCTCATTTAACCCCGGTTACACAGAAGGCCTTTCTCCTAAGCTAAGCTGCCCCGACAGGTTTACCCCTTCCATTGCTGTATATTACCCCCCCCCCCCCATTACCATCGCTGTGGTGCTAGGCTGACCCTTCATGGGCTTTTCATGGTGTCATTAGTGCTAAAACCCATAGGACTAAGGCCCCATTCGTAGAAAAACTGTATGACTCTACATTCTCCCATTTTCGTGGGTTTTTTGCTAGTGGTTGGTACTTCCGCGGGTTCGAATCTCAAGCGTGCACAAAACATCATTCCACTCGAAAATTAATGTGCGCATTACCATGTGCTTGGAACATTGGAAGGAAAGTATTGTGAGGAAACGGCATGGCTTAGAACCGAAAATCTCTGTAGACCCCGAGTCCCAGCAATGGGAACATTATGGGCTGCATTATGGTCACCCTGCGTAGGTTATAATTTGAGTTATGGTGGCCCGAAAAGGGCTTTGTAGTGTGGTGAATGGATTCAATCCGCCTCTATGGTTCCTTTCATACATGGCACATATCTTTGGATTTTTACTTCTAGATCATGAACGTTTCCTCACAATATTTTCCTTCAATAACAGCACGTAATATTGAACACATATTTTTTTCGGCTAGAACAATCATTTGGTGCGTGACCAGGATTTTAACCCACGACCAAAGGATTGAAAGTTGGTTTACCTCCCACAAGACCCACAGTATTATGCCTGGAAAGAAGATTGTGGAGTTCTACAGTTATCTTCCAATGGAGTTCAGGTTCAAATGAACCACGTTAAAATGGCTAGTGTGGTGACCTTGTACTGAGGTGATTGCCGCATTAGTGTTAAAGTTCCCACGTACACCTAATCGAACTTTGCGTCTGTATTACGTTTAATTTTTTTCTTATTCATTGTTTTAAAAATATAAAATACTGAGGACCTTGATATGTCTTGTTTTTAAATTAATAAAAACCAAGGTTTTTTTTTATACTACTTGGCAAGCAAACAAGCATACGGCCCACCTGATGGAAAGTTACCGTAGCCTATGGACGCCTGTAACACCAGAGGCATCACACGCGCGCTGCTGACCCTAACACGTAAAGATGAAAAGTCTCATGTGCCTGTAATTTCACCGGCGCCCGTACCCTTCAAATCGAAACACAGCAATGCGAGCACTACTGCGGACGAACTCTTTCACAAGAAGTTCTACTACTAGCAAAACTTCGTTCCGTCTGACTCTAATTTCCATTTAAATATAAAAAATACAAGTCAGATCTTCTTCAAATTTTGTAGATATCATCAAATAAGACATACAATATAAAATAGATGAACAAATATATAGTAACAATTCCGCTCCTCTCCAACGAAAACTCTGAAAGAATTCGACACGTGTTTCGCCTCTCAACGAAGCATCCTCAGGAAACAGTAGGCTCACTGCGTGCTAGAACGAAAAAGACACACTACTGCAAAAACTCCGCAGCCATGTTGCCTCTTCGAACGCCGAACAGAAAGTAAAAAAAAAAAGAAAGTAAGTCATATTAAGAAGAGAAAGTCTGGTCTTTCTGTTCGGCGTTCGAAGAGGCAACATGGCTGCGGAGTTTTTGCAGTATTGTGTCTTTTTCGTTCTAGCACGCAGTGAGCCTACTGTTTCCTGAGGATGCTTCGTTGAGAGGCGAAACACGTGTCGAATTCTTTCAGAGTTTTTGTTGGAGAGGAGCGGAATTGTTACTATATATTTGTTCGTCTATTTTATATTGTAGAATGGATTTCCGCAAAGTCACGCTTGTATCAATTAATTATCAAATAAGACATATCAAGGTCCTCAGAGTTTAAGATTTTTAAAACATTAAACTATAATATATCTAGATACATTATAAGCGTAATTCAACCGAAAACTTCGACTTGTACGTGGGAACAATGGTCATTTGAATCCAGTCTAAGCTTCTGTTATAATTGTCTAATTTTCCAGACTTAAGCTAAACTTAGGTTAAATCTAATAAAAAAAGCTAGATATAAGATTAAAACTTAGAAACTAAGTGTAGTTGTGGCCGTTCACTGGACGAGACCTCCCCCATTTAATACAATAGAGGAATTCAAAAAAAACAAAAAAAAAAAAAAGTTAATTGTATGTTATTGTAGGTATTTATTGTGGTTTAATAAAAAAATAGCCCGTTTAATTGAACGAGTGAAGCGAGTTCTCTGAGTCAAGTTGGAAGAATCGGCGTTTGTATGTATGTATGTATGTATGTATGTATGTATGTATGTATGTATGTTTGTCCGATGAAAACTTCCAAACCGTTAATTTGATCTTCATGAAATTTGGTATGGGGGTAGATAGTATTGGTACAATTTGTAGGTAAGGTTATGAGCTATATCGGTCAGGGGGTTGCTGAGATATTGGGGTCCAAGAGGGGGTAAAAAAAATAAAAGTGAGACAGTCAGATAAAGTGGGGTGTCTTATGAAAGCGCTTTAGCTGGACATTTCAAAACTGTTTTTAATAAGTATTTAAACTTAGTAGTTTCCGAGATATTACGGAAAATAAAAAACGCAAAAATCAAAAATTCTAGGGTACTTCCAGCAGTCCCAGAATGCTGAAATTTGGTATGCATGTGGCTTTTGTGTCACAACTACAGGAAAAAGAACTGAAATTGAAGAAATTAGAAACCTGAACCATAAAAAAAACAATAACCAATATAACATCCATTGTTGACCCCCCATTCCTAGGAATTTGAATGAAATTGGAGTTCTATGATTTCGTCAAAAGGACGTTATCAATTAATTCGTCAAGTACTTTAAATACTAACAGGTATGTAGTATTTACGCCCTGTTGCTTAGTCCTATTCAAAGGCTATTTCGATGATGTGTAGAAAAATTACCTATAGAGGTTAATTTTTTTCTCAGTAAGTAAATGTTTTTAGAAATCTGTTAGAAGGGTAAAAAAAATATCTCGAAGATACTTCAAGTTATAACTTTTGAAACTATCATGGTTATTAACATAATTATCACTAGAAACGGGATATTTACCATGATTTTTGAGTTTTGTTGATTGCCGATATTTCGGCACAACTCAAAAATCATGGTAAATATCCCGTTTCTAGTGATAATTATACTTCAAGTTCTCTGGTAATGCTCAAAATTATTATTTAAGTATATTTTTTTTTCTACGGGGAGAAGTCGAACATTGTGGATTTTTTCTTTGTAATGTCCATTTTAGCGTAGAAAACGTAAATCTTTAAAAATTAGGTAGCAAAACTACAACTAGATGCCACTGCTTAATTAAAAAAATCTTTATTTTTTTGCTTCACAAAATCTCTCTCATGTTACAAAAATTGACTCTGTAGTTTTAGATTTCTGATGGATTATCCATACAAACATACTTACATAGCCGATAAATACCAAAACCCTTTCTTAATTAGTCGGGCTGATAAAGATGTCATCGCGAGGTCTCAGTTCGGGGCGAACCACTAGTATCTTAGTGGGGACGAACGCTACTAAAACATTCCCTTTTGCCCCTTCCGGGACGAGCGGGAATAACCCGAATTTTCCATAATCACCACGCTTGTCAGGATTGGTGATCGCAGTATTGGTGTGTTGCTTATCCCTGGTGTGATCCCTGAGTTGACTTTTACGACATCCATGGGAGGAGATGGAGGGGCCTGCTCGTAAGCCGGAAATACTATGTTAAGCTATTTATTAGGTGCAGTTGATAAAATTAAATGGATTACAGTCGCTGTCAGAAGTAGCTGAACAACCCTAGAGTCCTTAACCTTAGACAGGGTGGTTATTCGCCATGACCTAAGAGATTCCTTGCCAATAACGTGTGACATCATAACGTGCTCTAAAACGTGGTTCCTAAACGCGTTATTTTGACAATTCGTAACCGCCCCTTCGCGTTTATGAAATCTGACATTGGCATATAGAATACGATTTATCGATGATTCCACACAGATATCGTAACGAGCCCGCGTTATGTTACGTTTGGTCATAGCGAATAAGGGGGCAGGTCACACTCAAAATTACATTTGCAACCAATATGCTCTTATCAACTGGCTCTACAGTCTACACCCTACGATCAAAAGCATCTCAAACTCATACATATAACACCCAACAGACATGACATGACATAACAATTGTAACTTGAGTCCTTATAGCTTTATTTAGACACCTAAGTTGCTCACCTACTTCTGAAGATGAGGATATTATACTTCATTATTAGATGTCCATCTAACCACGTGTCCATCCCTGCCGGATGCTTCTTAATAAACGGATTACTATACAAAGCGACATTTTTATTGAACTCTACGTGACCGCACATCTAGGGTAGGGATTAGTCGATAGTTCCATTCCAACTTTATCGATATTGTATAAAAGTATGAATGGAAAACGTGCGCGCTGTTTCATTTGCGCGATTTCATTTCTGCTTTTAAAGGTTTAAAGCTGTGATTCATGTGACAGTTACGCATACTGCTGCGTATTTTAGTAAACAAATAGGTACTTTATTTATGTCAATGTCAAAACGTAATGTTCTATGAACGTGTTCGAGTATTTTGTAGGTATTTGTAATGTAGAAAGTGTTTTACAAAGGTCTGACCGCATTAGAGCGGCGCTGCTTAGGGCTGCACGCCACGGTACAATGCGTCAAAATATTATTTGAATGATTTTGTGGGGTGCATGTCGCATCAGAGCGGCGCTGCAGTGGAACTCCATGAAATTTTGTACACATTATTAGTACACTAATATTAAGATCCGTGGCGGGTCAGTTTTTTAAAATTCGTTTTTATTAATGTTTGATTTGCTAACCGTATTATTTTATAAGAAACTAATTCACCACAGTTCTAGATATTAGTTGACTGATCATGTGTACAATGTTTCATGGAGTTTAAAGAAATAAGTTTTTGATGAAAAAAAATATTTTTCAAAACAAGCTTTTATTATATTAGTGATTGGAACCGTGAGCTGATCAAAATGAGCCCAAACAGGCTACTGTTAATCATCGAAAAGTTCCGTTCTCTCGTTCGTACATTCCATCTCCATCATCAGATCAGCAAGGCGATTCTAAAACGTCGGAAACGGAAAAAATCCGGGCGGTCCGACGCACGGCGGGTGAGGTGGGGGAAGAAGTCGCTCATCGCTGAGTGCGTGGCGACTCGAACGCGGGCAGACGCGTGAGGGCAAACGTCATTGATGGTTGTGTCCGTTTTGCGAATTTTCAAGGCACTAGAAATTTGTTAAAAACGCATTGTACTTAAAGTAATATACGCCCAAGGTTAGGCAAGTAACTAAATAGGCAAGTATTGCATTTTTTAAGTATAATAAACATAATAACTAGTGGTTCGCCCCGAACTGAGACCTCGCGATGACACCTTTATCAGCCCGACTACTTAAATGTAAGACATTTCCATAATTTCCATTTTTTTTTAATTTTCACTTCGAGGTAATTTCTTGCACATCATCGAAATAACTTTTGAATAGCACTAAGCAACGGGGCTTTCATACCACCAAAGACAAGTAACTTGTCTCTGATACTACATAAGTACCTGTTACGAATTAATTGGTAACGTCCTTTTGACGAAATCTTAGAACTCCAACGTCATTCAAATTCCTAGAAATGGGAGGTCAACAACGGATATTATATTGGTTTATTGTTTTATAGGGTACATGTCTCGAAATTCTTCAATTTCAGACTTTTCCCTGTAGTTGTGATACAAAAGCCTCAAGCATACCAAATTTCAGCATTGTGGGATTGCTGGAAATACCCTAGAATTTTCGATTTTTACGTTTTTTATTTTCCCTAATATCTCGGAAATTACTAAGTTTAAATACTTATCAAAAACAGTTTTGAAATGTCCAACCAAAGCGCTTTCATTAGACACCCCACTTGATCTGACTGTCTCACTTTTATTTTTTTTACCCCCTCTTGGACCCCAATACCTCAGCAACCCCCTGGCGGACATAGCTCATAACCTTACCTACAAATTGTACCAATACTATCTACCCCCATACCAAATTTCATGAAGATCGGATTAACGGTTTGGAAGTTTTCATCGGACAAACATACATACATACATACATACATACATACATACATACATACATACATACATACATACATACATACATACATACATACAAACACCGATTCTTCCAACTTGACTCAGAGAACTCGCTTCGCTCGTTCAATAACTACCGTAATGTATTTTCTGGAAGTGTAGAAATAGAACGTACTAAGAAATTTATTATGCCGCTAAAATTATTTATGTGATAATTTCATAATGTTAGTTCTTTTCTACGCCACGCTAATACATATAAGCTACTCGAAGTACTAATCCTGCACAGACGAATTCGCGGGCATCAGCTAGTATTGTATATTAATGAGTTTTACTCGAGAAAATTGTTTTAGTTACTTACCACATCGAAATGAATAACTAACGAATCCGATCGGAAACGTTTCCGACGTTTTACAATCGCCCTGCAACTCGCTGTCAGCATAATATTGTATTGTCATCGTAACTTGACAGGTATGCAAAAGTGCAGCTCAATCGGTTAGGTGGAACTGGTTCAAAACTCAGAAGTTTTTAAAACAATTGACACAGACGTATGGTGTAGTGTAACATGGATTTTGTATGGAGCTGCCGATAAGCTCCCTTAGCGTACACTTTGCGAACTTAAATTTGAGCCTATTCATTTTTATTTTTACTTATTTGGAAAACAAACAGCGTATGAACAAGAATGGTCACAGTCAATATAGAAACGCATTTGCTTAACAGTTTTCACTTATAGTTCTGTAAAATAAAGTTATCCTAAATAAGGTGATATCAATAAAGTACCTTCATATTAGAGTATACTGTGTAAAAATTAATAACAAAAAAAAACAGCTCTGTAGTACAAAAAGTCACACGGTAATATACGGTCAACAATCTGCACCAATCGGGCGCGTGCCAATTAAATCGATATCAAATCTATCGATATAGTCCCATCCCTACATGCGTACGCGCCGAATCTTAGTCTATATACGATGACAGATCATGATATATGTGTATGTGAATACTGTAAGTCAGGATGTATATTGTCGCTCTAGTTTCTCTGATGTTGTAAGGACTCTTATAGCCCTAGCGGTGGTTGGTATGGCTTTGACGTGAAAATAGCAGGTTCGGGTTTTTTAACATAACATACATAGTCACATACGTAGTCATGATCCCACACTAGGATTCCCTGTGTCATGGGTGTCAGGAACTACGAGTACCATGGTACCATAACACCCAGAACCGGAACAAATATTTGCAGATCACATAAACATTTGTCCCGCAGCGGGAATCGAACTCGCAATCTCTCGCATCTTAGCCACTTTCTATGACGTAGCGAGAGGCCTCTAGATACAAATGTAGTTTGCTCCTATCTTGGATATTATCTGATTAAACTCCATGAAATTTTGGAAACATGATAAATTTGAATACACTAATATCTAGACCCATGGTTTATCTGGATATTAATCTCTAGATTGTGTCTACATAACTTTTCACGAAAAACCGACTTCCGCCATTGAATTCGGCTATCTGCATGTTTTTATTTGCTAAAGGTCTACAAAACAATAACTTGTTGCTGAAAATACCAAAATCGCTATATGTACGCCTATAATATTTGAGGAGTACCCACAATAACTCATGGATTCCATCATCAGAACCAATTTTGAAAAAAGACCAATCTGGAAGTATATTCTATCATTTTTTAACCGACTTCCCAAAAAGGAGGAGGTTCTCAATTCGGTTGTATTTTTTTTTTTTTTTTTTTTTTTAAATGTGTGTTACCCCATATCTCCGGCATTTATGAACCGATTTGGAAAATTCTTTTTTTATTTGATTAGATATACTTCCAGATTGGTCCCATTTTTTTCAGAATCCAGTTCTGATGATGGGATCCATGAGGAATTGAGGGAACTCCTCAAATATTATAGGCATACATATGGCGATTTTGATATTTTCAGCAAGACACCAAGCATTTGCATTCAGAAAGTATCATAATCCTTTCACCACAATGGTTCTTTCATAAAAAAAAATTCATCCAAAATTTTTTAGTCGTATAACAATGGCGGAAGTCGGTTTTTTAAATGAAAAGTTATGTTTATACTAGTCAAATCAGAATCAATTCAAAATCGTCTTATAAACTAAAATTACTCCTGTTCCAACGCGACCAAGCCCTAGAAGAATCAGGCAACAAACTCTGCTTGGCTTACATAAATGGTCCGTCTTACCACTAGGTGAGAAGCGCCTGTGCGGTGCCTCGGAGCAAGGAGTTGCTGATACATAGTAAACGAGAACTTAAAAACCTTAGGAAGGTATTCAAAAGTAAATAAACATCAGCAAAAATATACTTGACAAGCAAACAAGCTTACAGTAGTTACCGTAGCCTATGGACACCTGCAACACCAAAAGCATTTCACGCGCGCTGCCGAATAAAAAGTAGTAGTACTTAGTAGAAAGAATGATATCTTATTTTAAATTGTGTTTAATTACTAATGAGGGATTTTCACGGCCGTTTCAAATAAATAAATAATAAATAAATAATGCTGGACATTTCACACAACATTATCTAGCCCCAAGCTAAGCAGAGCTTGTGTTATGGCAACTAGATAACTGATATACGTAATATAATACATTACATAGATAGATATTTTTATTATACGTAGAAAATACCCAGAACACCCGGAACAATTATCTGCCGATCGCACAAATATTTGTTCCGAGGCGGGGATCGAACCCGCAACCTCCTGCGTCGCAGGCGAACCTTCGCCCACCGCGCCACAGAGGTCGTCAAAGCATGCTTTCAGCGTTGAAAATAGATGGCGCTGCTCTGTACCTAGCTGTCAAGTGTCAAAATAAAGTTAAATGTCAACAACAACAACGTGGATATATTTTCGTTTCGTGGTATTTATTTTTGCTTACTTCTAAACACACCACGAAATCAATATCACACACTTGAGAAGCAGACACAAACAGAATATAATGACTAATAGCCACAGATTAGTTAGATAATAGCTTAGTACGCGTCCACCACAGATAATACATTTGACAATCTTGTCAGCTAGAGTTGAGTCAGCGCCATCTATCGAACCAAATTGAACTACTTTTTTGTTTTTTGATCGAAGTTGAAAAGCCCTCATCAAACAAATCTTCACTACACACAGCTAGCTCTATTGGATACCGGCCCTTATATCCAACTACCAGTGAAGCCATAAAACAAAGTTACGGCTTTATTTTTCTTTAGTACCTTTTAGCTATTTTCATAGCTTATTTCAAGTATTAAAATACCCTATTAACTTCAAATAAACACCGAGTTAAGCTTCCACGCATTAAACATGAAACTGCACATTGGCTTGTATAAAGGAGTTCTCAATAGACTGGTGTAAAGGACCCAAGTTTGAAGAAAGCCGAGTCTACGCATGGCTGCACGTAAATGGAAGTTGGAGACTGTACACTGCAGGACAAAATAACAACATACTTAAATATAAAAATAACTTACTTAATTACAGAATGAATAATACTGATGAAAGAACATACAAGATTTACAAAACACATTATGAGACAGTTGAGCTATCTAAAGACCATACACCACGTTCTTTACTATTCTCCTGCTGACGTTTCAGCGTTCGTTTCAGTAGGAGAATAGTAAGGTACGTTGTGTATAGAAGTTTTTTTTAAATGTTACCAAGCCACAATTTTTTTTATTCTATTATATAAAAACCGTTGCAAACGATCTAAAGATCAACTGATCCACATCAGGACCTACGGAAGCGTCCTCAAACGCTGGCTGCATCGCCGTGCCAAATAGTTACAAGCTAGCTTTCGGTTCACGCGTCGCTCCGACTAGAAGCCCTGAAATAGTTTTTAAAACGTGAAGGACCCTGGTCCCGTTGTCTCGACCCCGAAAGACTCAAATATGTAAGCTCTTTCGAGACTTAAATAATATGCTCCTTTTGAGATCGCTTTTGTCACCATTTTGACAGGCATACAGACGGACAACAAAATGATCCCATAGGGATTATTAGGGGTTTTTGCCTGTTGAGGTATGTATATGTATACGGAGCCCAAAAAACAGTCAGTTTCAAATAACACAAAAAAACATGAAATTGCTATCATAGCGTTGATTGGTTGAATAACAGCGTCTAATACTAATTTTAAATTTTTCGTTTTTACGAGCACATTTTATGAAAATACTGTTACATTAAGTAGTTGATTCAACCAAGCATTTATTTGCCAATGATTTAGCGTGCTGTACTAGCCTATATTCAGCCTGAACAACGCTAGCGACGGTTCTCTAGTTGGTTGTTTCTCTAGTTTTTAGTTTGTTTTAATTTTATGTAATTTCGTTTGTTTCATGTTTTGTATCGGCATTGTATGCCTTTCTTTTTGTGTCAAATAAAAGTTTTCTTTTTTTCTTTACTTTCTGTGCTCGCGAGTGTATTCCTCTTTTATCGCGAGTTAGAACGCGCGGCTGACTCTCAAAGCGGGAAAATCTTTCTGAATAGTGAGAGTAGCTTACTGTAGCTACTTACTTACGTAGGTATGGTTTAAAGATTTAAACTTCCTTTTTGTATCAGTAATTTTAACCCCCATATACTTATGCTGATGTTTATTTACTTTTGACTACCTTCCTAAGGTTTTTAAGTTCTCATTTACTATGTATCAGCAACTCCTTGCTCCGAGGCACCACACAGGCGCTTCTCACCTAGTGGTAAGACGGACCATTTATGTAAGCCAAGCCGTGTTTGTTGCCTGATTCTTCTAGGCTTGGTCGCGTTGGAACAGGAGTAATTTAAGTTTATTGAACGAGCGAAGCGAGTTCTCTGAGTCAAGTTGGAAGAATCGGCGTTTGTATGTATGTGTGTATGTATGTATGTATGTATGTTTGTCCGATGAAAACTTCCAAACCGTTAATCCGGTCCGATCTTCATGAAATTTGGTATGGGGGTAGATAGTATTGGTACAATTTGTAGGTAAGGTTATGAGCTATATCGGTCAGGGGGTTGCTGAGATATTGGGGTCCAAGAGGGGGTAAAAAAAATAAAAGTGAGACAGTCTGATCAAGTGGGGTGTCTAATGAAAGCGCTTTAGTTGGACATTTCAAAACTGTTTTTAATAAGTATTTAAACTTAGTAGTTTCCGAGATATTAGGGAAAATAAAAAACGCAAAAATCAAAAATTCTAGGGTACTTCCAGCAGTCCCACAATGCTGAAATTTGGTATGCTTGTGGCTTTTGTGTCACAACTACAGGGAAAAGTCTGAAATTGAAGAAATTAGAAACCTGAACCATAAAAAACAATAACCAATATAACATCCATTGTTGACCTCCCATTTCTAAGAATATGAATGACGTTGGAGTTCTATGTTTTCGTCAAAAGGACGTCATCAATTAATTCGTCAAGTACTTTAAATACTAACAGGTATGTAGTATTTACGCCCTGTTGCTTAGTCCTATTCAAAGGCTATTTCGATGATGTGTATAATAATTACCTATAGAGGTTACATTTTTTTCTCAGTAAATGTTTTTAGAAATCGGTTAGAAGGGTGAAGAAAGTAAAATATGCAAAAAAATATCTCGAAGATACTTCAAGTTCTCTGGTAATGCTGAAATTTATTATTTAAGTATATTTTGTTCCACGGGGAGAAGTCGAAAATTGAGGATTTTTTCTTTGTAATATGCATTTTTAGAGTAGAGAACTTAAATCTTTAAAAATTAGGTAGCAAAACTACAGCTAGATGGCACTGCTTAATTAAAAAAAACTTTTATTTTGCTTCACATTTCTTTCATGTTAGAGAAATTGACTCGATAGTTTTAGATTTCTGATGGATCATCCATACAAACAAAGTCAAAGTCAAAAAGAACTTTATTCATTGAAATCACAAGGATCATTTTGAATCGTCTTATAACATACTTAACATACTTACATAGCCGTTAAATACAAAACCCTTTCCTCCCCTCTTAAATTAGTCGGGCTGATAAAGGTGTCATCGCGAGGTCTCAGTTCGGGGCGAACCACTAGTATAAGACGATTCAAAATGATCCTTGTGATTTGAATCCTACTAATATTATAAACGCGAAAGTTTGTGAGTATGGATGTTTGTTACTCTTTCACGTAAAAACCACTGAATGGATTTGAGTGAAATTTGGAATGGAGATACTTTACGCCCTGGATTAACACATAGGCTACTTTTCATCATCATCATCATCATCAATTTTCGTCATTATTCACGCGGGTGAAACCGCGGGGCGCAACTAGTAAAAAATATTTTGATTTGATTTAACTTTTTGCTATGGGGGTAACCGATAAAAATGTCTTCTTCATCAGCCGGTAGACATCCATTGATGGATGAACCCCATAGCATGCATAGCGTACAGCCCAATAGCGTGCAATGGAAGGATTTGCCGCATAACCACCATGCTTGGCAGGCGGATTGGTGATCGCAGTTTGGTGATATGCACCAGGGATGGTACGAAGGTTCGCATTCGCGAATGATTCGCTGATGATTGATGATGGTTGATGATTGACGACCTCTGTGGCGCGGCGGGCGAAGGTTCGCCTGCGACGCAGGATGTTGCGGGTTCGATTCCCGCCTCGGAACAAATATTTGTACAATATGCAGATATTTTTGTTCAGGGTGTTCTGGGTATTTTTCTATGTATAATAAAAGATATCTATCTATGTAATGCTATTGTATTAAGTATATCAGTTACCTAGTACCCATAACACAAGCTTTGCTTAGCTTGGGGCTAGATAATGTTGTGTGAAATGTCCAGCATTTTTTTTTATTCGCATCATTTTAAACTCTCGCATTTTTTTTTTGCATGTGCGAGTGTTGTGAGAAGTAATTAGAGATTGCCGCGTTCGACCAATAGGTAGCGTTTCTCAGTCACCGATTGATTGTAATTTGTTGAGGGCGTTAGATTTCAAAGATTGATGCAGCTAGTCGCACCACAATATACTCTAAAAGATCGTGATTTTTTAAACAACTTCCCAACAAAGGAGGAGGTTCTCAATTCGGTTGTATTTTTTTTTTTTTTTATGTTTGTTACCGCATGTCTCCGGCGTTTATGAACCGATTTGGAAAATTCTTTTTTTATTTGAATACTTCCAGATTGGTCCCATTTCAAAATCCAGTTCTGATGTTGGGATCCATGAGGAATTGAGGGAACTCCTCAAATATTGTAGGCATACATATGGCGATTTCGATATTTTCAGCAACAAACCAAGCATTTGCATTCAAAAAGTATCATAATCCTTTCACCACTATGGTTCTTTCATCATTTTTTGACGTGTCAACGTCTTATAAATCGATGGAGCCGGCTGCACGCTCGAAAAAACATGACTAATGCGTCGTTACCTCGTCATACGTCGTTACCTCGTCATGCGTCACCTCGCAAAACGCATGCGCTATATATGCTATATATATATATATGCGCATGCGATATATAGGCGCATGCGCGCGAGCGCGGAACGAGCGACAAAGAAGCACAATAACGACGTTGACACGTTGAACTATCGTCAGTAAACCGACTTTACAGACAACCGTTTTTTTTTCATCCAAATATTTAGTCGAATACAATGGCGGAAGTCGGTTTTTTAAATGAAAAGTTATAACCTTTAGGTTGTCCACATTGTAATAAAATTTCAAAATATGAATTGAAAGAACTCTGTAAGAAAGCTGGCATTTGAAACTATTTACACGAAAATATCACGCGAATTTTATCAACCCTCCTACTTTTCCTACTTTACCTGCTAAAAAAGGTCTCTAAAACTCCCTAAGGTACACTAAAAGGAATAAAAATAAAGTAGACTTCCCTAAGGGCATGTAATATGACATACAAACAGTACAGAACGCCGTTTTATTATTTGCTGGGATATTTTAATTTTCAGTAGAAAGGGCGGTGTTAAGAGCTAGGGTTGTCAAGGGGATGATATTAAGTTTTTTGTTGAAAAATATATTTTATCTACTCTCATACTGAAATATAAAGATTAAAAAACTTAAATCAAAACTAAAATGACAGTCTTTATGCACATGCCATCGAAATCAATTTAAAAAATTACATTAAGATCTTCAGCTCTTCTATGGACAACTGTATCATAATATAATTTTTTTTCCATTACGATACAACTTCCCTTGGACCAAGGAGTTTGCAATGCAGTTTTTCTATTCATAATCTGTGGACGCGGCGCAACACGCTCGCGCGTATGGATTTTGGCACAAAACGTTTACAAATAAATGCAAATTTAAGCTGTACATTGTCAAATTAGTTTTTGTTTTAAAAATTGTCTGATAACGCCAGTAGCGATACTGAAGAAAATTTTACATCACCGGACATTCTCGAAGCTGCAGCGAACAAATGAACCTCTTACCGGCGATATCTAGAAGGTATTACAACAAATGTTACCAAGACTTTAAAATATAATATTACCTATTTCATGAAATTAGATAAAGTAGTGTATGAAATTGCACATAATTTGGTCTTAAAACACTCGTGTGACTAGTGTTTTAAGAATCCTTATTATGCAACAGTTTCATAAACTACCTATTTCACAAGCTTTTATTAAATTAGTGACCGGAACCGTGAGCTGATCAAAATTAGCTAATTATATTTATTTTTTATATAACTTTGACAAAAACTCAATTTACGTAATAATATAAACGTTAAAATTATTCTGATTATCTATTTTTTTTGGGCAAATTTAGTAACCTTCTAACTGAACGTATATATTTTGCACTGGTATCCCCTATGTTTACAAAAAATGTCTAAGATTAAAAAAACAGAGTATAGGTAATCCATGGGTCTAAAGATTTTGACAACAAAACTTCCAAACCGTTAATCCGATCTTCATGAAATTTGGTATGGGGGTAGATAGTATTGGTACAATTTGTAGGTAAGGTTATGAGCTATATCGGTCAGGGGGTTGCTGAGATATTGGGGTCCAAGAGGGGGTAAAAAAAATAAAAGTGAGACAGTCTGATCAAGTGGGGTGTCTAATGAAAGCGCTTTAGTTGGACATTTCAAAACTGTTTTTAATAAGTATTTAAACTTAGTAGTTTCCGAGATATTAGGGAAAATAAAAAACGCAAAAATCAAAAATTCTAGGGTACTTCCAGCAGTCCCACAATGCTGAAATTTGGTATGCTTGTGGCTTTTGTGTCACAACTACAGGGAAAAGTCTGAAATTGAAGAAATTAGAAACCTGAACCATAAAAAACAATAACCAATATAACATCCATTGTTGACCTCCCATTTCTAAGAATATGAATGACGTTGGAGTTCTATGTTTTCGTCAAAAGGACGTCATCAATTAATTCGTCAAGTACTTTAAATACTAACAGGTATGTAGTATTTACGCCCTGTTGCTTAGTCCTATTCAAAGGCTATTTCGATGATGTGTATAATAATTACCTATAGAGGTTACATTTTTTTCTCAGTAAATGTTTTTAGAAATCGGTTAGAAGGGTGAAGAAAGTAAAATATGCAAAAAAATATCTCGAAGATACTTCAAGTTCTCTGGTAATGCTGAAATTTATTATTTAAGTATATTTTGTTCCACGGGGAGAAGTCGAAAATTGAGGATTTTTTCTTTGTAATATGCATTTTTAGAGTAGAGAACTTAAATCTTTAAAAATTAGGTAGCAAAACTACAGCTAGATGGCACTGCTTAATTAAAAAAAACTTTTATTTTGCTTCACATTTCTTTCATGTTAGAGAAATTGACTCGATAGTTTTAGATTTCTGATGGATCATCCATACAAACAAAGTCAAAGTCAAAAAGAACTTTATTCATTGAAATCACAAGGATCATTTTGAATCGTCTTATAACATACTTAACATACTTACATAGCCGTTAAATACAAAACCCTTTCCTCCCCTCTTAAATTAGTCGGGCTGATAAAGGTGTCATCGCGAGGTCTCAGTTCGGGGCGAACCACTAGTATAAGACGATTCAAAATGATCCTTGTGATTTGAATCCTACTAATATTATAAACGCGAAAGTTTGTGAGTATGGATGTTTGTTACTCTTTCACGTAAAAACCACTGAATGGATTTGAGTGAAATTTGGAATGGAGATACTTTACGCCCTGGATTAACACATAGGCTACTTTTCATCATCATCATCATCATCAATTTTCGTCATTATTCACGCGGGTGAAACCGCGGGGCGCAACTAGTAAAAAATATTTTGATTTGATTTAACTTTTTGCTATGGGGGTAACCGATAAAAATGTCTTCTTCATCAGCCGGTAGACATCCATTGATGGATGAACCCCATAGCATGCATAGCGTACAGCCCAATAGCGTGCAATGGAAGGATTTGCCGCATAACCACCATGCTTGGCAGGCGGATTGGTGATCGCAGTTTGGTGATATGCACCAGGGATGGTACGAAGGTTCGCATTCGCGAATGATTCGCTGATGATTGATGATGGTTGATGATTGACGACCTCTGTGGCGCGGCGGGCGAAGGTTCGCCTGCGACGCAGGATGTTGCGGGTTCGATTCCCGCCTCGGAACAAATATTTGTACAATATGCAGATATTTTTGTTCAGGGTGTTCTGGGTATTTTTCTATGTATAATAAAAGATATCTATCTATGTAATGCTATTGTATTAAGTATATCAGTTACCTAGTACCCATAACACAAGCTTTGCTTAGCTTGGGGCTAGATAATGTTGTGTGAAATGTCCAGCATTTTTTTTTATTCGCATCATTTTAAACTCTCGCATTTTTTTTTTGCATGTGCGAGTGTTGTGAGAAGTAATTAGAGATTGCCGCGTTCGACCAATAGGTAGCGTTTCTCAGTCACCGATTGATTGTAATTTGTTGAGGGCGTTAGATTTCAAAGATTGATGCAGCTAGTCGCACCACAATATACTCTAAAAGATCGTGATTTTTTAAACAACTTCCCAACAAAGGAGGAGGTTCTCAATTCGGTTGTATTTTTTTTTTTTTTTATGTTTGTTACCGCATGTCTCCGGCGTTTATGAACCGATTTGGAAAATTCTTTTTTTATTTGAATACTTCCAGATTGGTCCCATTTCAAAATCCAGTTCTGATGTTGGGATCCATGAGGAATTGAGGGAACTCCTCAAATATTGTAGGCATACATATGGCGATTTCGATATTTTCAGCAACAAACCAAGCATTTGCATTCAAAAAGTATCATAATCCTTTCACCACTATGGTTCTTTCATCATTTTTTGACGTGTCAACGTCTTATAAATCGATGGAGCCGGCTGCACGCTCGAAAAAACATGACTAATGCGTCGTTACCTCGTCATACGTCGTTACCTCGTCATGCGTCACCTCGCAAAACGCATGCGCTATATATGCTATATATATATATATGCGCATGCGATATATAGGCGCATGCGCGCGAGCGCGGAACGAGCGACAAAGAAGCACAATAACGACGTTGACACGTTGAACTATCGTCAGTAAACCGACTTTACAGACAACCGTTTTTTTTTCATCCAAATATTTAGTCGAATACAATGGCGGAAGTCGGTTTTTTAAATGAAAAGTTATAACCTTTAGGTTGTCCACATTGTAATAAAATTTCAAAATATGAATTGAAAGAACTCTGTAAGAAAGCTGGCATTTGAAACTATTTACACGAAAATATCACGCGAATTTTATCAACCCTCCTACTTTTCCTACTTTACCTGCTAAAAAAGGTCTCTAAAACTCCCTAAGGTACACTAAAAGGAATAAAAATAAAGTAGACTTCCCTAAGGGCATGTAATATGACATACAAACAGTACAGAACGCCGTTTTATTATTTGCTGGGATATTTTAATTTTCAGTAGAAAGGGCGGTGTTAAGAGCTAGGGTTGTCAAGGGGATGATATTAAGTTTTTTGTTGAAAAATATATTTTATCTACTCTCATACTGAAATATAAAGATTAAAAAACTTAAATCAAAACTAAAATGACAGTCTTTATGCACATGCCATCGAAATCAATTTAAAAAATTACATTAAGATCTTCAGCTCTTCTATGGACAACTGTATCATAATATAATTTTTTTTCCATTACGATACAACTTCCCTTGGACCAAGGAGTTTGCAATGCAGTTTTTCTATTCATAATCTGTGGACGCGGCGCAACACGCTCGCGCGTATGGATTTTGGCACAAAACGTTTACAAATAAATGCAAATTTAAGCTGTACATTGTCAAATTAGTTTTTGTTTTAAAAATTGTCTGATAACGCCAGTAGCGATACTGAAGAAAATTTTACATCACCGGACATTCTCGAAGCTGCAGCGAACAAATGAACCTCTTACCGGCGATATCTAGAAGGTATTACAACAAATGTTACCAAGACTTTAAAATATAATATTACCTATTTCATGAAATTAGATAAAGTAGTGTATGAAATTGCACATAATTTGGTCTTAAAACACTCGTGTGACTAGTGTTTTAAGAATCCTTATTATGCAACAGTTTCATAAACTACCTATTTCACAAGCTTTTATTAAATTAGTGACCGGAACCGTGAGCTGATCAAAATTAGCTAATTATATTTATTTTTTATATAACTTTGACAAAAACTCAATTTACGTAATAATATAAACGTTAAAATTATTCTGATTATCTATTTTTTTTGGGCAAATTTAGTAACCTTCTAACTGAACGTATATATTTTGCACTGGTATCCCCTATGTTTACAAAAAATGTCTAAGATTAAAAAAACAGAGTATAGGTAATCCATGGGTCTAAAGATTTTGACAACCCTACTCACTGCATACAATATGCACGGCGTTCCCTGAGGCTTCCAGAGCAAGACGGGCATATCCTAAAGCGAGACAGACACCTTGGGAATGCCAAAGGAATTTGCATGTCAATGGGCTGCTCAAATTCTATTGAAGAGTTTGATGAAAATGGAAAACCAATTTTCGTGTATTTACTATGAGTCATCTATGATGAATTTTAAATAAATAAATAAATGCTGGACATTTCACACAACATTATCTAGCCCCAAGCTAAGCAGAGCTTGTGTTATGGGTATGGTAACTGATATACTTAATACACTACATTACATAGATAGATATTTTTTATTATACATAGAAAAATACCCAGAACACCCTGAACCAATATCTGCAGATCGTACAAATATTTGTTCCGTAGCGGGAATCGAACCCGCAACCTCCTGCGTCGCAGGCGAACCTTCGCCCGCCGCGCCTCAGAGGTCGTCAAATGAATAGGTCTATATACCTATTCATTTGACGACCTCTGAGGCACACTATCAAAAGTAGGTGCGCAACTTGAACTCAAAATATGTAGAGTATGTTCAGGAAGAGACCCGTCGTGGGATTGGAGGGCGCTGCTGTGCCTACTTACCTTTTTTGTTAGCTGGCAAATACCATAGCGTGTCTGTTCAGTTTTGATCCTATTACGACTGCAACTATTTTAAATCAACTTCAAAAAAATAGGAGGTTCTCAATTCGACTGTATTTTTTTTTAACCGACTTCCCGAAAAAGGAGGAGGTTCTCAATTCGGCTGTATTTTAACCGACTTCACTAAAAGGAGGAGGTTCTCAATTCAGTTGTTTTTTTTTTTTTTTGTATGTTTGTTACCTCTTATCTCCGGCGTTTATGAACCGATTTGGAAAATTCTTTTTTTATTTGAATAGATAAACTTCCAGATTGGTCCCATTTTTTTCAGAATCCAGTTCTGATGATGGAATACATGAGGAATTGAGGGAACTCTTCAAATATTGTAAGCATACATATGGCGATTTTGATATTTTCAGCAAGACACCAAGCATTTGCATTCAGAAAGTATCATAATCCTTCCACCACAATGGTTCTTTCATAAAAAAAAAATCATCCAAAATTTTTTAGTCGTATACAATGGCGGAAGTCGGTTTTTTAAATGAAAAGTTATTGTATTTCGTTACGCCATTACTTCGCCAAATCAAAATTTATTTTTATGATTATTTTTTTGTTTTTGTCGAAATTGATTCTAGCGCTTTTTGAAAGAAATCGGTTATTGTTTTTCTCTAAAAAATCACTTATTTAGGTTATTCACCAACAAATAACAGGCGGTAAAACAATTGTTTAGTCTAACCAATGCTTTTTGACAGGTTTTTTCAAAGATTATCTGTCACCTTGACCAATGGTTAAAATTTAACAAGACATTTACTAACTAACAGTACAGTGAAATCGACTCTTAGTTTATGATTCAAATTGCCAACGGAAAGTAACCAGCTCCTAATTATGGTTTTAACAATATAGTTCACAATATAACTTTTGAAACTATCATGGTTATTAACATAATTATCACTAGAAACGGGATATTTACCATGATTTTTGAGTTTTGTTAAAAAAAAAAAAAAACTACTCTCAATTACTTCAGTTTATCCGTGATCATGGCGCATGAAACTGTGTCGAAATATCGGGAATCAACAAAACTCAAAAATCATGGTAAATATCCCGTTTCTAGTGATAATTATAGTTCACAATGTTAGTTCTTAATTTGACCACGACGGCTCTCTTTCTGAACAGTCTACTTACGAATCTCAAAAACTGCGAAGTCATATAAAAACAATAATGCATTAGAATCATTTCGCCAAAAGGATTTCTGTGTTCGCGTCGCGACATAAAAACTAACAGTCTAGGGGGAGAAATGGGGGTGAAAAATTGCCTTTAAATGGTGGCCGTAAAAAGGAGGGTAGAAATGAAACAAAGATTAACTGGAACCATATAAGTACGAAACTTACAAAGCTCTATACAATGTGTAACCAAAATACCCCCATAAGCCTGAGGGGAGGGTAATACACACGTCATGGCGAACAACTTTAGTTCTACGACATTATAAATTTCGAAGTTTTTCATTCATGAAATACCTCGTAAACTTTCCTCCAGAAATATACATAGCACTACATGGAGCTACCCTACTACAGCTGTTCATTTGATCTCTATGCGTGAACTCTGAATGCCGTAATAGGGCAGCCCCATGTTGTGAACATTTCTGGAGATGATTTTAAGAGGCATTTCATGAATTAAAAAAATCTAAATTCATAAAGACGTAGAACAAAAGTTGTTTGCCATAACGTGTGGAATACCCTCCCCTCGGGCTTATATAGGGGGGTATTTTGTAACACATTGTATATTTTCTCATTATAAACGTCGCAGGAAGTCGGTGGATGGAGGCGCCTCGAGACCGTTCGTCGTGGCATTCTAAGGGGGAGGCCTATATTCAGCAGTGCAGCTTCCAGAAGGTGCATTTAAACTTCCTATTCGAAGATTTAAACCCTACATAAAGATGAATCTAATTAAGAAAGCGTATTACACTTTTGATGACTATATCAATGATAAAGCCGCGTGGCCTGATGTCGCTCTGCACCTCGACTGCTAAAATGGAAATTTGCAATATCTGTACTTACCTATTTACATGTTTGTATTAGATTATTATTTATAAGTATAACAAGCGTAGCGTGTGCTGTCTTGCATATTTTTGCTGATGTTTATTTACTTTTGACTACCTTCCTAAGGTGTTTAAGTTCTCATTTACTATGTATCAGCAACTCCTTGCTCCGAGGCACCACACAGGCGCTTCTCACCTAGTGGTAAGACGGACCATTTATGTAAGCCAAGCCGAGTTTGTTGCCTGATTTTTCTAGGCTTGGTCGCGTTGGAACAGGAGTAATTTAATTTTATATAAGACGATTCAAAATGATCCTTGTGATTTCAATGAATAAAGTTCTTTTTGACTTTGACTTTGACAGTGGACTTCTTCAGGCTGATAATGATGATGATATATTTTCTCGACAGTTGCCAAAGGTTCCAACCCACTTGGGGCTTAGAACCTAAATAACGGATGACCTCGGTGGCGTAGCGGGCGCGTACCTAGCAGGCTGAGACGCAAGAGGTGCGGGTTCGATTCCCGCTGCGGGACAAATGTTTGCATGATCTGCAATTATTCATTCCGTTTTTGTGAGTTGTATAACAATAACATAAGCCAACAGTCACATATACGTAATCCTGATCCCATACTAGGATTCCCTATGTCGTGGGTATCAGGAACTACGATTACCATGTTACCATAAAACACCCAGACCCGGAACGACAATTTGCAGATATTACAAACATTTGTCCCGCAGCGGGAATCGAACCCGCACCTCTTGCGTCTCAGCCGGCTACACGCCCGCCGCGCCACGGAGGTCGTCAAAAGAACTTCAAAATAATTTGTGAAACAATATTGCCTTCGCGAGAGCTCATTAATCTCTAGTACTTCCGGTCGCGGCGAGGGCACTTCCGGCTGCGAAAGTTCGTTCAGTTGGCTCATTCAACGTCTGAACGCCTTCCGGGGCGGACGTGATTATTGAATCTTTCTTTGAGCGACGCAGAAATGTCGACTTTAAAAGGATAGCTTTGATACTGAAAACTCCTTTGCGAAACCATGAGAATTCCGTTTGAGGATAATTTCCAGTTTTCAAAGGATTGTTACTCCTTTTATTTTTAATATTAGCTGGTTTTAAGTTAACCCCTAGTTTAACCGCCACTTTTTTCCAGCGAGAAGCTTTTGCTCTGGCGGAAAATGGAAAATGGAAAAAAAACTGGCCACTTTCCATTTATTGAACGCAGAGGCTTGATTCATGGCTTGTACGGTAGGTAGGTCCAACACCAAGACACATACCAAAATCAAACAATAACACGCAACTGAACTGAATACAAAATTCAAAAGTTGCGTAGACTCGTATTTGGGCTGATCGGAACGGCAGCGTGGCCCAGTTGAGAGCTCAGGGTCATTTCCAAAACCAGAGTTTGGGCAGCGCGGCCCAGTTGAGAGCCAAGGGGGTCACGATATTTAATAAATTTTTCATAAAATATTACTACCTACTTAGATACCAAAACCAAAAAAGTTTTTGTTGAAAATTTTATTTTTCAAAACAAGCTTTTTTTAATTTAATTATTGGAACTGTGAGCTGATTAAAATGAGCCCAAACACTGCCAGGCTACTGTTAATCATCGAGGTGTTCCGTTATCCACCTTCCGTCTCCATCATCAGATCAGCTCGCCGTCACCATAATATTGCATTGTCATCTGAACTTGACTGGTATGAACAAACAGTTCAATCGGTTAAAGATAACTGAGGCCCAATTCTCTAATTTAATAACTTTTCATTTAAAAAACCGACTTCCGCCATTGTATTTGACAAAATATTTGGATGAAAAAAAAATGATGAAAGAACCATAGTGGTGAAAGGATTATGATACTTTTTGAATGCAAATGCTTGGTTTGTTGCTGAAAATATCAAAATCGCCATATGTATGCCTACAATATTTGAGGAGTTCCCTCAATTCCTCATGGATCCCATCATCAGAACTGGATTTTGAAAAAAATGGGACCAATCTGGAAGTATATCTATTCAAATAAAAAAAGAATTTTCCAAATCGGTTCATAAAAGCCGGAGATATGCGGTAACAAAAATAAAAAAAAAAATAAAAAAAAATACAACCGAATTGAGAACCTCCTCTTTTTTTGGGAAGTCGGTTAAAAAAAGCCCGCTACACATCTTCGCACCGCTCATCTACGCACCGTTTCACACCGTCGCTACGCATCTTCGCATCGCTCAGCTAACTAGCACATCTCTGGTGGAAACAATCACATCATTCCACAGCCTCGCTACTCATCCTCGCACCGTTCATCTACCTCGCATATGTTTTGTGGAAACGCAACCTTTTGATTCTGTGCAATATTCTCAGTTAAACCGGTTAATAGTTTCTACTCTAAGGAAAATGTCTGCCTAAACTTCTAATACGTAAGTAATTTTGAAAGGCAATCGATTGTCCTTGGCTTATATTACGTGACTCATTAGATATTCATAGCTGTGTGATTCATCGTATGTTTTTAAAAGGAAATACTTAATTACATATACCAACATTCACTCCTGGAATACTTAGGGATAGGCAGGGAAAGTCATGAAAAGGGTAGCATTTTGGTTATATGAGGATCGCCTGAAATATTACAATTTGCATACTCGTTCGTTTGTTGTAACACTGGTCCTTTCATGGGTGTTTTTCTCTATCTATATCTTATCTAGATATTACTTACCTAGCAGAAATAGTAAAGAACCTGCTACTTAAAGTAGGTTACTGTGCTTTTAAATCACTTAACTACATTTAAGTGCCTTAATGTGCCATCCACATTTCTCTATGATACAAATTTACATTCTCTTTGACAGTAATTTCACTAATTACTCGAGAGTGGCGCGTACCTAATTACCCGGAAGTGACGCCATCTTGTGCAACCGCGAAATGGCGGCCGGAAGTAGGTAACGTAATAGAGTAATTGACTTATACATTCATTGAGTGGTTTGTTGCAGTTTTTCAGCGTAAAATTTTTAGATGTCCACAATAAATAACATAACACCCAACATTTACATACGTAGTCTTGATCCCACACTAGGATTCCCTGTGCCGTGGGTACCAGGAACTACGAGTACCATGGTACCACAACACCCAGACCTGGAACAAAATATTTACAGGTCATACAAACATTTGTTCCGCAGCGGGAATAAAACCCGCACCTCTTGCATCTCAGCCGGCAACTTGCCCGCCGCGCCACAGAGGTCGTCAATTGATAGTATCTCATAGTATCTCATTAGCGACAAATGTCAATGAATGATTTGTAATGTAAAGGAGATGTTTCATCCTGGGCCTGCTCTAAGTACACTACACAGAAAGATATAAAAAAACAGGGGATTTTCATAAAAATACAATTATATTAATTTGAAGCATAATACAGCGGTACAAAAATGTTTATTTATGAGTTTTTTAATATGGTCACCCGATTTTTAGAGCAGCCATGACAGTCGAGTGACTTTGACAACTGACAGTTTTGTTGAGTGTCATTGACGTTCAACAAAACTGGTTCCTTGTGTGTGATTGCTCTCTTTGGCGAAGATAATCTTGAATGTACACTAACACGAAGCAATATTATGGAAAATAAACAATAACAAATGGTTTCTATGTTGCTTAGCTATATTTATGTATACTGTACATAGTGCAGGCCCAAGCTCCATACATTCATGAAATATATCCTTTATCTTATCTTATTGGTTCAATGACATTCTTAGACCACCTATCTTCTTCTAACCTGATGAAATTTTTTGAATAGAATAGAATAGAAAAAAGTTTATTTGCAACAAGACATAGATTTAACAAATAAAAGAAAAAAAGACGGTGAGTGTGGTGTGATACTTACTATCAGTTAAAATTTGTGTGTGTTTGGTCTCTTGATTCCCGCAAAATCAGTGTTCGATGTGTAAAAAACACTATACAATTTGAATTTCATGCCATGTTGCTAACATTCCAACGACGACTTTCGTCAGTTTTTACTGACTTTTAAATAGGTACCTATCTACCTAGCTAGCGAAGTTCTTTATTTCAAACTCTGAGCTTAAAAACTAGCCAGCCAACTACTGTGGCAAAGTGCCTCCTTTCGCGAAATCACTCAAAAACTCCATTCCCGCCATTGTTTCGGTGGCTTAGGTCGCCATTTTGTTTTCGAGAGGGATTGCAAATGGTGGATTACGGAAGCTCTTGAGAGCTTTCTGTTGTTTTAGTTACAAATTGAGGAAATTACGAATTGGACTCGTTATTTTCTTTAAACTGATGAATTGTGGATGGGAGATGGGATTTGGTTTTCGTTTTAAATTATATAAAATTGCGTTTTTAAGCTGTTTTTGTTAGAAAACTCTTAGCTTAAAGTAATTAACAATTTCAGTGGTCATTGACAGTTGTAATGAGGGGTTTACACGGGCGTTTCAAATCATGCTTTCAGCTTCGAAAATAGATGGCGCTGCTCTGTTACGTAGCTGTCAAGTGTCAAAATAAAGTTAAATGTCAACATCAACAACGTGGATATATTTCCGTTTCGTGGTATTTATTTTTGCTTACTTATAAAAACAAGATAAAAACACCACGAAATCACCAGCGCACTCTCAATAAGCAGACACAAACAGAATATCATGACTAATAGCCACAGATTAGTTAGATAATAGCTTAGACGCGTTAACCACAGATAATACATTTGACAATCTTGTCAGCTACAGTTGAGTCAGCGCCATCTATCGAACCAATTTGAACTACTTTTTTTTTAATCGAAGTTGAAAAGCCCTCATTGTGACCTTGTAGTTGCTGACAAAACTCGAAACACAGTAGCTGGTTAGGATATTTAATTTGCGTCTATTACCTATTTATAAATTTAAATATTTAACGAATCATCGGGTACCAATTTATCCGAAGAATGCCATCAATTATGAATTCTATTCAATGCGGTAATAGATCGTAACCTCATTGCACGATGACGGACTAAAGAGTTTATATGAATGGAGGTGGCATATTTAGAGCATAATCTTATTAACCTTATTTTTTTGACCTTTTGTTTTTTGACTTATATTATTGTTATTATTTCATTTTTGACAGTTTTTATATTTGTTTTATACTATTTGGCAAGCAAACAAGCTTACAGCCCACCTGATGGAAAGTAGTTACCGTAGCCTAGTGACGCTTGCGACACCAAAGGCATCACACGCGCGCTGCCGACACTGAGACATAAAGATGAAAAGTCTCATGTGCCTGTAATTTCACCGGCACCCGTACCCTTCAAACCGAAACACAAATGAAAAGTCACGTTATATTGGTTTTTATTTTTATTTTTTATTTACATCCTAGTATAAAAATTAAAATAGTTTTGGAGTGTATAGACAATCATAGTCCTTTCTTATGACACTCAACTTATTACTTATATTTATTATTTAAGTTTCACCTCGAAAGTTTCAATTATATAAGTTTCATCAACATTCATTGAAAAATACGACCTGTAAGCGAGTACGTACGTTACGTACATACCTACATACATCCGGACAGACGAAAGCAAATTCTACCAGTTATTGCAAGGACTCCGCTCGCTTCGCTTGCTCGGTCAATAAACAAAACTTAACATGATAATTAATAGAACAATGGGCGATCTTATCGCTTAGATAAAGAATATCGCGATTACTTTGATAATAATGATGGTGATGATGATGAAAAAAAAATGCCATATCCAAATCGTCTTTGCCTACGTTCATGTCCCTCGGGCGTAGTCGTGAAGTCGAGACTCCCAATTCGAGTACTATCAATTATTCAGCTGTTACGGATAGCTGGCAATTTTGGCCAGCCCTGCGAGCGATGGATTAGTATGGATCAGCGTTTCCCAAACTTTTTTTTCTATGTCCCGGCAATTTTTAGGGTTCAGTACTTCAAGTCACGGAAGCCTTCTGCTCTCGCCCAGAGCCCCAAATTCTTGTAATTGTTGAATATTTAACTTTTAAAACTATTTGGTTATGAACTATAATTATCACTAGAAACATGGTAAATATCCCGTTTCTAGTGATAATTATGTTGAATATTTGTCTTCTTCTGTTAATTGTGGCCTTTGAGGAAAGTCTCCTTAATTTTGTCAACGTCAAGTAGGTAGGTATCTAAAATATCTGAAGTTTTATCAAAATCAGTTCTGTTTAATTGTTCGGTTTTTGCGTGAAAGAGTAACAATCATCCATCCATCCATCCATCGTCCACACTAACTTTTACATTCATAATATTAGTGAGAAGATTAGTGAGAGAAATTTGTAATGGTTTGTATAAGTAGGTATCTTCACCTACTTATATGTATCTTAGTTTTTTGCATGTATATCACATATCTACCTAAATCAGTTTATTTACTAGACTCCTGGAAGAGACTAACCCACAACACAGGGAATCCTAGTGTGGGGGTTAGTAAATTACCTACTTACTTATGTATTATTACCTTCTGTTCTGGTTTAAAATTTTGTTTTATAGTGAGTACCTAGGGTACTACTTACAATAATATTAAGGTACCTATTACTTATTTACATGATTAAGTGTATGGATTCTGTGTTTTTTGGAAACAAACAAATGTTTGTAATTTGTTTATGTTATTGTTCGTAATGTCTACGCTTTCCTTTCTACCTGTCTGTTCTGTGTAGTCAAAGTCAAAGTCAAAAAGAACTTTATTCATTGAAATCACAAGGATCATTTTGAATCGTCTTATATAAAATTAAATTACTCCTGTTCCAACGCGACCAAGCCTAGAAGAATCAGGCAACAAACTCGGCTTGGCTTACATAAATGGTCCGTCTTACCACTAGGTGAGAAGCGCCTGTGTGGTGCCTCGGAGCAAGGAGTTGCTGATACATAGTAAATGAGAACTTAAAAACCTTAGGAAGGTAGTCAAAAGTAAATAAACATCAGCAAAAATATGCAAGACAGCACACGCTACGCTTGTTATACTTATAAATAATAATCTAATACAAACATGTAAATAGGTAAGTACAGATATTGCAAATTTCCATTTTAGCAGTCGAGGGGCAGAGCGACATCAGGCCACGCGGCTTTATCATTAATATAGTCATCAAGAGTGTAATCTCTCAGTGTATCTGTGTGATGTCGAATAAATGTAAGTTAGGTACTTATATCATTTAATTTAACTTGCTCACCTTATACTTAAACCCCTTATACTGTCGCTTAGTTACATAGAACATAAAAGGGCTCTAAAAAAAGCATGCTACGATACTTTCGTTAAAAAAGTTTTTTAATTAAGATAATGTGTCCTATCCACACTTTCACCTCATCTAGGGCTGGCGCTTGTTAATTTAATATTTAATAAGAGATCGCGTGCAAAACGCGAACATTGGTTTACGGCCCGCTTGAACCATTACAGTGCTGCTACACCGGTTACACAGTTGTACCAATAAGTTTTTACAACTGGGGAACAATCTAAGGATGCCAGACATGCGTGTGGGTTGGACCACGCATATAGTGTAGGGTTCAGTAGCCAAGTAACTTTTCTGAGTAGGTAGTTAGCCATAGCTGGGCACCGTTAATCAAATAGTTAACTTCGTTAATCGTTAATCCGCTACAAAAAAAGTTAGCTTCGTTAAACGTTAAAGCGTTACATTTAGGAAGAATTAACGCAAGTTAACGTTAATCGTTAATCCGTTAATATGTGTAAAATTGCATCTTTATATCGTTGCGTTAGTGAACTTATAAAACCTGTTGGTTAAGGTTCTGGAAGTTAACAGGTTAGGAACAAAACAAAATACTTGTATAACTCAAATGTGTAATTTAATCGTCGGGCATAAGGTGCATATTCCCCTTCATGAATATTAACATGTTGAAGTTCTCGTCTGAAAGCGAGGCTCGTTTTGGTGTTAAAATGTCTTTACCCATGGAAAAAAGACGTTCAACTGCAGCGCTTGAGGGTATAGCAGTATTGTATTTAATGAATAGATTTATGTATTATATTATTATCTATTCCCCGAGGAATGCAGCATCAATTATCAATACCCAAATGATCACTGACAGTCATTAATAATAACAACAAACATGAAACAAACAAACAAAACACTCGTCACTCTAAGCACCGGCGCTAAGTAATGAAATGATCAAACGAAACAAATCTCTTCGCAGTTTTCTTTCTCACTCGCAGGCGCCGGCAAAATATATCTAGTTTTGTTTTTGTTTCACTCGCTGTCACGCACCGCCCGGCACTTGTTGGTGCGGTGCGGTAACTATTAGGCATTGGATTAACGATTAACGGACTTCTGCATATTAACGGAAGTTAACGTGTCCGTTAATTTTTTTAAATGTTAACTTAAAAGTTAATCCGTTAATCAAAATGTTAACTTCGTTAATTAACGATTAACGGATTAACGAGTTAATGCCCAGCTATAGTAGTTACTGATACATCCTGTGGCTTAGATCCCTTGTACTAATAGATCCCTGATGCTTATAATTTGTTACTGATAGATTCTGTGACCAAGGGATCTTTTGATTGACCGAGCGAGCGAGGTCCTTGCAATAATGGCAACAATTTGCTTTTATCTCTCCGGATGTAAGTATGTTGTTACTCGCGTACAGATCGTATTTTTAACCGACTTCCCAAAAAGGAGGAGGTTCTCAATTCGGTTGTATTTTTTTTTTTTTTTTTTTTTTAATGTTTGTTACCGCATATCTCCGGCCTTTATGAACCGATTTGGAAAATTCTTTTTTTATTTGATTAGATATACTTCCAGATTGGTCCCATTTTTTTCAGAATCCAGTTCTGATGATGGGATCCATGAGGAATTGAGGGAACTCCTCAAATATTGTAGGCATACATATGGCGATTTTGATATTTTAAGCAAGACACCAAGCATTTGCATTCAGAAAGTATCATAATCCTTTCACCACTATGGTTCTTTCATCATTTTTTTCCATCCAAATATTTAGTCGAATACAATGGCGGAAGTCGGTTTTTTAAATGAAAAGTTATGATAAAGTTAGGTCAAGTCGTCAAAGTCTCAGTCAAGTCTTATGTTCTAGTAAATTGATGGCAGTTTACTAGAATGTTCGTGGACAATTTCCGCCCGTTTGAAAAGACACGCAATACACTTATATATAAATTCACTACCACGTGCTCTTTAAACAAGCTACACCGGTTAAAATGCCACCAAAATTACACGGTATAACTAAAACAAACACTAGACATTTAAATAAAATAAAAATGGACGACGTCTCGTTTCGATAAACCTGAGGAAAAAAACAGTTCAGAAAAAAGCATAGATTTAGATATTAAAGATACGCTTGACAGACAAAACAATATAGCAATGCCTCCTTAGAGAAAAATCAGCGCCATCTCTCGGATTACATTATAACTACGTTGAAATGAACACAAAAACCCGAACGCCATAACCTTTTTGTTTATTGGGAGTCCGGTTATTTACAACCAAGAAACTCGCACGCGTATCAATTAACATCCTAACAAAGTTATAGCGTTTTGCTTGTATGGCGTCTCTTTATTGAATTGGAGAGCGATCTACCAAGGAAATAAAATTGATTTCTGTAATTAGGGAAAAGTTAAAGTTCAACATACAAAATTTTGCCATACCGATGAGAAGAAATGCCATATTTTTTTAAGCTACACTTTGCAAAGTTGTTTCTGCAGCCTTTCACCACACAATACGGCATTTTGTGGCCGAAACGATCATACGTCACCGACTGATTATCGAGGGTATCACTCAACTGATTTTTGACACCTTTTTATTTGGCGGTTATCTAGCAAGCGTCCGCCGTGTCCTTAGTGTATGTCTATGGAAAAAAAGTCTCGTCTTCTTCTCAACAATCTTTTATACATTTCTGACACATGATACTGACATTTCAGGGATCTCAGCCGCAACGAGCTGACAGCTATCAGCCGGCGCACCTTCAGGGGCCTAACTGCGCTGAAGAGTCTCCACCTCGATGGAAACCAGCTTAAGTGTATAGATGAGAAGGCGTTGGAGAACTTGAAGAGTTTGGAAGTGCTGTAAGTAGCCAAACTTATTAGCCTCAGAAGGTCTCATTACGAAAGATGGTCTAAACTTGAGTTTGGCACGGCCGTTCCAAATCATGCTTTCAGCGTTGAAAATAGATGGCGTTGCTCTGTAACGTAGCAGTCAAGTGTCAAAATAAAGTGAAATGTCAACATCGACAACGTAGAAATAATTTTCATTTCGTGGTATTTATTTTTGCCTACTTCTAAAAACACCACGAAATTACTAGCGCACACTCAAGAAGCAATCACAAACAGAATATCATGATTAATAGCCACAGACTACTTAGATAATAGTTTTGTACGCGTGCACCACAGACAATCTTGATTGATACAGTTGAGTCAGCGCCATCTATCGAACCAATTTGAACGACTTTTTTCTTTTTATTTGAAGATGAAAAGCCCTCGTTGATGGTAATTTTACTTGTCAAATGTTAGTGACCGGCTGACTTTCAGTTAGGGAATAGGGGGGCAGGCCTACCAGCTTTGGTGTCATCATCATCATCACCATCCTGTTTACGTCTACTTCTGGTCGAGGCCTCCCTCATTGAATACAATAGGGGATTTGTCATAATCACCACGCTTGGCAGGCGGATTGGTGATTGCAGTTTGGTGTTGAGGGAGGTCACCAGTAGCTTATTTAGAACGCCGTTTTGAACGCGGGTGAAGTTTACTTCTAACTTGGCTATTATTTCTTCAAACTCCATGAATCTTTGTACACAATGATCAGTACACTAATATCTAGACCCGTGCTAAGTCCGGCCTAAGAATATACTCCTCTGTCTCATCCCGTCTGCCAATGAGGGCTTTTCATCTTTGATTTTAAAAAAAAGTAATTCAAATTGATTCGATAGATGGCGCTGACTCAATTCAAGCTGTCAAGATTTCCAAATGTATTATCTGGTGCACGCGTAATAAGCTATTATCTAACTTGTCTCTGCTATTAGTCATGATATTCTGTTTGTGTTTGCTTCTTGAGTGTGTGCTAGTGATTTCGTGGTGTTTTAAGAAGTACTTAGGCAAATATAAATTCCACGAAACGATTATGGGAAGTTTTCAGGAAGGCAATTAAAAAGAAAAAATAGTTCTTAAAATTCCGGTAGATGGCGGTGACTCGACATGGTTGTGTCTTCTGAAGTTTTTGCAAAAGCACTACAGAGAACAAATTTTCTTTGTTTTCTCTTTTTTTCCTCCAAGTTTCGCATTGCGATTCCGAAGCTCGTTTTTCAAGTCTACTTTACTGAGTAAACTTTACGTAGTTACTTTACTTCACCAACGAACAGCATGAGTGAGTGAAGTCAGTGACACTGACAGTTGGTGGCTGACCGACAAAATTTAGACAACCATATCTGGACTGCGCCATCTATGCATGGATTTAGAACTATTTTCTTTCAGCTGTCAGAAAACTTCCCATTATATCTACGTTGTTGTTGTTGTTGTTGACATTTCACTTTATTTTGACACTTGACAGCTAAGTACAGAGCAGCGCCATCTATTTTCAACGCTGAAAGCATGATTTAAAGTGGCCTTTAAAACCCCTCATTTGGATGTTTATAGCAACCCCCCTTGAATTCTATGGGGGAGACCTCGTCTAATAGTGGACGTCTAAATGATGACAATCATAACATAACATAACATACCTACATAACACCCAACAGTCACATACGTAGCCATGATCCCACACTAGGATTCCCTGTATCGTGGGTATCAGGAACTACCGAGTATCATGGTATCATAACACCCAGACCAGCAGGAACAAATATTTGCAGATCATACTAACATTTGTCCTGCAGCAGGAATCGAAACCGCAAACTCTCGCATCTGAGCGGGATACTCGCCCTCTGCGCCACAGAGGTCGTCATATATCAAAACATCTTCAGTTATCTTTTGTTATTGTATAACTTCTTGTGAAAGCTTTCGTCCGGGGAAGTACTACCATCGTACCTATTTCTGCCGCCAAGCAGTAGCGTTCGCATTGCTGTGTTTCGGTTTGAAGGTGCCGGTGAAATTACAGGCACATGAGACTTTTCATCTTTATGTCTCAGGATCGGCAGCGCGCGTGTAATGCCTCTGGTGTTGCAGGTGCCCATAGGCTACGGTAACTGCTTTCCATCAGGTGGGCCGTATGATTGTTTGCTTGCCAAGTAGAATAAAAAAAACAAATCTTTTTTTTTCAGCACTTTGAACAACAATAACTTAACCTACCTGGCTCTGGAACCGGTGGCTGTCACCAGATTGAGCACATTGCGTCTCACGGACAACCCTGTGGTGTGCGACTGCCGCATGGCCAGATTGGCTGCTGCTACCAAGTCTGCTGGGATCCAGGGGGTCGGAGCAAGGTATAATGATGGAGAGCAACCTTTGGAGCAGAGGCCCAAGCACGAATACCACGTTACCGAGACGAAACTCATGAAAATCAACTTGCAAAGATTTCAAAGCATCTTAATGTCATTGGCCAATATTTGACATTAGCGATCGTCTCGCTAGCGTCTCGATAACGTTATACAGGGCGTAAAAAGACTGCTCCCGAAAACTGAAACAGTGCATTCAGACGAAAATATTTAAGCTGAAAAAACACGAAAAAAAAATGCTCACTTTTGGTCCGCTTTTTTCGTGTTTTCTTTATAAATATCCATAAAATATCGTTAAAGGAACACAAAAACCTATTTTCCATCTAAAAACACGTTATTATAATAACGTGTAAAAAAGCAATGAAAACCACTTGAAAAATATCGGCCCTACTAAGGGTCGATCAGCTAACCGGGAGCGTTGAACTCGCGCGTCCCGAAATAAATGCGTACATTGCTGGCTGACAAATACGATACTAAACGAAAAAAAAGTTCTCTGGTAAGAGTCACCTCTCAGGCGAAAGCTATTTCATCAACCAACTTCACAAAAAGGAGGAGTTTCTCAATTCTGTTATATTTTTTTTTATTTTTTTTATTCTCCTTTTTTTTTATTTATTACCTCATATCTCCGGCGTTTATGAACCGATTTCGAAAATTCTTTTTTATTTGAATAGATATACTTTCAGGTTAGTTCAGAATCCAGTTCTGATGATGGAATCCACGAGGAATTGGGGGAACTCCTCAAATATTATTGGCATACATATGGCGATTTTGATATTTTACGATTTTTTTTTTTTTTTTTTTGATTTTTTTTTTTTGCTCACGGTTCCGGTCACTAATTTAATAAAAGCTTGTTATGAAAAATACATTTTTCAAAAAACTTTTTGATTTCAGATGCCAAGCTCCTGCGGCATTGCGAGGTGCTCTCCTGACCGACCTGGAGGTCCATGAGCTGATCTGCAGTGGTAAGATGAACAAACAAATAGGTAGCTACAAAAAAACCGCTGAAGTATAAAAATGTTGTAGAGGAAGGCCAAATCCAAATCTATACCAAGATATCTATTAGGTATATATTAAGATTTATAGTATATATATTATATACTATAATATATATACTAATATATAATATATAACCAATTAGTATATTTTCAAAGTCATCAAAGTCTAACTTTTGTCACGTTATCTTTCAGGTCCAGTGACTTCGACCCCCGGGGAATGCTCTGCGGAGCCGCGCTGTCCGCCCCCTTGCCGCTGTACTCCTGAGGGGACTGTCGACTGCCGGGAGAAGCTGCTGTCAGAGTTACCAGCCACTATCCCTCACAGAGCCACAGAGATGTATGTATTACGGCTAGGCGGCTGCATAAATAAACCTTACTTAACTTAAATTTTTAGTTTATTTTTAGTAAGTTGTTAGTAATTTGTTAGTAGTAGAACTTCTTGTGAAAGAGTTCGTCCGGGGAAGACCACCGTACCTATTTCTGTCGCCAAGCAGTAGTGTTCGCATTGTTGTGTTTCGGTTTGAAGGGTACGGGTGCCGGTGAAATTACAGGCACATGAGACTTTTCATCTTTGTGTCTCAGGGTCGGCAGCGCGCGTGTGATGCCTCTGGTGTTACAGGCGTTCATAGGCTACGATAACTGCTTTCCATCTGGTGGGACGTAGGCTTGTCTGCTTGCCAAATAGCATAAAAAAAATGTAAAGCCGGGTCTGTTGCACCGAATTGTCTAACAAAACATGTTAGCAAAACATGTTATTGCTTGTAAAACACCAAAATATGGTTCAGCGGACACAGCTTTATAGTTTTTTTGAAAACAATACACTACTTAAATCTACACTACGGATCGACTTCACGTACATTACTTAAGTATCCGTTACGCTTAAGAGTGCGCTCCGAAAATATAATACTCATATATGCGTATGATTCGCCTTTTAGACGCAAATACTAAGATTAAAAATAATAAGATTAAATAATAGATAGATAATATTAGATTTTAATAATAATAAGATTGAATATCGCACGACCGTATCTTGCACAGAAGTAGTCTCAAATCTTGTTCAATTTATTATGAGAATACTAATTAGTCTAGGTCAATTTTGGTTTGGTCACGGATAATAAACTATATGCTCCTTCGGTGAGTACTTATTTTGGATATGTGACAGAAGTTATCTCCCAGAAATTTCAATAAAAAATGCAAAAAGGCATAACTTTAAAAAAAAACAATTGTGTTTTTGGCTTGATCACGGAACGGATCGAAAAAGGTTTGAAAAGTCACGTTTTTCAGTTAATATATTGATGTGATATCTGTTTTACTCATAATAACTAGGCCAATCAGCATTATATGTTCGGAGCGCACCCTTAAGTTAAGTAAGCTTTATTTGTACGGCTGTAAGGAAACATACAGGGACTATTGAGTGGCTTTATTACTTAAAATGTATACTGAGAACTGATTTCACGAGCTGTAATTGTTTTTTTTAAAGACATTAGTTAAGTATTTATTACGCATAATTTAAGTAAGGTTTATTCGTGCGGCCATTAGTGTCACAAGTCTAAGCTTTCTGTAAGTAGATCTTAACAGGAAATAATTTATACAAATATTGTTGTCTCTTTCCAGCCGCCTCGAACAAAATGAAATAACCGAAGTAGGTACAGGCGCGTTCTCAGCTGTGAAGAGAGTAGCAAGAATCGACCTCTCCAACAACAAGATAATCAAGCTAGCTGCTGACGCGTTCACTGGACTGACGCATCTGACGTCACTGTAAGTACTGAGAGCTGATTCTTGTCCACATAAATAGAACGTACTTCGCGGTGACTAAGTCAAAGCCATACTTTGAAATCGTCTCTGTCACTGTCACACAAATGTTAAAACACGCGTATTAGAGAGAGACAGGGATGATTTCAAAGTAAGGCTTAGACTTAGTCACCGTGAAGTGCGTTCTATTTATCTGGACCTTAGTAATGACGCACTTGACGTCACAAACTGACGCTTTTGAAGCCACTTAAAGTAAGTACAGATAGCGAAGCTTATTGGCTACTAATAATATATACAACCATTCATATTATAATAATATCTTATCCTACTAATATTATAAACGCGAAAGTTTGTAAGTATGGATGGATGGATGTTTGTTACTCTTTCACGTAAAAACTACTGAATGGATTTTAATGAAACTTTACAATAATATAGCTTATACATCAGAATAACACATAGGCTAATTTATAAAGATATTGTGTGAATTGTCCATAATATGACGATAAGTGTCAAGTAAGTAGGAAAAAATCTACCACCTGCGAGCTATTCTGGCGTGCCCAAAACCGCTAGAGTTACACATATGTAATGTATGATGGAAATGTTTATCTTAAATAGTCCTACAAAAAAGCCCGCCACAGTATATATAGGTTATATTCTTTTCTACGCCACGCTAATATAAGCTACTCGAAATACCTGCGCAGACTAAGTCGCGGGCACCAGCTAGTATGATATAATATAATAATATGAATGGTTGGTTCATAATAATTGAAATGATTCAAATTGTGTTTTTTTTTGTATATTCGTTTATTTCCTAAAAAAATTTTTATTATTTTTTTTTAATTTTAATGTTCCTTTTTCAGAGTACTGTATGGAAATAAAATTAAAGATCTTCCTTCAGGGATCTTCCACGGACTGGCATCGTTACAGCTTCTGTGAGTATTATGTTGCGGGTTTGATTCCCGCTAAGGAACAAATATTTATACAATCTGCAGATTTTTGTTCAGGGTGTTCTGGGTATTTTCTATGTATAATAAAAAAATAGCTATCTATGTAATGTATTGTATTAAGTATATCAGTTATCTAGTACCCATAACACAAGCTCTAATTAGCTTGGGGCTAGATAATGTTGTGTGAAATGTCCAGCATTTATTTATTTATTTATGTAGAGCCTTTGTAGAGTACAGAAAAAAATTACAATTGTGAACCACTACGATCTCCGTGGCAAAGCAGGCTAGTAGTCGTCCGAGATGCGAGAGGTGCGGGTTCGATTCCTGCTGCAGGACAAATGTTTGTATGATCTGCAAATATTAGTACCGTGTCTACCGTGTGGTACCATGGTACGCGTAGTTCCTGATACCCACGACACAGGGAATCCTAGTGTGGGATCATGACTATGTATGTGACTGTTGGGTGTTATGGTATGTTATGTTTTTTACACATTATATTGTTTTTTCAGATTGTTGAATTCAAACGAAATAACATGTGTCCGAAAAGACACCTTCAGAGATTTGGAGAACTTAAAACTATTGTAAGTACTTACCAAAGATAAAGATAAAAAAAGATAAAAATATTTAACTAAAAAAAACCTCTAAATATTAAACTTTTTTATATTCAACTGATCACGTTATAACACTCGATGGACTAAGGACATTATTAAGATCGCAGGAAATTCGGTGGATGGAGGCGGCCCGAGACTGTTCATGGTGGCATTCTATGAGAACTATGTCCAGCAGTGGGCTTCTACTGTCCGTTGATAATGATGACGATGGGATTTCATTAAAAATTATCTCATATATTAAACTAAACTTCGGAACCCCATAATAATACACCCCCACGTGTTTTAAATAATAATTTTAATAAAATGGTACTTGTTTAGAAGTTGGCTAAAAGTTATAAATACCTAGGTATCGTTTTTCAGGTCACTCTACGACAACAATATAAGATCACTCCCCAATGGAACCTTCGACGCTTTGACGGGAATCCAGACATTGTAAGTCACATGAATCCTATCACCACATATTAGCGGCTCGTAATTATACACGCTAAAGTCTTACATCTATGTTAGTCAATGCATTCAGCCGCATGCAGTCGTACAAATATATAAATGTCAAATTAATTGAGAATTTACATTTTAAAAAACCCTCAGTCTGTAATAGTACTTTATGGTACAAGTGTGTAATGTTAGTGATTACCGCATAGGCGCCATTGAGACCCGAGCCGTAAGGGTCTTAAGAGAGCCGAGGACGGTAAATCATTAATACACACGTGTATCATACGACGTTTTTCAACACACTTGTGAAGAAAATAACTATAATTTTAACAGTGAAAACGATTTGTGAAAAAATTTTCGCTATGGCGGGAAACATTAATCAGTTTTCCTATGCGCGTGCATCTTACAATGGCGATCGACCATAGACTAAAGGAATGAAGTTTCTTTTTTTTTGTTTTCCGTGGATAGCGTTTTAGCCACGTACAAAATGGGGAATTTAAAGTTTTCTTAATACAGAGAAAACAAAAGTTATATTTGAGTGAAAGTTTTATTTATTAAACACGTACAAGTTGAAATTATCTATTTAAATACGAAGTTGCATGAAATGAGCAAGCAATAGATACATTAATTTATTTGTTCTATTGAACACGATCTTTTTTGTATCGAAACTTTTTTAAGAACAAAGCAACTCAACCAATAAATTAAAAAGAAAAACTCATAACTCACTTGTGAATAATAGCAATGAAAAGGTCACAGTTTGATTACAAGTGTAATTATGTGCCTAATTGCGGTGAAATTAGAGCCAGTTTATGAGCAAGTATGTTGAAAAAACAGTTATCTAATAATTAATTGATTCAAGCGTGACTTTGCGGAAATCCATTCTACAATATAAAATAGACGAACAAATATATAGTAACAATTACGCTCCTCTCCAACGAAAACTCTGAAAGAATTCGACACGTCGTGTTTCGCCTCTCAACGAAGCATCCTCAGGAAACAGTAGGCTCACTGCGTGCTAGAACGACAAAGACACACTACTGCAAAAACTCCGCAGCCATGTTGCCTCTTCGAACGCCGAACAGAAAGAGAGACTTCCAAGGACTTCAAGGAGGACTTTTGGAATTGTTACTATATATTTGTTCGTCTATTTTATATTGTAGTTATCTAATAGCCATTGAGTTAGTCTCTTTTTAAATATATTTCCATCTAATACTTCCAGTTCTTCAGGTAACTTATTATATATTTTTATACTATACCCTGATTTTTAATTTCAGTAAATTTTTCAATCAAATGTCAAGATATGCCACTGTGTGGTGTGTGTATAAGTGTCATGTATGTGTGTCATATGTGAATTTACACGTATGTTACACAATCATGACACTTATACTCACAGTGGCACATCTTGACATTTGTTTGTTTACAAAAATTGTCTGAAGTTAAAAATCAGGGTATAGATATTAGTGTACGGATCATGTGTACCAATTTTCATGGAGTTTGAAGAAGTAATAGCCAAAATAGAAGCAAACTTCGTTCGCGTCCTACCGGTCCTTAAGGTTACCGCTTAACACCGTGGACTGCTACTGTCGTCATTTACTAAAAAAAAACCCTATTCCATAGGCATCTAGGCCGCAATCCGTTTTCCTGCGACTGCTCACTTCGCTGGCTGGCAGCTTACCTTCGGAAGAACCCCATCGAGACCTCAGGGGCTAAGTGCGAATCGCCCAAGAGGATGAGCAGGAAGAGAATTGACGCTTTGAGAGAAGAGAACTTCAAGTGCAAACGTGAGTAATCTAAATCCCACTTGACCGCATTCGCATAATTTAAAACACTCGCATTTGCATCAAAGCGTTGCGAATGTTTTGCGAGTGCGAGTTTTGTTTTACAGCTGTGAGAAGTATTCATAATATTCATATTCATATTATTTATTGCAATTATTATGTTACATGGTGAGGTCTTAAAGTTAAAAATGGTAAATACATAATGACCCTTAAGTTTAGGTTATAACAATATTTGGAGTGGAAGCGGGCCGAAGCTTGAAAAAAACAATAAATAATAACTTTTCATTTAAAAAATCGACTTCCGCCATTGTATTCGACTAAATATTTGGATGAAAAATTATGAAAGAACCATAGTGGTGAAAGGATTATGATACTTTTTGAATGCAAATGCTTGGTTTGTTGCTGAAAATATCAAAATCGCCATATGTATGCCTACAATATTTGAGGAGTTCCCTCAATTCCTCATGGATCCCATCATCAGAACTGGATTCTGAAAAAATGGGACCAATCTGGCAGTATATCTATTCAAATAAAAAAAGAATTTTCCAAATCGGTTCATAAACGCCGGAGATATGAGGTAACAAACATAAAAAAAAAAAAAATACAACCGAATTGAGAACCTCCTCCTTTTTTGGGAAGTCAGTTAAAAAGCTAGCTGTTCGTACTGTGTTGTGAATTAAATTAAATTACAACGCATGCAGCGTATCTTAGAAGTCATAAGAGAGTGCCGCGTTCGACCAACAGGCGTTTCTCAGTCACCGATTGATTTTAATTTGTTGAGGGCTTTGGATTTCGAAGATTGATGCGGCTAGTCGCACCAATAATATATTCTAAAAGGGCGTAATTTTTTTACCGAGCATGTCTGTCAAAATTTGCAAATTTTCATGGGCAAAAGCGCGGCTTAATTGCTATTTCTGAAATATAATTAAAATTCTTTTAAAATTTGACTACTAATTCTACAAAACTGTAATATTTCTTATTGATACCGTAATCAGAATGATGTTTAAACCTAAACTAAGTGTTTTTTTAATGCCAATGCAGAACACTCGCATTCGCACATTCACATCCCAAAACACTCGCATTCGCACATTCACATCCCAAAACACTCGTATTCGCATCCGCATTCACCACTATCTAAATTAAATTCGCTTTTAACTTTTCAGCTGGCGAAGAAACTCCAAACGCGTGCGGCGAGTCCGCGTTCTGTCCAGTAGCGTGCAGTTGCGAATACGGCGCGCGCGCTGTTAGCGTGCAATGCCCTCGTGCGTCACTCGGACAAGTGCCAAGAGACCTGCCTTTGAATACTCTAGCATTGTAAGTAACTAATAATAAGTTTAATAATTAAATATAATAATTTTTAATTGTTGAAAAATGGATTTTTCAAAACAAGCTTTTGTTAAATTCTTTATCGAAACCTGATCAAAATGAGCCCAAACACTGCCAGGCTACTGCTAATCATCGAGGAGTTCCGTTGTCCACCTTCCGTCTCCATCATCAGATCAGCTCACCTTCACCATAATATTGTATTGTCATCTGAATTTGACAAGTATGCAAAATTTCAGCTCAATCGGTTTAAGATAACTGATTTAAAATTAATATGCAAGATTCCACCCGGACAAACATACATACATAATACATACATTGCAAGTTAAATAAAATTTGTATGGGACCATCTCTGAAGTACGACCTACCAAACAAAAAAGGAATCATAAAAATGTACAAAAAAAAACATACCTACAGTTGAATTGGGAATCTCCTCCTTTTTTTGAAGTCGGTTAAGAAGAAGATCAGCTTGACTCTCGGCGAAGGTCTCCTCCAGAGACTTCCACTCTTCCCTGTCTTGGGTTAATCGCCGCCATCTTGGTCCTGCCAATTCCCTCAGGTTCAGAGAGCTGATTCTAAGTTTTTGGCACACAATTAACACGGAGTTATGGTCTAGTGTAGCAAGGATTTTGTATTGCGACACCAATGAGCGCTTCTAGCGTACACTCTGTGAACCTCATTTTCCATACAAAAATCCGTTTTACACCACACCATATACTACTACCATATTGGCAATGGTGATTATTTTTAACCGACTTCCCAAAAAAGGAGGAGGTTATCAATTCGGTTGTATTTTTTTTTTTTATAATATATCATATAATATAGCATATCTCCGGCGTTTATGAACCGATTTGGAAAATTCTTTTTTTATTTGAATAGATATACTTCCAGATTGGTCCCATTTTTTTCAGAATCCAGTTCTGATGATGGAATCCATGAGGAATCGAGGGAAATCCTCAAATATTGTAGGCAAACATATGGCGATTTCGATATTTTCAGCAACAAACCAAGCATTTAAATTCAAAAAGTATCATAATCCTTTCACCACTATGGTTCTTTCATTATTTTTTTTCATCCAAATATTTAGTAGAATGCAATGGCGGAAGTCGGTTTTTTAAATGAAAAGTTATTTTTATGATTTAGCACTGTTCAAAACTTTTGAAAAGAGGAAGATAGGGATAAGTTCTATTCCCCATAAACAATCAGATCCAGACCTTCAGAGGATGGGAAATAGCATCCACCTGAGTACGCAACAACAATCCGCAAGGATTGTGAATCCCCCCTCGCATTCTATGGGGGAGGCTTCGTCCAGCAGAGCACGCCAGAAAAAGTACCTAAACTAGTTGATTCAGTAAAAATATACCTATTGCGACCGTAGTAAGATGTTGGCCTAGCTGGTCCTTCATAACTGATACACTACTATCCGGATCGAAAGACCAGACAATACATTGCAACTGCACACTACGTTGTACTACAATATCATGTTTTTCTTAGGATTATGCCAGATAACACTCTCGGACAGATAAAGTCGGATGGACTCTTCGGTCGGCTGCCGGATCTGACCAAGCTGGACTTCAGAAATAATGGTAAGAACTAAGTATCTTAATTTATTATACTTGCTAAGTAAGTATACAGGGCGTGAAAAGACTACTCCCGAAAACTGAAACAGTGCATTCAGACCATAATTCTGAAAATATGTATTTAAGCTGAAAAAACACGGAAAAAAATGCTCACTTTGTGGCCGCTTTTTTCGTGTTTTCTTTATAAATACCCATAAAATATCGTTAAAGGAACACAAATCCCTAATTTACATCATTAAAAACATGTTAATAAATAAAATCGTCAAAAAAAGCAATGAAAACCACATAAGAAATATTGGCGCTAAAGTCGATCAGCTGACCGGGAGCGTTGAACTCGCGCGACCGGAATAAATGCGTACATTGCTGGCTGACAAATACGATACGAAACGAAAAAAAAGTTTTCTCCGGTATGAATCACCTCTCAGGCGAAAGCTATTTTATATAGCTATGATATAGGTAGCTTTACCGGTACCTTCAGTATTCGGAAGCCGTCCTTTTACACGCTGTATAATAAGTAAGAGCATAGCAACAGCAAGTTGAAGTGGCAATGGGCAGGTCATATAACTCGCAGAACTGACAACCGTTGGGGAATATTTATTTTCATCCCATCTATTCGAAAAGGACGTCTTGGTGAGGCCGCGAAAATATAATGCTGATTTGCCTAGTTATTGTGAGTAAACTAGATATCACATCAATATAATAACTTAAATACGTGATTTTTCAAACTTTTTTCTATCCGTCATCAAGCCCAGAAACACAATTAGCAGATATTTATTCGATACTTTATTTTTTTGAAAGTTATGCCTTTAAACTAGATTTTTTGAAATGTCTACGAAACAACTTCAGTCACATATCCAAAATAAGCACTCACCGAAGGAAAATATAGTTTATTATCCGTGACCGAACCAAAATTTACCTAGCCTAATTAGTATTCTCATAATAAATTAAATAAGATTTGAGACTTACGTCCTTTACTTCTGTGCAAGATACGGGCAAACACCAAGTGCGATATTCAATCTTATTGCGTTAGTATTTGCGTCTAAAAGGCGATTCATACGAGGCTCCTCCTCAGTACCGCGCCGTGCGCCAGAGTGGGAGGACGTTACGCTCGCTCGCTTATCGATTTGGTACTATCTTACGAGTATTTACTACCTTGTACAAACAATGGGAAACAAGGACAATAAGAAAATCGTCCACAAAAGAAAGAAAACTATTCGTTTGAAAAACAGTGCAAGAATTATAAGAGAGGCAAAGAAGTTAGTACCTACCTATTTACCAGTAATCACTTACAAGTATCTAGCTACTAGGAGGTAGGTAGGCAGAGTAGGCATGCACCGAGTATGTAGGTAGGTTAGTATCTAGCTACCTTTACCTTTTCTTTTCTTTGACGACCTCTTTGGCGCAACGGCGAGTACCCGGCTGAGATGCAAGAGGCTGCGGGTTTGATTCCCGCTGCGGGACAAATGTTTGTATGAACTGCAAATATTTGTTCTGAGTTTGGGTGCTGGGGCCATGGTACTCTTAGTACACCCCAAGGTGTTGCCTGGTCAAAATAATTTTCCCCATTTTTAGGGTAATTTAAAAAAAGTTGCAAAATGAAAATTCTTATTATACAGAACCATTTCGAGAACCCCAAAATGACGCCTCATGGAAATAATTTTCCCCATTTTTAGGGTAATTTCCAAAAAGTTGGAAAATCAAAATTTTGATTACACAGAATCGTTTCCAGTACAAGAGGTGTCGTATGTACCAAATAATTTTCCCCATTTTTAGGGTAATTTCCAAAAAGTTGGAAAATCAAAATGTTGACTATACAGAATCGTTTCCAGTACCCAGAGGTGTCGTATGGACAAAATAATTTCCCCCATTTTTAGGGTGTTTTAAAAAAAGTTGGAAAATCAAAATTTTGACTACACAGAATCGTTTCCAGTACCCACAGATGTCGTATGGACAAAATAATTTTCCCCATTTTTAGGGTAATTTAAAAAAAGTTGGAAAATCAAAATTTTGATTACACAGAATCGTTTCCAGTACAAGAGGTGTCGTATGTACCAAATAATTTTCCCCATTTTTAGGGTAATTTACAAAAAGTTGGAAAATCAAAATGTTGACTATACAGAATCGTTTCCAGTACCCAGAGGTGTCGTATGGACAAAATAAATTCCCCCATATTTAGGGTGTTTTAAAAAAAGTTGGAAAATCAAAATTTTTACTATACAGAATCGTTTCCAGTACCCACAGATGTCGTATGGACAAAATAATTTTCCCCATTTTTAGGGTAATTTAAAAAAAGTTGGAAAATAAAATTTTCGATTACACAGAATCGTTTCCAGTACAAGAGGCGTCGTATGTACCAAATAATTTTCCCCATTTTTAGGGTAATTTCCAAAAAGTTGAAAAATCAAAATGTTGACTATACAGAATCGTTTCCAGTACAAGAGGTGTCGTATGGACAAAATAATTTTCCCCATTTTTAGGGTGTTTTAAAAAAAGTTGGAAAATCAAAATTTTGAATACACAGAATCGTTTCCAGTACCCAGAAGTGCTTGGTAATACCAATCAGACTGTTTGTTGATATACACCTTTTAAAATACACACATTCTTAAATTTCCATTTGTTAGTGACCAATGTATAAATAATATAATAATAATTTCAAATTATTTATTTATTTATAATAAATAATTAATTTGATATTACCCTAAAAATAGGGAAAATTATTTCCATGAGGCAACATTTTGGGGTACTCGAAATGGTTCTGTATGATCAGAATTTTGATTTTCCAACTTTTTAGAAATTACCCTAAAAATTGGGAAAATTATTTTGACCAGGCAACACCTTGGTATGCTTGAAATGGTTCAGCATCATCAGAATGTTTATATTGCAACTTTTTGGAAATTACCCTAAAAATGGGGAAAATTATTTCCATGAGGCAACACCTTGGGGTGCTTGAAATGGTTCTGCATCATCAGAATTTGGATTTTGCAACTTTTTGGAAAGTACCCTAAAAATGGGGAAAATTATTTTGTCCATACGACGCCTCTTGTACTGGAAACGATTCTGTGTAATCAAAATTTTTATTTTCCAACTTTTTTAAAATTACCCTAAAAATGGGGAAAATTATTTTGTCCATACGACATCTGTGGGGACTGGAAACGATTCTGTATAGTCAAAATTTAGATTTTCCAACTTTTTTTAAAGTACCCTAAAAATGGTGGAAATTATTTTGTCCATACGACACCTCTGGATACTGGAAACGATTCTGTATAGTCAACATTTTGATTTTCCAATTTTTTGGAAATTACCCTAAAAATGGGGAAAATTATTTGGTTCATACGACACCTCTTGTATTGGAAACGATTCTGTGTAATCAAAATTTTTTTTTTCCATCTTTTTGGAAAGTACCCTAAAAATGGGGAAAATTCGTTTTTTCATACGACACCTCTGGGTACTGCAAACGGTTCTGTGTGATCATAATTTTGATTTGCCAACGGACGCTACTACGTTATATCAGCTCGCCGTCACCATTATATTGTATTGTCATTGGAACTTGGCAAGTATGCAAAATTTCACCTCAATCATATAACGGGAGCTGGGTCAAATTATCAAATGGAACATTCGAGCTGTACATACATAAGCTTATAATTTGGTAAGTATCTACTCTTAGTGGAAAATACAATTTTCAAACTTTTTTACAAACAAACCTGCTAACTAACGAAAAAACGGTTGTCTGTAAAGTCGGTTTACTGACGATAGTTCAACGTGTCAACGTCGTTATTGTGCTTCTTTGTCGCTCGTTCCGCGCTCGCGCGCATGCGGCGTTAGCGCATGCGCATAGCGCATGCGTTTTGCGAGGTGACGCATGACGAGGTAACGACGTATGACGAGGTAACGACGCATTAGTCATGTTTTTTGACGTGTTAACGTCTTATAAATCGATGGAGCCGGCTGCACGCTCGAAAAAACATGACTAATGCGTCGTTACCTCGTCATACGTCGTTACCTCGTCATGCGTCACCTCGCAAAACGCATGCGCATGCGCTATATATGCTATATATATATATATATGCGCATGCGATATATATATATGCGCATGCGCTAACGCCGCATGCGCGACGCGCATGCGCTATATATGCGCATAGCGCATGCGATATATATATATATATATATGCGCATGCGCTAACGCCGCATGCGCGCGAGCGCGGAACGAGCGACAAAGAAGCACAATAACGACGTTGACACGTTGAACTATCGTCAGTAAACCGACTTTACAGACAACCGTTTTTTCGAGCGTGCAGCCGGCTCCATCGATTTATAAGACGTTGACACGTCAAAAGCAATCACGTATAAATAAGTAATAAAACCACCATCATTTACAACAATATTTATTTTTGTATCTAAAAAAATATAAGTTGAAGAAGTCTCCATTGTGTCTATGTTCGCTCCCCAACATCAAGTATAAAAATTTTGGATGTTTAGACGACGCGCGAGTTTCCGTATCTGGGAGGCGGGGCTCAATGGGCGGAGTTAGCGTGGGATTTTTTTTCGAAAAGCATCGTCTTAAGTGCACCCAAAGGTGGTGTTTTCTGTATGAAACTTCTATAAGAGCGCCACAATTATCTTTGCCGCGCACTTTTTGATTTTGGAACATCTTAGTGTTCGAACACAAATATTGTTTGAATAAATATTGGCTGGTATACGACGGCCCATAGTCGCGCCGCGCCGGCTGAATAAAAAAAAACAGCCCGCGTTTTCGTCAATTTTCACGGATTGTTAGAAATTCATGGTTTTGTTTTGAAATAAAATATGAGGCGCCTTTTATTTTCTCATAGAGGGTGATGAAAAGTAGAGTGTACCACTCGGGCGCAAAATATATTTTTGGCTCGGGCGACGTACTTTGAATCTCTCGCTACGTTCGGGATTCTACTAAAGAATCCCTCGCTGTGCTCGGGATTCTACTCTAAAATCCCTCACTTCACTCTGGATTCAAAAAAGCGCCCTCGCCGTAAAAATATTATTTTGCTCCCTTATGATACAATCTACTATTTTGGCTCGGGCGACTTACTTTGAATCTCTCGCTACGTTCGGGATTCTACTAAAGAATCCCTCGCTAAATCGCTCACTTCGCTCTGGATTCAAAAAAGCGCCCTCGCCGTAAAAATATTATTTTGCTCCCTTATGATACAATCTACTATTTATTATTCATTTAAGTCAAGCCACAACAAGGCTCATAATCACATAATCATAACACACAATAAACACATCAATACAATAAACTACAGCTAAAATAACCACAACATGAATGAATATGAATGAATATGAATGAATATGAATGAATATGAATGAATATGAATGAATATGAATGAATGATGGAATGAAGGTATTGAATGGCGACCACAAACTGGACGACGCGGTAAAGGAAGGCTCTCCACTCGATGGACTAAAGATATTATACACGTCGCAGGAAGTCGGTGGATGGAGGCGGCTCAAGACCATTCGTCGAGGCATTATAGGGGGGAGCAGAGCCTATGTCGAGCAGAGGAACTCTACAGGCTGATGATGATGATGATATAAGTTTAATATTAATTTGTTTTGTTTTGTTATTGTTTTCTTATAAATCTAATCAAACTAAAATATTTTTAACCGACTTCCCAAAAAAGGAGGAGGTTCTCAATTCGGTTGTATTTTTTTTTGTATGTTTGTTACCTCGTATCTCCGGCGTTTATGAACCGATTTGGAAAATTCTTTTTTATTTTAATAAAATCCAGTTCTGATGATGGGATCCATGAGGAATTGAGGCAACTCCTCAAATATTGTAGGCATACATATGGCGATTTTGATATTTTCAGCAACAAACCAAGCATTTGCATTCAGAAAGTATCATAATCCTTTCACCACTATGGTTCTTTCATAATTTTTTTTTCATCCAAATATATAGTCGATTACAATGGCGGGAGTCGGTTTTTTAAATGAAAAGTTATTTAAAAAAATATTTTTTTTCCCTCCAGGTATTACAGTAATTGAAGACAATGCCTTCGATGGAGCTGCCAACATCCAGGAACTACTCCTCGATGGAAACCTGCTGAACACAGTCACTGATAAGATGTTCTTCGGACTCCACAGCTTAAGCATTTTGTAAGTATTTCTGCCCAAATCTGCCCAAATCTGCCTTTGTCTATTCTGCCTGTTTCTGCCGATACCTGGAATTTATAAAAAACATGAATAATTAAGACAAATATTACTTTATTACACTTATATCATAATTATGTATTTAATAAGGTAGTGTCCTTTTTCAGGTCTTTGACTGGGAACAAGATAAAGTGCATAACACCTGGAGCCTTTGACCACCTTACTATGCTGTCCACACTGTAAGTACCTGATACATGCCTATACCGTTGTCCCATAGTTGGTGCGTTCGTTGTGACACTGGTTCTTTCGTGGCCTAGCGTTGGGCCATAGACCAAGTTTTTTTTTATTTTTAGTGAATGATGGATCTGGCTTTTGACCTACCTGTTGTTAAGCGCTAAACCTCAGCCCATAACACATGGAATAACCTCATAGGTCACGTCCACTTAGGACGCGTCCTACGTAACATTGCACTGCGCCCGTCGCCCTAAAACATGACAGACCTTGTGGCCTTGTGACCTATGATGAAAATTACGGTGTTATGAAAACTGTGCCTCGCAAAAGCATTGGTGACAATGAGAATTTGTCTTCCAGAAACCTGGACAGCAATCCACTCCACTGCTCGTGTCACCTGGCCTGGCTTGGGGTCTGGCTGGCAGCCAGGGGCCTGTCACCGTCTGCCATTTGCCATTCCCCGCCAGGATTGGCTTCTCTTCAGCTGCACCAGATAGAACCTCACCATTTCAAGTGCTCATGTGAGTACCACAAGTTGAATAAGGTATTTCAACAGACAACAAATTATTGGAATTACCGCCGTAATAGCTCTCAGAAATAGCAAGTTGAAGTGGCAATGGCCAGGTCATATATTTCAATCTTTTTAACCGACTTCACAAAAAGGTTTTCAATTCGGTTGTATTTTTTTTTCATTAACCGACTTCACAAAATGGAAGAGGTTCTCAATTCGGTTGCATTTTTTGTTTTTTTTTAAATGTAACAAACATTTCTTTTGACCTCATATCTTCGTCGTTTATAAACCGATTTGTTTTTTTTTTTATTTCAGTAGATATACTTCCCATTATAGATCCATAGATTGGTCCCATTTTTTTCAAAACCCAGTTCTGATGATGGAATCCATGAGGAACTGAGGGAACTCTTCAAATGTTATACGCATACATATAGCAATTTTGGTATTTTCAGCAACAAGTTATTGTTTTGTATGCCTTTAGCAAGCAAAAACATGCAGATAACCGAATTCAATGGCGGCAGTCGGTTTTTTAATGAAAAGTTATTTAGGCATTCATTCTCAAAATGTTCACTGATAAATCAATAGACAGAATGCTGTATAGAATTGGCACTGTTGGCTTTCCTAGCAGAGCCGAGCTTCATGTCTTCGGTACTATGTTGAAGTGTGTCAGGGAATAACTACACTCGAGAGCAATGAATCCGGGTCACTTAAAGAATCCTAAAAATCTCGGAAACTAAAAATGCTAGGTTAATGCAATAAATTGTATTTAATAGACAATGTAATACTCCTTAAATGAAGGTATTAAAACTTCTTAGTTATTGTAAAGTTATATCATAAAAAAATCAAATTTGAAAAAGGGCCACTTTCGAAGATGGAACTACGAAATTACAGCATTTGGTTTTGCTTTTGTTTGTAATCTGTCATTTATCATTGTTTGATTTCTGTTTTTTTGTTGTTTTTTTTCTGCGTAAACGCAGTAATGGAAGCACGAGGAGGCAATACGAAGTATTAAAATTCAAGAAAATCGTAATAAAGGTCAAAAATTTCATGTTTCCTATTTTTGTTTTAAGGAGAGATCAGCAGTTTTTTTCTTTATGTAATTTTGTGTTAATAAAATGTATGGTGACTCATATTTTATTTACCTTCATTTAAGGAGTATTACATTGTCTATTAAATACAATTTATTGCATTAATCTATCATTTTTAGTTTCCGAGATTTTTAACATTCTTTAGTGACCCGGATTCATTGCTCTCGAGTGTATAAGACCTAATTTATCTAGGGTCTTTAATTTATTATAGCAGTATTATTAATTTGATTGCAGCGGATGACATTGGCTGCCTAGCCCCAGACTACTGCCCGCGTGCATGCACGTGTGCTGGCACCGTCGTGCGATGCGCGCGCGCTTCGCTGTCCTCGCTGCCCCCCAACATACCAAAGCAGACCACTGAGCTGTAAGTTAAGATATTTGTGTTTGCTATGGATAGACCATGAGATCCCTAGATGATAATGTCGCCAATACATTATATTCGTTTATCTACTCTCATACTGAAATATAAAGATTAAAAAACTAAAAACAAAACTAAAGTGACAATTTTTATGCACATGCCATCGAAATAAATTTAAAAATCTTCTATGGACAACTGTATCATAATATAACTTTTTTTCCATTACGATACAACTTCACTTGGACCAAGGAGTTGGCAATGCAGTTTTTCTATACATAATCTGTGGTCGCGGCGCAACACGCTCGCACGTATGGATTTTGGCGCTAAACGTTTACAAATAAATGCAAATATAAGCTGTAATTTTACGCAAATTTCATTGTCAAATTAGTTTTTGTTTTAAAAAATGTCTGGGCCGTATGCTTGTTTGCTTGCCAAATAGTATAAAAAAATGAAAAAAGATATAACCCAAATCGCACTCTTCTCGGACACATTTAACAAATGCCAAATTGACAGGTTTCTATCAAAAGCTGTCAATGTTGGACATTATTTAAGTGTCTCGTAAGAGTTAGGTGCCCCATAAGTGTTTAATGAAAGTGAGCATTACTAACAACATGATAGCTTATGTACCACCTTTTAGATCTTATAAATATACAAGAATGTGTTATGGCTTTAAAAATGAACCATCCATAAATAAAAATAAAATAATAAAGTAAATCATATTATATGTTATCAAAATCTTGTTATATAAATATATATTGATTATATGTTATAATATTTACAAATTATAAATTTATTATATAATTATAATTAATATATTATTTAATTATATTAGTATAAATAATAAATTATTTATAAAATAAATAACATAAATTTTTAAACATAATTAAATTATTTAATAAATTAATAAAATTAATTATTTAATTATATTAGTATAAATAATATGACGGAAGACCGGCTCCAGCGTTGTTTTTAAAATGAGTGACGTCAGCATTGCTGACATCATTAAATCATCAATGACGTCATTAAAAACACGTGATTCTCCACTGCTGACTCATTGTTGTAGCTTGACAACGCCTTTACGCCGATACGGCCATACTGACAGGCGGTGCGCGCTCTGCACCAGCCTTGTTTGTGGGTATCTGAAACAGTGAGATGTGTTTTCGCCTGAGTTTGGTACCTGTTAGCAACTTGTTTTGCTAAAGTATTTTGTTAATGGTACCATGACACATCAATCATGTGATGGAACACTTTATAAATGTACTCGGTGATATTGTACTCTGTGGTACCTACTTGAACTCGTGGATTCTCGTGGATTCTCGTGGATTCTCGTGGATTCTCGTGGATTCTCGTGGATTCTCGTGGATTCTCGTAGACTCGTTGAATAAGGGAATAAATGATGCTGTGCTCTGGGCGGTCTTGTACGCCGTGGTGCACAGAGGCTCTAGTAGGATTGAGGACTGGGTTGATGCCGTGTTCACGGGGGTTCTAAAATGGCGGGGTTACAAGTACTTCTTGGAACTCGTGGATTCTCGTAGACTCGTTGAATAAGGGAATAAGTGATGCTGTGCTCTGGGCGGTCTTGTACGCCGTGGTGCACAGAGGCTCTAGTAGGATTGAGGACTAGGTTGATGCCGTGTTATACACAGGGGTTCTAAAATGGCGGGGTTATAAGTACTTCTTGGAACTCGTGGATTCTCGTAGACTCGTTGAATAAGGGAATAAGTGATGCTGTGCTCTGGGCGGTCTTGTACGCCGTGGTGCACAGAGGCTCTATTAGGAACAAGGTCTAGGTCGATGCTGTGTTAGACACAGGGGTTCTAAAATGTTAATTAAATGTGTTTATGGCAGCTGCAAAGTTGAATATCTTACAATTTATTCTGATAAGAGCGAGTGTACTATGCTGACTTTTGTTAGTGGCATAATAGAACAATACGTATTTTGAAAAGGCATCAATTGTGACGACGATGTATTGTTGTTCATTTGGAGTTCCCAGCTTGCCCGTGATGTCCATGTGTACGACTTGAAAGGCAGCAGTTGGTTTCTGGATAGGATGTAGCTGAACCTGTATAGCACCTGATGTCCCTTAGGATGTCCTGCATACCACGCAATTGTCTACAAACCTACGGACGGAGCTACTCATCTTGTCAAACCAATAAGTTTCCTTAATCTTCTGCAAAGTCTTTTCCCAGCCAGGGTGTTTGAGTGCAGTATGATAGGAATTGATAATACTCCAATGGAATGACTTAGGCACCACCGTGCAGGTCTGTTGTCCAAAGACTGGGTTTTCTATGTTCCTTTTTAGGACGTCATCTTCCAGGACATAACCCTCTACTGGGTTATTATCTCTCAAGGTATCCATCAACAGACGCAATGCTTCATCTCTTCGTTGTTCAACTTTCAACCAGTCCATATCTCTAGTCATTACGTTGACTACAAGCTCACTCGGGTTTCTGCTGAAGAAATCTGCGTGCTGGAGACGCTCACCTTTGCGGTACTCTACTTCAAATTCGTAGTTCTGTAGAAATGCCCACCAGCGATGAATTCTTGGCAGAAGGTCCTTCTTGTGTTTTGACGCCTTTAACGAATTGCAGTCCGTTATCACTGTAAATTTACGTCCGTAGAGGTACTGGCGAAAATATTTGATAGCACGTACTAAAGCCAAAGTCTCCAGCTCGTATGAGTGATAGCGGCTCTCGGCATCAGTAGTTCTCATACTCATAAAGGCAACTGCATGTTGACGTCCGTCGATCACCTGAACGAGTACTGCACCAAAGCCAAGGCTACTTGCATCAGTGTACAGCTGTATAGGCGCTTCCTCTTGGAACAGGGTAAGTACTGGAGCCGATGTCAAACTTTGTATTACTTCACTACGTGCTTTCTCATGTCGGTCATTCCATTCCCATTTCGCGCTTTGTTTAGTCAATTCGTACAATGGCACCATGATACGAGAGAAGTCAGGAATGTATTTTCTGAAGTATCCCGCCAAACCATTGAACTGTCTGACTTGTTTAGCAGTTTTTGGTAAAGGTGCTTTCACCAGAGCTTCCACTTTCTTTGGGCTTGGTTGGACCTGACCGTTGGAAACGACGTTTCCCAGGTATTCAATTGATCGTTTGAAGAAGCTGCACTTGTCGGCATTGATTGAAAATCCAGCTCCCTGCAAGGCTATAAGTATGCGCTCAATATTCGACAGTCCTTCAGGGAAGTCCGCACATTTACTTAATACATCATCAACGTATACCTGCGCAGCAGTTCCCAGCAGTGGGAATAAGGCTCTGTTGATGCATCGCTGGTAAACTGAGCATGCATTGCTTAAACCAAATGGCATGGTAATATACTCATACAAAGCATCAGGCGTAACGAAGGCAGTCTTCTCAATCGAGGTCTCTGCGATAGGTATTTGGTGGAATCCAGCAGCCATGTCCAAACTAGTGTAGAATTTACCATTAGCCAATTGATCAATCCGATCAGAAATCAGCGGAAGCGGGTAGTGATCACGTAGGATGTTAGAGTTCAGCTTTCGAAAATCCACACAGAGACGGTCATCACCGTTCTTCTTTTTGACCAAGATGATCGGGCTTGAGTATGGTGACTTACTTTCACGGATGATGTTGTGTTCAAGTAGTTCCTTGATAATGGCACGAACTTTCTCTCGTTCTACTGGGCTAAGGCGGTACGGTCTTCGTTCCACGTACTTATCAGGGTTCTTTAGTCGGATTTCCAACTCACCGGTGTTGACTCGTGTTCGTGGGTATCCTCGGATAAACAAATGTTCGTACTTGATTAGCAGTTTGCGTAGTTGGGTAATTCCATGAGCATCAGTTAAGTCACAGTCCAATCTGTCGAAGATTGGATGCTCGTACTTAAGTGGTTGATCGATTGTTGATGAATTAACCTTGTCCCTTTCGATGTTATCATCATACTAAGGTTTGTGTCGTGGATCAAATTCATACCAACCAAGACATCTGTAGATATTTCGTAGTCTGGCAGCACGTAAAACTGTAATTCGACACTGATGCTGTCTATGACACAGATGGTTGATAGTTTCATCAAAGATAGTACAGGAAACTGTCCAATACCTCTGAGGTAGTTCACAGCTTGACTCCTTTGTCCAGGTAACATTGCAGCTACTGATTCTCGCATGATCGAGCACTCTGCTCCACTATCAAACACAGCTTGTATGGTTTTCACACCCATTTGTATGGTAATTGGAGCCAGTTTTGTTCCTGCGATGCAATTCACGCTTGATGTCAGCGAACGTTCGCGTTTAAAGCATACTTCATATGTATGGCCCATCCTTTTGCAGAATGTGCAGGTCGGTAGGTTCGTTGACTTAGAATCTTTGTTTCTTTGTTCTGGTGTAGTCTCAGGAGGTTTGTGTCTGCATTCACTGGTAGTGTGGTTCGTCCTTTTGCAGATCTGACAGCTGGATATGCTACCTGAAAAGCTTGCGTTTGCTTGGAATTGCAGAGTTTGAATTCATTTGAGGACGTTTTTTTCTTATTGATGAGGCGATCGAAATGAGTTCAGGAACTGTCGTTGCCCTTGAGTTCAATAATTCGATGCGTAAACGTTCATCATTAACGCACCCAATCACAGCCTCAACGGCATCCTCATTATTCAGTTTGTCCTTGGTAACTCTTCTCCACAGGACCCAGGCTTGTGACAAAAACTCTGCGATATCCTTGGACGAGTCGTAAACATGTTCTCTGAATCTAACGATATCACGGGAATACCTGTTTTCTGGTTCAAATGTAGTAACGAGGTTGTTACGTAGCTCTTCCCATGTAGATGTAGTCACCATCCAATCGTCGACCCACATTTTGGCTCGTCCTTTCAGCAGGCTACCAACTTTCATACGGATGTCGAAGTCATTTAGCTTGTATGTTTCAACAGCTTTATTTATATGTTGGCACCATTCACGAATCCCAACGTTGGTATCAGGATCAAATGAGGGTAGGTAGACGTCTTTAATACTTATTTTGGCCTGGGCAGGTGGAGTGCACAAACGATCTGACATTTTCTGCATCATCTGCATCATTTGCATGATGAATTGGGCTGGTACCCCACCCATAGATGAGTTAGGCATAGACATGTTCAACAGCATATCATGCTGTTTTGTGGCATCGATGTTACTTCGATGTGATGATGGTGGTGATAACGATGGTGGCGATAACGATGGTGGTGGTGATAACGATGGGTGTGGTATACCACTCATTGAAGAGTTAGGTATAAGCAATGGCGCATGCTGTTGCGTGGAATGGATGTTATCTCGATGTGGTGTATCAGGTGGTAGATGAGCTGATGAGGAAGTGGTGAGGATTGAATTCGATTCCAATCCCACTTCTGATGACGGAAGACCGGCTCCAGCGTTGTTTTTAAAATGAGTGACGTCAGCATTGCTGACATCACTTTCTTCATTATTGTGGTGGTTGCTCATCCCTGGTTAAAGAAAACGCCAGGGAATGATGTTCTTCTTTATTCTTCTCCTTAATTTACGAACAGGTGGTTTTCTTAGGTCCGCACGGTACGACGGCTCGAGCGAGAATGAGTTGTGCGCCGGCCGTCGTCCGTATTTATACAAAAACACCGACTCGGGCAAGCGATGTTGTCAACAAGCTAAACATTGCACGTGGGCATCTAAACTTTACGTAGTATAATCAGACAGTCAAGATAATAACTTAATTACGTAATGAATAATCAACTATTAACAATAACAATAACTTATTATTCAACAATGACGTCATTAAAAACACGTGATTCTCCACTGTTGACTCATTGTTGTAGCTTGACAACGCCTTTACGCCGATAAATAAATTATTTATAAAATAAATAACATAAATTTTTAAACATAATTAAATTATTTAATTATAATAATTTATTATTTATACTAATATAATTATATAATATATTAATTATAATTATATAATAAATTTATAATTTGTAAATATTATAACATATAATCAATATATATTTATATAACAAGATTTTGATAACATATATTATGATTTACTTTATTATTTTATTTTATTATACTATAAATTACTATACTTATGTCAGAAAACTGCCCTAGTCATTATCATCATCATCATTATCAGCCTGTAGTGATCCGTTGCTGGGCATAGGCCTCCCGCATTGGACAAACGGTCTTAAGCTACCTCCATCCACCGACATCCATCGACCTTTTAAATGCCGTCGGTCCATCAGGGGCGGCGGGCTTTCCTACACTGTATCATCTGGTTCGTGGTTGCCATTTGAGAACCATTATTCCCAAGCGGCAATTATGCGAGCTACATGGCATAACCAATGCCACTTCAACTTGCTAATTTTGAGAGATAATCTGGGTCACATCAGCAGCCTTTAGATGTCCATGGTTAGACGAGGCCTCCTCCATAGAGTACAAATGGGGGGGATTTGCCATAATCACCACGCTTGGCAGGCGGATAGGTGATCGCAGTATTGCTGTTGAGTACTTAGATGGATGCTGCTGCCCATCCCCTGGTGTTATCCCTTTGTTGGCTTTTACTACATCTACGGGAGTAGACGGAGGGTTTTACTTTTAGGTTGGACAAATCACAGCACATTAATAGTAGATTGTTATACAAGGGGCTAAAATTGCCCATTATATACGAGGTAGCTCGGGAGTAAATAGAAACAGAGTTTTAATGGGTTTTTAGCGCCCTGTGTTACACTCTACTTTTCACTACGATTGCGAGAAAATAAAATAATCCAATACAATATGAAATTATTTACGGTCACTACCAATTCAATTTTCAATTAGAGAAAAATTCTAAAGATTTCGCGCCAATGTTTTTTTTTTATTTTTTCTGTAGCCGCAATGCATTGCATGCATTCTACCAAAGACATCGCCGATTTTAGTTCCATTTTCAAAAATAAAAAGTTGTTCTTTTTTTATGAAACAGTAATAAGTCGAGTCTTTATTCATGATTATTCTGCTTATGACTAAAGAATTTTTAGTTTTTGTAGGCTCACTGTCATTTGACAGACAAAAATTAAAATAAAAAACACTAGTGGAAGAAATGCTATTTTTTCTTCGCTCTGGTACGCCACAATGACGGTCGTTTTGAGTAAGAGGTGTGAAAAATAATCTTATTCTATTCAAGGTACCTAGAATCCAACGAGATCACCGGTATTCTACCAGACCAGATCCGTCACCTCACTCAGCTGACTCGTCTGGACATCTCTAATAATAAGATCAGCGTGCTGGGAAACAATACCTTCGAAGGACTTAGCAAGCTGTCTACGCTGATCGTCAGTTATAATAGGCTCAGATGTGTTCAGGTGAGATTTCGGGCATATGGTCCTTCGAGCCGGATATTACTTTTGTTTATAAAAAATCGCGTATTTGCTCGCGTATTACAATTTACTCAATATATTTATAGATTATGGCCTATATATTATTCTTATGTATATGCTATAATATTGTAAAGTTTTATCAAAATCCGTTTAGAAGTTTTTGCGTGAAAGAGTAACAAACATCCATCCGTCCGTCCTCACAAACTTTTACATTTATTATATCAGTCGACCTCTGTGGCGTGGCGGGCGAGTAGCCGGTTGAGATGCTAGAGGATGCGGGTTCGATTCCCGCTGCGGGACAAATGTTTGCATAATCTGCAAAAAAAAACCTAGTCTGGGTGTTATGGTACCATGTTACTCGTAGTTCCTGATACCCACAACACAGGGTATCCTAGTCTGGGATCATGACTATGTATGTGACTATGGAGTGTTATGTATGTTATGTATATATGTACCAGTAGGATGAGTAGGATAGAATATTATGGATAGGTATAACAAGCGTAGCGTGTGCTGTCTTGCATATTATTTTTGCTGATGTTTATTTAATTTTTACTACCTTCCTAAGGTTTTTAAGTTCTCATTTACTATGTATCAGCAACTGCTTGCTCCGAGGCACCACACAGGCGTTTTTCACCTAGTGGTAAGACGGACCATTTATGTAAGCCAAGCCGAGTTTGTTGCCTGATTCTTCTAGGCTTGGTCGCGTTGGAACAGGAGTAATTTTAGTTTATAAGACGATTCAAAATGATCCTTGTGATTTCAATGAATAAAGTTCTTTTTGACTTTGACTTTGACTTCATGTAGTCCATTCCAACATCGTAATTTTATTGTTGCCTTCCAGCGTGACGCATTAAAAGGACTGACGCAGCTACGGGTGTTATCTCTACACGGTAACAACATCTCCCTACTGGCTGACGGGCTCTTCAGAGATCTGCTCTCCATATCTCATGTGTGAGTATCTCTTCATACAGCGTCACTCGTTTAAATGACTGATGCAGCTGCCTACAACATCTCGCCATTGGCACGTTCTCTTCAAAGATCTGCTTTGTTATTGAAAAACATTACTACAATTTTACTGGTAGTCCGATCTCTGAGTAAATCCCGTACATAGGGTTTTCTAATAGAACAGAGACCTTACCATGAGCTCTAATAGCGATTCAGTTCAAAAACTATTCAGTACAAATCGGTTTCGTGATTTCCGCAGCACTACAGAGCGATAAGACCGCCCATTGGATAATTGGTTTTAGTTTTTGTTTGTTAAATTGATTTATTTTGTGTATATTATTATGACGACCTCTGTGGCGCGGCAAGCGAAGGTTCGCCTGCGACGCAGGAGGTTGCGGGTTCGATTCCCGCCTCGGAACAAATATTTGTACATTTTGCAGATATTTGTTCAGGGTGTTCTGGGTATTTTTCTATATTGTATAATAAAAAATATATATCTATGTAATGTATTGTATTAAGTATATCAGTTATCTAGTACCCATAACACAAGCTCTGCTTAGCTTGGGACTAGATATTGTTGTGTGAAATGTCCAGCATTTATTTATTTATATTATGGTGTGCAATGAAGTATTTTCTATCTATCTACAGTGCTTTAGGATCCAATCCCCTCTTCTGCGACTGCACCAATCGCTGGTTGTCGGAATGGGTGAAGTCAGCTGGGGAGTATGTTGAGGCGGGCATAGCTCGCTGCGCTGCGCCTGCGTCTATGCGAGATAAACTCATACTGAGTACGCACTCAAGCGCCTTCCTCTGCACAGGTTAGTTTGTACTTCTCCTTCATTTGACGACCTCTGTGGCGCGGCGGACTAGTAGTCAGCTGAGATGCTAGAGGTTGTGGGTTCGCTGCGGGACAAATATTTGTATGATCTGCAAATATTTGTTCCGGGTATGGGTGTTGTGGTACCGTTGGCACTCGTAGTTCCTGATACTCACGACACAGGGAATCCTAGTGTGGGATATTAGGACTACGTATGTTACTGTTGAGTGTTATGTTATTTTTCACACCACATGCTCGACAATATTCAATTACAAATCATGCAACCTCAACGTAAAGTAAAGCATTGTCTCTCTAGGGATATAAAGTTGTATGAAACTCCCTAGGGAATAAAGTGATTTGAATTTGGAACGTCAAATTCGTGTAGAGACTCGTGAAAAATACGAAGTAAAAAAATGCCCATACAGCGTTGTAAAGAGGTTTGTCCGAAAATCGAACTGGCCACCATAAGAACTCATAAAAAAAAGAAAAAGGTGCGTTTACAAAGACTGTGAAACAAAAGAATCGTTTGTTTAACATGACATTTTTTATCAACATGAATATTGCAATAAAAGGTACTGGATTTTCAGTAAATTTTATTGTAATTTTCATGTTGATAAAAATGACAAACGATAGTGATTCTACTCCAGAGTTTATCAAAACAGACGCTTTAGAGATTATTGATAATCTACTACCGCAAAAATCAAAACAAGCCCTGGCTTTTTATTGTCTCGCAGAAGGTGTGAAAAGTAGAGTATGCTCCTCTGGAATAAAGCCTGTCTTCGACTTGGGCAGCTTGAACCCCTCGCTGCACTCAGGACTCTATATAACTCCCTCGCTCAGGGTTCAATATGCCGCCCGCGACATAAGACACTGCTTTATTCCCTTAGTGCATTATCTACTATTATTTATTTATTATTTATTTTTCAGAAAAGCCTCCTGCAGAAATAATATCAAAATGCGACCGTTGCTATAGCAACCCGTGTCTGAACGGCGGTCGCTGTTCTGCAAGCGGTACCGGTGGCTTTGAATGCGCCTGCGCACGCGGTTTCCATGGCGACACCTGTCAACACCAGATAGACGCTTGCTATGGCTCCCCGTGCGCTCAAGGGATTTGCCAAGTCTTGGAGGAAGGAAGATTCCAGTAAGTAACTTATGAATCCTCTTTTTACAAGCTTTTATTTAACTTGCAATGTATGTATGTTTGTCCGGCTGGAATCTTGCAAATTAATTTTAAATCAGTTATCTTTAACCGATTGAGCTGTTTGTTCATACCTGTCAAGTTCAGATGACAATACAATATTATGGTGACGGCGAGCTGATCTGATGATGTAGACGGAAAGTGGACAACGGAACTCCTCGATAATTAATAGTAGCCTGGCAGTATTTGGGCTCATTTTGATCAGATTCCGATAACGAATTTAACAAAAGGTTGTTTTGAAATAGTAGTTTATGGAACTGTTGCATAATAAGGGTTCTTAAAACACGAGTGTTTTAAGACCAAATTATGTGCAGTTTCGTACACTCCTTTATCTAATCTCATGAAATATATAATATGAATAGGTAATATTTTAAAGTCTTGGTAACATTTATTGTAATACCTTCTAGATTTCGCCGGTAAGAGGTTCATTTGTTCCTTGCAGCTTCGAGAATGTCCGGTTGTGTAAAATTTTCGTCATTATCGCTACTGCCGTTTTCAGTTTTAAAACAAAAACTAATTTGACAATGAAATTTGCGTAAAATTACAGCTTATATTTGCATTTATTTGTAAACGTTTAGCGCCAAAATCCATACGTGCACGCGTGTTGCGCCGCGTCCACAGATTATGTATAGAAAAACTCCTTGGTCCAAGTGAAGTTGTATCGTAATCGAAAAAAAGTTATATTATGATACAGTTGTCCATAGAAGAGCTGTATCGTAATGTAAATATTTTAATTTATTTCGATGGCATGTGCATAAAGACTGTCATTTTAGTTTTTTAATCTTTATATTTCAATATGAGAGAAGATAAAATACATTTTTCAACAATAAACTTATTCTATGTCATTTTTCTTAGTTGCTCCTGTCACGCTGGCTTCACGGGAGTTCGCTGCGAAGTCAATATTGATGACTGTCTGTCAAACACCTGTCAAAATAACGCGACTTGTATCGACCATCTAGAAGGGTACTCTTGCAAATGCGCTCCGGGCTACATGGGTAAGTAACATAACACCCAACAGTCAAATCAAATCAAAATAATTCATTGAAATCTCAAGGATCATTTTGAATCATCTTATGAGCTAAAATTACTCCTGTTCCAACGCGACCAAGCCTAGAAGAATCAGGCAACAAACATGGCTTGGCTTACATAAATGGTCCGTCTTACCACTAGGTGAGAAGCGCCTGTGTGGTGCCTCGGAGCAAGCAGTTGCTGATACATAGTAAATGAAAACTAAAAAACCTTAGGAATTTAGTAAAAAGTAAATAAACATCAGCAAAAGTATGCAAGACAGCACACGCTACGCTTGTTATACTTATAAATAACAATCTAATAGAAACATGTCAAAATTCAAAATTCAAATATTATTTAGTCAATAGGATTTTTTTTTAAATATCTGATACGTCATTTTTTTTATAAAATATTATAATTATAGTTTGCAATTTGAATATTAGGTATACATTTGTTTTGGCTTGGCTGTGTCACATATGTAGTCATGATCCCACACTAGGATTCCCTGTGTCGTGGGTATAAGGAACTATGAGTACCATGGTACCATAACACCCAGACCCGGAACAAATATTTGCAGAAGATACATTTGTCCCGCAGCGGGAATCGAATTCGCAAACTCTTGCATCTCAGTCGGTTACTCGTGGTAAGTGCTTGCCTTTGACTCCCTCTGACTGGATCGTTGTTGTTCAGTTGCAAGGTTTCAACCATTAAGTTAAGGTGACGACCTCCGTGGCGCAGTGGGTGAGTAGCCGTCTGGGACGCAAGAAGTGCAAGTTCGATTCCCGCTGCGGGACAAATAAATAAATAAATGTTGGACATTTCACACAACATTATCTAGCCCCAAGCTAAGCAGAGCTTGTGTTATGGGTACTAGATAACTCATCATGATAACAAATGTTAGCATGATCTGCAAATATTTGTTCCTGGTCTGGGTGTTGTGGTACCATGGTACTCGTAATACCTGATATGATACGCCACGATACAGTGAATCCTAGTGTGCGATGAGTACTATGTACATATGTGACTGTTAGGTTATATGATATGTTATGTTGTTTTGTTATGTTATTTGTCAGCCATTTAAAAAAAGTTTCAGCCGCCTCCTTAGGAGCCTTTACTTCCCCATAGGTTGTCAGTACTGAGGCCTTACCATGAGCTCTTATAGCGATTCAGTTCAAAAACTATTCAGTACAAAAATATCGGTTCCGTGATGTCCGCAGCTATATTTAAAGGCACAGCACCAGAAGGTCTATAGACTTCTGCGATTAAAGTTATTCAATGATGACGAATGTCAACGACGAACCGATATTTTGTACTGAATAGTTTTTGAACTGAATCACTATAAGAGCTCATGATAAGGCCTCTGGAATACGGATTCAAAACCGAAAACCCATGATCTGCTCGTTTCCAGGTGAATACTGCGAGAAGAAGATTCCGTTCTGCACGTCAGAGTTCAACCCTTGCGCCAACAGAGCCGTCTGCATCGATCACACCAGCCACTACACATGTAGCTGCCCCAAAGGCTACTCAGGACAGAACTGCACCATTAACGCGGACGACTGCATCAATCACATGTGCCAGGTAGGTCCTTCGAGCCGGATATGTTTCCTTCTTCAAATTATTTTATTGGTATATTGAGCCGGATTCGATATGGTCCTTCAAATATGATCAATTATGTTAATTTCGAATCGGATAGTAAACTGGTCCTTCGACGCGTGTAAATAATATCTTTCGAGCCGGATATTTAAAAAGTATCTGCAAAGCCGATAAGTATTGAAAAACGATTAGAGGACCCTACTATTAAGTTTATGATACCAGCACCTATCCCAAAGGGTACGCGGGCAGAACTGCATCATCAACGCTGATGAAGATACCAAGGTAGCTCTTCAATTACAATCATTATCATCATCATCCTGTAACAGTCCACTGCTGGGCATAAGCCTCCCTCATACAATGCCATGACGAACAGTCTTGAGTCGCCTCCATCCACGGACTTCCTGCGACCTTTAATCCTACTAATATTATAAACGCGAAAGTTTGTGAGTATGGATGTTTGTTACTCTTTCACGTAAAAAAAACTGAATGGATTTGAGTGAAATTTGGAATGGAGATACTTTACGCCCTGGATTAACACATAGGCTACTTTTCATCATCATCATCATCATCAAACGCGAAAGTTTGTGAGTATGGATGGATGTTTGGTACTCTTTCACGTAAAGACTACTGAATGGATTTGAGTGTTTGGAATGGAGATACTTTACGCTCTAGATTAACACATAGGCTACTTTTCACCATCATCATCATAATCATCATCAATTTTCATCATTATTCACGCGGGTGAAACCGCGGGGCGCAACTAGTAAAAGATAAAGATAATTTTATTCGCTCTTTTAAAAAATATGGTACAAAGTAGACTTTTTTCAATAGTATGTACTTGTATCTACATGAAATCATATTATTACAACAACAACAACAACACAACACAACAACAACAGCGCTCTTTTAGATAAAGGAGCGCTGTTGCCTGCACTAGTGCTACTCTTGACCCTCTACTCCAATCCTAATTCAGGATCTAGTGTCATTTGTCGTCAGAGTACTAGATTCTTTGGTCATTTGGTACTCTTGAAATCAATACTAGCGCACAATTTGGAATGGAGATTGGTGGAATTTTATGGAAAGTGAAATCGACTTTCTGTCTCTGTTGTTCTTCACGAGTCAACACGCGTGCTCTGTCTCAATTTCAAACTCAATTTGGTTCAAGAGTGCCAAACGAGCGTTATTATGATTGAAACTGGATTGCTATTAGAACTGTTTTCAAGAGTAGCCATGCTAGTCTCTAGTTTTTTTTATTTTTGCTATTATTTTCTGTATAACTTATCACTATTCTCTTTCTGTGCACTACCGACGCATATTTTTGTCCACAATACACCAAGGTTATCTGGAAGAGAATGCTTCTTAGCATTAAGTTCGCCTTTGTACTTCTTTTTTTTATGTACAATAAAGAATTTTCTATCTATCTATCTATCTAGTCTCAAAGAACCTGTGTTGCAGGGTCAAAGTGGCTCACCCCGGATTCTACATCCTTTATATGTGCTATTAAAAGCACAAAATAACCATACAATTAAACTGTTTTTTAATTTTATTTTTTTTTACTTTACTTTTTTACTTTAATAACAATAGCTTCAGAATACCCTAGATTTCTTCGAGTCAGATACTTGTTTGGTCCTTCGAGACGGATATTTTATTTAATACTTGTTCTTTGATGGTCAATTAAGAAGTCTTTCTCAGTGGCATCTTTGCTAACACGTCTGACACGTTTGAAAACGAAAATTTCATTATCTTTCAGAACGGTGCTACCTGCGTGGACGGACTGGACGAATATCGCTGCGCGTGCGCCGGTGGGTACGCGGGTCGGTACTGTGAAGCGGCACCCCACGCTGCTTTGGGGACCTCCCCCTGCGCGCATCATGACTGCGTGCATGGTGTGTGTTACCTTCCTCCGCAGCCGCCTACTCCTCACATGGTGAGTACTGAGAAACTAAGGGGGTTACATACTTTGGGGTTAAGTTTTTTTTTTATTTTTTTATTACAAAATTAGACAAAATTTGTTTTTATACACTCAAAAAACCCTTAAGGGTTTTTTCCAAGTATATACAAACCTCTTTAGGTGTAAAAACAATCTTACTCTAATATCCTAAATTAACAACAATAATAAAATAATAAATAAGTTTAAAAAAATTTTTTTTTCATACAATCTTTTGTTAAATTCTTAATCGGAATCTGATCAAAATGAGCCCAAACATTGCCAGGCTACTGTTAATCTTCGAGGAGTTCCGTTGTCCACCTTCCGTCTCCATAATCAGATCACCTCGCCGTCGCCATAATATTGTATTGTCATCTGAACTTGACAGGTATGAAAAGTTTCGGTTAAAGAATAGTAGTTTATGAAACTGTTGCATAATAAGGGTTCTTAAAACACGAGTGTGAGTTAAAAAAACGAGCCGTGGGCGAGTTTTTTTATAGCATCACACGAGTGTTTTAAGACCAAATTATGTGCAGTTTCATACACTACTTTATCTAATCTCATGAAATAGGTAATATTATATTTTTCACACCACCTGCTCGACAATGTCCAATTACAAATCATGCAACCTCAACGTAAAGTACAGCATTGTCTCTCTAGGGATATAAAGTTGTATGAAACTCCCTAGGGATTAAAGTGATTTGAATTTAGAACGTCAAATTCGTGTTGGAAACTCGTGGAAAACTCTGAGTAAAAAAATGCCCATATAGCATTGTAAAGAGGTTTGTTCGAAAATCGAACTGGCCACTATAGTAAAACTCGAAAAAAAAAGAAATAGGCGCGATTTTAAAGAATGTGAATGTGAATGATTTGTGAATGTGTGTGTCTTTTCATCTTTATGTCTCAGGGTCGGCAGCGCGCCTGTGATGCCTCTGGTGTTACAGGCGTTCATAGGCTACGGTAACTGCTTTCCATCTGGTGGGCCGTAAGCCAGTCTGCTCACCAAGTAGCATAAAAAAAAAAAAAATGTGAAACAAAAGAGATGTTTGGTGCTGTGATTTTCAGTGAATTTTATTGCAATATTTTTGTAATATAATATTATGTCAGTGACAATATTAGTGTTAACAAAAAATGTCGAGCGATAATGATTCTACTCCAGAGTTTATCAAAACAGACGATACTTATTTAATGGAGCCCTGGCCATTTATTGCCTCGCAGTAGGTGTGAAAAGTAGAGTATGCTCCTCTGGAATAAAGCCTGTCTTCGTCTTGGGCAGCTTGAACCCCTCGCTTCACTCAGGACTCTATATAACTCCCTCGCTACACTCGGGAGTTAACTTTAGAGTCCCTCGTTACGCTCAGGGTTCAATATGCCGCCCGCGACATAAGACACTGCTTTATTCCCTTAGTGCATAATCTACTATTAAAGACTTGGTAACATTTATTGTAATACCTTCTAGATTTCCCCGGTAAGAGGTTCATTGTCATGTTCGTTGCAGCTTCGAGAATGTAATGATCTTAGAGAATTTATAGTAGGGAGATGGCAAGCATACGCTTTCCCCTCTGCCGAAGTACATGAACGGTCGTTCGTGTCAGTTTATAAAAACTAGTTTAGCCACGATCGTTCGCCATTCTGCGTTCATACCTGTCGCTGTACGGAGCTCCTAAAAATGGTTGGTTGTGCTGTGGTTTCGTGAAAATGGCGGTCGGAAACATCAAATTTAACAAAATATGGAGTTTCTTATAACATTTAAGTAATTGACAACACAATTAGGCCATTAATTTCACCGTAAAATATATTTTCTTACTGCAAGCATACGACAGAAATAACGATACGTAATTTCTTGGTACGGGGACAAGTGATGTGAAAACAACGAACGAATGAATGAACGAAAGAGGCTGCAACGATTTTTATGAAATAAACAGGATAGGGAGTTTTCAGGCCGAAAAAACGATCAAATCTGTAAAAACAAACCTGATTCCACAGCAAATATCAATACCTACATCATTCAATACCAGCCTAAAATATAGGTTAAATGGGCTTTATTAGCTGTTTTTTGGGGTTAAAAGGGGTTGTAAGGTTATTTAAGAGGTTTGAATTTCCGTTTTTATCGGTTTTAGGGTTATTTCGTCAATCACAATATGAAATTAGGAAGTATTCGGATATTCGAATCTCGTTTCGTATTAAAAAAGCAAATCCACGAAAATACATTTTCTTAACAATAAATTGATCCATTTTAAAACCAATAGCTTATATTTTCATTAAAAAAATACAATATAAAATGTCTATAATAAAACTGTTAAACCCATGTACCTATGTTGCACCGAATCATAGACCTTCTTATAATCAATACAAGCAGCCGAGAGGTTTCCCTTGCTCCTCCTGACCTTCTGTCTGATGGCCATGTCAATGAGGAGGAGCTCCTTATTACCACGGCACCCAACCTTACATACATTCCGAGGAGGAGCCAAAATATTGTTTTTTTTAACACTCAACAGTCACATACGTAGTCTTGATCCCACACTATTCCCTGTATCGTGGGTACCTATCAGGAACTACGAGTACCTGTTACCATAACACCCAGACCCGGAACAAATATTTGCAGATCATGCATGCCTGATGCGTGTGATTTGGAAACCATATAATTTTATAAGAAACCAACGCACCACGGATACAAACTTTCATGGAGTTTGAAGAAATAATAGCCAAAATAGAAGCAAACTTCGTTCGTGTGCAAAAGAACGTACGCGTCCTACCGGTAACCTCTTAAATCCTAAAAATCAATTTTAACTGACTATGTTTTTTTGTATGTTTGTTACGCGATTAGTTTTGATCAATATGATTCAATAATTCACCCATTCAAACATAATAAACATACATCCATAGACTAGATCCATAGACAATTAATAATCTTAACTTCATTCAGTCTTTTACACCCCATCACTAGTTTTTGCGCTAGTGTGCAACTAACCAATAGTGTAATTACATAAATTATTTATTTGTGTGCTTGTTTTATGTTTGTGTGACAGTTTTTATTTCCGTGTGCGTTTATAGAGACGCCTCAAATTTCTGCATGAGTGTGCGTGAGTAAGTAAATGTGTGCTGTACGTGTTTACCTCGCCTCCCGCAAAAAGTGGCAGAAACATGGAAGTAATAAGTACTACGTACAACAGGAATGAGCTGTTGTCACAAAATTGAAGCCGAGCGAGAGCTCAGTAACTGTATGTCTTATCCCTCTCTGGCGATGGTGACTATATTGAAATATGATTTAGGGACAATAATTATAAAAAATAATTAGTGATCTGACGTCAGCAGATCATTGCTTCAGATGGATTTAAATCGAAGATACTAATGATAAACTTGCCCTTTGCGGCACTATACATTTGCTGTTTTTGCTTGCTTTTCACACTCGCGTCATATAGGTAGGTACTTACCTACTGGTCCTTGTGGGACACGACATGCAGCTGGACTGAGATAAAATGACGATAGGCTACCTATTGTGGTACCTATATTTAATTAATTAGGTAAGAAAAAACAGTTAAGTTTACATTTAAGTTTAATTCTAAATCTGACATTGCTAAATAAAACAGTCTTGTGAAGTTTCTGCCGCAAACCCAGCTTATTCCTTACTTATATGTTTCATTGATTCTAATTTTTCAATATGAGTTACACGTAAATTGAGATATGAATTCGCTAACGCATTCACCAATTGAATATCATGTGGATCTTCAAATATAGATTGAGGAGGATGTGGGTAGAGCTCATGGGTATAATATTTATCCATATTTCCCTAACATTAGGATCTTTAGGAAATCTGAAATTGAAACAAAGTTATTTTAATAGAGAAAGGAATAAAAAATGCATAGGTATTTAAGTTATTTGTTCTTGAACTAGGATTGGATAGTCATGCATGGTCACCGTAATTCTTCACTAACAAATTATGTTTAAAACTATTACCTGTGAAAAGATAAACCACAATCAGGATAATACTCGCTTCCGCAAGCCTCCACGACACAAATTCTCCCCATTTTAACTAAAATTCTTCAAAAATATCACGAAATCAAAAAACACTCCGCCATTAACGTCAGAGTCGGTGATTTCATGTGGGGTTGTCAGGTCAGGTGTCCGTATTTCATACAAACATGGAAGTAATAAGTACTACGTACAGTACTAATAAGGGGTTTTCACGGCCGTTTCAAGTCATGCTTTCAGCGTTGAAAATAGATGGCGCTGCTCTGTAACGTAGCAGTCAAGTGTCAAAATAAAGTGAAATGTCAACATCGCCAACGTAGAAATCATTTTCGTTTCGTGGTATTTATTTTTGCCTACTTCTAAAAACACTACAAAATAACTAGCGCACACTCAAGAAGCAAACACAAACAGAATATCATGACTAATAGCCACAGACTACTAAGATAATAGTTTTGTACGCGTGCACCACAGACAATCTTGATTGATACAGTTGAGTCAGCGCCATCTATCGTACCAATTTGAACTACTTTTTTTCATTTCAATCGAAGATGAAAAGCCCTCATTACTTCCATGCATACAAATAAAAGAAAACCTATACGCCAATCGCAAAATTTTTGCGTAAATAAGGCTTTACACGTAGCAACAAATAATATTGCTTTAAATAACATGTCGGTAATAAATTATTGTTTGTATTTGGAAACATTTTAGAAGTAAATGTTTTTACTTCATTACATTACATCCTTAGAGAATTCTCTAAGCATTACATCAATCGCATATTTTTCTACAAACAACGAAAGAATTGAAATCAACTTAACTCTGGCAACTCTAAGTCACTGTTAGAACGGGACACAGCGTTCAGAGGTTGTCCTCTCACTCGGCTTCATTTTTATTTTGCGCGCAACAAGAGACTTACGACCTTAGCATAAGGTTGTATTTTCTTTATTTTAGCTGCAAGATACACACATAGAGCTCATTCCTGTTGTACGTAGTACTTATTACTTCCATGGGCAGAAATAATTTAGTACTAGAAGTTGAGCATGCCATCTCCCTACATAAATTCTCTAAGGTAATGATCTTAGAGAATTTATAAATTCTCTAAGGTAATGATGGTGTAAAATTTTCTTCAGTATCGCTACTGTCGCTTTCAGACATATTTTTGAAACAAAATCTAATTTGACAATGAAATTTGCGTAAAATTACAGGTTATGTTTGCATTTATTTGTAAACGTTTAGCGCCAAAATCCATACCTATGCGCGAGCGTGTTGCGCCGCGTCCACAGATTATGTAGAAAAACTACATTGCAACTTCCTTGGTTCAACTGAAGTAGTATCGTAATGGAAATAAAGATATATTATGATACAGTTGTCCATAGAAGTGGTAACGCCATCTTTTGAGCTCTAATATAAGGTGACCCATCCTATCCACTTTCCACCCTCTATGATTCTCCGTGCGCCCGCGTCCCAGTTGACACTGGACAGTCCACTAAAATCCGCTGTCCGCGCCGCATACCGCGAGAACCTAATTTGTGGTTTTTACATTTTTCGCGACAAAGTGCTTACTAGTTGTGCCTTAAGAAGCTATTACAGTTCTTTTAAACAATCCTTATGGTGAAGTTGAATACCGCGACTCTGCTAACGATATTACCTAAATTGGAGGACGCGATTGCGAACCATCGCAGTCCCAAGGACGATACGTATTACTGGAGCTGGTCTGCAAGGATCTGAAGGTCAGTGGCGCACGTCCTTTTACCTATCCAATGTGTCTTATCCACGCAGGGTCTACTTTATGAGCCAAACCTATCGAAGGCATAAATTAAAACATCTTCAGCGCCACCAGAAGAGCTGTATCGTAATGTAATTTTTTAAATTTATTTCGATGGCATGTGCATTTAAAGACTGTCATTTTAGTTTTGTTTTTAGTTTTTTATCTTTATATTTCAGTATATGAGAGTAGATAAACTACTATTTCGTGTCATCTAAGTTTCCATATCGAAACCACGACTACACGACTTAGGTCAACACTTTTTGTTAATTTGCCTGTCTGACTAGTGATGAGTTCCTCACTCGTGAGTTACCTCGTTTGAGGCCCTCAAAATTTAACATGAAAGAGTTACTCGTTTTTCAACTTTGAACCACCTCAATTTAACTCCTCACTTTTCTGTGTAGAGTCCGTCCGACTGATTGAGTGACTGATGCAAACTATGCAAAACTGATAAACGAGTCAACTTATGAATTGACTGATGCTTGATTTGATGTGATGAGTGGGTGAACGTAACATGGAGGAATATGTACCTAAACGTAACGTGGGATTTTTCAATCCACCATTTTTGAAAGAAACGTCTTTATATTTATTTAATTCCAGTTTAATGTTTTTTTCGTGTAATTTTGGTGGCATTTTATCTAGTGTAACTTGGATAAATAGCACATAATTAATGTTTCTAAAGTAAGTAGGCAAGCACCTACCTACCTACATATCAAATACCTACCTAATTTACGAAGACTAGATACCTAGGTATTCGCGATTTCTAAACCGAAAAGCGGCGTGTAGTGTGACCGTGACTCGCCATTGCCAGGCAACGAACGAAGACACCGCGCGCACCGCGGCATTCTTATGATTAAATTTATTATATTATTATTTAAAATTAAAAAATTAATATTAAAAATACACGTGATTTTAAGTGGGGGTCTTAAACCTCACCACGTATCACCAAGGGGGAGGGGGGGTTAAAAAATGCTAAAAAAAACATCACGTGATTAATGGACGGCCCCTAGCCCCCTCAATGACTTAGGGGTAGGTACCTACTTACTTACACACTTTAGTACCTAGTAGGTAAATAAAAAAAATATGTACTGGCCAGAGTAAGACTACGTAAAAATTAGAGAGAGCGAGTAAATTTCCCGAAGTTGCAAAACCGTTGCAAAACCGTGCGCGTGAGAGTTGTAAATAAAAGCTTCATTCAAGTTTTAGCACGCTCGGATCGGATGGTGCGGCGACGAGTGCTTGCGGCGCTCACACAACTCAATTTACTCCCTCCATCATCCAAATCCAACGAAACGGTAACGCGCCACCCGGACGACGCTCGTCTCGTTCGCGCTCACGCCTCACTCGCTACGCTAGACGGTACTCTGTCACAATCACCACATCACCTCACCTCAAATGAGGGGTCTTCACGAGTAACTCACAATGCAAAATGAGGTCTTCCCTCATCGTTTAAAATTTAATTTAATATTTAATTTTTTTTAAGTAGACGAGTTACCCAACACTATGCCTGACTACAGCTGTCAAAAAACTCGCCACGCCAGCTCAGCTTGTAAATGTAAAACACCAGATTCGGTGCCTTTCAAAAATACACTTGCAGAAATTAGCAAGTTGAAAACTTAAAAACGGTTTTAGTCAAATAATCACAAGTTGTCACACTTCTCTCCTAGAACACATCGTTAGCGCGATCTAGGAACGGTTACTTTTTAACAGCGCCATCTAGTTATGAAATAAATCAACTTTTTTCTATTATCGAATACAAAATGATTTGGCCCGGACTCACTGAGATTTTTCCTAGCCGCTGGCTCGTTTGGGAGTGTCAGAGTCTGTTCAGCGAGAGACCCGTTATTCAGTTATTAGTTCATAGAATGGTTGTCTCGTCCATTGTAAACTAGATGTCACTAGCAAATGCAACACGATCCTGTATCGCGCTATCGTTGCGTTTTGGCGTCTGCATAGGTCCCCGATGAGAGTTTAAATAAACGATTTCTAAGATATTTACAGTTTACAGTGAGCAAGTGTTTTATTTTTGATAGAAAACAGATTCATTACAGTTACACACACTTACACTTACACAACACAAGTGAGTGAACACCCGTCGCGGGCCGCATGCGGCCCATTACAAACGATTTTACAACTTTGACTGCGGCCCGATTCAATTTTAAGAACAAAGTATATTTTTCTGTAATTTTACTACAGTTAAGTAATTATTAAATAAAAGATTAGCGTCCTGCCTCCCTATTCCATAACTAAAAGTCACTCGGTGACTAACGTTTGACAAGTAAAAATCTGACGATCAATTGATCAAAATTATCATAAAGAATTGTCAACTGATAGTCATTTTACTTGTCAAATGACAACCACTGAGTGATAGTCACCGAGTGACTTTCAGCTAGGGAATAGGGGGGCAGTTCTACAGAGTATATCTATTCAATGAGTTTGTTTTCTTCGTGGTTGGGTTTTGCGGCCCACTGATTCTACGATCGTTAAGCATTTGACCCACCAATGACTTTGAGTTTGACATGCATGCTCTAGCTAGACAAGGGCGTTTTCGTTAAATTTTACCAACGATGCACATCGTTGTTTCTCAAACGTCATCCGATGTCAACATCGTTGCCGGCATCTAACTGTACTAGCACAGGTGTGATGTAGTATGTTAGTTATCCGATGCCAACATCGGATGTTTTAGTATGCACGGTGCCGAGGTAATAACAAGGAATTTATATCCAATGGGTACGAAATGTACGTACTAAGTTGAAGTTCGGTTGTTGCGAATTAATTTGAGACAAAATACATTTTTATTTATAGAAAAAGTAGCTCAATGTAAATAATAATATTTTATACCTACTTTAATAAACATTTATTTCGTTTAAAAAGGATGCATTTGCATAAAAAAAATGTTTATCAATTTTGAGGTGGTTTTTTTTTATTTAGTTACACCCGGCACCGATGTTGATCGGTCGGGTGGGTCGGTGTTGCTCGCATCCGTGGTTCATCATTTCAGTTCAGCAACGGATGCCTTCATCGTTGTGTAACATCGTTGTTTTACAAACGACCACATCTCTACGAACTACATTAGGAGCTGATTTCTTTCTGTCAGCATTTTGAATTAAACAAGTTTTTTGTTGAAAAATTTATATTTCAAAACAAGCTTTTATTAAATTATGATTGTAACCGTGAGCCGATCAAAATGAGCACAAACACTGCCAGGCTACTATTAATCATCGAGATGTTCCGTTGTCCACCTTCCGTCTCCATCATCACATCAGCTCGCCGTCACCATAATATTGTATTGTCATCTGAACTTGACAGGTATGAAAGAATTCAGCTCAATCGGTTAAAGATAACTGATTTAAAATTAATTTGCAAGATTCCACCCGGACAAACATACATACATTGCAAGTTAAATAAAAGCTTGTAAAAACGCATTTTACGTTGGATGTCGACGTACACGCTCGATCGTGGACGTTAAAGTCCACGATAACGTGACGTGCGTATTATGAAAGCGCACAGTGAGAATGAATGAATGAATGAATGAATGAATGAATGAATGATTTATTTATTTGCTTAGAATGTAGGTACAGTACAAGACAGATGATAAATAGAAATTAAAGTCTCCAATACATTCTGCCGTCAAGCGTGCAAAATTTAAAATGTCCTTACAAACTAGGTATAGCTAATATGCAGGTCACAAACGAGTCAGAAAACAAAAAAACTCAATATAATTATAAAACGATTAAATAGGTCATACACAAAATAAACACAATGTCACAAAATAAACACAATGTCAAACATACGGTGAGATACGGTGATACGGAGACATACGGTGAAGAGGCTCATTGACTCTGCACTGGCTCATAAGCAACACTTTCTATAGCTATGAGGAGTTCATTGACATGTAATAAGTAACACACAAATTTATTTATTGTATTATAATTGCTTATTATCACTAATTATTTGACGACCTCTGTGGCGCGGCGGGCGAAGATTCGCCTGCGACGCAGGAGGTTGTGGGTTCGATTCCCGCCTCGGAACAAATATTTGTACGATCTGCGGATATTTGTTCAGGGTGTTCTGGGTATTTTTCTATGTATAATAAAAATATCTATCTATGTAATGTTGTTGTATTAAGTATATCAGTTATCTAGTACCCATAACACAAGCTCTGCTTAGCTTGGGGCTAGATAATGTTGTGTGAAATGTTCCAGCATTTATTATTATTTATTATTATTATTATTTCAGTGTATCTGAATTTAATTTTATTATATTAATGCTATACTAGTTGCGCCCCGCGGTTTCACCCGCGTGAAAAATGATGAAAATTGATGATGATGATGATGAAAAGTAGCCTATGTGTTAATCCAGGGCGTAATGTATCTCCATTCCAAATTTCACTCTAATCCATTCAGTAGTTTTTACGTGAAAGAGTAACAAACATCCATCCATACTCACAAACTTTCGCGTTTATAATACACTCGAGAGCAATGAATCCGGGTCACTTAAAGAATCCTAAAAATCTCGGAAACTAAAAATGCTAGGTTAATGCAATAAATTGTATTTAATAGACAATGTAATACTCCTTAAATGAAGGTATTAAAACTTCTTAGTTATTGTAAAGTTATATCATAAAAAAAACAAATTTGAAAAAGGGCCACTTTCGAAGATGGAACTACGAAATTACAGCATTTGGTTTTGCTTTTGTTTGTAATCTGTCATTTATCATTGTTTGATTTCTGTTTTTTTGTTGTTTTTTTTCTGCGTAAACGCAGTAATGGAAGCACGAGGAGGCAATACGAAGTATTAAAATTCAAGAAAATCATAATAAAGTTCAAAAATTTCATGTTTCCTATTTTTGTTTTAAGGAGAGATCAGCAGTTTTTTTCTTTATGTAATTTTGTGTTAATAAAATGTATGGTGACTCATATTTTTTTTACCTTCATTTAAGGAGTATTACATTGTCTATTAAATACAATTTATTGCATTAATCTATCATTTTTAGTTTCCGAGATTTTTAACATTCTTTAAGTGACCCGGATTCATTGCTCTCGAGTGTTTAGTAGGCTTATGTACATAATACTATACTGTAGACTCTTACCAAATAAATGATTATTGATTATTGATTGGGGGAAAAGGCGTGTTTTTTTTATATATGTCAGTCATTCATTGAGTAATTATACTTTTCTTTTAGGATGACATAATAATGGAGCGACCCCTCATTTCAACACCTCAGGACTACCTCTGCAAATGCGCTCCAGGCTATTCAGGTAAATAAATAAATTAAAATATGTTTTTTTAATACTACTTCTCAAGCAAACAAGCATACGACCCTGATGGAAAGCAGTTACCGTAGCCTATGGTCGCCTGCAACACCAGAGGCATCACACGCGCGCTGCCGACCCTGAGACATATAGATGAAGTCTCATGTGCCTGTAATTTCACCGGCACCCGTACCCTTCAAACAGAAACACAGCAACGCGAACACTACTGCTTGGCGGCAGAAATAGGTACGGTGGTAGTACTTCCCCGGACGAACTCTTTCTTAAGAAGTTCTACTACTAACAAACCGTTAGCGTTTTTAACCGACTTCCCAAAAAAGGAGGAGGTTCTCAATTCGGTTGTATTTTTGTTTTTTTTTTTTTTAATGGTTTGTTACCGCATATCTCCGGCGTTAATGAACCGATTTGGAAAATTCTTTTTTTATTTGAATAGATATACTTCCAGATTGGTCCCATTTTTTCAGAATCGAGTTCTGATGATGGACTCCATGAGGGAACTCCTCAAATATTGTAGGCATACATATAGCGATTTTGATATTTTCAGCAACAAACCAAGCATTTGCATTCAGAAAGTATCATAATCCTTTCACCACTATGGTTCTTTCATAATTTTTTTGTCATCCAAATATTTAGTCGAATACAATGGCGGAAGTCGGTTTTTTAAATGAAAAGTTATACTCAGATACAGTAAATACCCATCTCATCACCAGCCTGTTTCCATTCACTGCTAGACGAGGCCTCCCCCATAAATACAATGGGGGGGATTTGCCATAATCACCACGCTTGGCAGGGGGATTGCTGATTGCAGTATTGGTGTTCAGTACTCAGATGCTTCAGCCCATCCCATGGTGTAATTCCCTTAGTCGCATTTTACATCCACGGGAGGACATGGAGGTGTCTTTTCTAGTCACACCATGGAATTTATTGACGACCTCTGACGAAGATGTGCGGGTTGGATCCCGCTGCGTGACGAATGTTTGCATGATCTGCAAATATTTGTTCCGGGTCTGGGTGTTGTGGTGCCATGGTACTCGTAGTTCCGAACAGGGAATCCTAGTGTGACATCAGGACTATGTATGTGACTGTTGGATATTATGTTATGTATGTTATGTTACACGTTTGTTGACCGAGCGAGCGAAGCGAAAATTCCATGCAATGACAGGCAAAATTTGCTTTCGTCTGGTAGTGAATTGGATCAGTTGATCTATCTTCAGATCGTTTGCAACGATCTTTAGATAGCTCAAATGTATTTTTTTTATTTTGTATGTACTTGTATTATTCTTGCGGTAAATGTTTATTTAGAAGATTGTAGAAATTAAATATTTTTTTGTAGGTCGTCTCTGCGAATACCTGACTTCTTTGACATTCAATCACAACGACTCCCTTGTGGAACTAGAGCCACTGAGGACCATGCCTCAATCTAACGTTACTCTAGGTAAGTATCTACATCTTACCCCAAGATAAGATTAGATAAGATACATTTATTTTTTAGTAAACACAATTACGAATCACATACACACAACAAGCTTTTAGCCTCATCGATCATTTGCATTAAAAATATAACTTTTCGATGGGTTTTTTGTGAAATTTTATAGACAAATTGTTCGAGATTGTCCCGTGACTACGTCACGACCAACTTGAGACCAGAGGCCCAAGCACGAACATCTAACGTTATCGAGACGCTAGAGTTACGATAGTAAACGTCAAATATGAACCAATCAACTTACTAAGATTTCAAGTTACCCTGATGTCATTGGCTAATATTTGACATATGCAATCGTCTAGCGTGTTGGTAACGTAAATTATTCGTGCTGACCCCACAGTAGGCCTAGTGTGAGCATCGCGTTTACGTGACAACCGCGTAAACGCGCGTTGGTTGAGTAACCGGCAAAATTAAAGTATACGTAATAACTGCTCGCACTCGCAATTTTACGTATACTTTATTTTGCCTGTTACTCAACCAACGCGCGTTTAAGCGGTTGTCACGTAAACGCGATGCTCACACTAGGCCTACGGACCAATATGACTTCAAATCGTGACGTATTCTTGGAACATCGCGGGAATTAAATCCCTACCTTTTTATTTTGAATTAAATTAATTTTGAACCAATTCCACCCAACCGATTGAGCTGAAATTTTTCATACCTGTCAAGTTCAGATGACAATACAATATTATGGTGACGGCGAGCTGATCTGATGATGGAGCGGCAGGTGGACAACGGAATCCTCGATGATTAATAGTAGCCTGGCCGTGTTTGGGCTCATTTTGATCAGCTCACAGTTCCGATCACTAATCAAATTTTTTTTTTGACGTGACGACGTCTTATAATTCGATAGAGCCGGCTGCACGCACGAAAAAACATGACTCATGCGGCGTTACCTCGCTCTGAGGCGTTCCATGTAAGGCTTGAAGTGCAAGCGAGAGCGCGGAACGAGCGACAAAGAAGCACAATCGGCCACAATCGTCAATCAATCGGGGATCGGGCAATCGTTGTCACGTTCAACTATCGTCAGTAAAGCGACTTTACAGACAACCAATTTTTTTTTAAATTTATTTACCATTTAACATTGTATTAAACTATTATATATAAATAGCACTTAAAAAACCACCAAGGTTTGTAGGGATAGTGCTATTGGTGAGTCTTAGCTGATACATAAACGTTAGGAATGTAGGTATGATTAGATACAGTTAAAAATAAAGTAGATACCTGCTTAAACAGACACTTATTCGTCATACCTACTTGGAACTAGGTAAGTGCGTTATTGTTGTTGGTATCTTCCCATGTTAGCAAGAAAATATGATTTTAATTTATGCTTGAGCTTTTTTGTGTAATGCAATCGAATAAGTCAGTAGGTAGTTCATTAAACAACCGTGGAATCAAATAAGCAGCTGTCCTCTCGCCGTACGCATTGCTTGCGTGCGACGTAACAATAAAAGCTTGTTTTGAAAAATACATTTTTCAACAAAAAAATACGTATTGTGTGATAGGTCATATTTCAGAGATGGTTCCATATAAATTTTATCGAAATTGATTCAGCGATTTTTGAAAGAAATCGTGTTTTTTTTTATTAACTTTATTTATTTTGCATTCATTTTGCTGTGTCCTGCGGTGAAATAAATAAGTACCATCACATTTATCCTCAGTGTTCAGCACCGTTCAGCACCACGGTGTCCTCATGTACTTCGGAGACAACGAGCATCTAGCGGTGGAGCTCTTCAATGGACGTATTCGCATCAGCTATGACGTAGGCAACCACCCCACCTCCACCATGTATAGGTAAGTGAGTACACCTGGATAGGTATCTGGGCCCATAACCTATAGGTACTTGTACCCTAGGCGTCGTCTGCTCAACCTTTCAAGACCTTCGTACCATCGTGGGGACACTCACAGGACACTGTCTCCTGAACAAACTCCTCTAAAACATCGGAGCCACAGACAGCCCATTGTGCAGGGGGTGTCTGACCGAAGAAGCATCGGCTGCCCACGTAGTCCTGGAATGCGTGGGAGTAGCAAGCTCAACGTGAAATAATCCTCAAAAACCCGAGGTCACTTCGCGAAGCCTGCGAAGACCCCAGGAAACTTCTGTGCTTCTGGACGAAGTTAGGCTGGCTAACTATCTAGCCAGTTAACTCTCACGCATAATGGACCATCCATAGAGTTCGAATGCGGAAAAGGGAGTTCTTTACCACTAACCCAAGGTGTTTTTATTAATAACTTTTAATTTAATAAAAAACCGGCTTCCGCCATTGTATACGACTAAATATTTGGATGAAAAAAAATTATGAGAGAACCATAGTGGTGAAAGGATTATGATACTTTTTGAATGCAAATGCTTGGTTTGTAGCTGAAAATATCAAAATCGCCATATGTATGCTTACAATATTCGAGGAGTTACCTCAATTCCCCATGGATTCCATCATCAGAACTGGAATCTATTTGATACTTGAATCAAATAGATTCCAGTTAAAATAAAAAAAGAATTTTCCAAATCATTCATTCCAATCCAATGAATTTTCCAATCGGTTCATAAAGGGCGAAGACATGCGGTAACAAACATTAAAAAAAAAAAAAAAAAAACTATCCGAATTGAGAACCTCCTCCTTTTTTGGGAAGTCGGTTAAAAAACTCATTGTTGGATAGTCTTCTTTTAGGACATAAGTTTAATTCAACTTCTCGATGTCCCGACTTTTCTCGAGCCGCCCATGTATTGTATCTGGGCCCATAACCTATAGGCCCGAGTACACCTAGGTATCTGGGCCCATTACCCACTTTGTTCATCATGATCAACAGCTGGTACACGTCCACCGCTGGACGAAGCCTCCCTTAGAATGCAGGGGGGATTTGCCATAATCACCACGCTTGGCAGGCGGATTGATGATGAGTTCTCAGGTGGATGCTGTTGCCCATCCCCCCCCGCCCCCCCCCCCACCCGGGAGTAATACCTTAGTCGGAGTATCCTTGGGACCAAGGGGCCCTATTATTCCTGTCTATTCTAGAGTAGGACCACCATGGTCACATTGTGTGTTGGTAAGTGCACCAGGATAGATGCTGGACCCATAACCTAACTTTACTTTACTGTGCTTCTACCGGCTCATGATGATGATGATACTGATGATGATAATGACCTTGTTGAGATTTTAAAAATGGTTTGTGATAAGTGCCCTACGGCCCTAACATAAATTGAAAAGATAAAGATACAAGATAAAAGATAAAGATAAAAGATGAAGATAAAAGATAAAATATAAAGATAAAGATAAGAGATAAAGATAAAAGATAAACATAAAAGAAAGATACATATAAAAAATAAAAATAAACATAAAAGATAAAGATAAATATAAAAGATAAAGATAAAAATAAACGATAAAGATAAAAGATAAAGGTAAAAGGTAAAGATAAAAGATGAAAGATAAAATATAAAAGATAAAAGATAAAAGATAAAGATGAAAGATAAAGATGAAATATAAAGATAAAAGATAAAGATGAAAGATAAAGATGAAAGATAAAGATAAAAGATAAAGATGAAAGATAAAGATAAAAGATAAATATAAAGATGATTTATTTGTTTTTAATATGGTAATTTTACAATGGTGGTTTTGATTCGTTCTTTTTGGGGTAGTTCGAGAACTACCCCCTCAAACAGCTGTTTGAAATGGTAGGTACCCCTCTCACATTAAAGATAAGGTCGTTTTTTGCAGTTTTGAAATGGTATCTGACGGTAACTATCACAAGGCAGAACTTCTTGCGATCAAGAAGAACTTCACACTGCGTGTCGATGACGGACCGGCGCGCTCCATCATCAATGAAGGTAAGGACGGAAATCGGTTATGATAAACATCGCGTAGAAACCAGTATGGCCTCTCACTGCGAGTGGTGACGGATCCAATTTTAATCTTTGTTATTTTTTTTTATCGAGTGGACTTATTCAAATTGTGTACTGAATTTATGATTTCACTAGATAAAAAGCTATATTTTTTTTTCTTTTTGTAAACTATATAAGAACTCATATCAAAAAATGTAATATTCAAGAGCTCATTAAAGGGCTTTCGTATCGAAAGGACATTTAAGCAGAACGCCCTAAAAGGGCATATTAGCATAATGTCCTATTAGCAACATGACCTAGTAGCAAATGGGACTAATATCAAAACGACATTTACAGCCTTGTACACGAGAAAATGAACATGAAAAATGATTTCGTATCAATATATAAATCAACTAAAACAACAAAAGACGATCGAAACAGAAACAAAAGACGATCAAAACAAAAAAAAGAAGCAATATTTCTGCATTTGTTTTTTTTTTTAAAGTGACACATTGAAAAGGAATTGTATTCCATGATTATTGATTGCTAACATTTATTATTATGTACTGGAAATTATTGCCGCTAGGGTGAACTGCCCGTATACAAGGCATTGCTGTGAAAGACACCTGCCCAGCAATCCTATTAGTTTTTAGTTGTTTTTATTGTGTGTAAATATGGTTTTTTATTTTGCTCGAAATAAATGTTCTTTCTTTTTTTTTATAGTAAAAAATTGGTAGATTAAAGATCTTTAAAGATTTTGTGTTTAATTAATTTGTATTGAATTGTACTAGGCCGTTCAGCTAAGGTGTCATTTTGATATTAGTCCCATTTGCTACTAGGTCATGTTGCTAATAGGTCATTATGCTAATATGCCGTTTTGCTTTTAGGACGTTCTGCTAAAAGGGGGTTCTGCCTAAATGTCCTTTCGATACAAAAGCATTAACGGCACTTTGAGTCAAAAGTCAAAGTCAAAAAGAACTTTATTCATTGAAATCACAAGGATCATTTTGAATCGACTTATATAAAATTAAATTACTCCTGTTCCAACGCGACCAAGCCTAGAAGAATCAGGCAACAAACTCGGCTTGGCTTACATAAATGGTCCGTCTTACCACTAGGTGAGAAGCGCCTGTGTGGTGCCTCGGAGCAAGGAGTTGCTGATACATAGTAAATAAGAACTTAAAAACCTTAGGAAGGTAGTCAAAAGTAAATAAACATCAGCAAAAATATGCAAGACAGCACACGCTACGCTTGTTATACTTATAAATAATAATCAAATACAAACATGTAAATAGGTAAGTACAGATATTGCAAATTTCCATTTTAGCAGTCGAGGGGCAGAGCGACATCAGGCCACGCGGCTTTACCGGCTGTTTTTGTGAACCGTATAGCGTCTTAATGTCGGTTTTTTAATGAAAAGTTATTTAGTTTTGGTGGTTATGAATTGCAGGTAGCAAGGAGTTCCTGCGCCTTGAGAGAGCCATGTACCTGGGCGGGGTTCCTGAGGACGTCGCAAGAGACGCCTTCTCCAAATGGCATTTGAGGAACATCACCAGTTTCAAAGGTATATTTATGAACGTGCGCAGGAAATCTGTGGATGGAGGCGGCTCAAGACCATGAAAAAAACTGACGCACCATGGGATGATTATAAATACAAAATATTTATAATCATCCCATGGTGCGTCAGTTTTTTTTTTTTAAACCTGAATTTTACATCAGTTATCTTTAACCGATTGAGCTGAAACTTTTTCATACCTGTCAAGTTCAGATGACAATACAATATTATGGTGACGGCGAGCTGATCTGATGATGGAGACGGAAGGTAGACGACGGAACTCCTCGATGATTAATAGTAGCCTGGCAGTGTTTGGGCTCATGTTGATCAGCTCTCGGGTCCGATCACTAATTTAATAAAAGCTTGTTATGAAAAATACATTTTTCAAAAAACTTATTTCTAAACTAAAGGACTACTAAAGAATTACTCCAGGGGATGGACAGCAGCATCCACTTGAGTATGAACACCAAACTGCGAACACCAATCCGCCTGCCAAGCGTGGTGATAATAGCAATTCCCCCCATTGTATTTCATGGGGGAGGCTTCATCTAGCAGTGGACGTCTAAAGGCTGCTTATGATGATGATGATGATGAATAATAGTACATTATGATACAAGTGTGTAATGTTAGTGATTACCGCTGAGAGTTTCCATTGAGAGTCGAGGACAGTAATCATTAATACACACGTGTATCATACGACGTTTTTCAACACACTTGTGAAGAGAATAACTATAATTTTAACAGTGAAAACGAGTTGTGAAAATTTTTTCGCTATGGCTGGAAAAATTAATAAGTTTTCCTATGCGCGCGCATCTAACAATGGCGATCGGCCATGGACTAACGGAATGAGGTGTCTTTTTTTTTGGCTTTCCGCGGATAGCGTTTTAGCCACGTACAAAATGGGGAATTTAAAGTTTTCTTAATACAGAGAAAACAAAAGTTATATTTGAGTGAAAAAAAACAGACTTCCGCCATTGTATTCGACTAAATATTTGGATGAAAAAAAAATTATGAAAGAACCATAGTGGTGAAAGGATTATGATTTTTTCTGAATGCAAATGCTTGGTTTGTTGCTGAAAATATCAAAATCGCCATATGTATGCCTACAATATTTGAGGAGTTCCCTCAATTCCTCATAGATTCCATCATCAGAACTGGGTTTTGAAAATTGCGACCAATCTGGAAGTATATCTATTCAAATAAAAAAAGAATTTTCCAAATCGGTTCATAAACGCCGGAGATATGAGGTAACAAACATAAAAAAAAAATACAACCGAATTGAGAACCTCCTCCTTTTTGTAAAGTCGGTTGAAAATGACGAAATCGCGGGCCGTAGTTCGCGTGTTTCTAATTTGTTTTTTTTTTATTCAGCCGGTGGCGCGACTATGGGCCGTCGTACCAGCCAGTATTTATTTAAACAATATTTGCGTTCGCCTTCTTTGGCGCTGAACACAATGATCCAAATTTAAAAAGCGCGTGGCAAAGATAATTGCGGCGCACTTATTTGTGTTTGATTCTTTTCAAGATGTTCCAAATTCAAAAAGTGCGCGTAAAAGATAATTGCGGCGCACTTATAGAAGCTTCATACAGAAAACACCACCTTTGGGTGCACTTAAAGGCGAACCAAGTCGTCCTTTTCGAATAGATGGGATGAAAACGGTATTTATTACATTGTCACGGGTATTTATCGCGTGTTACCTTTAATACCCGTGACAATATAATAAATATGTGTTCTAAGCTCGAGAGTTTATAAAAAACTAAATGGTATTTACCACAGGTTGCTTAAAAGAGGCGTGGATCAACCATAAGAGGGTGGACTTCACGAATGCAGCCAGGGTGCAGCGCACTAGCGCGGGCTGCGGCGAGGAGGAGCCGCTAGCCTCCGTCCCAGCGGTGGGACTCGTGCAGGAGGACGGAAGGCATCACCAGGTCAGTACCGTCCCACGTGTCACTTATTGCTACTATTAGCAATTAGTAATTGTCACTAATTGCTACTATTAGCAATTAGTTGACGACCTCTGTGGCGAGGGCGAGTAGCTGGCTGAGATCCAAGAGGTTGCGGGTTCGATTCCCGGTGCGGGACAAATGTTTGTATGATCTGCAAATATTTGTTCTGGATCTGGGTGTTGTGGTAGCATGGTACTCGTAGTTCCTGATACCCATGACACAGGGTATCCTAGTGTGGGATCACACTAAGTGATCACTGAGACTCATTGTGTCAATCGTGTGTATCAGGAACTACGAGTACCATGGTACCATACCTCTGCTATTGCAGGCGTCCATATGCTACGGTAACTGCTTTCCATCAGATGGGCCGTTGCTTGTTTGCTAGCCAACTAGTATAAAAAAAATTGTTTATATATATAAGTATTATATATATGTCATTATTCACCGACTGCGCCAAGCAAAATAAGGTTATGATTTTAATGGTCTAATATGACTTTTCTCCTTGTGCGATGCCTCTGGTGTTGCAGGCGTCCATAGGCTACGGTAACTACTTTCCATCAGATGGGCCGTATGCTTGTTTGCTAGCAAACTAGTATGAAATATATATCATTATTCCCCGACTGCGCCAAGCAAAAGAATTCCCCGACTGCGCCAAGCAAAAGAATTCCTCGACTGCGCCAAGCAAAAGAAGGTTACGAGTTTAATGGTCCAACATGCCTCATCTCCCCAGGACCCCTGTCTGCCGAATCCCTGCGCACGCGGCGGTCGTTGCATCCGAGAGGAGGGCTCCAAGTCGGACTACACATGTCGCTGTGGACCTGGGACTGCTGGGCCACAGTGCGAACTGCGAGCTTCACTAGGTAAGTCATCTCAGAGAGCTGATTCTAAGTATTTTCCACACAATTGACACGGACATCTGGTGTAGTGTAGTGTGGATTTTTGTATGGAGACATAGATGAGCGCCCCTAGCGTACACTCTGTGAACCTCATTGTCCATACAAAAATCCGTGTTACACTACACTATACATCCGTGTCAATTGCTTGTAAAAACATAGAATCAGCTCTCTGTTCGTTTGTTTGCATGTACTTTAATAGGAAATAAAAGTTATCTGTTGAAAAATGTATATTTCAAAACAAGCTTTTATTGTAATAATGATCGGAACCGTGAGCTGATCAAAATGAGCACAAACACTGCCAGGCTACTACTAATCATCGAGGAGTTCCGTTGTCCAGCTTCCGTCTCCATCATCACATCAGCTCGCCGTCACCATAATATTGTATTGTCATCTGAACTTGACAGATAAAAATTTCAGCTCAATCGGTTAAAGAAAACTGATTTAAAATTCATTTGCAAGATTCCACCCGAACAAACATACCTACATTATTACGAGTATACATAAAAAAGGGACCCTTGTCCTTCGGACTTCGTTGTGCGTGGCGGGGCGGGTGTGTAGCCGACTGTGACGCAAGAGGTGCTGGTTCAATTCCTATTTATCGCTGAAATTGTCTATATGAGGGTTTTGAGGAAAATAAATCGATCTAGCTAAGTTTAATATCTGGGACAACGCGTTTTTCTGAGTTTTTTGTGCAAAGCTCGGTACACCCAGTACTGTATTTGATAAGATATAGTGGAAATAAACAGTAGGAGTCGCTTCTATAGACGGATGGATCTATTCTTAGGCCGGACACACCTCGACCCACGGTTCTTTTTAACCGACTTTAAAAAGGAGGAGGTTCTCAATTCGGTTGTATTTTTTTTTGTTTTGTTACCTCATAACTTCGTATTTTTTTTTAACATCAATTATCATTATTTTTTTATTTGATAGGATATAGGGTACTTCCAAATTGCTCCCATTTTTATCAAAATTCAGTTCTGATGATGGAATCCATGAGGAATTGAGGGAACTCCTCAAATGTTATATTCGGAAGCTGTCTTTTTACACCCCGTATATCAATTTTGGTATTTTCAGCAACAAGTTATTGTTTTGTATGCCTTTAGCAAATAAAAACATGCAAATAGCCGAATTCAATGGCGGAAGTCGATAATAAATTAAAAGTTATATATTTATGTGTTATTTTGATTCAGGAGGTGCCCCTGTCATCAGTCATAGCAAGCTACCAGCTCGGAAACCAGGCTTCAGCAACGTTCAAGCCTCACCAGGTAAAGTAAAACCAGTATTTCGCATCACACAGGAGTAACATAACGTAATATAACTGGGTGTTATATTACGTTATGTTACTCCTGTGTGTACAGACACATACCTAGTCCTGATCCCACACTAGGATTCCCTGTGTCGTGGGTATCAGGAACTACGAGTACCAAGGTACCATAGCACCCAGACCCGGAACAAATATTTGCAGATCATACAAACATTCTCAGCTGACTACTCGCCCGCCGCGCCACGGAGGTCGAGAATACAATGAGGTTATTTGCTGTAATCACCACGATAATACAATAATATAATTTATTCGTAAAGCCGATTTACATGTCAATAAATTTAAAAAATACAATACTAAATGTACCTAAGTATAAGAATAGTATAGATACTAATTTCAAAAATAATTTTAATGAATATAAATCAAGGTAAGTACCTTATCTTAAGACAGCATAAGGCCACTGTTACCCATATAGGTAACAGTGTAACCCTACACTGTCTCAAGAGTAAGTAGTTCGTTCACAGAATAGAAATTCTGCTCGATAAGCCAACGTTTCAGACGGAACTTAAAACTAGCTAAACTGCCATCAGATGTGACAGAGTCTGGTAGTTTGTTGTACACTACGTGAGTTAACTTTGAGGACTTCGTGAGCGAGCGGCCGATAGTTGCAAGCTTCCCAGCGTTCCGCGTCCCGTACGAGTGGGTGTCGCCGTTCTTCATGAACTCATCTAGGTTCGACCACGCTTGGCAGGATTGATGATCGCAGTATTAGTGTTAAGCACTCAGGTGGATGCTGCTACCGATCCCGTGGTGTAATCCCTTAGTTGACAACATCTACAGAGGAGACGGCCCATCCATACAACAAATATACGAATAACGTCAAATATATATTTGACGACCTCTGTGGCGCGGTGGGCGAAGGTTCGCCTGTGATGCAGGAGGTTGCGGGTTCGATTACCGCCTCGGAACAAATATTTGTACGATCTGCAGATATTTGTTCAGGATGTTCTGGGTATTTTGTATGTATAATAAAAAATATCTATCTATGTAATGTATTGTATTAAGTATATCAGTTATCTAGTACACATAATACAAGCTCTGCTTAGCTTGGGACTAGATAATGTTGTGTGAAATGTCCAGCATTTATTTATTTTATACAAACTTAGGTACCTCTTTAGATAGAATTTTAGATTTTTCTATAATTCTGATCTCATTATAATATAAGGCTACTTGTACCTAACTAGGTTTATATAAATATGTTCTAATAGAACATAAAATTATTGTACGTCCGAAATGGGCAAAATGTTGCAACTTTGAATATTAAGACCACCTTTATATACACAGTTTTTACAATAAAGAATTACTTTAGTTTACCATCTGTCTCCTATAGAGGAGACATCTATAGAGATGTCTATTCTTAGGGACGGCCAACTGTAATTGTATTGTAATTTCAGCGGCGCCGTCACACAAGCAGCAGTCGGCGGCGGAACACGCGACGAACGGTTCTGCCAGTGGCTGCAGGAAGGTACGTCCTAACTCTGACCATGACGGACCAACCCCAAAAATCCCATCAGCAAAACAACAGTTTTGAAAAATTCACTCTTTTTTCCATTATTTAAGTATTATAAATAAATAAATAAAAAATAATTTATTTCAAAAAGGTTTTCGTTTTACACTCCTCTTGCTCAAAAAGACCGTCATTGTGGCGTACCAGATCGAAGAAAAATAGCATTCACAGATTTATAAGTAGCATTTTTCCCTTGGACGAATTATCACAAATTCGTCCAAGATTTTTCCTTTTATTTTTTTTTAATTTTTGTCTGTCATATGACAATGAGCCTACAAAAACGAAAAAGTCTTTAATCAGTATACTCGACTTATGTACTGTTGCAAAAAAAAAAAAAATTTTTTTTTTAAATTGGAACTAAAATCGGCGGTCTCTTTGGTAGATGCATGCGTTGCGGCTACAGAAGAAATAAAAAAAAAGACATTAGCGCGAAATCTTAGTAGCAAAATCTAATTGCAAATTGAAAAATAAATTATTTCATGTTGTATTGGATTATTTTATTTTCTCGCAATCGTAGTGAAAAGCTTAAACACACGGCGCTAAAAACCCATTAAAACTCTGTTGCTATTTACTCTCCCGAGCTTTATATAATGGGTCATTTTAGCTCCTTGTATAACAATAGACCTTTAAGTAGAGTATGTAGAGTTTATAATAGACTATTGATTGATGATATATTTCTTAAAATTGTACATCAGTCCAATACTTCGACTCCTTTCTCTAAGTAAAAACTTGTGTTCAGACGCAAGGGATCTCAACCACCGCTTGCTTGAGAATGAATCAAGGTTAACATTAAGTTATTTGTTTCAGGAGCCGACCCGTGAATACATAACTGAAGGGGCCTGCCGCAGCCGCCGAGCCGTCCGGGGGGCACGCTGCGTGCGCGCCGCGTGCCCCCGCGGCCACTGCTGCGCCCCACGGAAGACCAAGAAAAGGAAGGTCAGTAATAGGTCTAGAATAGTTATTTACAAACTTTTGTTTAGTTTTACAGACGTAGAATACGTAATCACACACACACACAGTACAGGGCGTAAAAAGACTACTCCCGAAAACTGAAACAGTGCATTCAGACCATGATTTTGAAAATATTTAAGCTGAAAAAACACAAAAAAATGCTCACTATTGGGCCGCTTTTTTAGTGTTTCCTTTATAAATATCCATAAAATATCATTTAAGTAACACAAAAACCTAATTTCCATCATTAAAAAACACGTCAATAAATAAAAACGTCAAAAAAACGGTTGTCTGTAAAGTCGGTTTACTGACGATAGTTCAACGTGTCAACGTCGTTATTGTGCTTCTTTGTCGCTCGTTCCGCGCTCGCTAAGCGCATGCGCATATATATATATATATATATAGCGCATATATATATATATATATATATATATATATATATATATATATATATATATATATATATCGCATGCGTTTTGCGAGGTGACGCATGACGAGGTAACGACGCATTAGTCATGTTTTTTCGAGCGTGCAGCCGGCTCCATCGATTTATAAGACGTTGACACGTAAAAAAAAGCAATGAAAACCACATAAGAAATATTGGCGCTACGGGTCGATCAGCTGACCGGGAGCGTTGAACTCGCGCGGCCGGAATAAATGCGTACATTGCTGGCTGACAAATACGATACGAAACGAAAAAAAAAAGGTTTTCTCCGGTTTGAATCACCCCTCAAGCGAAAGCTATTTTATATAGCTATGATATAGGTAGCTTTACCGGTACCTTCAGTATTCGGGAGCCGTGCTTTTACACGCTGTATACGTAGATAAGGAAAGATGTCAGTTTTTGACGACCTCTGTGGCGCGGAGGGCGAGTATGCAGCTGAGGTTGTGGGTTTGATTCCCGCTGCGGGACAAATGTTTGTATGATCTGCAAATATTTGTTCCGGGTCTGGGTGTTATAAATAAATAAATAAATGCTAGACATTTGACACAACATTATCTAGCCCCAAGCAAAGCAGAGCTTGTGTTATGGGTACTAGATAACTGATATACTTAATGCAATACGATAAATAGATAGATATTTTTTATTATACATAGAAAGTACCCAGAAAACCCTGAAAAATATCTGCAGATCCTACAAATATTTGTTCCGAGGCGGGAATCGAACCCGCAACCTCCTGCGTCGTAGCCGAACCTTCGCCTGCCGCGCCACAGAGGTCGTCAAATATGGTACCATGGTACTCTTAGTTCGTGATACCCACGACAGGGAATCCTAGTGCGGTATCAAGACTACGTATGTGACTGTTGGGTGGTATAAGTTTGTGTTATTTTTTTTTTCTAAAAATGAGCTTTATCTTGTTTCTTTCAGATTCGCTTAGTGTGCTCTGACGGTACCCGTTACACCAAAGAAATAGAGATAGTGCGCAAGTGCGCATGCGGCAAGAAGTGTCCGCGCGTCAGCCCCTTCCTGCACTAGCCGCACCAGCAAGACTGAGATCTGTGTTACTTACAAAGATCCGCATCACTCAGACTGAGATCTGTGTCACTCATATTGAGGTCCGTGTCACTCCTCAGCAGAGATCTGTGTCACTTGGGCTGAGGTTCTTGTCACTTAGACTTAGATTTGTGTCACTCGGAAAAATTAGAGTCACTTAGACTAAGATCCGTTTCACTCAGACAGATCTGTCACTCAGACTGAGGTCCTGGTCACTGGACTAAGCTCCGTGTCACTCATACGGAGGTTCGTGTCACTCTGACTGAGATCCATATTATTCAGACTAAGATATGTGTCACTCAGAAAAATTTGAGTCACATAGGCTAAGATCCGTTTCACTCAGACCGAGGTCTTTGTCACTCAGACTTAGCTCCGTGTCATCCATGCGGAGGTTCGTGTTCAGTATGAGATCCATATTATACAGACTAAAATCTGTGTCACTACGAAAGATCTGAGTCACTCGGACTAAGATGTGTCACTCAGAAAAAGACTCATGTTACTCAAACTGAGATCTGTGACAGACTACACGATTGATTACCAAGCACTAATTAAGACGGTTACTAATACAAATGTAATACAAAAAGGATTAAAGTCTAGTATATTGGATTATTTACACTTAATAATATTATTGTAAAATGAAAACAATAATAAACGAATTTAAAATATGTATGAATTTAACCAAATAGCGGCCTATGTATTGACCCTCACTTTTTGACTAGTGTATTTTCGATAAAATCTTTTAATATGGCAACTTTGAAAGTAGTATGTTTAAATATTTACCGCTCATTTACTTAAAAAAAAGCTGACAATCAAAATAAATTGTCAAAGTGAGCTACTTAGCTCAATTCAGTCGAAAGCCTGTCAAATTTGTGACAGATTTGTTCTCGAAACACTTAAAATTAAATTGAATTCAAAATAATTGCCATACAAGAATGTAATCAAGATTTTAGAATATTTAAACTCATTTTTTGTAAGTAGGTATCGTATTTTAATGTAAATTTAAAATCCATGTACTCAATATTTCGGGTTTTCTAATTATTAATTATTGTGTTCATTGTAATTATCAAAACTTATTTATTATTATTTCAATATAAGTAGAAGTAAAATTAATAATAATATTACAAGTTAAGAAAAACTGCTGCCATGTACCTTGTTTCTTGCCCGTACGAGTCTAGTTTGCATCGACACTTATAATAACTTATTTATTTGTAATCAGCTGCTCCGCGCGTAGTCCGCGCGTAGTCCGCGCGTAGTCAGAATCCTTCCCCGGCATGCACACAACAACTTACCAAAGTTCTATCGCAATCAAATGAATGGTATTGAAATGCATACGAGGCAAACAAAGATACCTACATTTTATTTGAATTTGATATCATTTTTATTAATAAAGCAATTTCGCGCACTTAGCTTTTTAGCTCGATCTGAGCTTAGCTGTTCTTGTCGCTATATAAAATATTTATACTGTAAATTAGTACTTTTAAGTCTTTTGTATTATATAACATCAATAAATATATAAAAGTTAAGCATTCCGTATTTATTTTCTACAAAAATATTGTAGAATATATTTATCTGGTTAATACAACGCATTTAACGACCTAAACATAATTTTGTCAGTATTAAAATGATATAATTAAATGTCAAAAAATTGGGCAAATCTATTAAAAACGTTAAGTGTTATGGCAACTTTTTAATAAGTAAAAAAAATACACTTTTAGAATAGGAAGTTTTCAGGGAGGCAATTAAAAAGAAAAAAATAGTTCTTAAAATCCCGGTAGATGGCGCTTAGGTACTCGTCATGGTTGTGTCTTCTGAAGATTTTGCAAAAGCACCACAGAGAAAAAATTCTCTTTGTTTTCTCTTTTTTTCCTCCAAGTTTCGCGTTGCGATTCCGATGCTCGTTTTTCAAGTCTACTATTGACCGGTCTACTTGGTCCGGCTTCAGCAATAACAACAATAAATTATAAAAATAACGTAACACTAACAAATATATCAGAATTTCAACAAAAACTTTACGTAGATACTTACTTTACTTCACCAAAGAGCAGCATGAGCGAGTGAAGTCAGTGACACGGACAGTTGGTGTCTGACCGAAAAAAATTAGACAACCATATCTGGACTGCGCTATCTATGCATGGATTTAGAACTATTTTCTTTCAGCTGTCAGAAAACTTCCCATTCGTCAAGTTCAAGATGGCGGGCCTCGTCTCGTCACAATACAGACCGTTCACCAAATGTCCCCTGCCTTGTCTGCAAGGGGCATCTTAATGTTAACGTTCTGTAAATTTAGAATAATCCAAGAAAACAAGGCCTGGCTACTCCGAGCAAAACACCAGCTTACGTCACCATACAGTTGCCATTTGCAACAATTACGGAATGAGGGGTTTTCACGGCCGTTTCAAATCATGCTTTCAGCGTTGGAAATAGATGGCGCTGCTCTGTACCTAGCTGTCAAGTGTCAACAACGTAGATAATTTCGTTTCGTGGTATTTATTTTTGCCTACTTCTAAAAACACCACGAAATCACTCAGCGCACACTCAAGAAGCTAACAAACAGAAATCATGACTATGCCACAGACTAGTTAGATAATAGCTTAGTACGCCCCACAGATAATACATTTACCAATCTTGACAGCTAGAGTTGAGTCAGCGCCATCTATTTCCAATTCGAACAACTATTTTTTTATCGAAGTTGAAAATCCCTGTTTTAATGAAGTCTGTTTTTGTTTTTTTTTCTAAAAATTAACTTTTTATTTTGTTTGCCCAATTTTATTAGATTAAGGTAAGTAAGCTTTAAGTTATTGTACCTTGATCGATGTTTTGCTTAAGTGAGTGCCTATATGGGCATAGCATGCGCTTTTAAATTAAAATAATATGGACTTTATTATTTATTTGACGTATTAAAAGATGTTAGATATAAATGGATTTGTTTTATTTATTTTTAACCGACTTCCCAAAAAGTAGGAGGTTCTCAATTCGGTTGTTTTTTTTTTAATGTTTGTTACCGCATATCTCTGGCATTTATGAACCGATTTGGAAAATTCTTTTTTTATTTGAATAGATATACTTCCAGATTGGTCCCATTTTTCCCATTTTTTTTCAGAATCCAGTTCTGATGATGGGATCCATGAGGAATTGAGGGAACTCCTCAAATATTGTAGGCATACATATGGCGATTTTGATATTTTCAGCAAGACACCAAGCATTTGCGTTCAGAAAGTATCATAATCCTTTCACCACTATGGTTCTTTCATAAATTTTTTTCATCCAAAATTATTTAGTCGAATACAATGGCGGAAGTCGGTTTTTTAAATGAAAAGTAATTTATTTATGGATTTAGGACTAGAGGCGTAGCAAACGATATTGATGGCAAGATTGTCAAAACGCCAACTACCCAGCATCATCATTATCATCACCAGCCTATTGACGTCCTAAGCCGAACGAGGCAATACAATGATTGGATTTGACTTGATCACCACGCTTGGCAGGCGGATTGGTGATCGCAGTTTGATTTTAATCAATCATCTTTTTTTTTATAACTACTTGGCAAGCAAACAAACCTATGGACGCCTGCAACACCAGAGGCATCATACATTTATTTGGTATTTCACGTCACATAAGTACATACCATATATGTGCACGACCGCCCTAAAAGACTTTTAAAGTGTCTAGTGACCATTAAGGTCTATAAGAATGAAATATTATTAAGTTTATAAGTTAAGGAAATGTAAAAGCAGATTCATAATTTTATTTAATAAAATTTCTGTACTCGCCACGGATAGCGCTAGGGGCGGGACGTCGTCGCATATAAGTATTCGCCAGACCGGGCGAAGAAAGTTAGTTGTTATTTTTTTACCTTCGCGCGCACTTATATGCGGTACCTCTCGGCCCTAGCGCTACGACCTCTCCTAGTAACCGAGCATTTTCATTTGAAGAAACCCAAGCTAGGACCCTGGATAAGAAACAAAGCATACAGTCCACAGAAAATAGGAAGGAAGGCCAGCCGCCACATTGGTCCTCCGCAAGCCGGATCTCTGAACCAGGAAGTGAAGATTCCTGGGTCAAGCCAAGAACACCTGGAGCCAGCTGAACAGAACAGGATCCAAAGAAAAACGTAAAATTGCCGGTTACTAGGAGTAGGCAGGGCGAGGTAAAAAGCGCGAACGAATCCTCAACGGAGGGAACTGGCTCAGACCAGACCGCGACCGCGACAACGTCGGGTACCGGTACCACGACGGACACCGCTACGGACGCCACAGAAGTCTCAAGAAAGAAGACTTCCCGAGCCCCGTCCAGGAAGTCTGATGCTGCCAAGAAGAGGAACGTGCTGGCAGCACGGGAGAAGATAGCTGCGCTGCGTGTCGCCGAGGCCGAAGCGGTGGTGGCGGCAGCCAAGGCAGCTTCACAACTCGCTGAAGAGAGACTGAAGATCGCAGAAGAGGATTCGTCCGAAGAACAAGACGACCTGGCTGAAGCCAGGTCGTCTTGTTCTTTGTCTTCTTACTGAAATAAGGATCACTAAGTGGCTGCAGGAGCATCCAGAAGTGCAAGCACAACAGAACAAGGATACCCGTGAAGAGGCGCTTCCCAAGGAAGACCATGGAGCGCGGCAGGACCGGATCGAGAATCGACCCGGACGGGCGAAGGAACAGCCCACCGTGCCACCGTTGTCGACTTAGTGGAGTTGACGATGGCGCTGTCGCAGATAGCGACAAGAAGGGATCCACCGAAGTACTTGCTTGAGCTTCCAACGGACAGGCCAGTGGTTGGCTGGTTTTCAGAGCCGCCTTCAGAGACAGTGAATCATCATTTTCGAAACCAGAAAATGTTGCAAGACTCTGAAGAGTCTGAAGGGTGCTGCGTACGATGCCGTCGGCAGTCTCCTGGTCAGCCAGCCCGAGCCCACACTGTTAGAAAAATTTCTGTAAAATTACATAAAAGTTCGGGCCACGTTCGTAGCCCTCACTTTTATGTGAAGTTACATGTTTATGTGATTATCCATTCTGTCTGTAAATTTACATAACCACTTTTTTACATAAAATGTGAATAAAATTTATGTGAATTCTATTATGTAAATTTACATAACTCATTTTCCTATATATTTTTTTACATAAATTTCACATAAAATTATGTAATACAAAATTACATATAATTATGTACTTCGATTTCACATCAAAAACATGTAAGGTGAATATACATAAATTATGTAAAAAAAATACATATAATGTAGGTAAATCTACACAAAAATGTAGATTTATCACATAAGTTTATGTAATTATTTCACATACATTTATGTAGCTTTACATATAATGTAGGTAAATCTACACAAAAATGTAGTTATTCCACATAAGTTTATGTAATTATTTCACATACATTTATGTAGTTTTACGTATATATAGGTAGAACTACACAAAAATATGTATTATTATCTACCTAGATGTTATGTAGATTTACATACACATACGTAATTCTACAGAAAGTGCAGAATTTTTACATACATTTATGTAGACTTACTACATATTATGTATGTAAATCTACCTAATAATTGTAATGTTTTTACATACATTTATGTAGTACTTACTACATATTATGTATGTAAATCTACCTAATAATTGTAATTTTTCACATATATTTATGTGATAAAATTACATTAATAAAATGTAATATTCAATACTACCAGGGGAATTTTACAGAATATTGTATGTGAAAATACACAATTTAAATGTGAATTTGCATACATTAATAGTAATTATGCAGCCAAACTGTAATATTCTTTCTACCAGAAAATTACAGGTATTTTGTTCCTATCCATCGGCTTTCAGCATATAACATCAAGATCAACTTGATTGTTATGTCCTGAAGGCCCATGCGATAGAAATTACCAAGCCTGTAATTTACTGAAAGAAAGAATATTACTGTTTGAGTGTGAGCATAAATACCAATAATGTAGATTCACAAATAAATTGACTTCGTTTACAATATTCTGTTAATCATAAATACTAAATTTAAATGAAACCAATGTCAATTAGAAACCTGTATAGCTATATTGTCAATAAACAGTCAATGTATGTTAACTAGTTAAAAATAACACACTTATTGATAATACAATTTTGTACAATATTCTGTTAATCATAAATACATAATTTAAATGAAACAGATGTCATTTAGAAACTGGTATAGCGATATTGTCAAATGACAGTTAATGTATGTTAACTAGTTAAAAACAACACACTTAATGATGATACAATTTCAACAGATACAAAATGGTCGTAATATTGAACCTTATAACCAAAAATTTACATAACACAGTACCTAGCTAAAGTACGAAAAAAAGAATGTTACACAATAAGAGAGTGACAGCAACTTACTGAATGAAATACGATACAATTTTACCAATAATACAAAATCGTCCTAATATTGAACTTAAAAACCAAACATACAATTCAGTTGATATTGACATCAAAATTTACATAATACAGTAGCAAAGGTACTATAGAAAGCATGTTGTACAGTAAGACAGTGACAGCAAATTACTGATATACAGTGTATATAAAGTTCACAATACACAACAAACATATTTTTTTAAGAATGCGTGTTATCTATCACATAGTTAGATACAAGATAGATACACTAACCCATGATCTGAGGCCTTACCATGAGCTCTTATAGCTGTTCAGTGCAAAACTATTCAGTAGAAAATATTGGTTCACAATATTCTGTTAATCATAAATACTAAAATTAATCAAATAACAGTCAATGTATGTTAACTAGTTAAAAATAACACACTTATTGATGATACAATTTTGTAATCTCTTATGGATTCGGATATCCCCATACTGTCCCATTTAAAAAAAACACCCTGTATAGAGTGATAGATCAAGATTTATGTGAACATTACCGTGAAATTTTTGCTATTTTTTTTTGGAGTTGTAAATGAGGATCGAATCTTCTTTGGAATGAGTGTGATCCACGCTTCACTCTCTCCGCGTCCCTCTTCACACTGTGTGAAATTTCTTGTACAGTTGATTATTTAAAGCGAGCCCGGATTCCATCTGAAATTAAATAATACAGTCAAATAACTATCACATAAAACTGTTCTACCTATACAAGTTAAGGTATAACGATCAGAAAACAAACTGTACCTCATCTGTATAGCCTCAAAAATCCTTAACTTCTCCAACATATTTCTTGATTCATGTAACTGATCTGAAAGGAACATAATTGATTTACACAGTTTATTATAACAAATAATAACTATACCACTGCACATTCGTAGCCAGTAAAACTATAATATGTAAGTAGGTACACCATCAAAACAATATATGGGGGCATATGAAGGACTACAACATGCCCTTGTAAAGCAATAAGTAACATAATTTCTTACCAAATTAAGTATTTTCCAAAATAATTCCTACAGTCTCGAAATCTTCAGACAATGACAATTTATTTGTGATGGAAACGATCTCCCCAAATTCTTCAGTGTTACACAGTGTTGTACAGTTGTACTTGGTTCTTTGAAGCGAGCCCGAATCCATCTGAAATTTAATTATACAGTCAATATATGTCATATAATTGTTCTATCTGTACAGGTAAGGTATAACGATCAGAAAACAAACTGTACCTCATCTGTATAGCCTCAAAAATCCTTAACTTCTCCAACATATTTCTTGATTCATGTAACTGATCTGAAAGGAACATAATTGATTTACACAGTTTATTATAACAAATAATAATTATATCACTGCACATTCATAGCCAGTAAAACTATATTTTGTAAGTAGGTACACCATCAAAACAATATATTGGGGCAAATAAAGGACGACAACAAGAAAGGGTATGTTGAGATGACAGACAAAGGTCTTAAGTAAAACAATAAGTAACATAATTTCTTACCAAATTATTAAGTATTTTCCAAAATAATTCCTATAGTCTCCAAATCTTCAGACAATGGCAATTTATTTGTGATGGAAACGATCTCCCCAAATTCTTCAGTGTTTTGTTCAGTTACTGCAGTACTAAGGACAATTATTTATTATCCATTAATGCATTTAGTTAAAACTTTATGTCCAAAACACAGAGGGTCAGAGGGTCTGAAAAAATATTATAGCTATAAATCTATATTCAAACTAACGTTAATGATATAAATATTATAATGTCAGCATACATAACACTCCTAGACTGATCCTGATTTTGCTCTCAAGCTTTTGTTTTGAGCCAAATCAACTCAAATGTATTAAACAACCTGAGTTCTTGTTTTAGCAAAATACACAATCACATATGTGTTTCTTGTACAGTTGTACTTGGTTCTTTGATACGAGCTCAAATCCATCTGAAATTTAATTATACAGTCAATAAATGTCATGTAATTGTTATATCTATACAGGTAAGGTATTACGATCAGAAAACAAACTGTACCTCATCTGTATAGCCTCGAAAATCCTTAACTTCTCCAACATATTTCTTGATTCATGTAACTGATCTGTAAGCAACACAATTTATTATATCAAATAATAATTATACTACTGCACATTCATAGCCAGTAAAACTATATTATGTAAGCAGGTACACCATCAAAACAATATATGGGGGCAAATGAAGGACGACAACATGAAAGGGCATGTTGAGATGACAGACAAAGGTCTTGAGTAAAACAATAAGTAACATGATTTCTTACCTAATTATTCAGTATTTTCCAAAATAATTCCTACAGTCTCCAAATCTTCAGACAATGGCAATTTATTTGTGATGGAAACGATCTCCCCAAATTCTTCAGTGTTTTGTTCCGTTACTGCAGTACTAAGGATAATTATTTATTATCCATTAATGCATTTAGTTAAAACTTTATGTCCAAAACACAGGGTCAGAGGGTCTGAAAAAATATTAAAGCTATAAATCTATATTCAAACTAACGTTAATGATATAAATATTATAATGTCAGCATACATAACACTCCTAGACTGATCCTGATTTTGCTCTCAAGCTTTTGTTTTGAGCCAAATCAACTCAAATGTATTAAACAACATGAGTTCTTGTTTTAGCAAAATACACAATCACATATGTGAAATTTCTTGTACAGTTGTACTTGGTTCTTTGAAGCGAGCTCGAATCCACCTGTAATTTAATTATACAGTCAATAAATGTCATATAATTGTTCTATCTATACAGGTAAGGTATTACGATCAGAAAACAAACTGTACCTCATCTGTATAGCCTCGAAAATCCTTAACTTCTCCAACATATTTCTTCATTCATGTAACTGATCTGAAAGCAACACAATTTATTATATCAAATAATAATTATATTACTGCATATTCATAGCCAGTAAAACTATATTATGTAAGCAGGTACACCATCAAAACAATATATGGGGGCAAATGAAGGACGACAACATGAAAGGGCATGTTGAGATGACAGACAAAGGTCTTAAGTAAAACAATAAGTAACATAATTTCTTACCTAATTATTCAGTATTTTCCAAAATAGTTCCTACTTTGAACATATTTCAGTGTTAATATCTCAATAACGGTGACTAAGAAAAACTCTACATGGTAGGCAAAAAGAAAATAACCAAAAAAAAATTTTGACAGTCATTTTTTGTCGTGCTATTTGACTTACGGGCGCAGGAATTTTTGACAAAACTTATCGACAACCAAAAAATTTTTTTACACCTTGTATGTGCTTTACGTCCTGTATATGACAAACTAAAAATAAATTCTACAAGGTACATTAATTGATGGCCGAGAAAAAAGCTACACGGTAGGCCAAAAAAAAAAACAAAAAAAAGTATTGTCACGATTTTGAAGAATTTTCCAAGTATTTTTTTTCTGCGATATATTGAGTATTTTTTCCTGAATGCCCCCTTATCGACAAACCAAAATTTGTTTTACCCCTTGTATATGCTTAACACCCTGTATATGAAAAACTAAAAATGAATTCTACAATCTACAAGTTCTACGTACTGGGTCTGGGTGACATATTTTAGTAGCCCACGTGGAAACCGGGGCTTAGAGGACTTCATGGCATATCTGAGTTATCCCCACGAGTCTACATTCTACGATTTTGAATAGTTTAGGAGTAATAAATATTTAAAATCTATGCTATGAGGTCCCCAACCCCTGGTTTTTATTTGGACTACTATAAATAGACCACCCTGAATAAACATAGGTACTATTTATACTACAGCCCATTTAAACCGATACTTATTCTCAAACCAATCAACAAGTGAAAGCGACACAGGGAATCCTAGTGTGAGATCAGCCCCCCTATTCCCTAACTGAAAGTTACTCGGTGACTAACGTTTGACAAGTAAAATTACCATCAATTGCTCAAAATTATCATTAAAAATTTACAAAATGATGGTCATATTACTTGTCAAACGTTAGTCACCGAGTGACTTTCAGTTAGGGAATAGGGGGGCAGGACTATGTATGTGTCTGTTGGGTGTTATGTTATGGATGTTATGTCTAAAGGCTGCTGCTGACGATGATGATGATGAAAGTAAAATTATAAAAAAAAATGTGTGGGTCAGACACCACGGCACACATACACATTGAAATTTATAGCAAAAATATACCCTCGCTTTGTATACTCAGCGGCTTGATAATGTAGTATGAATCATACTACATTATCAAGCCGCTGAGTATATGAGTATGATTGATGAAATAAATATCAGTCTATTCTATAATATCATATAATAGGTAAGGTATTCTATTCTACAAGATATATTCTAAGTAACTGTGGGTTCTAAATACTCACAAGATAGCAACAGTTGAATAATCATCTGATAAAATTTACCCTTTTCCAATAACTGGTTGATAGTTATTTCGTTGAGGCAAACTGCCTTCTTTACACTTTGGTCTGCGGACCACACTTTTATAATTGGCAATCATGCCAATTATGATTATAACTGCAAAGCCTGATTGATCTGTAACACAAAATACATCAATAGGCATGAGGCAAGCTAAGAAGGTACACTTATCAGAAGAACACAGGCAAGAGACAAACTTATCCGGAAAACCTCGTCAAAACTCCATCGACCAATATCTATCAGGAATCAGCGAAGGAGATTTGGGTTTACTCTGAAAGCTACAGTCATCGTTCCAATTCGCAATGTGAATGTGAAATAACCTAAAGATAGAGAGCCTGGACGAATTCATCAACCGCATAGCCGGCCGTGAATGGGTTCCTGCGGTCGAACAGGACCACCGAGGGAAGGCATACCCAAGGAAGCTGCTCCAAAGCGAGAGTGACGCCACGAGGCGCATATACAGCAGGCCTCACCCAGAGGCACAAGATAGGTACCGTGTCACATAGGCTAAACGTAAGGACCCCAGCAAGGGGCCAATGCCTGGTGGCAGTACCGGGTCCCCCCACTCGGGTGGGAAGACCCACGATATGTACGCACCGATAACCAAAGCCACACAGTTCTACATAGTTTTACGAGACTCATTATCAAGCGTCTACACATTTTTCACACGACAAAATGGCGTTTGGTGTCTTCGTGTTTGAAGATAAAATAAAATTGTTTCTATAAAATAAGGTGTTCTCGAAGGGTCACAAACAATGCTAAATGTACTTACCAGCTTTGGAAATTTCACTACAATGTTCGTGGTAAATTTTCACCCGTTTGAAAAGACACAATACACTTAGTTGATTTGATTAGATTTCATTACCACGCGTTCTTTAAATAAGCTACACCGGTTAAAATGCAACTAAAATTATACGATATAACTCAAAAAAACATTAGAAATTGAAATAAAATCAAAATGGACGAGGTTTCGTTTCGAAAAAGCAGAAAAATTAACAAACGAACGTGTTTGTACCGCCCCGCTGCGTGAGCTCACAGAAAATGAAAAATGTTGCCAGCAGGGCGATTTTAAAACGTTGGATCCGATCCGATTCGTTAATATTTCATTTCGATGTGGTAAGTACCTAACTAAAACAATTTCCTCTAGTAAAACACAGTAAAAAACAATAAATATTGTATATTACTGTGGTTTATTAGAGAAAATTTATATAAAATTGTTTTAGTTACTTACCACATCGAAATTAATAACTAACTATCTTCATGAAAGGAGACTATTCACGCTTCATATAAATTTGGGCCACAACCTGGAAGTGCCAGCAAATGAAAAAAATGTTATTTAACTATAGGGCACATTGGTTCGAGCTTATATTATTATGGCACTAAAACTAAGGAACCAATGTTTTGCCTGATATCGCAGTTTGAAAAATGCAATTTCTCATATATTGCAATCAAATATTTATATTTATATTTTAATGATATTTAGATGTGAACTTATTCAGGGACCCATTATCAACATTTTATACTATAGCGGTAATAATCTACGACCAGTCATTCAATTGTTTTTGATGTCAAAAGGACATGTTCCAAAATGACCTTTATCGATGTACACCAGACAGAGAATGGCGAAAAAATCAGCGATTATCGTAAAAATACTCTTACTCTAATTTGAAGCATAATTTACTGCACAGAAATGTTTAAAATTCGATAATTATTTACAATGGCAACATATTTTCCTGAGTAGGCATGACAGGGAATATCATGATTATTGCTCTGTGGTTGCTTGTTTTATTCGTTCGTTGGGAATAGTGTATCTACATAGAATGCGCTGCCTACGCTAGTTTTATTACGATCATCACATCAGTAAAAGTTCTTCAATTAAATTTTTTTTATGCTTCTTGTCAAGCAGACAAGCTTACGGCCCACCGGATGGAAAGCAGTTACCGTAGCCAATGAACGCCTGTAACACCAGAGGCATCACACGCGCGCTGCCAACCCTGAGACATAAAGATGATAAGTCTCATGTGCCTGTAATTTCACCGGCACCCGTACCCTTCAAACCGAAACACTGCAATGCGAACACTTCTGTTTGGCGGCAGAAATAGGTACGGTGGTAGTACTTCCCCGGACGAACTCTTCCACAAGAAGTTCTACTGCTAACAACTACTACTACATTTCGATTCTACGCGAAAATATTTTCCTTGCTCCAAGACCTTGGAGCCAAGACGTGAACGGAATGTAGTTCTAGTCAAAGTTGTCAACAGCTGTCGAAACATTTTACCACAGAGTAAATTGTATCCGCCCCGCCTTATTGTTTTGTCTTGTGTTGCTCTCCGTGAGAAAGACATTTTAGGAACCTGCATTAAATGAAGCGAAATAATCAAAAAATTACAATGGGAAGAGGTTTTGTATACATTTAGCCACGTTTACACAAGTGTATGTACACCGACAAGGGCTAGGCTCCATATATCTTGGAACAACACCTTTGGACAGTGGTATGATATTTATTTTCAGTATATAGAGTTTAAGAGACAAACAGACAAGCTCACCCTTGCACAATGATTGTATTTTTGTTTTTTTTTTTGTTTTTTATATTTGTTATTTTTTTGCATGCAACTCGCTGCAGGTTTTCTGTTTCGTGAGAGGACATGTGACTAGAAAGGGTGCAACCTAGAATATTGCACTATTTTGATGACTTATGTGGCACCGCGGGTGAGCAGCCACCTGAGATGAGAAAGGTTGTGTGTTTGATTCCCGTAGCGGGGCAAAACGTAAGTTTCTTTATTGCTTGAGCTTTGAAAGCTGATTTGGATGCCATAAAAGGATCTACGCCACTAATCAATGTATTGTAAGAGTTAGCGATGCGTGTAATTGATTGATTTTTGACCATAATTTGTGCGATGGAATGGAACATGGAGCATAGCCGTATGGCGCGTACGTATTAGAGGAGCTCTCAATCCTGGAGCACTATAGTATAAACGGGCCACATCTCGAGATGATAACCTCTTTTCTTAAAAACCGTACACATCTAACATCTGTACGTGACACTAAATCAGACACTTTTTTATCGGATGATGTCACCGGCCCCAGGGCTCAATCATGAGAATTAACCTATTTTTAATACTTATCAATTATTTGACGATGGCCCATGTAGATGCGGACTATGTCATGTTTGCTGATGACGGGTGCCTTATTGTCTCTTCGGAAACACTTATACAGTTAGCTGACAAACAACAAGGTGATGAACGAAGTTGCTAACTGGTTCTCAGTGAACGGAATGACACTAAATATTGAAAATAGAAATATTGTTCACTTTCACTTGGGAACGAACAACTATGCCCATCAACTTAATGTGTCCTGTAACGGGTTTACAGATCCTCTAGCTGACCGTGTCAAACAAACGTTTTCATCCCTTTTCACGCCCTTAGAGGGTGAACTTTCAAAATTCCTTTCTTATTGCGCCAATACATCCTAAAATAAACAAACCCTGCAAATTTCATGTCTCTAGGACCAGCGGTTTAGGCTGTGCGTTGATATGTCAGTCAGAACTTTGAATTTTATATATACAGAAGAATAACGTTGCATTGAGCGGAGCGTGCGGCCGCACGTAGTCAGTGTTGACAAGTTAGGGGTTTTCCCCCTAAATTTAGGGGTGAAATATGTAAACAGGGGCAATTTTAGGGGTAGAAATTATTTGGGGTTTTTTTAGGGGGAGCCCTGATAAAACTTCCAATTAGTCTCGTGCGTAGAACGGAACGCACGACACGAGCACACAGTATGTATTGCAAAGCCTCGTCCAAACTTCACATCGTATGGTCCGTCCCTCTCACTCAAATAATGAATAAACAGGTCAGTGAGAGAGATGGCACAATCAAGTCCGACAACCAACCATGTAGCGTTTGTCATTGTCATTGTTTGTCTAGTCTAGTAGTCTATGACGTGTTGTGGTGAGCATTGCGAACCAACTAAATTATTGGAAGACTTGTTTCTGTTATACAAGAAGATACTCCAAAATATTGTTGTACCATCACAATTACAGAAAATACATGACAATGAATTAGCTGAATTTAATTTTCAGTCATTCTTAATGCATACAGCATCTTTAAATCTTGGGTACGACTTTGAAGAAGTATCCAAAAATCTGGTAGAAAATGACTTATTAGATGCAAAAAATTTTTTCACACTACCTGCTCGACAATGTCCAATTTCATATCATGCAACCTCAACGTAAAGTAAAGCATTGTCTCTCTAGGGATATAAAGTTGTATGAAACTCCCTAGGGATTAAAGTGATTTGAATTTGGAACGTCAAATGCGAGTGGAAACTCGTGGAAAACTCCTAGTAAAAAAATGCCCATATGGCAAAGAGGTATTGTAAAGAGGTTTGTTCGAAAATCGAACTGGCCACCAAAAGCAAAACTCAGAAAAAAAAGAAATAGGCGCGATTTTAAAGCATGTGAAACAAAAGAGTTGTTAGGTGTTTTTCAGTGAAATATATTGCAATATTCTAGTAATATATAATTATGTCAATGGCAATATTAGTGTTAACAAAAAATGACGAGCGATAATGATTCTACTCCAGAGTTCATCAAAACCGACGATACTTATTTTATGGAGCCCTGGCTTTTTATTGTCTCGCAGTAGGTGTGAAAAGTAGAGTATGCTCCTCTGGAATAAAAATATGGATATAAAGCCTGTCTTCGTCTTGGGCAGCTTGAACCCCTCGCTTCACTCAGGACTCTATATAACTCCCTCGCTACACTCGGGAGTTAACTTTAGAGTCCCTCGTTACACTCAGGGTTCAATATGCCGCCCGCGACATAAGACACTGCTTTATTCCCTTAGTGCATAATCTACTATTATGTACTATGGCTATAGAAATGTAGAAAAGATTGCCAGAAAATGTGTCTATCCTTAAAATGATTACAGTTCTAAAACCCGAAGTTGCGACATCGCAAGTAAAGCCAAGTTTGAATAATATTTTGCAGAGATTCTATCGAAGTTCTGTATACGGGTACAAAAATTACATTGAAGCAGAATGGAACCAACTACAAAACAAACTATGGATAAACGCGTCTGGGTCATCTGCTGAATTTTATGCTGAAGTATACAATGATTGCGACGCGGGGAATCACAAACGCTTTGAAAATATTTCAAAATTTGCTATGGCGTTATTGACGCTGCCTGTATCCAACGCATCAGTAGAACGTGCTTTCTCCACCTATGCAATTATAAAAAATAAGCTGAGAAACAGGTTATCACTGGAAATGTGTCAAAACATCATGATGGTCCGATTTTCCCTGCAACGAGAATATAAATCATGTGTATATTTCTCACCAACTACCAATATGATAAAAAAATTCAACGTGCGAATGTACGATAACACAAAATCGTCAAATGACGAAGACGATCACGTCGACGATACAGTGCTCGAAATAATTAACAATATTGTATGTTAATTATTTCTAGCACTGTTTTTATCCTAACCTAATAATGGAGCATTTCTAGTTTTCCTTGCAACCAATTCAGAAATTGTTAACTGAGAGTTAAATTAGTCCGTTTGTTTGGTTTCGCATTTTTTCAATGTCAAACAGATAAAATACTGTTAATTTGTTTTATTTTAAATAAAATTTCATTTTCAATGTAAACGTTTTTTATTTTCCAAAAGGATTTTATAAAAAAAAAAATCGACAGAAACTCAAGTATAGGTTAAAAATACATGCATACTATTCATAGATGTTGTTGTGATAATTTGCTAAGTTTAAAGCTTTGGCCACTACAATGCTTAATTTAAAGAAAAATAAGTCCTAACAGTCCTAACAGTAACAGTCCTAGTAGTAACAGTCCTAGGATGAAACCTCAGGCTCTGAAAAAAAATTTGAGACGTGATTTGCACGTTATACAATAATAAAAAGTAAAAAAAAAATTTAGGGTTTTTTAGGGTGATTTGAAAAAATACTTGGGGGTAAAATTTGGTATGGGTTGGCAACACTGCACGTAGTATTCACCGGTCTACCATTGAACGCGGTCGCGGGTGGTGCTCATGATAAAGAGGCTTCTGAACTCGGTCTCGAAACGTCAGCAAAAGTGACGGAAAACGGTGGTAATTAGCCGTTTTTTCAATTTAAAACGAATAATGTTTGTCATTTTTGCGAGCTATATGACTTGCCCATGGCCACTTCAGCTTGCTAATTCAGAGAGCTTTGTCGGTGACCTTGGTTTTTCTACGAATTTTCTCATTGTGGATTCTATCACGTAGTGAAACTCCTAGCATAGCTCGCGCCATAGCCTGCTGCACGACTTCAAGCTTACCTTACGACCAATAGTCAAGCAAATATACAAACCATGTATAAAAACCATTAAAAATATCTTTAATTTTTGATCAGATGTATGGGAAGTATATTTTTTTAAACTGCGATAGTAGCTAAACTATTGGTTCTACAGGTTTCGTGTGGTAGTACCAAATGCTCAAATTAATGTGCCCATCAAAATAACATCATTTTTGTTACTGGCCGGCACTTCCGATTCTAGACCTAAAATGAATGGTCTCCTTTGTTAGTTAGGTAGTAAAAAAGTACGATATGAGCTAATTTAGTGCGGCGAGCGAGCAAGCGGCGCGGCAGAGTGGAAAAGTGCCTAGTCGAAGTCAAGAGAAATGTCTGCTCTCCGCTTTGGTGGAAATAACCTGCCAGCTTTGCAGGACATCTCCTCTCGTCTCGTGCTTTGGTGGAAACTGGGCCTAATGGCACCTGTTCGTTTTCAATGTTTTATGTATACATTTCGTAGGTACTAAAATATTTTTTGGTGAAAAGATAGAAACCAACCTGGCTTAATACCTTTAATTTATTACTTCCATTTATTCTTTTAATAATTACCATAATCCACCTTTTATTTTTACACCAAACTATACTTACTTAACTGTTCTAATTGACTATAAAATTCACGATATTTTTGTCAATTCAATAAGTAGGTAAATGCCGTTCCCAAACCAATACCTACTAATATTATATTGCATCATCGCGTGACGGCGTGACCTTCGTTGTTGCTATGCTACTCAAGCTGTTGTCAGGTACCTACCTGTTGGGGCAATGTACCTAATAAACAAGTCAAAATATTCACAAATTCTTGTATTGTCATTAGAATATACATATGCAAAATTTCAAATTGATACTATAGTTAAAAATAGGTTAAAATAAGATTCTAAGATTTCAAGAAACGGAATAGTAAGTAACAAGAGCACGACCTACCTTACTGCGGCTTACGGACGCTTCTGCTTGTAGGTATTTCTGTTCAAAATTCAATAAGAAAATTTGATTAAGTACTTACCTGGGTAGGTAAGTATGTACAAGATTTGATTGTTAGACAGCGACTACAGACAGCTGTTAAACTGAAATACCTAGGTAGGCAGGTAAGTAGGTACTTGTACTTACGCTTAACACGTTTAATAATAATTGTATAAGTAAGTACTCACCTAAGTAAGTAAGTAGTAAGTACCTACCTATCAGAAATTGCTGTTTTACTTGTACTTTGAATTGAAAATTATCCTCCAAATCAAAACAAAAGACCGACCAAGTGCAAGTCAGACTCGCGCACGAAAGGTTCCGTAGGTACCTACCATTATCTATAAAAACAGGCTAAGTGCGAGTCAGACTCGTGCAACGACTAAGGTTTCCGTACCATTACCTATAAAACCGGCCAAGTGCGAGTTGAAATCGCGCACGAAGGGTTCCGTACCATTAAGTATCTATAAAAACGGCTAAAAAATCACGTTTGCTGTATGGGGGATCCCTTAAATATTTATTTGAAGTATTCTGTTTTGTAAGTATTTGTTGTTATAGCGGCAACAGAAATAGGTACATCATCACGGTTCATGAGATACAGCCTGGTGACAGACAGACGGACGGTTGGACGGCCAGCGGAGCCTTAGTAATAGGGTCCGTTTTCCCTTTGGGTACGGAACCCTAAAATTATGTTTTTTTTTGTCAAAATTTTGTCCTATGTACAGTATCATTAGAATTACATATATACGCAAAGTTTCAAATTGATACGACGATAAAAAATAGCTTAAAATCAATTTCTTAGAATTCTAGATACAGAATAGTACATAGTTAGTATGAAATTTACCGAACCGTGGGTTTTTCAGAAATTCCTGTTTAAAGCTAACCAATCTCTTCAGTATATAAATGCGGGACAAAATATGTTTTTATGTTCTGCAAATTAGGTAAGTATTTGTTCCGGGTCTGCATGAGTGTTATCGGAGCATGATAGGTATACCGGGCGTAAAAAGACTACTCCCGAAAACTGAAACAGTGCATTCAGACCATGATTAATGAAAATAAACAAATTTACAACTCAAACTCAATAACTCTTCCTTGTCATATCTTCTTATCTATTAAACTATTACCTATATACTTTCTTGGCTATCTTATTTCATTGTTCACCTGCAACAAGACAACAGTTCAATCTAGCGTATATAAGAAGCAGCATGTAAGTCTAGTGCTGAACGATAGTTCATATGCGTATGAATACTGTTGCGTACGCAATACAATTATTATAAGATAGATGTAGAGATAGAGGAACAAAATTGTTGTATTTATCTACTTAGGTAGTACCTACCTACCTACCTAACCTAACCTAACTAGGTAGGTAACTATCTTAAGTACTTAAGTAAGTATAAGTAATTACCTACCAAAAAGGAATTACATAGTAGATACCATCAATAGTTCCTAAGTATATTCTAACGGTACCTACTACGGTAAACAAATTAAGTAGGTTATATGTACCTACTTAAATATTTTATGAACCTAAGCATTGCACATAATTATACCTACAAACTCTCTAAACTCGCTTGGCAACAAGGGCACCGGCGTCGGCGGCGCGGGGCAGTCTAGCGGCCAAAAAACGCGCGCGCCACGCCACTGCCTGGCCGGTGGACAGATTGGAAACTAGGCGATGAATAATGCCTAAACATTAATTATAATAATCATTAAATTTTGTTTTTTAAAGGAGTTTGAAGGTGTTTTTAATAGGTAAGTATATTATTACTGGAGATAACTGGATGTGATTCATTTCAATTCAAAGTAGGCAGGTAAGTAAAAGTAAGCAGGTAGGTACTTCAAACGACAATTTATTGCGAAGATTTTAGTACTTAGGTTTTTTCTCTGATCCCAATTGTCCCGTTGGGATGTCCCGTAGCGGGACTAATGGGATTTTTTTGTTCCAATTGTCCCGTAATGATTTGGATGAAATAATCCCATTAGTCCCGTGACACCTAACGATGCGGTCTACTTACAATGATAGGAGGGTCTCTTATCACACTGGTTTTATCATAATAGCTCACTAGCGCAGGGTTACCCAGAAAGAACCAGTGACACGCAAGCCGAATGAACGAACGTCCGGAGTAGACATACCTTATAATACCTACAATCGTATCTATCTAGTGATAGAGGAATGTACCTACCTATACCGTAATCGTAGATACAAAATGGAATTAATTTGAAAGTCAACTCAGTATTGACTATTACATAGTATTGTCTGCTGGTATTGAATTTTTCAGAAAACTTCGTAATACTTCCGAATTCCCTAGGATTCCCTGGGAATGTCTGCAAAGTTACCCCTTGAGCGACTGTAGTCACGGCCATTTAGCAAATTGTAGGTATGTAAGTAACTATTTATGATCCATAGCAACTGCTTGCAAACCTCAAGGCTTCGCCAATTTTCGTAACTTTGCAAAAGGCTCCTTAAGGTATCCGAAGGCAAAGGCACCAACAGTTTGACTGGATTATACCTAGCCATCTAGCGAAATACCTTCTACATGCAAACTAATTCAATTGCTGCTTTAGTTAATATTTCACTAAAAGCTGAATGCAGAATGAATCAAACTCTGGGTGCCATTTGTTTAACAGAAAAATATAAACATAAATACCTACCTACTAATGATTCTAGGACTACCTTTTAGGTATTTTCGGCACTAAGTACCTCAAGTCTGTAATTTTTTTCATATTTTTTTATAAAATCAGTAGATTTAAAAATGAGAATTAGGATTGCAAATGTACGATAGCAGAGATTCGGTATAACTTGTTATCTAATAATTACATCATGGTACGTGAAATTAATTTTGTTATGTAAAAAATACACTACAAATGTAAAATTTTCCATAAGGGTTTGTGAAAATACAGAATGACATGTACATTTGCAGTAAGCTGTAAATATACATACAAAGTATGTAAAAATAACACAAAACAAGGTATAAATTACATCTAACATGTAAAAACACATTTAACATGTAATAAACTACATATGCATATGTGAAATTACAGAGTTTCTGTAAAAGTCAATTTATTTATGTAATAGTTACATCACGGTACGTGAAATTAAATTTGTTATGGAAAAAATATACTACTGCAAATGTAGTTTTCCATACGGGTTTGTAAAAATACAGAATGACATGTATTTTTACAGTAAGCTGTAAATATACATACAAAATATGTAGAAATTGCACAAGACAAGGTATTAATTACATCTCACATGTAAAAACACATTTAACATGTCATAAATTACATAAACTTTTGTGAAATATATAGGTATTTATTGCACTACAGCAGAAGTATGTGGTTTTCCTTTTTTTTCTGTAAAATCTGTGTAGCTTACTATGTAGATTTACATAAAAACTTTAAAATCACAGAATTTATGTAAAAAGTTAAATTTTTTGTGTGTTATTCCATCACAACATGTGAAATTACATATACGATCAGTTTAATTCCAGTTTTTATGTAAAAATTCACAAATTACCATGTGTTATCACATATTTTGTGGAAAATCTGTACAAAAATACATAAATTCTGTAAAATATTCGAGAAATATGTGATAATAACGCAAATTATGTAGAATTAACGAAAATTATGTAATTCTACTGATTTTTCTGTAGTTTCTCCCGATTATTTCGGTAAATTCTCATTTTTATGTAAAAATTTTGCATGTAAATTTACATTTTTTCTAACAGTGCAGAGCCATCATGGAGGCTCTTGAGCGGCGGTTCGGGCGGCCAGAAGCGCTAGTGTTGACCGAGATGGAGAAGTTACGGCACCTACCCAGAGTAAGTGATAGTGCACGAGAACTGTGCATTTTTGCGGGACGAGTGGCCAACGCCGTTGCCACGGTAGAGTCTCTGGGAAGAGAGGCGTACCTACACAGCCCAGAGATGGTCAGGAGTGTATTGGATCACACCCATACTGCGCAGCAAGTGGTACGACTACGCGTCCATGAAAAAAGAAGATTTAGCGGAAATGAAAAAGATAGCCGCATTCCTGAACGAGGAGGCGGACAAGTGCGGAGCCTACGCACTACCAGAAGTGATCGTTGAAGAGGGACAACGATTCAAGAAGAGAGGAATCGAGAAGTCCTACGCCACGGTCGCTTCCAAACCAGATGACAAATGTCCACACTGCAAGAAGATGCATAAACTCGCCGATTGTTACGACTTTGCCAAGACGGACGTATCTAGCAGATGGGAAATAGCCAAGAAGCATCGCATCTGTTTCCTGTGCCTTCGTGAGACTCATCGACGCTACAAATGCCAGGCGAAACCATGTTCCAAAGACGGCTGCGGGAAGAGTCATCATAAGTTATTACACAGTGACCCACCAGTGACACAGACGGAACCTACTGAGAGGCGCCAGACCGAAGTCGCTGCATGCGCCACGGAACCCGAAGAACCCCACCGCAGCAGTTCTCGCGACGCCTATTTGAAAATAGCACCGATAGAGCTCATCGGACCAAAGGCAAGAATAAGTACCTACGCCCTACTGGATGATGGCAGTACTTGCACCTTCGTAGAAGAATCGATAACGGAGCTTCTAGGCGTGGACGGACCGACAGATACGCTGTGGATACGCGTATCTGTCGGTCTTCCCTTAACTTTCCCTTGTGGGTTCTTGATGGGTTACAGGATTACAAAGTATGCAGGAAGTGTTACAGGGGGTCGAAAATGACCCGAATGGTTTCAAGAAAAGAATAGTACGGCTGTGCCCTTGGTTTAATCCATGATATCACAGACTTAACCTTAAAACGACGTCACCAGGACGTATTATTCATGACCAACACAATACGTCACAGAATTGACCCAAAATGGACGTCACTAGGACGTACCGTAAGGTACCAGACGCTTAAATGACGTCAGTGGGACGTACCTATACGACGAATAAGGGACGGACCTTAAAATGACGTCATTTTAACATCCGAGACGTCATTTTGCTACCTGGGACGCCGCCGCCGTATACTGGCGGACTACACGCGCTGACGGCAGCGTGAACCTCGCTCTAGCGGCCGCTAAGAGCAGAGTGACCCCACTCAAACCCATCTCCATCCCGCGACTTGAACTTCTAGCGGCGCTACTAGGGGCGCGCCACGCGGAGACGGTCGTCAGAGAACATGACTTCGAGATTGAGAAAAAAGTATACTGGTGTGACTCCCGCACGGCCCTGGCATGGATACGGGCCGAACCACGCACCTTCAAAACCTTCGTAGCACACAGATTGGCTGAGATCGAAGACACGACAAAGAAAATGGAGTGGAGATGGTTGCCGTCCAACGAGAACGTCGCGGACGACACCACCCGAGCCACCCCCGTCGGCTTCAATCAACATCACCGGTGGTTCGTGGGACCAAACTTCCTTAAAAAAGCAGAAGACGCGTGGCCAACGGAGATGCCTACGCCCGCCGTCGTCACGGGCGAAGAAAAAGAAAAATGCTTCACGATGACAGAAGTGCAAGTTATAAGACCAGATCACCTACCGGACATAGGACACTTCTCTAAATGGTTACGCCTCATCAGAGTAACAGCAAGGTCCTACAGTTCATCGCACGATGCCGCGATAAGAAAAGCCGCACTGCGAAAAGGAAATACAGAAAAGAAACGAGAAACGGTAGCCGCACTGCGAAAACCGCACAAGAAAAAACTACCAAAGTGATCCTGATTGGCGGGCAAAACCACGGGCGAACAAACCAACAACGCCCCGGACCTCCGTGCAGCCAACAAGAAGTATCGTCGGTCTCGAAACCCACTTCCTCATTCGGGCTGAGCAGCTCTGGGTGCTGAACAGCCAAAGGGAGAGCTTCGGCGCGGAAATCGACCGCATACAACAGAAAAAGATGCCAACAAGCGGAGGAAGACTCGATGCCCTGAGCGTTGCCATGGGAACGAACGGCGCGCTACGACTTCGAGGCCGCATCGGCAAGTCACCAGAGATCACCGAAGAGACCGCGAGCCCGATCGTACTCGACGGCAAACATGCATATACCAAGCTCTACATACAACACGTGCACGAACGATTACACCACGGAGGCACAGAAGCAGTCGTCAACGAGCTCCGACAAAGAACCTGGATAGTCAAAATCCGACCTGCGGTGAAAAACGCCATCAAAACCTGCTTATTCTGCCGTCTAAGAAAAGCGAAGCCCGGAAGCCCCGCCACAGGAGACCTACCTGAGGCGCGCCTAGCCCACCATAGTCGAGCGTTTTCATATAGTACAGACAAATTAGCAAAAAGTGTGGACCTAAGTCGTGTAGTCGTGGATTCTTATGTAAACGTTAGACGACACGAAAAGAAGCTTATCCTAGGTTTGCACCGTTTCTGGCGCTTACGGAACTCTTTTAAATATTAGGTACAAACTTAAAAAGGCCGTAAATTTTAAAATAGGAAGAAATTACTTGATGCAAGTTAAATTACGTATAGAGAGACTGTTTTAGTGCATTATGATTTTAATAAAAACCACGTGCATGTAGGCAACACAGTGTTGAACAAATGCATCTTCCGTAAATAAATACCAGTATAAAACTTCCGGCGGATGTAGTACTAATTAAATGAATAAGTTTAAGTCAATTTCCAGACCTACATTAATTTTCCCCGAAGTAGAGCAACAATAAAATATGGAAAAGTCCCTTCCGTGACACGCACCATGGTGAAAACCTGGTAATGTATTTCGACCATTTTTCTGATAAGTCTATCAATTTGCACCGACTACCTTAATTTTCCCGGAGCCGTAATAACCACAAAAAGTTTTTTTTGTAAACGATTTTTTTTGTATGTTCCGTATGTCGGATTTAAAAAATACTTGGTGCAAATGTAGATGATAACGGTTCAAAGTCTATGCCAAATTGCACCGACTACTTCTATTCTATTTCCCCCATTAAGTTACGGATATTTTAAGGTTTTTCACCCTGTTCCGGGGGGTGAAATTACTGATGCTTATTATTAGAGGTGATTTTTAAGCCATACAAAACAATTAGAAAAGTTTTCATGACTACATCTAATTAGTTCCACACTTTTGCAAAAAAACACTTAATTTGACTGTACTATATACTGGGCTTGACTATTTCGGTCCTCTACAGGTGACAGTTGGTCGTCACCATGAAAAGAGGTACGTCGCGTTATTCACTTGTATGACTTCCAGAGCCATCCACCTCGAGGTAGTCGGGTCGCTGAGTGCGGACTCGGCTATCGCCGCACTGCGACGCTTCATCGCGCGGCACGGAGATCCACTATGACAACGCGACCTGCTTCAAGGCGGTGGTTGTTTATTTTAGCTACTTCCATAGTGTTATGTCATATGGTATCATACTGTGGGGTAAAGCAGCAGATATCCAAGCTATTTTTGTCTTGCAAAAACGGGCCATTTATAAAATGAAGTCGCGTGACTCCTTGAGGGAGCGTTTCAAAGAAATCAATATTCTTACAGTAATATCGCAATATATCTATGAAATATTATTATATACACATAAACACTTGGATAGTTTTATGATAAAAAGTGACGTGCATTGTATTAACACGAGAAATAAACACAAACTAAATATACCAAAATTTCGATTAAAGAAAGTAAGTGGGTCTTTTATGGGGAATTCTGTACGGTTCTATAATAAACTTTCAGAAGGTGCATTTAAACTTCCTATTCGAAGATTTAAATCCTACATAAAGATGAATCTAATTAAGAAAGCGTATTACACTTTTGATGACTATATTAATGATAAAGCCGCGTGGCCTGATGTCACTCTGCCCCTCGACTGCTAAAATGGAAATTTGCAATATCTGTATTTACCTATTTACATGTTTGTATTAGATTATTATTTATAAGTATAACAAGCGTAGCGTGTGCTGTCTTGCATATTTTTGCTGATGTTTATTTACTTTTGACTACCTTCGAAAGCATTTGACACCGTAAGCCACCAAATACTCTTAACAAAACTAAAAAACATAGGTATAACAGGTTCCGCCCATGAATTATTCCAATCATATCTTACTAATAGATACCAAGTCGTTAAAATTGATGGACAGCATAGTGTACTTAAATTAATAACCTACGGTGTTCCCCAAGGATCAATCTTAGGACCATTATTATTCCTTGTATATATTAATAGTATACATGAGATTGGCCTAAAGGGAGACATCCCTCTCTATGCCGACGACACAAGTCTGTTCTACTCAGGTAACTCAATCGTTTCCATAATAGAGCAAGCACAACATGATTTGGATATCTTACATATTTGGCTACAATCTAATTTACTTACCATAAATACATCCAAAACGAATTATATCATATTCAAAGCAAAAAATAAAAAATGGTGAAACAATTAACGAAGTGTATAAGGAAAAATATCTTGGTCTGATTCTTGACAGTCAGCTTACGTGGAAACCGCACATAGATAAGGTCCGAAGTAAGCTTATATCTCTAACAGGTGCGCTTCATGGCATAGTGCGATGCCTTCCAAGACAAGTAAGGTACACGATCTATAATTCCATGGTCAAGTCTCATTTAGATTATTTGATTGAAGTCTGGGGAACGGCGGCTAAAACAAATCTAAATGTATTGCAAATAGCTCAAAATAAAATTATTAAAAGATTATTCCATTATGACTATCTAACAGCCTCTACCAAAATTTACAAAGAAACCAAGCTTATGAATCTTTCGCAAATGTATAAATATAATACGTGTATTTTAATCAGGAAAATTTTAACTAAAGATATACATTCAAAAATTATTTTTACGAAAAAGATAAATATTCAAAAAGTTTTAACCAGGCAGGCCAATAACATCAATTTAGGAAAACCAAGGACAATTAGTCCTTGGTTTTCCTAAATTGATGTTGTATGTAAAAAAGAGTATAATGTTTGAAGGGGCGCAACTGTACAACAAATTGCCAAAAGACATTAAGTCTGTTAAATCATTATACATTTTTAAAAAAATATTAAAGGACCACATTTTAAAAGATTTTTCATTATTAAAATAGGTAATACTTACTCTGTTATATAACTTACCTGCCAAAAATGTACTGTAAAAAAAAAATTATTTTTGTAATCCACTTTTTTCTTGCACTATGGTGTAGGCCTTACTTAGTAAACATTTTATTGCACCGCGCCGTACGCGCTGCTTGTGGGAGGTTACTCATAGTTTGTGATCCAAAACTACCCACATGGAGCCAAATTACTGTCAGTGAAACGGATTAACGTTAACTTGCGTTAATTCTTCCGAAATGTAACGCTTTAACGTTTAACGAAGCTAACTTTTTTTGTAGCGGATTAACGATTAACGAAGCTAACTATTTGATTAACGGTGCCCGGCTATACATATTGTATCAGTCTGGTCCAACCTATGAGATGAATTTAGCTATTTGTAGTTTGATCAGCTATAGAAGTATTTCTGTCGCCAAGCACTCAAAGCTAATGCTGTCATTGCTTTTCATACTATCAAATAAAAAAAGAATTTTCCAAATCGGTTTATTAATGACGAAGTAATGAGGTAACAAACATCAAGTGAAGGTTACCGGTAGGTCGCTTACGCCCCTTTGTACGCGAACGAAGTTTCCTTCAAATATGGCTATTATTTCTTCAAACTCTATTAAATTTTGTACACATTGTCCTAGACACGTGGTGCGTTAGTTTCTTTTAAAATGATATGGTTACCAAATCATAAATAAAAAAATAAAAAACCTACAGTATTGTATTGGAGTGTTGTACGCAACACTCTGTTGTGCTCTCTCCGCAAAGATCCCAGGAAACTTCTGTGCTTCTGGACAGAATTAGGCCACCATAATACTACCATAATATAGTTGTATGTAACATATGTATACCATAGAGTTCGGATGCGGAAAAGAGAGTTCTTTAACATAATAAGCTTTTAAATCGACCCCACGATGAGAAAACTTTAACAGAAATGCACAGATTTATAAGTATAGTACCTACAGAAGTAAAGTGCACGGTTACGTAATTTTTCCAACGACTTGACTTTATGTAGGTAATTCATATATGAATAAACGCCATCTATCGGCGGGTAGGTATTTCAGTATTTCTATAACGCCATCTGTTGACGTCTAGCAGCATCATCTGGCGCTGACAGAACCAAGAGCGGCACAGTATAATTGTGTAATTTTGGTATGAAAAGTCTCTAGGTAAGGTAATTCATATTTGAATAAACGCCATCTATCGGCGAGTAGGTATTTCAGTATTTCTATAACGCCATCTGTTGACGTCTAGCAGTATCATCTGAAGAACCAAGAGCGGTACAGTATAATAAGTTTTTCTATGGGAAGCACAAAACACCAAATTATTCAAAAAATGCCGAATCAATTTCGATAAAATTTATATGGGACTACCTCTGAAGTATAACCTACCAAACAAAAAAAGAATCATCAAAATCAATGCTAAATTGACGGAGTAATCGTGGAACATACATACAAATAAAAAATAAAAAAAAAACATACGGTTCGAATTGGGAACCTCCTGCTTTACCTTTTAACTTACTTTTGACTTCTGCGCAATAACGGTCGGCGCTAGAGTTTCGTTCCCCTGCTTATACCAATGCTGCTCAATGCATTAATAAAATACGGCTATGAATGTGTAATTTTGGTATGAAAAGTCTCTAGGTAACTTCCAGTGACCTCAAAGCCTCCTTAGAAATCAAATTTGGAATTCTAAGAGGCTTTTTAATGCAAATATACGAAATATTCTCCTGGTGTGGATTAAAGGAAAACTTGGGTTAATATTCCTAGGGTTGTACTAAAAACACTTTAATTACAAAGAAACTTCTGAATGCAAATATTCTTAACTCATAACCAATAGAATTTAAAAAAAAAAACTTGTCATACACACATTTTAAATGTAAAAAATAGGGAAAGAACTTTAACCAAGACACAAGTTTTTTAACATAGATTGGTTGAAAGTGAAGTATATAAGTAAAATAAATAAATTTGAAAGGTCTGCATATGTTTTTTAAATTTTACTAAGCTTAATTAAGTGTCACTTAAATGTTAGGTGTCCCGTTGTGAGTAACAGAGAACGAGCATGAGTACTACAGAAAAAAAACTGAATTTTATTTACATTTTATTATATTATTTTAACTTAATATAAAAAATTTCGAGTCGGTTATTATAAAATAAATCTAAATTACTTAATAATATATTAATATTAAAATTAAATAACTATTTATATAAATGGAATATAATCCTAAGTTCTTCAACTTAACAATATTTACAGAATTTCAAATACTTTTTTTTTGCCTAAAACTATGTTATTTTTAAGGATTTTCGATTTTAGTCCATCAGGGTGATTTTCAAACGTTCAGGTTTCCGATTGGATTCCTTAGTTTTTAATTTCGATGTGGTAAGTAACTAAAAGTGTGCAAGTCTCTATTAAAACAGTGAAAAACAATAAATATTGTTTTTTTTTATACTACTACGTAAGCAAACAAGCATACGGGCCCACCTGGGGGCCGATTCTACTATTTTTAATGGAAAAACCATTCATAGACCATGCAATTACATTTTTCAACTTCGATTTAAAAAAAAGTAGTTCAAATTGGTTCGATAGATGGCGCTGACTCAACTGTAAATGCCAAGATTGTCAAATGTATTATCTGTGGTGTACACTAAGCAATTATCTAACTAGTCTGTGGCTATTAGTCATGATATTCTGTTTGTGTCTGCTTCTTGAGAGTGCGCTAGTGATTTCGTGATGTTTTTAGAAGTAGGCAAAAATAAATACCACTAAACGAAAATTATTTCTACGTTGTCGATGTTGACATTTGACTTTATTTTGACACTTGACTGCTACGTTACAGAGCAGCGCCATCTATTTTCAACGCTGAAAGCATGATTTGAAACGGCCGTGAAAACACTTTGAAGTTAGTAGAATACCAAAAGTGTAAAAAGTGTAATTTTTGAGATAATTCGTTAACAATTCATACACAATTTGTTTAGAAGAATTGGGCCCATGGAAAACGATTACCATATTTATTTATTTATTACTTTGTTTTACTAGAGATTTTTTTTAGAAAATTGTTTTAGTTACCACATCCGAACTGAAAAACCGGCCAAGTGCGAGTCGGACTCGCGCACGAAGGCTTCCGTACCATTATCTATAAAAACGGCAAAAAAAAACACTTTTGTTGTATGGGAGCCCCCTTGAATATTTATTTTATTCTGTTTTTTAGTATTTGTTGTTATAGCGGCAACATAAATACATCATCTGTGAAAATTTCAGTATTTGTTGTTATAGCGGCAACATAAATACATAATCTGTGAAAATTTCAACTGTCTAACTATCGCGGTTCATGAGATACATCCTGGTGACAGACTAATAGAGAACTAGGTAGACGGACGGACAGCGGAGCCTTAGTAATAGGCTCCGTTTTACCATTTGGGTACGGAACCCTAAAAACTAAAGAATCCGATCGGAAACCCTAACGGTTTAAAAATCACCATGCAGGTCCAACTTTGATAATACAATTTTGAAATAAAATACATTAAAAAAAAAACTTTCTACAAATAAGTGATTGGTCAGAAAACTGGATATTATTATGAAATGGCTTCATCATCATCATCATCATCATCATCATCCTGTAGAAGTCCACCGCTGGACGTAGACCTCCCCCTTGAACGCCACGACCAACGGTCTTGAGCCGCCTCCATCCACCGACTTCCTGCGACGTTTATAATGGCGTGATAATCTAATTAATATGTGAGATTTTTTTAAATTTTTCGGTATACACAAATTAAATTAAAAAAATTACACAATTAACTAAGTTTCTGAAACATGCTTAGATATTCGATCATTATTAAGAGCACTTAGATGCAAGAGGATGCGGGTTCGATTCCCGCTGCGGGGCAAATGTATGTATAATCTGCAAATTGTTCCGGATCTGGGTGTTATGATACCATGGTACTCGTAGTTCCTGATACCCACGACATTGTGAATCCTAGTGTGGGATCAGGACTACGTATGTGACTGTGGTTGTGTGATGTGTGTGTGATGTTGTGTGTGTGTGTGTGTGTGTGTGTGTGTGCGATGTTGTGTGTGTGTGTGTGTGGTGTTGTGTGTGTGTGATGTATGAGTGCGTCACTGCAGCTCGCGGTACAGGCCGGGCTCCAACGTGCGCACGCGCACTCGCTGCCGGTAGTGGTACTCCTTGAGGTAGGCGCGCAGGCGCGGGGGGAGGGGCAGCTGTTCCACGCCTAGAATTAAATTCACAAACATCAGTCTAAATATTAGTAATTTCTTATACTTATTAATTAATGTAATTTGCTTACTAAAAATAATATTGAACATGTAATCTCACGTCTTGTTTTCAACAGTGAAGGAAATAATCGTGAATAAAGCCTAAAAAAAATTTAAAAAAAGTGGCCAAGTGCGAGTCAGACTCGCGCACAAAGGGTTCCGTACCATTATCTATAAAAACGGCAAAAAAATCACGTTTGTTGTATGGGAGCCCCCTTAAATATTTATTTTATTGATTTTTATTATTTGTTGTTATAGCAGAAACACACACACACACACACACACACACACACACACACACACACACACATCATCTGTGAAAATTTCAACTGTCTAACTATCACGGCACATGAGATACAGCCTGGTGACGGACAGACCGACGGACGGACGGACGGATAGCGGAGCCTTAGTAATAGGGTCCGTTTTACCCTAAAATTGGGACATAACTGTATAATCTTTTTACACCCAGTAGTGTCCTGTCGTCATTTTACAGCCTGCAGGGCGATTCTGAAACGTCGGAAACGTTTCCGATCGGATTCGTTAGTTTTTCATTTCGATGTAACCAAAACAATTTTCTAACAATTTTCTCTAGTAAAACACAGTAATAAAAACAATAAATATTGTATATTGCTGTGTTTTGCTAGAGACAATTGTTAGAAAATTGTTTTAGTTACATCAAAATGAAAAACTAACGAATCCGATCGGAAACGTTTCCAACGTTTTAAGAATCTTCTTTTTTGGAGTCTTGTTACTATAGTGTATAATTCAGTTATATATACCATCGTAAGAAGTAGTAGATACGATGGCCGCCCTCGCTAGCTGTTGCAACGCAAAGGGACGCGTCCTTGGGAGAGGCGCAGTCAGCATTGGCTCGAAGAACATCACGCAGGCTGGATCCTGGAACAGTCATTACCAGTTACTGCTGGTGGTTCTGCTAACAGTAGACTTCCAAAGCAAGCAAGTCCGCCAAGCAGTACTGTACGCATTGAAATTCAAATTCAAATTGTTTATTAAAATAACTTTTCATTTAAAAAACCGACTACCGCCATTGTATTTGACTAAATATCTAGATGAATTTTTTTTTATGAAAAAACCATAGTGGTGAAAGGGTTATGATACTTTCTGAATGCAAATGCTTGGTTTGTTGCTGAAAATATCAAAATCGCTATATGTTTGCCTACAATATTTGAGGAGTTCCCTCAATTCCTCGTGGATCCCAGCATCAGAACTGGATTATGAAAAAAATGGGACAAATCTGGAAGTATATCTATTCAAATAAAAAATGATTTTTTCAAACCGGTTCATAAACAACGGAGCTATGAGGTAACAAACATAAAAAAAATTAAAAAAATACAACCGAATTGAGAACCTCCTCCTTTTTTGGGAAGTCGGTTAAAAATAATAAAATAATTTAGCGTCATGATACAACTAAGATTCTATTTCTGCGAATAGTACACCTCCAAACAGTAGTACTCGCATTGTTGTGTTTCGGTTCGAAGGGTACGGGTGCCGGTGAAATTACAGGCACATGAGACTTTTCATCTTTATGTCTCAGGGTCGGCAGCGCGCGTGTGATTCCTCTGGTGTTGCAGGCGTCCATAGGCTACGGTAACAACTTTGCATCAGGTGTGCTCTCTTCTCAGACGACCTCTGTGGCGCGGCGGGCGAAGGTTCGCATGCGACGCAGGAGGTTGCGTGTTCGATTCTCGCCTCGGAACAAAATATTTGTACAATCTACAGAAATTTGTTTAGCGTGTTCTGGGTATAATCAAAAATATTTATCTAAGTAATGTATTGTATTAAGTATATCAGTTATCTAGTACCCATAACACAAGCTCTGCTTAGCTTGGGGCTAGGTAATGTTGTGTGAAATGTCCAGCATTTATTTATTTACCTTGTAATGTTCAATAAGTTTGGTCACTGTGGCAGCGGCGAACACCGCTGGGTCGTGTGAATCAAAGCTGAATCGATGTTGATAGTGTTCTATTCGCGCGTGCAACGACCGTCCGTACTTGCGGAAGGACACCGAGAAGAGATGTTCCTCCTGAGCTGAATCTCTTAGAAGGAATGTTCCTGAAAATATAATAAAGAAAATTTTTGAAAATACTTTTTTTTTTTTAGTCCATTGAGAGGAAGGGCTTCCTGTACTGCGCCCTTTACTCCCCAACGACTTATGTAAGCCATACTGTGCCGTACCGTAGCCGTGTGTACCCATTGACTTTAGTAAGCTTGCAAATATTACGAATATTATTTGATTTACACGACTAATGTCAAAAAAGAAAAGTCAAAACCAATGTCCATAACTTTTCATTTAAATAACTTTTCATTTAAAAAACTGACTTCCGCCTTTGTATTCGACTAAATATTGGATGAAAAAACCTTTTTTATGCTACTAGGCAAGCTAACCAGCTTACGGCCCACCTGATGTAAAGCAGTTACCGCAGCCTATGAACGCCTGTAACACCAGAGGCATCACACGCGCGCTGCCGAGCCTGAGACATAAAGATGAAAAGTCTCATGTGCCTGTAATTTCACCGGCACCCGTACCCTTCAAACCGAAACACAGCAATGCGAGCACTACTAGCTTGGCGGCAGAAATAGGTACGGTGGTAGTACTTCCCCGGACGAACTCTTACACAAGAAGTTCTACTACTAACAAAACATAAACCGACTTCAAGCCTGTGCCTATAATAATGTAGGAAATTCATATTTGAATAAAAGCCATCTATCAACGTCTAGCAGTATCATCTAGCGCTGACAGAACCAAGAGTGGCACAGTATAATAATAGGTTTTTTCTATGGGAACCACAAAAAACCAAAACATTCAAAAAGTGCTGAATCAATTTCGATAAAATTTATACGGGACCACTTCTGAATTATGAACTACCAAACAAAAAAAGAATAATCAAAATCAATGCATAATTGACGGAGTAATCGCGTAACATACATTAAAAAAAACATACGGGTCGAATTGAGAAACTCCTCCTTTTTTTGAAGTTGGTTAAAAAAACCAGTCTTTATTATCACTGTTGGGACTCTGTCGACCGATTAGCACTTTCAAACGAACCAAACCAAACTAATATCTCAGAAACTACTTAGTCTAAATACTAATTAAAAACAGTTTTGAAATGTCCAATCAAAGCGCTTTCATTAGACATCCCATTTGATATGTCTGTCTCTCTTTTTTTTACCCCCTCTTGGACCCCAATATCTCATTAACCCCCCGACCGATATTGCTCATAACTTTACCTACAAATTGTACCAATACTATCTACCCCCATACTAAGTTTATGAAGATCGGATTAACGACCTATGTGGCGCGGCGGGTGAGTAGCCTGAGATGCGAGATGTTGCGGATTCGATTCCCGTTGCGGGGCAAATGTTTGTACCGAGTCTGGGTGATATAGTACCATGGTACTCGTGGTTCCTGATACCCACGACACAGGGAATGCTAGTGTTGGATCAGGACTACGTATGTGACTGTTGGGTGTTATGTTATGCATGTTTATTAACGGTTGGGAAGTTTTCATCGGACAAACACACATACATACATACATACATACAAACGACGATTCTTCCAAGTTGACTAAGAGAACTCGCTTCGCTCATTCAACTAACTGACTTGACTGATTTAGTCGGTTTCCACAACATCCATGGGAGAAACGGAGGGGTCAATTCTCAGGCCGGACACACCACGGCAGCTTTTTGGAAAATTACTACTTCAAAAACATATACCTTCCGGTTTGTTGTCGAGTAATCGCTCTGCTTCGTATCTATCCATTTTCCCCCAGTAGTAGGAGCAAGCAGTTATCTCTTGAAGATCGGGTACGAGACAGTGAATATAATCCACCTGAAATCGGAATTATTTAAAATTAAATAATTGCTGTTATCCATTGAGTCCTTCCAAAAATGAAATCAAATCAATAGTTATTTGTTATACAAGAGTGCAAAATTGCTTTTTAAGCGCGTGCTCAATTTTGATGACCGAGCAAGCGAAGGATTCTAAGGATAAAAAATTAGAATCCTGAGCGTTAACGAGGTAATCAAAAGAGCACGAGGTGAAAAATCTTTGCACTCGAGTGCAACACGTAACTTTTCATCCCACCTAAGCGAGGAAATGACTAAGTGCAAAAAAAAACATTGGCACATTTTTAACAATTTCAGTCAATTCTGTTGCCGTCAAATAAACTTCCTCGTCGCTAGAATTATAGGTTTTTCACTTGTTAATTATAAGTTTCTTGTTTTTAACCTAAGGTTTTAACAATATGACGTGAAAAGAAAATAGCGCGCGTAAAATAATAATAATAATTTATTTATTGAGTCAGATACTTAAAATCCATTTTTTGTTAGTAGGTACACTTAAATTATTTGTTAAAAAATACATAATAGCCGTCAGACAGTAACTGGGAAGTAGGTAATTAAAAACTTTTATCCGAATCCCGACCAAACAGACTCCAGCGAGACGCCTACCTGATCAGGACTCGAACAAAAGCCTTCATTACTGGCAGATCGTAACGATCAGGAATGACCTGCAGGATGCTGTTGGAACTGCCCCGCACTCTGCTGAGCAATGAGGCAGTTTTCTTACGGATGATGGCGTGAAAACCATCAACCCTAGCCTCCGCAAACATTGTAGATGCACTGCAGAAGCGAGGCAGTCCCATCAGCATCCTAAAACCATTATTATACTGGACGCGCAGGGCATTAAGCGATCTCTGAGTAAAGCTGAACCACAGACTGCTCGTGTAAAAAGATTGGCAGTAGGCTTTGAAGAGAGTTATTTTCACTTGCCTACTGCAACGAGAAAACCTGCGTGCCAGCATATTACATCTGACCGCCAATGCCATACGCTCCCTCTCTGTCCTCCTGGTCATCAAGGTCATCGGTAACATAATGCCCTAAGTACTTAAACTTGTAGACCCGTTTTAGTTCGGATCCGTCAAGCTCAATAACAGGTACAGACTCGGGAACTTTAACGGCGACCTAAAAAAAAAAAAAAAAAAAAAAAAAAAAAAAGTAATACACCAAGAAGGTTCAGAGTCTGAGTTTTTAACAAATTAAAAAAGGTTGTATGATAAATTCGGCACCATGGAGGTAGAAGTGAATAGGTTTAATGATGTTTTGAATTCACAAAATTAGTGCACACGATGTTCTAAATTCAATTTTACTTTATCCTCTAGCGGATAAAAACGGCTTTTACACTCAGATATCGAATAGCAAAAATACTCTTTCCGAGACGGTGGGATGAAAAAGAATTTTATTCATTGAAATCACAAGGATCATTTTGAATCGTCTTATAAACAAAAATTACTCCCTTTTCCAACGCAACCAAGCCTAGAAGAATCAGGCAACAAACATGGCTTACTTTGATGATCCGTCTTAGCACTAGGTGAGAAGCACCTGTGTGGTGCCTCGGAGCAAGGAGTTGCTGATACAGGTAAGATATAGGTAAGGACCTACAAATTGTACCAATACTATCTACCCCCATACTAAATTTCAAGACGGTTAGGAAGTTTTCATCGGACAAACATACATACATACATACAAACGCCGATTCTTCCAAGTTGACACAGAGAACTCGCTCCGCTCGATCAAAAATTATCATGTCAAAGTAATTGTGATGCACAACATACCTGAGTGTGCACCTTCCCAGCACCCTGGCCCACTGAATGCGGTATCTGGTGCGGCGGTAGGGACGGCGCTCGCAGAAGCAACGCTCGTATTTCACCACCACACACCACCTAGAATATTACAAAACAATATTAAAAGCAGTTTCTAGCAGTTGTGGTCGGAACGCGTGCTTGTCATGGGGGCAAGCAGCTGTGGCAGATAAAATCTAATGAATCCTTTAGATTAAGGAGAAAAAGGACGCTTCCACTTCAAAATTGACGACCCCTGTGGCGCGGCGGGCGAAGGTTCGCCTGCGACGCAGGAGGTTGCTGGTTCGATTCCCACCTCGGAACAAATATTTATTATTTTATTTTTATCTATGCAATGTATTGTATTAAGTATATCAGTTATCTAGTACCTATAACACAAGCTCTGCTTACCTTGGGGCTAGATAATGTTGTGTGAAATGTCCAGCATTATTTATTTATTTTTATTTGAATATGTCAAAATACTCTCGCTTGTCAAGAGTGCGAACATTTTAATTGTATGCTAAGTATCACTTACTTGGAAGTGTGGGGGTAGCCGGATGGAGCCGTCATTTTGCTGGGATGAGCCTTCTTGGGGAGATTCACCTTCTGATCTGAAACGTTAAGCAATGAGTTAGTTATGAGCAGTGATGGCCCCATGAGCGGTGGGCACGCAATATGGATGTACTCACGATCTGGGAGCCACCGAGAGCACGTACACCTCTGCTCCCTCGTGGTTATCTCTCGTTGTGTCATTATCTGTAGACAACAATGTCATTAATAATTAAGTGTCAAGACACAACAAGAACAACAACAACAAGTTGACAAGTGCGTTTATGTATCGTTGTGCAAAAGTGTGATTGTGTATCGTTGTGCAAAAGTGTGTTTTTATTTCGTTGTGCTAAGACTGGTGTGTTTGTGTTTCGTTGTGCCAGGACAGTGTGATTGTGTATCTTGGTGCAAAAGTGCGTTTGTGTTTCGTTGTGCCAGGATAAAGTGCGAGTGTGTATCGTTGTGCAAAAGTGTGTTTGCGTTTCGTTGTGCTAAGACTGGTGTGTCTGTGTTTCAAATCAAATCAAAAGAATTTTATTCATTGAAATCATAAGAATCATTTTGAATCTTCTTATAACTAAAATTACTCCAGCCTCTTACTTATTAATGAGGGGTTTCCGTTTCATATCATGCTTTCAGCGTTGAAAATAGATGGCGCTGCTCTGTTACGTAAGTGTCAAGTGTCAAAATAAAGTTAAATGTCAACAACGTAGATATATTTTCATTTCGCGGTATTTATTTTAGCTTATAAAAACATCACGAAATCTTTAGCGCACACTCAAGAAGCAGACACAAACAGAATGTCAGACTAATAGCCACAGACTAGTTACATAATAGCTTAGTACGCGTACACCACAGCTAATACATTTGCCAATTTGGTCATTTAAAGTTGAGTCAGCGCCATCTATCGAAACACTTTGAACTACTTTTTTTTTATCGAATTTGAAAAGCCCTCATTGACAGTTCCTAATAATAATTTTGAGCAATTGATAGTAATTTTACTTGTCAAATGTAAGTCACCGACTTTCAGTTAGGGAATAGGGGGCTGTCCGTTATGCAAGGACTAGGTGTGATGGTATATCGTTTTGCAAATGTGTATGTGTGTTTGTGTTTATGGGTGGGTTTAGAATTTGCCATAATCCGCTTGGCTGGCGGATCAGCGTTCCCAATATTGGAGTTAACTACTCAGGTTTCTAGTGATAATTATGTTAATAACCATGATAGTTTCAAAAGTTATACTAACAAATATTGAATATTGTATTATTTTATTTATTTAATAGGTTGAATTGAATGTTACCTGAATTGATGACTATAGCGTCCAGCTCCCGTCTCAAGTCTCTGGCTCCTATAGTCAGGACAGCCGCCAATCTGAAAACATATTTCTTTTAAGGCACGGCATGATCCTAAAATCCAAACATCCAAAAAGAAAATAAAAATATCCAAACGGCTATGCTCAAAGTTGAAAATTGCATGTCATATTTAAATAAATAAATAAATGCTGGACATTTCACACAACATTATCTAGCCCCAAGCTAAGCAGAGCTTGTGTTATGGGTACTAGATAACTGGTATACTTAATACAATACATTACATAGATATCTTTTGTCATACATAGAAAATACCCAGAACATCCTGAACAATTATCTGCATATCGTATAAATATTTGTTCAGAGGCGGGAATCGAACCCGCAACCTCCTGCGATGCAGGCGAGCTGGACATTTCACACAACATTATCTAGCCCCAAGCTAAGCAGAGCTTGTGTTATGGGTACTAGATAACTGATATACTTAATACAATACATTACATAGATAGATATTTTTATCAACCATAGAAAATACCCAGAACACCCTGAACAAATATCTGTAGATCGTACAAATATTTGTTTCGAGGCGGGAATCGAACCCGCAACCTCCTGCGACGCAGGCGAGCCTTCGCCCGCCGCACCGCAGAGGTCATCAGTAGAGATGAAACCTGGTAGAAATAGTTACCTGTCGTCACTGACGCGCCTATAAGCGGTGCACACGCAGGGCTGCCGTCTCCAGCGACGACGCCTGCAGGCACATTCGCGACCGTTCCATCTGAAGGTAGAAAGATATCGAGTTTACTCCTTGCGAAAACTAGTGCGCGTGCGCATTTTAAGAGGCCCATAGCTTGGGAGCAAAAATTAAAAAGATGTCCGATAAATCGTAAAAATTTACAAGAAAAGCGTGGTGCGAAATAAATAACTTTTAATTTAAATAATAGTAAATTTTTAGAAAAATACAAGACTTCTTTCAAATAGCGCTGAATCAATTTCGATAATAACTTTTCATTTAAAAAACCGACTTCCGCCATAGTACCTATTCGATTAAATATTTGGATGAAAAAAAAATGATGAAAAAACCATAGGGTCATAATACTTTCTGAATGCAAATGCTTGGTTTGCTGCTGAAAATATCAAAATCGCTATATGTATGCCTACAATATTTGAGGAGTTCCCTCAATTCCTCATGGATCCCATCATCAGAACTGGATTCTGAAAAAAATGGGACCAATCTGGAAGTATATCTATTCAAATAAAAAAAGAATTTTCCAAATCGGTACATAAACGCCGGAGATATTAGGTAACAAAAAAAATACAACCGAATTGAGAACCTCCTCCTTTTTGTGAAGTCGGTTAATAAATAAATATAATTAGCACTAGAAACGGGATATTTACCATGATTTTTGAGCTTTATTGCTAAATAAATAAATAAATTAAAATTTAAATGTGTTTTTTGCTCATCACAGCTCATCAACAATTCTTGTGATAGCGAACACTGATTTTGCGAAAACTAGGAGACATCATAACACACATGTTTTAATTGATAGTTTCTCATAAATATAATTAGCTTAGCTACTAATGTCCGTGAACAAAAAAAACACTAACTATTATTGGAAAGATATGCGTAGTTGATAAGATTTTTGTTGAAAAATGTATTTTTCAATACAAGTTTTTATGAAATTACTAATTGAGATCGTGAGTTGATCAAAATGAGCCCAAACACTGCCTGGCTACTGTTAATAATCGAAGAGTTCCATTGTCCACCTTCCATCTCCATCATCAGATCAGCTCGCAGTCACCATAATATTGTATTGTCATCTGAACTTGACAGGTATGAATAATTTCAGCTCAATCGGTTAATGATAACTGATTTAAAATTCATTTGTAAGATTCCACCCGGACAAACATACATACTAAATTGCAAGTTAAATAAAAGCTTGTAATAATACAGCAGCCTTTAGATATCCACTGTTGGACGAGGCCTCCCCCATAGAATGCAATGGGGGGGATTTTCTATATCACTATGCTTTGCAGGCAAACATAGGGTTTTTTTTTTGTGATCGCAGTATTGGTGTTGAGTACTCAGGAGGTCTAAAAAGGCCACTTTATATGAATCACAATACAATTCATATAAAGGAATTGCTAAGGATCTGCTGAGAATTCATTTTCCGAATTCTCAGCAGTGGGGTCAGCGCGAATAATTTACGTTACCAAGACGCTAGCGAGACGATCGCAAGTGTCAAATATTGGCTAATGACATCAGGGTAACTTGAAATCTTAGTAAGTTGATTGGTTCATATTTGCTATCGTCTCGTTAGCGTCTCGGTAACGTTAGATACTCGTGCTTGGGCCTCTGATCCTTAGCAATTCCTTTATATTAATCGTCGTATTACGTTTCATATAAAGTGGCTTTTTTAGACCACCAGGTGGATGCTGCTGCCCATCCCCTGATATAAAAAATAAAAGCTTCTAAAAATATTTACCTGTCTGTGACTGCACTGACATATCGGTGCACGCTGCTGGGTGATTCTACGTAGCGACGTCGCTCCCAAGCGCCACAGCCGCAGGTACATTCCCCCGCTAAAACATACACAAACATCCATTAGAACAAGCAACAAGGTTACAATAGAACCGCAATTCTATCGCCTAAGATTAATAGTATATTATGCAACTAGCTGGTGCCCGCGACTTCGTCTGCGCAGGATTAGTATTTCGAGTAGCTTATATTAGCGTGGCGTAGAAAAGAATATAACCTATCCTACTAATATTATAAACGCGAAAGTTTGTGAGTATGGATGGATGGATGGATGTTTGTTACTCTTTCACGTAAAAACTACTAAATGGATTTTAATGAAACTATACAATAATATAGCTTATACATCAGAATAACACATAGGCTACAATTTATAAAGATATTGTGTGAATTGGCCATAATAAGACGATAAGTGTCAAGTAATTAGGAAAAAATCTACCATCTGCGAGCTATTCTGGCGTGCGCTGCCAAAACCGCTAGAGTTACACTAATGTAATGTATGATGGAAATTTTTATCTTAAATAGTCCTACAAAAAAGCCCGCCACAGTATATATCTATATCTTATGTGTAAGCCATTACAGCCAAAATGTGCATAATATTATAAACGCGAATGTTTGTTAGGGTCTTTATCAGTACCTATTATGTTTGTTACTTCTTTACGCTCAAACAGCTGAACGAATTTGAGTGAAATTTGGAGTGGAGATACCTTATACCCTGGATTAACACATAGGCTACTTTTCATCATCATCAATTTTCATCATTATTCACGCGGGTGAAACCGCGGGGCGCAACTAGTATATACGGGGTGTAAAAAGACAGCTCCCGAATACCGAAGGTACCGGTAAAGCTACCTATATCATAGCTATATAAAATAGCTTTCGCCTGAGAGGTGATTCATACCGGAGAAAACATTTTTTTTCGTTTTGTATTGTATTTGTCAGCCAGCAATGTACGCATTTATTCCGGCCACGCGAGTTCAACGCTCCCGCGGTCAGCTGATCGACCCGTGGGGCCAATATTTCTCATGTGCTTTTCATTGCTTTTTTGACGTTTTTATTTATTAACGTGTTTTTAATGATGGAAAATAGGTTTTTGTGTTCCTTTAACGATATTTTATGGATACTTATAAAGAAAACACGAAAAAAGCGGACCAAAAGTAAGCATTTTTTTTTTCGTGTTTTTTCAGCTTAAATATTTTCAGAATCATGGTCTGAATGCACTGTTTCAGTTTTCGGGAGTAGTCATTTTACTCCCGGTATACATAATGTGGCGGGCTTTTTTGTAGGACTATTTAAGATAAACATTTCCATCATACATCACATATGTGTAACTCTAGCGGGTTTGGCAGCGCACGCCAGAATAACTAGCAGATGGTAGATTTTTTCCTACTTACCTGACACTTATCGTCATATTATGGACAATTCACACAATATCTTTATAAATTGTAGCCTATGTGTTATTCTGATGTATAAGCTATACCATTGTAAAGTTTCATTAAAATCCATTCAGTAGTTTTTACGTGAAACAAACATCCATCCATCCATTCATACTTACAAACTTTCGCGTTTATAATATTAAGTAGGAGTAGGATTAGTGAATAAAGGATGGATTTGAAGCGAGGGCCATAGATGAATCACTTTATTACAGAGACAGCAAAAGTTATATTTGAGTGAAAGTTTTATTTATTAAACACGTACAAGTTGAAATTATCTATTTAAATACGAAGTTGCATGAAATGAGCAAGCAATAGGTACATTAATTTATTTGTTCTATTGATCACGATCTTTTTTGTATCGAAACTTTTTTAAGAACAAACGGGACAACTGGGATCAGAGGAAAGCAACTCAACCAATAAATAAAATAAAAACTCATAACTCACTTGTGAGTTACAGCAATGAAAAAGTCACAGTTTGATTATAGGTGTCATTATGTGCCTAATTGCGGTGAAATTAGAGCCACTTTATGAGCAAGTGTGTTGAAAACTTACTTTTCCGTGAATTCTGTTGGCCCATGGTTCGTGTCTACATGTACAATGAGTGGTTCGTCCCGCGAACTATCATCTGAAATATGACAAAAGTTTTACATTAAAAAAACCTTTTTGTGTAAAAAAACATACATACATAAACCTAAAAGTTCGTTTTGCTTAAAAAGTAGCAAATAGTCTTTTCATTCAAAAGACCGACTTCCGCCATTGTATTCGACTAAATATTTGGATGAAAAAAAAATGATGAAAGAACCATAGTGGTGAAAGGATTATGATACTTTTTGAATGCAAATGCTTGGTTTGTTGCTGAAAATATCAAAATCGCCACATGCATGCCTACAATATTTGAGGAGTTCCCTCAATTCCTCATGGATTTCATCATCAGAACTGGATTTTGAAAAAAATTGGACCAATCTGGAAGTATATCTATTCAAATAAAAAAATTAATTTTCCAAATCTGTTCATAAACGCCGGAGATAAGCGGAACAAACATTAAAAAAAAAATACAATCGAATTGAGAACCTCCTCCTTTTTTGGGAAGTCGGTTAAAAAATAAATCATCTTCTATTATGTAACATGCTGTGATTTTCTATCGAATTGTATAAAAATTTACAGTCAATTCTTCTAGATTCGAAGGATGGACGTAAAAAAGGTGTTAGGAGGGCCGATTTCAAAAAATAAATCTACCGAGGAAAGTTTTATCAATCGTGTTTCTGATCTATGAATTTCGTTAGATTACATCCTCAAGTAATCACTGCATAAACATCAAATTTGTAACATTTACCTATACTGAGTGAGAATGTAACGAAGTGACTCCAAAGTCAAGGAGCCTCATCTTACATGACAATCTAATTATGTAACCAACGTGTGTACTGTGTAGTATGTGTAATCCTAGCTTAACCTACAAACAGTGAAAGATAACTCATGTGCATATAATTCCATGTATTTTCAGCTCATCCAATTGTCTGAGAGAATTGTATGACTCAACCCAATGAGCAATCCTCTAATTGTAACTAATTAATCTCAGGCAGTTAGAGATGTGTACATTGAACTGTTGAATTTGAACTTAAATACCCAGACTTGTTGGGCAATTTATGTTGGATTAAGGTTTGTCATTGCCACTGGCTTATTTAGGAATGTGATTACTTGAAGAGAGCGGTAGCAGAGTTGATTGTGGGAAAGCAATAATAACGATGGTCACCACTAGTCATGTACATATTCTGTAAAGAGACATATTGAGGCCCTGCCTACAACTTACTGGGGTAAAGGAGCTTGAGTCTATGTACCTATGTAGGTATCCTATACTATATAACTTTTCATTTAAAAAAGCGACTTACGCTATTGTATTCGTCTAAATATTTGGATGAAAAAAAAAATTATGAAAGAACCATAGTGGTGAGAGGATTATGATACTTTCTGAATGCAAATGCTTGGTTTGTTGCTGAAAATGTCAAAATCGCCATATGTATGCCTACAATATTCGAGAAGTTCCCTCAATTCCTCATGGATTCCATCATCAGAACTGGATTCTGAAAAAAATGGGACCAATCTGGAAGTATATCTATTCAAATAAAAAAATAATTTTCCAAATCGGTTCATAAACGCAGGAGATATGAGGTAACAAACATAAAAAAATAAATACAACCGAATTGAGAACCTCCTCATTTTTTGTGAAGTCGGTTAAAAACAAGCAATATTTGTATGTTTATCTATATGTTTTGACATCCCGAAATCTAGGTTTGAATGATTTTGATGAAATATGCTTTATGGGGGCAAAAAATCAATCTAGCTAGGCTAGCTAGGTTACATCTCTAGGAAAATGCGTTTTTCCGAGTTTTCCGAGCAAAGTTCGGTTACCCAGGTACTGTTAATAATAGGTACAGCATTTTCTAAACCAAAAACGGCACTATAATTATTTATGTTAACTCGGTATTGTTTTTTTTAAATTTTAACCCTTGACAAGCTCGTTAAACTACTTGTAAACATTGATAATGGTAAAATTGAGAAAAAAAAAACCACAAATCAAAAGACAGAGTTGCATGAAATCCTCAATGGCAACATGGTATATGAAGAAATCAAAACTAGTGCTCGAGCCTACCAGGAAAAACTGAGAAACCACCCCAATCAACTGGCACAGCGACTCACTAAGCCCTCATATAAGAGGCGGCTGAAAAGAAAAGATGTCATGGAACTCACCAGAACATGATGCGCGGAAGAGTAGAAGCGGTCGCTGGACCACTTCTCTCGCAATCCCGACTACCCACATCATACCTGCTCATAGTCTGAAGACTGATTGCAGATGAAAATAGAGAAAACTGCAAAGAGGAAAGGAATGCCTTTGCGCTGCTGTGGGATCAGATAGGCTGATAAGACCAGATGAATCTCTCACAACACTCTCTTTAGCATTCTCTTAACCTGTACAACATCCCAGAGTTCAATTGGACTAACAATGAGTCTATGGAACATTGGAATTTTCTTGCCGATGGCCCGCTCTTGTCCATAGCACGTATGCGCCAGGAAAGGATATGCAACCTCCTTTTCCCCACCCTCAATCTTACCCACCTACCTCCCACCTCAAGGAAGTGAGCCTCTACAAACCTTAACAAGGTAACAAGCAGTTTAGATTAAATGTAGTGGAGTAACTCAAGACTAGATGTCGCCGTGGTTCATGGTCTTTTGAACCATCTTAATCATCCAGCTCACGGGATGGTTTTTAAGGAGCAGGGGCCTTTAGAGAAGCTACTATCCAAGTGTTAGCTTAATACAAAAATGCTGAGCAATACTTTCCAGGATACGATAATATAACATAACACCCAACAGTCACATACATAGTCTTGATCCCACACTAGGAATCCCTGTGAACTACGAGTACCATGGTACCATAACACCCAGACCCAGAACAAATATTTGCAGATCATGCAAACATTTGTCCTGCAGGGGGAATCGAACCCGCAACCTCTAAGGTAACATGGTAATTTCGAAGTTACTTTACGTTTACGGACTCGATACGCCTTACTACCGATTATGCTAGGTTGATGATGGTATAAACAGTTTAATCTTACTCACAACTAGCACTTAGTAGAACAAGTAAAAAACAATACAGAATCTGAATACTTAATAAAACCAGTCCGGCCAGGAAGTAACTGATAAATGTGGTCTGGTCTTGTATGAGACCAAAAAATAAAAAACGAGTTTGCAAAGAAAAAATTGGACAGGTCTCAACAAGTTCGTTAACCTCGACTGACCCAATTCAAAGATGCATTTTCTACCTGTTAGGTGCTACAATAGTCTGAGAAATTATGATGAAATTACACAGAAGCACTAAAATAAACCTGACGATATAATAATATAAACACGACAAGTGCATCCGCCATCTTTACATTGATTGACTGCGTTTTATGAATGCACTTTTGGCGAAAGATTTACCATAAAAACTTACGTCTGATGCATTCAATGGTGTTTTTCCATGGTGTTATTTCGTTTTCGAATATATTTCAATGAACATTGAAATCGTTTTGACCAGACACACTTGTATGTTGAACTATATAAGTTCACACTTCGAACACTTGTTGTGACAACCGAAAGAGAAAAACAAACAAACAATTTTGTTGAGAATTTGCATAGAGTTCACACTACGTATTCACAAAATTACAGGAGACAACTCAATAATTTATATAGGTTCACCGAGATTTGTAATTTAGAAAAACGTGAACAAAATACGCAGTTCACCTGCAGCCACTGACATTTTGATAGTTAGAATTTAGAATAGAATTAGGGTTTCCGAAGTTTCCGATCTCATTCGATAATCGATTTGTTGAAAATCGATCTTTAGGACAGACCTTTTTTGTATCGATTCTTTGATGGAACGATCAGTCTATCAATCAGAGGCCCAATTCTCTGATTTAAAAACATTCCAGTCACAATATAATCTCGATACTATACGTGACAGTGCGACTGACACGAGATTATATTGTGACTGGAACATTTTTAAATTAGAGAATAGGGTCTCAGTCAAAACGAGTAGAAAGAAAATATTTTTTTCTTGGATCGATCTTAGACTGACGACCTCTGTGGCGCGGCGGGTGAAGGTTCGCCTGCGACGCAGGAGGTTGCGGGTTCGATTCCCGCCTCGAAACAAATATTTGTACGTTTTCTGCAGATATTTGTTCAGGGTGTTCTGGGTATTTTTCTATGTATAATAAAAAATATGTATCTATGTAATGTATTGTATTAAGTGTATCAGTTATCTAGTACCCATAACACAAGCTCTGCTTAGTTTGGGGCAAGATAATGTTGTGTGAAATGTCCAGCATTTATTCATTTATTTATTTATTTATTTATTTAGACTACAATAATTTGAATCGATTCATGAGATCGATTTAAAAGCCTTAGTTGGAAGCCCTAGTAAGAATTAGAAAACGTTCCGTTAGTTTTCAGTAAGCATTCGGATTTGTCATACCGTGATTGATAACTATCAATGAAATAATTAAAAATTCCGTACTTACTATCAATATTGAGAGTATTTGTACAGGAACATAGAACACGTGACAAAATTAGATTTGTAAGTTTCATCAATCTACGCCAAAAAATTTAGAGCATTCTATGCTCTGTTTCTTGGAAGGTGAGCTTTCACCAATCATTCTAAAGTTCTTCGTAGATAGAAACGTAATACATAAGTTTTTTTTCTAAAAAGTTCGTGCCATGGCATGGCAAACTTGGCTTAGCGCTTACGGTCCATGCTCCGAGGGCAAAGCTCTTTTACGATTTTTGCTCAGGATTTTTGCATTTTATTGATTTGCGAGTCGTGTGTTAACACTAATAATAACTGATTATTTGTCAATGGTTGTAATCTGACATCGATCGACCCATGCATCGACCCTTAGAATAAGGACTGAAGCCATACTGAAGCACTTCTAAGCATCGACCACACAGTCGATACGTTGACAGGAGCGCCGCCGCCATCTAGTAGCGAGTAGCTAAACCACTTTTAAAGCATTACCGATTCCATAGCATTTAACAAGAAGTCAATTTTTGGAAAAAAACATAAACCGACTTCCAGCCTGGGCCTATATACATTTCAAATGATAGTGATGAGCAGCGTACTTATACACTTTGTCAGATGAGTAGGTAATTCATATTTGAATAAACGCTATCTATCGGCGGGTAGGTATTTACGTATTTCTATATTGCCATCTGTTGACGTCTAGCAGAATCATCTACCGCTGACAGAAGCAAGAGTGGCACAGTATAATAATAGGTTTTTTCTTTGGGAAACACAAAAAACCGAAACTTTCAAAAAGTACTGAATCAATTTCGATAAAATTTATATAGGACTACCTCTGAAGTATGACCTACCAAACAAAAAAATAATCATCAAAATCAATGCATAATTGACGCAGTAATCGCGTAACATACATCCAAAAACAAAAAAAACATACGGGTTGAATTGAGAACCTCCTTTTCAGCAATTTTCTCTAGTAAAACACAGAAAAAACAATGTATATTTTATAATATTGTTTTTTACTAGAGAAAACTGTTAGAAAATTGTTTTAGTTACTTACCACATCGAAATGAAAAACTAATGAATCCGATCGGAAACGTTTTCGACGAATCGCCCTGCTAATAGTTTTTTTTTTGCATTTAAGTAAGTGATTAAATTCCCACAAAAAACGGATAATATTCGGTAGCAGATATGCGTATAATATATGTTCATTCATACCTAAGATCAATTAGTCTACAAGTAGACACGTACAAGTTTGTACGGAGCCCTCCTAAACGAGTCCGACTCGCACTTGACCGCTGTTATATGCATAATTTTCTCCATATTTACTAACCTCATCCTTTCCAAACAAAACCAACAGACCTACCGATCTCACTATCTCAACACTATAAATAAAACACATAAAGTAGTAATACTAATGGCCTTGTAGTCATGGTTTGCTGATATCACTGACAAGGCCTTTTTATTAAAAACCAGTTACGATGAGGCGGCGTTAGTTATAAGGTATCTACTTATAAGTTTGTTATAATCATTCGAAGTGGGTATCTCAGACGAAGAACGAGCAAGGGTATAACAATGTTATATAATCTACTTTTGATATTGTTTTGTTTGTGTGGTGTGAAAAGTGATCTCGATAGACAAAAAGGTAGGCAATTCTTTTTAAAAAATTTGGATATTTATGACTCTCTGAATAGGTAATCAGACCTCAAACTCATCAAATTCAGACACTCCTGTGGGTTATTCTGAGCCTGTAGGTCACGAGTTTTGATAGTTTTAGAAACTATTATGAAGTTTCATTTCCATCCATACATTTACTGACTGCGTCCTTAGTATTCTTCGTTTTTCTCGTTTTCTCTAGGGTTGCTGCAAGTAAATGTATGGAAGGAAACGTAACTTCCAATCAAAACTCGTACCAAAGGCTCCATAGAGCGAAGCGGGGCACCGTCGATGCACCATCGGCCGGTACCGCGTTGGTCAAAACAAAGGTCTAGCTAGAATATTCTATTTTTTTATCTTACTTTGCAAACAAACAATCATACGGCCCACCTGCAGGACGATTCTAAAACTGTTACTTTTTCATTTCGATGTGGTAAGTAACTAAAACAATTTTCTCTAGTAAAACACAGTAAAAAAAACAATAAATATTGTATATTACTGTGTTTTACTAGAGAAAATTGTTAGAAAACTGTTTTAGTTACCACATCAAAATGAAAAAGTAACGAATCCGATCGGAAACGTTTCCGACGTTTTAGAATAACCTGCTTATGGAAAATTCCGTTTTTGGACAGTAAGCTATCTTCTGGAACATGGTTCCGTTTTTAAAATTAGATGTCGCTACTAAATATGTTACCGGAAGCACGATCACGCTATTGAAGCGTTTTGGTACTTTGGTGGGCTCAGTTTATGGCGCTTAAATGCGTTACAAACAACCTCTTACCCACCCTAGTGTGTTGCGATAACTATCTAAGAACCAATAAGATATGTATTTAGTTTTTGAAAGAGTTTTGATTTGAACTCGCAAAGAAGTCTCGCATATAACTTACCGCTCGCTATCCGCGGAACAGACAGGGAGCAGTGACGGATTAAGACTACTTGATGCCCTAACCAATGCACGCCTGTGGGCCCCCCTATCCGTATGTCAACTAGAATCGGTCTTTAAGCCTTTACCCCCTAAAAACATTAGTTTTTTGTAAAATAAGATGGTGAGATGTAACGTACCTTAGAAGTGGAGTAGGTGCGACAACAATAAAAACCAAAGCAAATCCACTAGCGGGCAGCGAGTGGCCAAGCGGGAGCGGGGTTTTGACTCTAGGTCGGACTCTATGTCAACTTAAAACGCGCGAATTTTCAAATTAGTCCTAGAAACTTTTTTTGGTGTGGTTTTTGGTGACGTGAGAGTGAGACGTGATGACCTAAGGACGGGTTTTTTTTGTGCTTCTTCTGGTGCCCCCCAGACGTGATGCCCTAGGCAATTGCATAATTTGATTAAGGGTTAATCCGTCACTGACAGGGAGTAAAATATAACACCCAACAGTCACTTAAGTAGTCCTGCCCCCCATTTCTCAAACTGAAAGTCACTCGGTGACTAACGTTTGACCAGTAAAATGACCATCAACTGCTAAAAATTATCATTAAAAATTGTTAAAATGATGGCAATTTTACATGTCAAACGTTAGTCACCGAGTGTTTTTCAGATAGGGAATAGGGGCGGGCTGATTCCACACTAGGATTTCCTGTGTCGCGGATATTAGGAACTACGAGTACAATGGTACCATAACACCCAGACCCAAAACAAATATTTGCAGATCATGTAAACATTCGTCCCGCAAAGATTCACTCGATAAAAAAAATAAACAAAGATACCTACTTCTTAATTTTTTTAAAATTGAAATCTAATTTTAGACTAACTTCTAACACTGTTTAATTTTTGGAACATTTGGTAACCTATAAGTTATAAATTGGGTTAGTGAATTCATAAACAAAATCTAACAAAACTTTAGAGGGAATTTTTACGTCATAAAACATATTTTGTTTGTTTTATACACAAAACCACAAAAAATCGGAGCGTGCGCTCGCCATCTTTAGTTCATACAAAAATTTACTATTTCTTTAATTTATGATTCAAAATGCCGACAGAAAGAAACCTATACTTAAGTAGTTCACAACTTGGCCACGACGGCTCTCTTTCTGAACAGACTCTACCTAAATAGGTACCTTTATCAGAAGCCGAAAGGAATTAATGCAAAAATTCAAGCTGTCTAGTCTTTTTGTTCTGAGGATGAGTTACCCCAGTTTAACTTCCTTATTGTTCCACCAGGCAGTCCATGCGAGTGGGAAGGGGCCCAAGGGAAGTGCATCAGTGCCCGGCAATGTGAATCCTTTGCTTTTGAGAGGAAGAAGGGGAACTACCCACCGGTAAGGCTTCAACTTACTGCTTTGTAAGGTTTTAGTATTTTGTGCGTATGTTCAACCTAAGAATAGACCCATCCGTCTCCTCCAGTAGATATCGTAAAGATAAAGATAATTTATTTGTTTTGAATGAAACCTAACCAATGCAAACTTTTTAATGCAACATATCTAATGCAGCCTTTTCATTGCAGCCTATCCAATGCAAACCCTTCAATGCAACTTATCTATTATAATGCAGTCTATATCCATACAGTCTTTTCAATGCAATTTATCCAATGAAGGACTAGTCAATACTTTTTTAAAATTCTTTAAAAGTTCTAGAGCTCATTATAGGCATTTCGTGAAAAAACCGACTAAGTGCGCGTCCACAGTGAACGCGTGGAGACGGAGGCCTTTGGAGGCGCGACGGCGCCCCGGCGAGAGCGTGCGGGTGGCCACAGTGACGCACGAACTATTAGACGCGGATAAGACCAAACTGATTTGGTAACCCCGCCACCCGCGCATAGACGCTTGCCTACTAGGCCCTCAGTGTGGACATAACGCGCGGATAGGAACGTTTGAAAAAATCGCGCGCTATTCGCTCATGACAGTCGCGCTAGGCTCCCGCCTTAGCCAATACACTATGGACGCAAACGGCGGTTTCATATGTTTGATATAACGCGCCCGCCGACGCACCCGTGCTAGGCCAGCACTGTGGCCCTGGCCTAAGGCATTACAGCAGCGAATGGGCAGCAGCATCCACCTGAGTAACTTAAGGCGTTATCGGTTCACGAAATGCCTATAATGAGCTCTAGAACTTTTAAAGAATTTAAAAAAAGTATTGGCTAGTCCTGCATTGGATAAACTGCATTGAAAACACTGTATGGATAGACTGCTTGGCGCTATCGGCTGAGTGATGTGTGAGTGTGAGTTTATGTGTCACTATTTGCCTATTGTGTTTGTTAAATAATGTTTTGATCTAACCTTTTTGTTAATTGTGTAGCAGCTATAGTGTCTCTAAGTACCAAGACAAACCTTGTAGGGTTTTTATGGTACTTATTTAATTGAACAGTATGTAAACAATTTGTAGATGAATAAATAAATAAATAAATAATAATAAATAATACTGCATTATAATAGATAAGTTGCATTGAAAAGTTTGCATTGGATAGGCTGCATTGAAAAGGCCGCATTAGATATGTTGCATTAAAAAGTTTGCATTGGATAGGTTTCATTGAAAAGGCTGCATTAGATATGTTGCATTAGAAAGTTTGCATTGGATAGGTTTAATTGAAAAGGCTGCATTAGATAAGTTGCATTGAAAAGTTTGCATTGGATAGGTTTAATTGAAAATAATTTATTGGATAGGCTGCTAAGGATATGCAATGATGTTCAAATAATCCTTCATTCACAGATTTGCTCGTTTGACGGCGAGGAACCTATAGTGTGTTGCGTGGACTGCGGCAGCAGCTATGGGTAGGTACGTAGATTGGCTTCATCAGGACAGTATTTCCTACTAGAGGAGAGAGGAAAATAAATCGTAGGTGTCTCAACCCAAAGATTTTGGAATCTTTATAACTAACTTCCTGCGCACATGCCGTAATAATAACTGTACCTATGCCCTTAGCATATCTGTGCTAAGGTCTTCAAACTCCATGAAAATACACTCATGTCAAGATCAGTTACACTAATATCTAGACACGGGGTGCGTCAGTTTTTACAAGTTAAATGCTTTTAACTTGCAATGTATTGTATTTTTGTCCGGGTGGAATCTTGAAACTGAGTTTTGAACCAGTTCCACCCAACCGATTGAGCTGAAATTTTTCATACCTGTCAAGTTCCGATGACAATACAATACTATGGTGTCAGCGAGCTGATCTGATGAGGGAGATGGAAGGTGGACAACGGAACTTCTCGATGATTATTAGTAGCCTGGCAGTGTTTGGGCTCATTTTGATCAGCTAACGGTTCAGATCACTAATTTAATAAAAGCTTGTTATGAAAAATACATTTTTCAAAAAACTTATTAAAAAGATGACTTTTCTTTCCAGTGTTACAAGAGATTTCTCAGACATCAAACGTTTTAAGACTGGGCGAAAATATGAGGAACGTAAGTATGTATATACAGTGAAAAGAGGCCCTTTGAAGTTCTGCCTATCCCTTCGGGGAAAAAGGTGTGTTTGTGTATGTAAGTCTACATATTTGACGACCTCTGTGGCGCGGCGGGCGAGTAGCTGGCTGAGATGCAACAGGTTCCGGATTCGATTCATGCTGCGGGACAAATGTTTTTTTGATCTGCAAATATTTGTTCCGTACATAACTAGTGGTTCACATGAACTGAGACCTCGCGATGACTTTATCAGCCCGACAAGTAGGCAAGTCATTTCCATATTTTCCATTATTGAACGAGCGAAGCGAGTTCTCCGAGTCAACTTGGAAGAATCGGCGTTTGTATGTATGTTTGTATGTATGTATGTATGTATGTATGTATGTATGTATGTAATTATGTATGTTAATCCGATCTTCATAAAATTTATAATGGAAGTAGTTAGTATTAGTACAATTTGTAGGTAAGGTTATGAGCTATATCGGTCGGGGGGGTTGATGAGATATTGGGGTCCAAGAGAGGGTAAAAAAAATAAAAGTGAGACAAAAAGTTCAAATGGGGTGTCTAATGAAAGCGCTTTAGTTGGACATTTTAAAACTGTTTTTAATAAGTATTTAGACTAAGTAGTTTCTGAGATATTAGGGAAAATCAAAAACGAAAAAATCTAAAATTCTAGGGTACTTCCAGCAATCCCACAAAGCTGAAATTTGGAATGCTTGTAGCTTTTGTAACACAAATACAAATTGAAGAATTTAGAAACTTGTATCTTACAAAACAATAACTAATATAACATCCATTGTTGACCTCCCAATTCTAAGAATTTGAATGACGTTGGAGTTCTATGGTTTTCGTCAAAATGACGTTATCAATTAATTCGTTAGCTATTTGATATACTAACAGATATGTAGTGTACGCCCCGTTACTTAGTCCTATTCAAAGGCTATTTGCTCATTCAATGATATTTATTTTTAACAGAATGTCTCATCTACCAGCACTTGCTCCCGTACGAATGCAGCTACGAAAGGGGTATTAGATTCAGCAGAAGTTTTAATGCGAAACAAAAGTGCTACAATTATTTAGAATATGACGGACAAGCTTCGTATGGAGGCGTAGACACGAATAGAGGAGACTTCCCGCACATGGTATGTATACTTACCTAGGTAAACTGCCACACTGTCACTGTAACTGTGACATACATTACATAATAATATAGTTCTGCAGGGTGAGTTTCAAACAATCACAAGGGTTTCCGATCGGATTCGTTAGTTTTTAGGGTTCCGTACCCAAAGGGCAAAAAACGGACCCTATTACTAAGGCTCCGCTGTCCGTCCGTCTGTCACCAGGCTGTAGCTCATGAACCGTGACAGTTAGAATGTTGAAATTTTCACAGATGATGTATTTCTGTTGCCGCTATGACAACAAATACTAAAAAACAGAATAAAATGAATCTTTAACGGGCTCCCATACAACAAACGTGTTTTTTTTTGCCGTTTTTATAGATAATGGTCGGAATGGGAAACGTCGGAAACGTTTCCGATCGGATTCGTTAGTTTTTCATTGCCATGTGATAAGTAAAGTAACTGAAACAATTTTGTCTAGTAAAACACAGTAAAAAACAATAAATGGCTAAATTTACAAGCCATAAAAGCTTGTAAAACACTTTTAAGGCGTTGCTGGGCTATGGAGATGATCTGAAGTCAGTGCAATGGCTATGCGGGGGTTCCCTGATCAGCGAGCGGCATGTCCTAACAGCAGCGCACTGCGGCGCACACAGTAAACTGTAAGTATGTATTTTTAACCGACTTCAAAAAAAGTTCGACCCCATGTTTTTTTTTTGTATGTATGTTACGCGATTACTCCGTCAATAATGCATTGATTTTGATGATTCTTTTTTTGTTTGGTAGTTCATAATTCAGAGGTGGTTCTGTTTAAATTTTATCGAAATTGATTCAGCACTTTTTGAACGTAATGGTTTTTTTGGTTCCCATTAAAAAAAACCTATTATTATAGGTACTGTGTCACTCTTGGTTCTTTCAGCGCTAGATGATACTGCTAGCCGTCGATAGATAGCGTTTATTCAAATATGAATTACCTACATTATAGGCACAGATTTTAAGTCGGTTTATGTTTTTTCCAAAAATGAACTTTAAATTACAAAGAAATCAAATCAAATCAAAATGTTTTATTGCGTTCATGTTGTACAAATTTAGATCTTATGGATAAGTTAGTTTCAACATGAGCTCGGATGGGGCACTGCAATATGGAACATGAATTCCAGGTGGTAACAATTAGGGAACGTACCCATACTACGTGACCCGTTCAGGGGGAGGGGGGATTTAGAAAAACTCACGCTTTTTCGAGCTATATTCAAATATGGGCGCTTTTTGAACGAGCAAAGCGAGTTCTCTGAGTCAACTTGGAAGGATCGGCTTTTGTATGTATGTATGTATGTATTTGTGTTTGTCCGATGAAAACTCCCCAACCGTTAATCCAATCTTCATAAAATTAAGTACTTATAGGAGTAGATAGTATTGATACAATTTGTAGATAAGGTATATCGGTATAGCTGTATCGGTTGGGGGGTTAATGAGATATTGGGGTCCAAGAGGGGGTAAAAAAAATAAAAGTGAGAGAGTCCGATCAAGTGGGAAGTCTAATGAAAGCGCTTTGGTTGGACATTTCAAAACTGTTTTTAATTAGTATTTAGACTAAGGTCTTATTCATAAAGTTTCTGAGATATTAGGGAAAATCGAAAACGTAAAAATCAAAAATTCTAGGGTACTTCCAGCAATCCCACAATGCTGAAATTTAGTATGCTTGTAGCTTTTGGGACACAAATACAGGGAAAAGTCTTAAATTGAAGAATTTAGAGATATGTACCCAATAAAACAAAAACCAGTAGGTATTAAATCCAATGTTGACCCAAAGAATAAATATTAGTTCAACTGACCTCTCATTTCTAGGACTTTTTCCTTAGCAAATACCACGGGTGGTCATCGAGGAGTGAGGAGTTTTTAGTTCTATATTTAGTACCTACAACATGAGTGTAATTCTTTGTTGTCCTAAATAAATACAACTTTTCATTTAAAAAACCGACTTCCGCCATTGTATTAGACTAAATATATGGATGAAAAAATAATAATGAAAAAACCATAGTGGTGAAAGGGTTATGATACTTTCTGAATGCAAATGCTTGATTTGTTGCTGAAAATATCAAAATCGCTATATGTAAGCCTACAATATTTGAAGGAATTCCCTCAATTCCTCATGGATTCCACCATCAGAACTGGATTCTGAAATGGGACCAATCTGAAATGGGGCCAATCTATATCTATTCAAATAAAAAAAGAATTTTTCAAATCGGTTTAGAAACGACGGAGATATGAGGTAAAAAACATAAAAAAACCGAATTGAGAACCTCCTTGTTTGTGAAGTCAGTTAAAAGATAAAATAAAGTAAGTAAGTACTTATTACTTTTTCTCAGAGGTCCAGTCACATACGTGGCCCTGGGTCTACACAAGCGTTCCGACCCCCCACAATACTGGAAGCGTTACAAGGTGAAACTATTCTACCCCCACAAGGACTACAGATCGCCACACAAGTACCATGATATCGCAATCTTAGAGACAGAAACCACGTGAGTGAGTGAATATGTTTATATACATAGTTATATATATATATGTGAGTATGTTTGACGACCACTGTGGCGCGGCGGGAGAAGGTTCGCTTGCGACGCAGGAGGTTGCGGGTTCGATTCCCGCCTCGGAACAAATATTTGTACGATCTGAGTTCAGGGTGTTCTGGGTATTTTTCTATGTATTATATAAAATATCTATCTATGTAATGCATTTTATTAAGTATATCAGTTATCTAGTACCCATAACACAAGCTCTGCTTAGCTTGGGGCTAGATAATGTTGTGTGAAATGTTTCCAGCATTTATTATTTATTATTATTTTATAATATGGGCTAATTAAGTAATCTGGGTGACAGAACTTTGCTCGGAAAACTCGGAAAAACGCAAGTTCTCAGGGGGAGGCTGCTGCCTACCCTTAGTTGGCTTTTACGACATCCACGGGAGGAGAAGGAGAGGTTTATTCTTAGGCCGGACACACCTCAGCAATAAATAAACATATACAGGGTGTAAAAAGACTACAGCAGGACACCTTAAATCCGAACGCCCCACCTACGCCCGAAATTGAAGAATTATCGTACGTGTATAGCAAGTGTTTCAAATTCAAGCGCTGTGTTGAATGGGCTGACCAAGTGGATATTCCTTTGTCAGAAAAAATGCTTTTACTTACGTAAATTACGCGATAAAGCTTTTTTTCGTCATTAAATACCTCCCGACAAACTAAAATATTGGATTTCTTTGAAAAGTTTAATAAATTAAAATTTCACAATATTATTAGTTTTATTTCATAAAACATAGCCTATAAATTTTTTGTACCATTATCCGAACGCTCGACGAATCCGAACGGGGGGTAGATTTTCGGAGTTCGGAATAAAGAGGTCCTACTGCACTCCCGAAATCTGAAACAGTGCATTCAGACCATGATTCTGAAAATATTTAAGCTGAAAAACACAAATGCTCACTTTTGGGCCGCTTCTTTCGTGTTATCTTTATAAATACTGTTAAAGGAACACAAAAACCTAATTTCCATCATTAAAAACACGTAAAAAAATAAAAACGACAAAAAAAAGCAATTAAAACCACATAAGAAATATTGACGCTACGGGTCGATCAACTGACCGGGAGCGTTGAACTCGTGCGGCCGGAATAAATTGCGTACATTGCTGGCTGACAAATACGATACGAAATGAAAAAAAGGTTTTCTCTAGTATGAATCACCTGTTAAGGCGAAAGCTATTTTACATAGCTATGATATTGGTAGCTTTACCGGTACCTTCAGTATTCAGGGGCTGTCCTTTTACACCCTGTATAGATAGATTGACTTTTTCCAGGATTAATCTGACGGATGGCGTCCGTCCAGCCTGCCTCACTCACAAGCAAAAGTTCTCAGATGTCGAAGCGTACGCGACCGGTTGGGGTTCTCTGGGACCCCACAGAGAGAACGCCGACGTCATGCAGAAAGTACGCATGAATAACCCCACAGACTCCTCGATAGTGGAGAGCTGGGGGCTTAGTACGGGTTTTGATAGTTTTCGAAACTATATGAAGTTTCGTTTCCATCCAATACATTTACGTCCTTAGTTTTCTTCTCGTTTTCGCTAGGGGCGCTGCAAGTAAATGTATGGAAGGAAACGAAACTTCATATAGTTTCGTAAACTATCAAAACCCGCGTACTAAGCCCCCTGATTCTAAGTTTTGACAAGCAATTGATACGGACGTATTGGTGTAGTGTAACACGGATTTTTGTATGGAAGAAAGTTTCACAGAGTTCACGCTAGGGGCGCTCATCGGTGTTGCCATAGAAAATCCTTGTTACACTACGTCCTAAGTCCGTGTCTATGGGAAGTTTAAAGGGAGGCAATTAAAAAGAAAAAATAGTTCTTAAAATTCCGGTAGATGGCGGTGACTCGCCGTGGTTGTCTTCTGAAGATTTTGCAAAAGCACAAAAGAGAACAAACTCACTTTGTAAAAAAAAAATGGTTTTTGTGGAAATTTATTTGTTAACAAAGTTCTTACGCTTTTGTTCTACAAACAACACAAAACTTTAATAAAGATACTTCACCAACGAACAGCATGAGCGAGTGAAGTCAGTGACACTGACAGTTGGTGGCTGACCGACAAAATTTTGACAACCTTATCTCGGCTGCGCCATCTATGGCATTGATTTAGAACTATTTTCTTTTAGCTGGCAGAAAACTCCCCATTGTTTGCTAAAAACTAACCCCCTTATTCATAATAATTTTTAAACCTATTATAAAATATGTTTTGTCTTGTTTTGACGTATGACATTTTACATCAGAAAGAAGAAAACAAAAGCTATTTTAACTAAAATAGGGTTAAGAGGGCGCTCCAAAAATGTATAAATCGCCTTTTAGACGTAAATACCTACTAACGGAATAAGATTGAATATCGCACGACCCTATCTTGCACAGAAGTAAAGTCTCAAATCATATATTTAATTTATTATGAGAATACTAATTAGTCTAGGTAAATTTTGGTTTGGTCACGGATAATAAACTATATTTTCCTTCGGTGAGTTTTGAATATGTGACTGAAGTTAAGTTCCTAGAAATTTCAAAAAATCTAGTTTAAAGGCATAACTTTCAAAAAAATAAATTACCTAGCAGTTAATGTCTGCCAATTGTGTTTCTGGCTTGGTCACGGATAGAAAAACGTTTGAAAAATCACGTATTTCAGTTGTTACATTGATGTGATATCTGGTTTACTCACAATAACTAGGCAAATCAGCATAATATTTTCGGAGCGCCTCTATTATGAATAAGGCCCTTAGACTCAGCTCTCTGAGCTGGCTTTCTGTACTTATTTATTTTGTGACACACCACACCATTAGCGCTCCCTTGATAGTGGACTTTAAGCTTACTGGTGACGAGTTCTCCATAGGTAGTACTGAAGGAGTTCCACGCAGAAGAATGTGCCAAGCAATACCCACCTCACCGACATCTTCTCCATGGCTACAACCACACGATTCAGATGTGCTATGGAGACCACGAGGTAGCCAGAGATACGTGCGATGTAAGAAACTCTTGTCTTTTATAAGCTTTTTAACTTGCAATGTATGTATGTTTGTCTTGGTGGAATCTTGCAAATGAATTTTAAATCAGTTATCTTTAACCGATTGAGCTGAAATTATTCATACCTGTCAAGTTCAGATGACAATACAATATTATGGTGACGGCGAGCTGATCTGATGATGGAGACGAAAGGTGGACAACGGAACTCCTCGATGATTAATAGTAGCCTGGCAGTGTTTGGGCTCATTTTCATCAGCTCACGGTTCCGATTACTAATTTAATAAAAGCTTGTTATGAAAAACACATTTTTCAACAAAAATCTTATTTAACTCTCTGTCGTTCCTGAGGCCTTACCATAAGATTGTCAAAATTTACCTTTTTAAAATTGAAATCCCATTTTAGACTCTGGTACCTACTTCTTACAAGTTTTAATTTTTGCCCCTTACTCAAAAGTTTCCGTTGAACATGTTGGGCCTTAGGACGCTGTAGGTTCAACGAAAATTTTTGTATGAACTAAAGAAGGCGAGCGCACGCTCTGAGGCCCAATTCTCTAATTTAAAAACATTCAATTTGCAGTATAATCTCGTCTCAGTCGCACTGTCAGCTGTCACCTATTATTTAATCTTCACATGTATACGCGAAGATTATGTAATAGTTACTATACGAGACAGTGCGACTGACGCGAGGTTATATTGTGACTGGAATGTTTTAAAATTAGAGAATTGGGCCTCTGATGCCTTGGTTTCGTGTTTAAAATAAAGATATAAAAAATCCCTTTAAAGTTTTGTTAGATTTTGTTGGTGAATTCACTAACCCAATTTATAACATATTATTATATAAGTTACCAAATGTTCCAAAAAATTCAAATGTGTTAGTACTAGTTAGTCTAAAACTAGATTTCGATTTTAAAAAGGTTAAAAAGAAGGTATCTTTGTTTATTTTTTTGGAGTAATTCAAATTGTGTACTGAGTTTATGATTTCAGTAAATAATAACTTTTCATTTCAAAAACCGTCTTCCGTCGGTCGTTTAGTATTTGACTAAATATTTGGATGAAAAAGAATGAATTTGGATGAAACCATAGTGGTGAAAGGATTATGATACTTTCTGAATGCAAATGCTTGGTTTGTTGCTGAAAATATCAAAATCGCCATATATATGTCTACAATATTTGAGGAGTTCCCTCAATTCCTCATGGATTCCATCATCAGAACTGGATTCTGAAAAAAATAGATATTATCATTAATCTATTCAAATAAAAAAAGAATCTTCCAAATCGGTTTATAAACGCCGGAGATATGAGGTAACAAACATAAAAAAAATATATACAGCCGAATTGAGAACCTTTTGGGAAGATCTTTTTGTGAAGTCAGTTAAAAAGCTTAAGAATAATATTTGTTATCTTTTTGTAAACTATAACAACTCGTATCAAAACAGGCATTTTGTGAACCTATAGCGTCTTAAGTCTTAACCCGTTTAAATGAACCTTTTGTCCGTAGGGTGACAGCGGTGGGCCGTTGCAGAAGCTTGACTATGAAGCCAGTTACTGTCCGTACGCAATAATTGGTGTGACGTCATTCGGGCATGCTTGCGGTCCGGCGGTTGGCCAAGCCGGTCTTTACACAAGAGTATCCTATTATGTGCCATGGATTGAGAGTGTAGTATGGCCTTAAGAGGAGGTTGCCGGTAGGGTGCTAACGCCTTTTTGTAAGTGAACGAAGTTCGCTTCTAATTTGGCTATTATTTCTTCAAACTCCATGAAATTTTGTACACATGATCATTACAGTAATATACCGGACGTAAAAAGACTACTCCCGAAAACTGAAACAGTGCATTCAGACCATGATTCTGAAAATATTTAAGCTGAAAAAACACGAAAAAAAAATGCTCACTTTCGATCCGCTTTTTTCGTGTTTTCTTTATAAATATCCATAAAATATCGTTAAAGGAACACAAAAACCTAATTTCCATCATTAAAAACACGTTAATAAATAAAAACGTCAAAAAAAGCAATGAAAAGCACATGAGAAATATTGGCCCTACGGATTGATCTGCTGACCTCAGCGTTGAACTCGCGCGGCCGGAATAAATGCGTTCATTGCTGGCTGACAAATACGATAAGAAATGAAAACAACGATTTTCTCTGGTATAAATCACCTCTCAGGCGAAAGTTATTTTATATAGCTATGGTATAGGTAGATTTACCAGTACCTTCAGTATTCGGGAGCTGTCTTTTTACACCCCGTATATACTCGTAGTGCGTCAGTTTTTTTTAAATTAGTTTTTTTAAATACAATGTGTAACAAAATACCCCTACAAGCCCGAGGGGAGGGAATTCCACACGTTATGGCAAACAACTCTTGTTCTACGTCATTATGAATTTAGTTTTTTTTTTCATGAAATGCCTCGTAATATTTCCTCCAGAAATGTACATAACACAACATGGGGCTGCCCTATTACAGCATTCAGAGTTCACGCATATAGATCAAATGAACAGCTGTAGTAGGGTAGCTCCTTGTAGTGTACTATGTACATTTCTGGAGGAAAGTTTACGAGGCATTTCATGAATGAAAAACTTCGAAATTTATAAAGTCGTAGAACTAAAGTTGTTCGCCATGACGTGTGTATTACCCCTCCCCCCCTCAGGCTTATAGGGGTATTTTGTTACACATTGTATATGATTTGGTAACCAATTATAATTATGCTTGGTGTGTCTAGCCCTACGATACGAATAGACCCCTCCGTCTCATCCCGTGGATGTCTTAAAAGCCGACTAGGGGATTACACCAGGGGGTAGGCAGCAGCATCTACCTGCAGGGTGATTCTAAAACGTCGGAAACGTTTCCGATCGGATTCCTTAGTTTTTAATATCGATGTGGATATGTAACTAAATCAATTTTCTAACAATTTTCTCTAGTAAAACTCAGTAATATATATACAATACTAGTTGCGCCCCGCGGTTTCACCCGCGTGAATAATGATGAAAATTGATGATGATGATGATGATGATGATGAAAAGTAGCCTATGTGTTAATCCAGGGCGTAAAGTATCTCCATTCCAAATTTCACTCAAATCCATTCAGTAGTTTTTACGTGAAAGAGTAACAAACATCCATCCATACTCTCAAACTTTCGCGTTGATGATGATGATGATGATGAAAAGTAGCCTATGTGTTAATCCAGGGCGTAAAGTATCTCCATTCCAAATTTCACTCAAATCCATTCAGTAGTTTTTACGTGAAAGAGTAACAAACATCCATACTCACAAACTTTCGCGTTTATAAGGAACAAAAGGTCCATTTAAATAACTAGTTATGAAACAGTGAAGGAAATTGCCTTTTTCGTAGCTAGTTATGAAAACAGTTATTAAAAGGGAACAAATGGTCCATTTTAATAACTAGTTATGGAACAGTGAAGGAAATTGCCTTTTACGTAGCTAGTTATGAAAAACAGTTATGAAAATGGACCAAAGGTTATAGTAGGATAGGATTTATTGTTTTTTACTATGTTTTACTAGAGAAACGTTTCCGACGTTTTAGAATCTCCTGCTGAGCACTCAACCAACACCAATACTGCGATCACCAATCCGCCTGCCAAGCGTGGTGATTATGGCAAATCATTGCATCATATGACTATATGAGGGAGGCCTCGTCCAACAGTGGACGTTTAAAAGCCATATAGTTAATTAGTTAGTAAGCTGATAAACCATATACTCAATTGTATAAGAAACTAACGCACCACGGGGTATGACGAGGCTCCGTGACTTTGGTGTCACTTCGTTACATTCTCACTCAGTAAAGGTAAAAGTTAAAAACTTGATGTTTATACAGTGATTACTTGAGGATGTAATCTAACTAAATCATAGATCAGAAACACGATTGGTATAAATTTTCTCGATAGTTTTATTTTTTGAAACCGGCCCTCCTAAAACCTTTTTTACGTCCATCCTTCGAATCTAGAAGATATTAACGGTAAATTTTTATACAATTCGGTAGAAAATCACAGCACGTAACAAAATAGAAGATGATTTATTTTTATATTTGCTACTTTTTAAGCAAAACGAAGTTTTATCACATGTCGCTTACGTGCTTCTGATCTATACCGCATCTCTTCTCGGGCTCATGTGAGTAATAGCGCTATCACTTTCTAATCGGGGGCTCATGGGCGGAGTTAGCGTGGGAAGTTTTTTTCAAGGAGTATCGTCTTAATGTACTGGTCATGATGTGTACAAGGTTTCATGGAGTTTGAAGAAATATTAGCCAAATTAGAAACAAACTTGGCCCTTCTGTTAATAAATAAAGTTTACTTACCCAATTACTTATCTGTGTGTCATTTCTAACTAACTTAGTAGTTCTGCGAACAGTAGAACAAAACCTCGCGTTGATTACCTCCTATTTAGAAGTCAGTTTTTAATCGACTTCACAAAAAAGGAGGAGGTTCTCAATTCGTGTGTATTTTTTTTTTGTGTTTGTTACCTCATATCTCCGGCGTTTATGAACCGATTTGGAAAAATCTTTTATATTTGAATAGACATACATCCAGATTGGTACCATTTTTTTCAAAACCCAGTTCTGATGATGAAGTCCATGAGGAATTGAGGGAACTCCTCAAATATTGTAGGCATACATGTGGCGATTTCGATATTTTCGCAACAAACCAAGCATTTGCATTCAGAAAGTATCATAATCCTTTCACCACTATGGTTCTTTCATCATTTTTTTTTCATCCATATATTTAGTCGAACATGGCGGAAGTCGGTTTTTTAAATGAAAAGTTATTAACATCATGCTGGCGTTTGATAATAAGAATAATTTATTTATTTAAGGCTCTATGAGAATTGTCAATAAATTATACCTAACCAATAACCCTTATTTATAAATACATAACCACTTTTAACCGACTTCAAAAATAGGAGGAGGTACTCAATCTGAGTTGTATTTTTTTTATGTTTGTTACCTCATAATTCGTCATTTATAAACTGGTTTGGAAAATTCTTTTCTAATTTGATAGGATATACTTACTTCCAGATTGGTCCAAAATCCAAATCCAGTTCTGATGATGGAATCCATGAGGAATTGAGAGAACTCCTCAAATATTGTAGGCATACACATAGCGATTTTCGTATTTTCAGCAACAAATTATTGTTTTGTATACTTATAGCAAATAAAAACATGCAAATTGACGAATTCAACTCAATCAGTTTTAGTTCATTTCATTTCATTTTTTGTTCATATGTAGCATATAGCAACCCTAGTGAGTTGGCAAGTTTAGGTTATTATTTTCAAGGACGGTGAGAGTGGGCATTCTCTCCTTTTTCTATTTTGTGCTATGGAGGGGGGAGGCCTCTTCCAGCAGTGGAACGTGTACCGGCTGATGAGGAAGATGTATAAACACAACCAACATGATCTCGCTTCTTTAGTAAGAATTTTCACTGATTAAGGTGATTCCTCTCGCATGTGGCGCGAAATTAAAATTTTATTGTGTTTTTTTGTAAATCACAGCTAATCAACACTTCTTGAGATAGAGAAAACAGATTTTGCGAAAACTGGGAGACCTAGCACACATGTTTTAATTGATAGTATCTCATAAATGTCATTAGCTACGCATATCTTTAAACCAAAAAACACTGTAAAAATCATTGAAGAGTATTCGTAGCTGAAGTAATGATCCATATGTGAAACTATAAACTAAAACATGTGTGTTAGGTCTTCTAGTTTTCGCAAAATCAGTTTTTACTATCTCAAGAAGTGTTGATGAGCTGTAATGAGCAAAAACGCAATAAAATTTGAATTTCACGCCACATGCGAGAGGAATCACCTTAATGCGTTTATTCCAAGTGTATTATTTTGTCAAATAAACAACTTCTCAATTAATAGTTAGTAGTCTGTTCAGAAAGAGAGCCGCTTCAATAGTAGTAGAATTTCTTGGGAAAGAGTTCGTCCGGGGAAGTACTACCACCGTACCTATTTCTGCCGCCAAGCTAGTAGTGCTCGCATTGCTGTGTTTTGGTTTAAAGGGTACGAGTGCCGGTGAAATTACAGGCACATGAGATTTTATATCTTTGTCTCAGTGTCGGTAGCGTGCGTGTGGCCTCTGGTGTTGCAGGCTAGGGCTAGGAATAGGCTATCGCACAGTTTACACCTGTTGCAAACCGGTCGTGAGATAGATAACTTTTCATTAAAAAACCGACTTCCGCCATTGTATTCGACTAAAAATTTGGATGAAAAAAAAATGACGAAAGAACCATAGTGGTGAAAGGATTATGATACTTTTTGAATGCAAATGCTTGGTTAGTTGCTGAAAATATCAAAATCGCCATATGTATCATACAGTTTGAGGAGTTCTCATTCCTCATGGATTCCATCATCACAACTAGATTCTGAAAAAATGGGACCAATCTGGAAGTATATCTATTCAAATAAAAAAAGAATTTTCCAAATAGGTTCATAAACGCCGGACAAATGAGGTAACAAACATAAAAAAAAATTTAAAAAAATACAACCGAATTGAGAACCTCCTCCTTTTTGTGAAGTCGGTTAAAAAGATGGACAGATGATATCTGTGTATACAAATTGAAATACAATACAGTTTGAAGGTTTCCGCGTGAATGTATCATTTTCGTGTATTATCGTATATTATCGTATCTGCTACGTGTGCGATACCTTCAGATGCGATAAGTTTTTATACGCATATAAAATATAACAGCATCTGCTACGAGTGTGATACACTTTAGTTTCTTATAAAACTATACTGTTACAAAAACACGACGTCTCTAGATATTAGTATAGGTACTGATCATGTGTACAAAGTTTTATGGAGTTTGAAGAAATAATAGCCAACATAGAAGCTACCATATTCGTTTGCGTACTCAACGGCATAAGCGCCATAGAGGGCGTACTATGTGATTTTGCCCAACAAAATCGATCTATAACTCAGTATGTACAGGTTCTTATTTTGGAATATGAAAATTTTATATTTTTGCATTTATTGTGTAAAGTTGAAAACACGATATGTAAAAAAAACCTCGATAGTTTTATTTAATGAAAAAACTCTTGTTTCCCACACGTTTTGAAAGAAATCTCAGGAACCCTACGGTGTTTTAAGATAAATTTTACTACAACAAGTAGGTAATAACTATTTATTCTTATGCTAAAATCAGTTTTTTGATAATTACTTTATTTTCGCCATAATAAACAAAAAACTTAATTTTTGTGCATGACAATCGCTGGCGCCAGCGAGACGGCGCGCGGGTTATCGCGTGCGTTAAAGAGGGAGCCTAAATTGTAGTATAGTGCCCTCTAAGTGTAAATAAAATACAAAGCTTTGCACCAAAATTATATTCAGAATTTAATCCTAGTATGGCGACACTTGGCCACAAACTTAGAAGCGACGGGAATGGTAGATAAAATCGGTAATACTTGTAACACTTTATTTTATCAATGGCTTTACAATTATTAATGTTAACACTTCGACGTTTCAGTACCGACTGGCTCTGTACATTTCTCCCTAACCTACACTTCCCTTTCCTCCCTCTACCACTCACTCCTCCTTGCTCATGCCTTATTGGCTGGGCGACCGACAATCGACAACGGTCGGCGTCCAGTCGATAAAGTCAAAAACGGAAATACACTTTGATACAAAATAATATTGTTTAAATTAATTACAGACAATCAAGCAAATGTTTATAAATGTATTATTAATAAGTTATTACTAATTAATAATAACCTTTATTTTAAATTTCTTGTTTTGGTTTAGTGAACTGTAACACTAGGGCCAGACCACGCTTTCAATCCAGGGCAAGTATCTTGCGACCTTTGTGTACACGCCACCTACCCCCAGGAAGCCGCACTCTTGCCCGTATGACGTCACACCGATGATGGTGTGCATGCAACTGGGATGGCTTGTGTCCATCTGTAGAGCACCTCCACTGTCGCCCTGGTGGACATAATTAAAAGAAATTATTAATTTGTTACTAAATATCGTACCAAGTTGTGTGGCCAGAAGGCCTATTACGAGTTTTGCATAGCAACAATCACTTTGCGAGTCGTGAACTTTTACTGTGACTTACAAAGATTCTATTCATCATTCTGTGCCGCGCAGACGATAGAAACAGCACAGATTCATAAATAGTTAAGTAAGTAACTCACGTTGCATACTTGCAAAAGTAATTGTTGCAATGCAAAACTCGTAATAGGTCAAAGTCAAAGTCAAAGTAATTTATTTGTCAGAATGTAGGTACATGATGTAGATTACAAACAATTCAAATAGATCCACCACACTCTTACCGTCTTTAGGCATGCAAATATTTTATGTAGTTGCAGGTAGGTTTATACTTTTTATGGCGATAATATGTTGTTGGAGTCACTGCGTTACATGCTCACTCAGTCACGGTAAAGGTTACAAACCTATTGTTAATATAGTGATTACCTGAGGATGTAATATAAATAAATCAAAAACAGACACACGATTGGATAAACTTTTCTTGATAGATTTATTTTTTGAAATCGGTTCTCGTAAAACCGGTTTTATGTCCATACTTCTAATCTAGAAAATATTAGCTAATCACAGTATTTAAATAATAAACAAAATGATTTATTTTTGTATTTACTACTTTAAAATTAAAACTACTTAATTTTTATCATTTGTCGCTCACGCCAGTTATTTCTGAGCGGCACAAATCTATACCTTATTCTCTTCTCGGTGTGAAGTGAGTAATCGCGCTATCACTTTCTTGCAGTTCTGCTAGCTCCGCCCACTCGAGATACAAACATTTTAACATTATCGTGGAGTGTGTTTGACATCTAACATGATATTTGAGAACTATTCTTAATTCAAGCAGTTACAATAGGCTACTAATACGCTGCGATTTTGCAAAAGATGGATATTGCCAAGTATATTGCATATTATTATTATTGAACGAGCGAAGCGAGTTCTCTGAGTCAAGTTGGAAGAATCGGCGTTTGTATGTATGTGTGTATGTATGTATGTATGTTTGTCCGATGAAAACTTCCAAACCGCTAATCCGATCTTCATGAAATTTGGTATGGGGGTAGATAGTATTGGTACAATTTGTAGGTAAGGTTATGAGCTATATCGATCAGGGGGTTGCTGAGATATTGGGGTCCAAGAGGGGGTAAAAAAAATAAAAGAGAGACAGTCAGATCAAGTGGGGTGTCTAATGAAAGCGCTTTGGTTGGACATTTCAAAACTGTTTTTAATAATTATTTAGCCTAAGTAATTTTCGAGATATTAGGGAAAATAAAAAACGTAAAAACCCAAAATTCTAGGAAACTTCCAGCAATCCCACAATGCTGAAATTTGGTATGCTTGTGGCTTTTGTGTCACAACTACAGGGAAAAGTCTGAAATTGAAGAATTTAGAAACATGTACTCCATAAAATAGAAACCAATATAACATCCATTGCTGACCTCCCATTTCTAATAATTTGAATGACGTTGGAGTTCTATGGTTTTCATCAAAAGGACGTTATCAATTAATTCGTCAGGTACTTGATATAGGTACTGTACTTGTAGACCTCGAGAGATTTTTTTTCAAAAATAATAGTAGAAATAAGTTTTCATTTAAAAAACCGACTTCCGCCATTTTATTCGACAAAGTGGTGAAAGGATTATTATACTTTTTGAATGCAAATGCTTGGTTTGTTGCTGAAAATAGTAAAATCGCCATATGTATGCCTACAATATTTGAGGAGTTCCCTCAATTCCTCATGGATTCCATCATCAGAACTGGATTCTGAAAAAAATGGGACCAATCTGGAAGTATATCTATCCAAATGTAAAAAGAATTTTCCAAATCGGTTCATAAACGCCGGAGATATGCGGTAACAAACACTAAAAAAAAAAAAAAAATACAACCGAATTGAGAACCTCCTCCTTTTTTGGGAAGTCGGTTAAATATGGAAATTACTTAGTTAAGTAGTCGGGTTGATAAAGGTGTTATCGCGAGGTCTCAGTTCGGGGCGAACCACTAGTTTATGAAAAACTAAAATAATAACTTTTCATTTAAAAAACCGACTTCCGCCATAGTATTTGACAAAATATTTGGATGAAAAAAAAATTATGAAAGAACCATAGTGGTGAAAGGATTATTATACTTTTTGAATGCAAATGCTTGATTTGTTGCTGAAAATATCAAAATCGCCATATGTATGCCTACAATATTTGAGGAGTTCCCTCAATTCCTCATGGATCCCATCATCAGAACTGGATTTTGAAAAAAATGGGACCAATCTGGAAGTATATCTATACAAATAAAAAAAGAATTTTCCAAATCGGTTCATAAACGCCGGAGATATGCGGTAACAAACATAAAAAAAATATTAAAAAAAAAATACAACCGAATTGAGAACCTCCTCCTTTTTTGGGAAGTCGGTTAAAAACTAGTTTAAGATAACTGTGAATCCTAGATTAATAAAATAAATAAATAAAAACAAAATTCACGGAACGGAAGCAAAACAATCCTGGAGTTTGAAAACATCTAATGGTCGAATTACGTCGGGACACGTTTCCGATCGGATTCGTTACTTTTTCATTTCGATGTGGTAAGTAACTAAAACAATTTTCTTACAATTTTCTCTAGTAAAAAACAGTAATATACAATATTTATTGTTTTTTTTACTGTGTTTTACTAGAGAAAATTGTTTTAGTTACTTACCACATCGAAATGAAAAAGTAACGAATCCGATCGAAAACGTTTCCGACGTTTTAGAATCGCCCTGCAGTACCTACTTCCGGTGGAAGATCTTCCTTTTTCAATTGAGGACATAACATAACACTCAACAGTCACATACGTACTCCTGATCCCACACTAGGATGTCGTGGGTATTAGGAACAACGAGTACCATGGTACCATAAGACCCAGACCCGGAACTAACGTGGCCACGTACCTTGCACGTGTCCTTTATAGTGGTTTTGTCCCCGTAGCACATTTGCGCGCTGAGATCAAGGCCAGACTTCAGAAGGCGGTGGGTTGGGTACATGTCCTCGCATTCCTCATCATTAAACTTTGTGAGGCTAACCTGTGAAAATAATGTTCAGCTATGCTCAATCTATCGAGAAATCAGAAGCTCTTTCTTGACCTGTAACCTAATGAAACCCATCGGAAACGTTTCCGACGTTTTAGAATAATCGCCCTGCTGTACACTAATGTCTAGACTCGTGGTGCGTCAGTTTTTTTTAATATGTTTTTTTTATATTTGATTTGGTAACCAATTATAATTATGCTGTGGTGTGTCCGGCCCTACGATACGAATAAGATCCCTCCGTCTCTTCCCGTGGATGTCTTAAAAGCCGACTAGGGGATTACACCACGGGGTGGGCAGCAGCATCTACCTGCAGGGCGATTCTAAAACGTCGGAAACGTTTCGGATCGGATTCGTTAGTTTTTCATTTCAATGTGGTAAGTAACTAAAACAATTTTCTATCAATTTTCTCTAGCAACGGTAACACGGTAAAAAACAATAAATATTGTATATTACTGTGTTTTACTAGAGATAAGTAAGAACATTGTTTTAGTTTCTTAATTACCACATCGAATTGAAAAACTAACGAATCCGATTGGAAACGTTTCCGACGTTTTAGAATCGCACTGCAGGTCACGGGATATTACCCAGATGACTTCCTAGCTTCAGGTGGGTAATTTGTGTTTAGCTCACAATGGAACCAATCCAACTTCCCTCCTTTAGGAAGTCTGGTGCAGCACAGCAAAATTGTCACTTCGCCACCCTGAGCCATAGTGGTGAAAAGTCTCATGAACCTGTAATTTCACTGGCACCATTTTTCATGTACTTAGCGTTTGTCACCAGCTCGCAATCAGTGCAGCAATACTTCTGGATACCCGTAAATCCAGAAGTATTGCTGCACTGATTGCGAGCTGGTGACAAACGCTAAGTATGTAGTTATTATTTTGGTAAACTACTTGGCAAGCAAACAAGCATACGGCCCATTGCAACTGATGGAAAGCAGTTACCGTAGCCTATGGACGCCTGCAACACCAGAGGCATCACACGCGCGCTGCCAACCTTGACACATAAAGCTGAAAAGTCTCATGTGCCAGTAATTTCACCAGCACCCGTACTCTTTAAACCGGAACACAGCAATGCGAGCACTACTGCATTGCGGCAGAAATAGGTAGTAGGTTCTTCCATGGACGAACTCTTTCACAAGCGAAGAAGCGAGCGACCAACAGTCACATACATAGTCCTGACCCTAGTCCCACACTAGGGTCCGTATTCCAGGACTATGCTCAAGCGTGAATCGAGACTTAAGCATAGATTTTGTGACAGTTTTTCACTGAAATCTGTCAAAAAATCTATGCTTGAGTCTCGATTTAGTTTGAGTTTAGTTCTAGAATACGGGCCTAGGATTCTCTGTTTCGTGGCTATCTGGAACTAAGTACGAGTAACACGGTACCACAACACCCAGACCCGGAACAAATATTTGCTGATCATGCAAACATTTGTTCCGCAGCGGGAATCGAACCCGTAACCTCTTGTATCTCAGCCGGATACTCGCCCACCACACCACGGAGGTCGTTTATTACTGAAGTGAAGCTGTAGGTATTTATTTTACCTTCTGCATGGTGTCAGCCAACTTTTTCAAATATCCCAGGTCACCCCAGCCTGTAGCAGTGATACCGAATTTAGAATTATATTTTATGAATTTCTCGTGTGCGGGCAGACATGCCGGTAGAACTGTCTCATTTATGAAACGAACCCTGAAAAATAACTCTACATAGAAGTCAGGAGATGGAGGGTACTTATTTTCCAGAGTTCAATGATGTTTTCACGGGCGTTTCAAATCATACTTTCAGCGTTGAAAAAAGATGGTGCTGCTCTGTTACGTAGCTGTCAATTGTCAAAATAAAGTTAAATGTCAACATCAACAACGTGGATATATTTTCGTTTCGTGGTATTTATTTTTGCTTACATAAAAAAACACCACGAAATCACTAGTGCACTCTCAAGAAGCAGACAAAAACAGAATATCATGACAAATAGCCACAGATTAGTTAGATAATAGCTTAGTACGCGTACACCACAGATAATACATTTGACAATCTTGTCAGCTACAGTCGAGTCAGCGCCATCTTTCGAACCAATTTGAACTGCTTTTGTTTTTAATTGATGTTGTAAAGTTCTCTTTTCTAGTAAGCTGGCTTGTAGTGCCGTTGTACACAGATAAAATCTCTTCAGAAAAAGAGTTAGGAGTATCTATGACTGAGGGGGCCCAAATTTTGCGAAATTGTTACTCACGGAATCTCCGTCTCCAGTAAAGCGATATCATGGTATTTCGAAGGCGCTTTATAGTCAGGATGGGCGATCACTCGCTTGATCTTGTACTTTTGCCAGTACTCAGGTGGATCTGATCGTTTTAGGACTCCAAACGCAGCGTCTGTTACAGGACCTCTGAAAAAACATTAAAACTAATTTAAAGTAGTTGTTTAACTAGTTAAGGCATATTTGCCTTTTTTTTTTCTTTTTTTTTTTGGCTTTTTTTTTTTTTATTTGCTTTTTTTTTTTGGGGGCGATGCCAATCTTGTTAAATTCAACGCCTCCAAAACGCAGGCTTGTCTCTTCTCGGCGAAAAAAAGTCAGTTTCTTCAAGTTCCCATTTTCCGGGATGTACCTATAGATATAGGAGATCACCTGGAGCTCTTGGGTGTTTCACTTTCGCCTACTCTCAACTTCGGCTCATACATCGAGTCAAAGGCAAAAACAGCTGCTATAAAGCTGGGTATCCTGAATAAGGTAAAGCGATACTTCACACCGGGACAGCTTCTCAACTTATACAAAGCACAAGTCCGGTCTGGTATGGAGTATTGCTGCCATGTTTGGGATGGCTCGGCCAAACACCAGCTAGCTGCCTTAGACTCGATTGAACGCAGAGCTTTCAGGCTTATAGGGCAGCAATATATGGCGGAGACTAAGATCCAGAGTCTCGAGCACCGCCGTAATGTTGCTAGCCTTTCCATTTTCTATAGGTTGCATTTCGGAGAATGTGCCCAGGAACTATATGATTTGATCCCACCATCTCCTTTTCATCTTAGGACGAGCAGGCGCACGGCTCAGTACCATCCTTACCTCATTAGTATACCTTCTATTCGTACTAAGCGTTTCGGTTCCACCTTTATTATGCGAACTGCTAAGGAGTGGAACTCGCTGCCGTCGTCTGTCTTTCCTGAAAACTATAATTTGGGTCTTTTCAAGGCAAGAGTGAATAGGTGCCTTCTAGACCTTCGTGCTCCATCGTCGGCTGCATCATCACTTACCAACAGGTGAGATCGCGGTCAAACGAGGGTCTATAATTGTAAAAAAAAAAAAAAAAAAAAACATTCACTCAGTTTTTAACCGACTTCACAAAAAAGGAGGAGGTTCTCAATTCGGTTGTTTTTTTTTTATGTTTGTTACCTCATATCTCCGCCGTTTATGAACCAATTTGGAAAATTCTTTTTTATTTGAATATATATACTTCCAGATTGGTCCCATTTTTTCAAAACTCCTCAAATATTGTAGGCTTACATAAAGCAATTTTGATATTTTCAGCAACAAACCAAGCATTTGCATTCAGAAAGTATCATAACCCTTTCACTACTATGGTTCTTTCATCCTAATATTTTGTCGAATACAATGGCGGAAGTCGGTTTTTTAAATGGAAAGTTATTACTTTACCCATTAACACATTGAAGAAACGTGCCCATGGTGCGTCAGTTTTATATAAATTAGTTTTTTTTAATTATGATTTGGTAAACTTATTATTTTATAAGTAACTAACGCATCACGGGCATGTGTACAAATTTTCATGGAATTTGAAGGAATAACTTTTCATTTAAAAAACAGACTTCCGCCATTGTATTCGACTAAATATTTGGATGAAAAAAAATTTATGAAAGAACCATAGTGGTGAAAGGATTATGATACTTTCTGAATGCAAATACTTGGTTTGTTGCTGAAAATATCAAAATCGCCATATGTATGCCTACAATATTTGAGGAGTTCCCTCAATTCCTTATGGATTCCATCATCACAACTGAATTTTGAAAAAAATTGGACCAATCTGGAAGTATATCTATTCAAATAAGAAAATAATTTTTCAAATCGGTTCATAAACGCCGGATATAAGTAAGAGGTAACATTAAAAAAAAAAATACAACCGAATTGTGAACCTCCTTTTTTTTGTGAAGTCGGTTAATAATAGCCAAATTAGGAGGAAACTTCGTTCTCATGCAAAAGGGCGAGATACCAGTGATCTCCTCTTAAAAAAACCTGTCATTACAGGTCTCTGCTGTAGATGCAGTGTGCTGCCGTGAGGATGAAGCGATCGCTGATGAGGGAGCCACTGCACAGCCACTCGGAGGGACTCGTGGTGCCTTCGTAGCCTAGGAGAGCCTGGTGGAAATTAATGCTTAATAGGTTGGCCAGATGAGACGATTTATGCGCGATTGATGGCTATGTGAACATGGCACCCGACTTTTTTTTTTTTTTTTTTTATTCTGTTAGATTTTCGTTTGTAGTTGATTGTAGTACCAATTTTTTTGTTTGTCCAAAAAAAAGTTAGAGAACTTTGAAAAAAACTTATCTCCCGATTTTATCGGCACTCAAGTTTAGTAAATGTGATGTGCGTTTTGCGCTCGCGCGAGCGGCAAAAAGGCCATGTGGACGGAATGTATGACGCTCTAATATTTCACAATCGCGCGTCGAATCGCGCGTAAAACGCCTCATCAAGTAAGTAAAGTAGAGATCGCTACTTGATTATTACAGATAGATAGATAAATAGATATAAAATTCTTTATTGCACAACTTAAAAATATTGTGCATAGACGAACCTAATGCTAGATAGCATTCTCTTCCAGCTAACCTTTGTGTATGTGGAAAACAATTCATAGATTTCTCTACCCACCTATAAAGTTGTTGTTTATGGTGCACAAAAAAGTATACTTTTTTGTGCACCATAAACAACAACTTTAACTACTACTATTTTACTACTTTAACTTTAACTATTTAAAGTTTTTCTATCTAGATCTGTTTTTAATTTAAATCTTTGGTTTAACACACATGGATTTTTACTAACCGACGTCAAAAAAAGGAGGCTATCAATGTTTTTTGTTCCGCGATTACTCCAATTACAATTACTCCTCCAATTATTTTTAATTTAGATACTTACAATCAAAAAAATTTTTTTTATCTCTTCAAAATATTCATGCTTGTTTTCAATGTTGTTGTATTCATATTTGCGTTGTTTGGTCTTAGTTTTAAAACTTTTTTGCAACTTTTTTTGTGGACTATTAATTATTATTAGTGCCACATTTTTTGAATGTATGTATTGAATGTATTTTGGGGTGTGAGAGTGTGCGAAAGGGGGAGTGTGAGTGTGATAGGGAGTGTGCGGGTGTGAGAGGGGATGTGTGGGTATAGATATTCATAAGGTTTAATGTCGACCATTATTTACCATGTGGGGGTATTCTCCTCTGGTCACATCAGACCCTCCAACCGCATAGCCGGCAAGGTGGCTTTCCTTGTAGCTGTGACATTGGTCATCGGTAGCCTGCCTCATCATACTAGCGAAGACTAAGTTACAGCTTTTATATTTGTATTTCTGGACATACTCCAGGCATTCTATAACATAAAAACAATAATTTTTCAAATCGATTTATAAGTGACGGAGATATAAAAAACACAATAAAATTTGAATTTTGCGCCACATTCAAGACGGTCCACCTTAATCAGGGCGATTCTAAAACGTTGGAAACGTTTCCGATCGGATTTGTTAGTTTTTCATTTGAATGTGGTAAGTAACTAAAACAATATTCTCACAATTTTCTCAAGTAAAACATAGTAAACAACAATAAATATTGTATATATTACTGTGTTTTGTTCGGAAACGTTTCCGACGTTTTAGAATCGTCCTGCTGGTGTCTGTAACATAATTTTCATCCCATCTATTCGAAAAGGACGACTTGGTTCGCCTTTAAGTGCACCCAAAGGTGGTGTTTTTTTATAAGAAACTTCTATAAGTGCGCCGCAATTATCTTTGTGCTTTGGTGCTGTGATTTTCAGTAAAATTTATTGCAATATTCATGTTGATAAAAAAATTCAAACGATAATGATTCTACTCCTGAGTTTATCAAAACAGACGCTTTAGAGATTATTGATAATCTACTACCGCAAAAATCAAAACAAGCCCTGCTTTTATTGTCTCGCAGAAGATGTGAAAAGTAGAGTATGCTCCTCTGATGGAATAAAGCCTGTCTTCGTCTTGGGCAGCTTGAACCCCTCGCTTCACTCAGGAACTCGTTACGCTCAGGGTTCAATATGCTGCCCGCGACATAAGACACTGCTTTATTCCCTTAGTGCATAATCTACTATTGATTAACTTACTGTCCCAGGCCTTCTCCCCAGTCTTCCACAAAACTCCAGTCTCTTGAGATTTGTCCAAAATTGCGTCACTATCAAAAATAATGTGGTATTTTTCATCATTATCATAAGGATAACATAACATAACACCCAACAGTCACATACATATATTGTCCTGCAGCTGCAGGGCTATTTAAAACGATCGGTTTCCGATCGGATTCTTTAGTTTTTCATTTCGATGTGGTAGGTAAGTAACTAAAACAATTTTCTCTAGTAAAACACAGTAAAAAACAATAAATATTGTATATTACTGTGTTTTACTAGAGAAAATTGTTAGAAAATTGTCATAGTTAGATTACGAAATGAAAAACTAACGAATGATCAGAAACCCTTCCGAACGTTTTAAATTAGCCCTGCTGATCCCACACTAGGGTTCCCTGTGTCGTGGGTTGTCACGTTAGGTGGCAAGGAGTAAATAAGATAGACAAGTAAACAGTTATAATAAGTTTAATAGAAAAGAAGTTATTACAGGTTTGGATATTATTAGGTTTGAGTTTAAAATTGAGGGGCTAGAAAGTAAGGGGTCGATGAAGTTGTTGCCTAAGTTGGTCTTGGTAGACGGAGAATTGATTCCCTTTGTGAAGTATCACTCCCCTTGCGTCAAGTGCACCGGCCCGGGCAGCTTCTTCCAATCAGCTGGTTCTGGTAGCCAGTAGGTAGGCAAGTACGTAGTCCAGTAGGAAGGTAGTTCAGTAGGTACGTTCCGTAAGCAGGAAGCTTTCAGTAGGTAGGTAGCTTCTCCAGTCAGTACGTAGCTTCCAAGGTGGTAGGCAGCTTTTAGTGGATATAGGTAGCTCCCAGTATGGGACGAGACACTAATATCACTTATTTAGGTAATCTAAGTATGTTCAAGTTAAGTTATAGCTTAAGGTTCATATGGCCAATTGAATGTATATCTGTTTCTATGAGTCATAAAGTTATACGTTACAGGGTATCAGGAAATACGAGTACCATGGCACCATAACACTCGGAACAAATATTTAGAGATCATATAAATATTTGTCTCGCAGCAATCGAACCCGCAACCTCTCGCATCTCAGCCGGCTACTCGCCATCCGCGCCACAGAGGTCATCAAAAGAGGTATCAAAATTAACAGACTGCTGTAGGTAGGTATTGTGCATAGTAGGGATTACATCAGAGGCCCAATTCTCTAAGTTATTTTAAAACTACACTGAAAGTTGACCGAATCAAGACTGAATTGTAAATTGACTGAAAGTTGAATTTCTAGTCCCTCATAAATAACAATTTAGTCTACTTTCAACTCATGGTGACAACCATTAGAGTAGGATAGTTATATACATAGTTGGAAAGAGTAAAGAGAGACTCCATTTAGTTATGCTAAAATTAACGAAAAAACTTTGAATCGTTCAAGTTTCGGTCACATTTCGATATAATCACATTACAGTGTTTTATTTTATGTCAGGAGAATACCATTTCTGTCATTTAAGACATCGACACAAGATCGAAACATGATCCGAACTCTATTTTATTTTTTAGTTAGTGAATTGGGCCTCAGGGTATGGGCAGAAGCATCCATCTGAGTTCTTAACATCAATACTGCGATCATCGATCCGCCTGCCAAGTGTGGTAATTATTGTAAATTCCCCCATTGTATTCAATGGGAGAGGCTTCGTCCAGCAGTAGACGTAAGCAGGATGATAAAGAAAGAAGATGTCCACGGCTGGGCATAGGATCTTAGCTTTCATCCACCAGCTTCAATATCAGGGTCTTTTGTCGTTTCGCACCACAAGTGATTCGCACCGCGGTGTGAAAACCCAAGCACTGTTTCGTTGTCACGAGTGGGGGACGTTGGCACTTTTTTCTCCCAACGTCCCCCAGTCGGGCCAGACAGGTGGGGGACGCTGGGAGTAAACGTTTCTGAATGGGGCCATTCGCACCGCGGTGGGAATAGGCCAAACTTTTTTTTGAATTAGTCAATCGGTTCATTGAAAAGGGGGGCCTTCCTTACACTACGTCCGGCTCAGGATCACCTCTCAAGAATCTTTTATCTCCAAACGGTTGTCAGTTCTGCGAGGTATGGTCCTAGTCCCTGCCTGTATGTTTCCTATTTCTGCCACCAAGCAGTTGTGCTAGCATTGCTGTGTCACGGTTTGAAAGGTACGGGTGCCGGTGAAATTACAGGCACATGACACTTTTCATCTTTATGTCTCAGGGTCGGCAGCGCGCGTGTGATGCCTCTGGTGTTGCAGGCGTCCATAGGCTACGGTAACTAAGTAAGTACTTTCCATCAGGAGAGCCGTATGCTTGTTTGCTTGCCTAGTAAGTATAAAAAAATAAAAACTACATACTTAGCGTTCGTCACCAGCTCGCAATCAGTGCAGCATACTCCTGGATACCCGTAAGTTGTGGTGCATGGCTGCAACAGATGAGTTAGGTTTCACTGGTCTATGTTCCACTTAGGGATTGCAATCCCGCGGGATCCCGCTGCTTTTATTGATCAACAGGGCGAATCTAAAACGTCGGACACGTTTCCGATCGGATTCGTTAATTTTTCATTTCGATGTGGTAAGTAACTAAACAATTCTCTAACAATTTTCTCTAGTAAACACAGTAATATACAATATTTATTGTTTTTACTGTGTTTTTCTAGAGAAAATTGTTTAGTTACTTACCACATCGAAATTAAAAACGAACGAATCCGATCGGAAACGTTTCCGACGTTTTAGAATCGCCCTGCTGATGGATTCCGCACGTTCAAAGCGCGCATTCGCGGATTCCGCAAATTAAAAATTTGGCGCTAAAACTGTCGCGTACCTAAATCGCATTTAAGAGAAAGTTGTGATTTGATTATTAGTCATTATAATGAATAAGACTGAATATTTAAAAATATAAAACTGTTGTTAGGAGTAAGGGTACAATTAAACAAAACTATTACCCCCTTATTAATAATAAGTAGTAAACCTATTTTAGTTAAAATATGTTTTGTCTTGTTTTGACGTATGACATTTTACATCAGAGAGAAGAATACAAAAGCTATTTTAACTAAAATAGCTTTAAAAATGATTATGAATAAGGCCCTTAAACTATGCCAAACATTTAAAGATGAATCTAAGAAAACAGTTTACTAATTACTTATACTTAATTAGTAGAAAAGAAATAATTTCTGTTGCTTAATGTAAGAAATGTTTAATAAAAGTTGATTTTTACACAAAAATCTGTATAGTTATTTGGTTTTATAACATGATTTCAAAGATGCGGGGATCCCGCGGATCCCGCGCGCTTTTGAGTAATCCCGCATATCAATCCCGCGGGATTGAATGAGCTGCGGGATTGCAATTCCTAGTTCCACTGGCCCCGAATAAGGCGAGCGCAGAACACCGACCCCGAACCTGTGGCCTACGTATTCTCTATTTCGCGACAGGTTTGTAAAAGGCGTAAATTGTGCGAACATGGCTGTCAAACATAGCTTTTCTCATATTTCTTTATTTATTAACTGACTTCACAAAAAGGAGGAGGTTCTCAATTCGGTTGTATTTTTTTTTTATGTTTGTTACCATATCTCCGGCTTTTATGAACCGATTTGGAAAAATATTTTTTTATTTGAATAGATATACTTCCCGATTGGTCCCATATTTTTCAGAATCCAGTTCTGATGATGGAATCCATGAGGAATTGAGAGAACTCCTCAAATTTTGTAGGCATACATATAGCGATTTTGATATTTTCAGCAACAAACCAAGCATTTGCATTCAGAAAGTATCATAATCCTTCCACCACTATGGTTCTTTCATCATTTTTTTTTCATCCAAATATTTAGTCGAATACAATGGCGGAAGTCGGTTTTTTAAATGAAAAGTTATTAGATAGAGAATAGTCCTGCGGGTATTTGCTCTGTCTTAATTTCCGCACATTATGCTGATGACGTAATCACTTCATCATTACGTCATCATCATCAGGATCACCAAGAACGTACTCATTGTCTACAGACTAAAGTATAAGATAGTATCTTACCAACGGGTATTTAAGTCCGTTTATGTATGGGTTGGTTGAGAAACACTCCTGGGGTTGTACACACACACCGTCAAACTCATCACCAATGCAATCTGGCTCTGCAAATCAAATTAAAATGTTAGAGTCCATAAAGAAAGAGAGCCGTCGTGTCCAAATTGTGAAAATTAGGAGCTTGTTACTTTCAGTCAGCATTTTGAATTAAACCCTTAAGTGCATCACACACGTAGCAGATGCGATAATATTTTATATGCGTATAAAAACTTATCGCATCTGAAGGTATCACACACGTAGCAGATACGATAATATAAGTACGAAAATGATAAATTCACGCGGAAACCTTCAAACTGCCTATACTTGCTACTTGGTGCGGATCTATCTATGCAGATATACACATATATCATCTGTCCATCTTTTTATATATGTCGGTGCCTACAGATGCTTGACGGTAAAATATAAGTGATCTGCTACGTGTGTGTTGCTCGTTGAGTTTAGTATAGAGAGCGATATGGACAGATAATTTACAGATACAGATATCTTACTGCATCTGCTACGTGTGTGATGCACTTTAGAAATAGTAACATTAGTGTACCTACCTTTATTGGATCAAATCGGAACGCGCATGATGAACACGAAACTACATTGGTAAAAATGCCACCATCAAAGTTACATGATAGAATTGAAGTTATCGTGGCTTGGTATCATTTTAGAAAAATTACGACTATCACGTACCTAGGCTTTACTATTCTCCTGCTGACGTTTGTTAACCATTTAAAGGTCCTTTCCTCATGACAATTATTCTAAAATAACTTTTCATTTAAAAAACCGACTTCCGCCATTGTATTCGACTAAATATTTGGATGAAAAAAAAATTATGAAAGAACCATAGTGGTGAAAGGATTATTATACTTTTTGAATGCAAATGCTTGGTATGTTGCTGAAAATCGCCATATGTATGCCTACAATATAATATTGTAATCAAATATGGACAATATTTGAGGAGTTCCCTCAATTCCTCATGGATTCCATCATCAGAATTGGATTTTGAAAAAAATGGGACCAATCTGGAAGTATATCCAGTCAAATAAAAAAAGAATTTTCCAAATCGGTTCTTGGGAAGTCGGTTAATGATATTCATTACTTAAAAAAAAACTAGAAATTGGAATAAAATAAAGATGTAAGTACGTCTCTTTTCAAAAAAGAAAAGAGTGCCCCTAGATTCTCATATCAATTTTTTTCGAAACTAAACGTCAACTTCAAATAGGAACTACCCAAATGTAACAATAGATAAAATAATATTTCTTACCCCAGTATTTGGAAAAAACACCAATTGAAAAATAACTTATTGTAAATAATATTCTTAACATTTTCGACGTTGCACTCAGCAGAAGTCTATAAAGTTTCTACCTAGATATATAAGAAAACATACTTAAATTGTTAAATAGGAATTGAATACCTACTTAACATAATAAACAAAACCAGTTATAATATTTATTTCTAACCTTTCCTTGTAAGCTAGACCGAAGTAACTATAAACCCGTTCTAGGACACTGAGGTGCGGTATTACTACTACGTTTATAGCTTTAAATAATACCGCAGTGATACACGCCTCTCAATTACATGTGAGTTACATGCTTTTGCAGATGCGTCAAATGCCGCATATGCTGCTACCGTGTATATCAAGGTTCAAGATGAACTTAAGAATACTCACATCCACTTCGTGTCGGCTAAAACGAAAGTAGCTCCGGTCGATAAAGAAATTTCTGTTCCAAGACTTGAACTGTGTGCTGCTTTACTTACTGCTAAACTTCTGTATGAAATCTCACAAACTATGGACATTCCAAAAGACAAGCTGTTTGCTTGGTCTGATTCAACAGTTGTTCTCGCATGGATAAAAGGAGAACCAAGCCGATGGACCACATTTGTGAGTAATAGAGTTTCAGAAATCCTAACAATGTTGGATCGTGAGCAGTGGAATCATGTCAGTACACATTTAAACCCTGCGGACTGTGCATCACGTGGTTTATCTAGTAGTGATCTACTAAAGCATGAGTTATGGTGGCATGGTCCAAAATTCTTATTAGAGAGTCACGAATATAAATCGAATCTACCGTTTACGACAACCGAAGAACAAAAATCCATCAAGGCTTTAGCTACCGTCGTAAGACCCAAAGAAGAGTTTGTCTGGACAAAGTTTTCTAAATTACAAAAGATGTTGAGAATTATATCATACTGTAGAAGGTTTCTTAAACTAAAGTTTCCGAAAGAAAAAAGAGAATTAAACACGAAAACTGTGACAAAACTTGAAATGGAAGAAGTAGCAGAAATTTGCATTTAAGAGACACAGAAGCTATACTTTAAGGAAGAAGTTAAAGCGTTGAAAGCTAAAGCAAGCATAGCAAAAGGAAGTTTACTGTATAATCTTAATCCATTTCTGGATAAGAGGTTTAAAGGTGGTTAGGTGGTTTTAAGAGTAGGTGGTTGAATAAATCAGTCGGAAGAAGAGTTTGATAAAAAGCATCCTGTGATCATGCCAAATGAAAGTCACTTTACAAAACTAATAGTTTTAGATGCTCATTCAAAAACCGTACATGGAGGACCACAGGTCATGTTGAACTTGCTAAGATCTAAATATTGGATTATACGTGGAAGAGAAGTTGTCAAGAAGTGTTATAGAGAATGTATTACCTGTGTCCGATATTCAAGACAGAATAATAATCAGCTTATGGGTAAATTACCAAAGACAAGGATTTCTCCGACTAGACCATTTAAGAGTTCTGAAGTGGATTTTACAGGACATATAAATATCAAATTTTCACCAGGAAGAGGCTCCAAATCGTTTAAAGGCTATATCTGTATTTTCATTTGTATGGTTACACGGGCCATTCATTTGGAAGCGGTGTCTGATTTAACAGCAAAAGGATTTATAGCTGCCTTCGAAGGTTTATCTCGAGAAGAGGTCATTGTCAAGATTTATACAGCGATAATGGTACTAATTTTGTTGGGGCCGATATAGAATTGCATCAAATGTTTAACAAAGCTGTTTCTCAATTACCAAATGAGATAGACCAGTTACTTGCGAATGAGAATACTAAGTGGCACTTCATCCCACCACATACTCCTAACTTCGGGGGTCTGTGGGAGGCAGGGGTTCGATCTACCAAGAGTCATTTAAAAAGAGTTATTGGAGATAGCACGCTTACGTTTGAAGAACTTACAACAGTTCTCACCCAGATCGAAGCCTGCTTAAACTCCCATCCCATATCCTATCTGAGCAATAATCCTAACGACCCACTTCCTGTAACACCTGGTAATTTTCTAGTCGGTGAACCTCTGATCGTTATACCGGACGAAGACTTTTCACGAGATCTTACCACTGGAATGAATAGGTGGAAGTTATGCCAAAAAATGTTAGATAGTTTCTGGAAAAAGTGGTCTAAGGAATATCTTGTAACATTAAATAATAAGTATAAATGGTCAACTGAAAAGGATGAGCCGGAAGTTGATGAGATAGTTATAATAAGAGAAGATAATTTACCGCCTGCCAAATGGTTATTAGGGAAGGTTGTACAAAAACACCCAGGTAAAGACAATATTACTAGGGTAGTTACTTTAAAAACTAAGTCGGGTTTATTTAAACGTCCCTGTAATAAACTGTGTTTTGTACCGAAGAAATGTGAATCCTAAATTCAATAATACAAATTTGCATGTTTGGATATTAAAGGTTTGAAAAATTTAGAGTGTAAGTTACTTAGAAGAATAATTAGTTTATTTTGTTAATGCATTTTGTTTACCTAGAGCTATATATTGAAGAACAGAGTTCTTGGTGGGCGAAATGTTGAGTTTAAAGTCTATATTATTAGTTCATAGAATGGTTGTCTCGTCTCTTGTAAACTAGAGGTCACTAGTAAATGCAACACGATCCTGCATCGCGCTATCGTTGCGTTTTTCCGTCTGCATAGGTCTCCGATGAGAGTTTAATAAACGAGTTCTGATAAAGTCCGGTAACGCAGCATCGGCCATCTAAGGCCAACTGCACTTTGTCCTTCAGAAAAAAAAAATAAAAAAAATAAACGAGTTCTAATATATTTACAGTGAGCAAGTGTTTTATTTTTGATAGAAAATAGATTCATTACACAAGTGAACATAGGGTATCCTACCACGCACGCTGTCAACTTAGGCTTTATTTCTAGCACGTGCGTGTTGTATCATCAAGTGAGAACCAAATAAACAAATTGCCCAAGCAGTACTTGCTATGTAGTTACTGATAGATCGGCAGGGCTAAGTCGTCATTAACGTCGAAAAAAAAGATGAAAGAACCATCGTGGTGCAAGGATTATGATACTTTTTGAATGCAAATGCTTGGTTTGTTGCTGAAAATATCAAAATCGCCATATGTATGCCTACAATATTTTAGGAGTTCCCTCAATTCCTCATGGATTCCATCATCAGAACTGGATTCTGAAAAAAATGAGACCAATCTGGAAGTATATCTATTCAAATAAAAAAAGAATTTTCCAAATCGGTTCATAAACGCCGGAGATAACAAACATAACAAAAAAAAAATACAACCGAATTGAGAACCTCCTCCTTTTTTGGGAAGTCGGTTAAAAAGTTACCGTTTGACAGCACTAATTGCACAATTCACGCCTGTTACAAACTCGCGAGATAGAGAATAGTCCTAGTGCGTCACACACCGTAGCATATGCAACAAGATATCTGTATCTGAGCGCGTATCTGTCCATATCGCTCTCTATACTAAACTCAAGAAGCAACACACGTATATCACTTATATTTTACCGTCAAGCATCTGTAGGCACCGACATAATATAAAAAAATTTACAGATGATATCTATGTATACAAATTGAAATACAATACAGTTTGAAGGTTTCCGCGTGAATGTATCATTTTCGTATATTATCGTATCTGCTACGTGTGTGATACCTTCAGATGCGATAAGTTTTTATACGCATATAAAATATTACAGCATCTGCTACGAGTGTGATGCACCTTAGTTTCTTATAAAACTGTATAAAACATAAATTAAACTGACGCACAGCGCCTCTAGATATTAGTGTACTGGGGGCTTAGTACAGGTTTTGATAGTTTACGAAACTATAATATGAAGTTTCGTTTCCATCCAATACATTTACTATCAGCTTCCTTAGTTTTCTTTTCGTTTTCGCTAGGGGCGCTGCAAGTAAATGTATGGAAGGAAACGGAACTTCATTAGTTTCGTAAACTATCAAAACCTGTACTAAGCCCCCTGATCATGTGTACAAAGTTTCATAGAGTTTGAAGAAATAATAGCCAACATAGAAGATAACTCATTCGTTTGCGTACTCAACGGCATAAGCGCCATAGAGGGCGTACTATGTGATTTTGCCCAACAAAATCGATCCATAACTCAGTATGTACAGGTTCTACGAGTTAAATATTTTGGAATATGAAAATTTTATATTTTTGCATTTATTGTGTAAAGTTGAAAACACGATATGTAAAAAAAACCTCGATAGTTTTATTTAATGAAAAAACCATTGTTTCCCACACGTTTAAAATAAATCTCAGGAACCCTACGGTGTTTTAAGATAAATTTTACTACAACAAGTAGGTAATAACTATTTATTCTTATGCTAAAATCAGTTTTTTGATAAACACTTTATTTTCGCCATAATAAACAAAAAACTTCATTTTTGTGCATGACAATCGCTGGCGCGAGCGAGACGGCACGCGCGGGTTATCGCGTGCGTTAAAGAGGGAGCCTAAATTGTAGTACAGTGCCCTCTAAGTGTAAATAAAATACAAAGCTTTGCACCAAAATTATAATCAGAATTTAATCCTAGGGCCAAACCACGCTTTCAATCCAGGGCAAGTATCTTGCGACCTTTGTGTACACGCCACCTACCCCCAGGAAGCCACACTCTTGCCCGTATGACGTCACACCGATGATGGTGTGCATGCAACTGGGATGGCTTGTGTCCATCTGTAGAGCACCTCCACTGTCACCCTGGTGGATATAAATAAAAGAAATTATTAATTTGTTACTAAATATCGTACCAAGTTGTGTGGCCAAGGTTTATACTTATTCAAGATGACATTTCATTAAAAAACCGACTTCCGCATAGATTTCGGCTATCTGCATGTTTTTATTTGCTAAAGGCATACAAAACAATAACTTGTTGCTGAAAATACCAAAATTGCTATATTGCGGCGTGTAGCAGTTAGGCCCATTAACAGCTCGCATTTAGGGAGAATCAGGGTGTGGGTAATAAAAGCTAGTTTCTTAGTAACCAACTTTTACTGTCCATAATAAATCCACAGCCTGCACATTTTCTCTAGTAAAACACAGTAATATACAAAATTTATTGCTTTTTACTGAGTTTTACTAGAGAAAATTGTTTTAGTTATAAGTAACTCGGGTTCGTTAGTTTTTCATTTCGATGTGGTAAGCCACATCGAAATGAAAAACTAACGAACCCGATCGAAAACGTTTCCGACGTTTTAGAATCGCCCTGCAGCACTTCCGGTGGAAGATCTTCCTTTTTAACCGACTTCACAAAAAGGAGGAGGTTCTCAATTCGGTTGTATTATTTTTCTTATGTTTGTATTTATCCGGTATTTATGAACCGATTTGGAAAATTCTTTTTTTATTTGAATAGATGTACTTCCAGATTGGTCCCATTTTTTTCAGAATCCAGTTCTGATGTTGGAATCCATGAGGAATTGAGGGTACTCCTCAAATATTGTATGCATTGATATGGTGATTTTGATATATCAACAACAAACCAAGCATTTACATTCAGAAAGTATCATAATCCTTTCACCACTATGGTTCTTTCATCATTTTTTTTTTCATCAAAATATTTTGTCGAATAAAATGGCGGAAGTCGGTTTTTTAAATGAAAGTTATTCAATTGAGGACATAACATAACATAACACTCAAAAGTCACATACGTAGGTACTCCTGATCCCACACTAGGATTTCCTGTGTCGTGGGTATTAGGAACAACGAGTACCATGGTATTATAACACCCAGACCCGGAACTAACGTGGCCACGTACCTTACACGTGTCCTTTATAGTGGTTTTGTCCCCGTAGCACATTTGCGCGCTGAGATCAAGACCAGTCTTCAGATGGCGGTGGGTTGGGTACATGTCCTCGCATTCCTCATCATTGAACTTTGTGAGGCTAACCTGTAAAACGGATAAAATGGTCAGCTATGCTCAATCTATCGAGAAATCAGAAGCTCTTTCATGACCTGTAACTGGCGCTATTTATCCCCAGCAGAGCGATTCTAAAACGTCGGAAACGTTTCCAATCGGATACGTTAGTTTTTCATTTCGATGTGGTAACTAAAACAATTTTCAATAGTAAAACACAGTAATATACAATATTTATTGTATTTAAAGTGTGACTTATATACCTATGCATATTATATATTATATACTAGTTGCGCCCCGCGGTTTCACCCGCGTGAATAATGATGAAAATTGATGATGATGATGATGATGAAAAGTAGCCTATGTGTTAATCCAGGGCGTAAAGTATCTCTATTCCAAATTTCACTTAAATCCATTCAGTAGTTTTTACGTGAAAGAGTAACAAACAACCATCCATACTCACAAACTTTCGCGTTTATAATATTAGTAGGATATACATAATATACGAAAATCAAGCTCTACTAGCCTACCTATCCCCCTGTTTCCGGATTCTAAAACATCGGAAACGTTTCCGATCGGATTCGTTAGTTAATCATTTCAATGTGGTAAGTAACTAAAGCAATTTTCTCTACTAAAACACAGTAAAAAACAATAAATATTTTATATTACTGTGATTTACTAGAGAAAATTGTAAGACCATTGTTTTAGTTACTTACCACATCGAAATGAAAAATTAACGAATCCGATCGGAAATGTTTCCGACGTTTTAGAATCGCACTGCAGGTCACGGGATATTACCCAGATGACTTTCCAGCTTCAGGTGGGTTATTTGTGTTTAGCTCACAATGGCGCCAATCTAACTGAGGAATCTAAAGGAGGGACCTTTAGGAAGTCTGGTGCGGCACAGCAGAGACGGCACTTCGCCACCCTGAGACATAGTGGTGAAAAGCCTCATGAACCTTGTAATTTCACTGGCACCTTACGGGTATCCAGAAGTATTGCTGCACTGATTGCGAGCTGGTGACAAACGCTAAGTATGTAGATATTATTTTGGTAAACTACTTGGCAAGCAAACAAGCATACGGCCCATTGCACCTGATGGAAAGTAGTTACCGTAGCCTATGGACGCCTGCAACACCAGAGGCATCACACGCACGCTGCCGACCTTGACACATAAAGATGAAAATTCTCATGTGCCAGTAATTTCACCAGCACCCGTATTCTTTAAAACGGAACACAGCAATGCGAGCACTACTGCATTGCGGCAGAAATAGGTAGTAGGTTCTTCCATGGACGAACTCTTTCACAAGCGAAGAAGTGAGCGACCAACAGTCACATACATAGTCCTGACCCTAGTCCCACACTAGGGTCCGTATTCCAGGACTATGCTCAAGCGTGAATCGAGACTTAAGCATAGATTTTGTGACAGTTTTTCACTGAAATCTGTCAAAAAATCTATGCTTGAGTCTCGATTTAGTTTGAGTTTAGTTCTAGAATACGGGCCTAGGATTCTCTGTTTCGTGGCTATCTGGAACTAAGTACGAGTAACACGGTACCACAACACCCAGACCCGGAACAAATATTTGCTGATCATGCAAACATTTGTTCCGCAGCGGGAATCGAACCCGTAACCTCTTGTATCTCAGCCGCCTACTCGTCCACCACACCACGGAGGTCATTTATTACTGAAGTGAAGCTGTAGGTCATTATTTTACCTTCTGCATGGTGTCAGCCAACTTTTTCAAATATCCCAGGTCACCCCAGCCTGTAGCAGTGATACCGAATTTCGAATCATATTTTATGAATTTCTCGTGTGCAGGCAGACATGCCGGTAGAACTGTCTTATTTACGAAACGAACCCTGAAAAATAATTCTATATAGAGGTCAGGAGATGGAGGGTACTGATTTTCCAGAGTTCAATGAGGGGTTTTCACGGGCGTTTCAAATCATGCTTTCAGCGTTGAAAATAGATGGCGCTGCTCTGTTACGTAGCTGTCAAGTGTCAAAATAAAGTTGAATGTCAACATCAACAACGCGGATATATTTTCGTTTCGTGGTATTTATTTTTGCTTACATAAAAAACACCACGATATCACTAGCACACTCTCAAGTAGCAGACAAAAACAGAATATCATGACAAATAGCCACAGATTAGTTAGATAATAGCTTAGTACGCGTACACCACAGATAAGTATAGTGTGTTAGTAGTAGAACTTCTTGTGAAAGAGTTCGTCCGGGGAAGTACTACCACCGTACTTATTTCTGCTGCCAATCAGTAGTGCTCGCATTGCTGTGTTTCGGTTTGAAGGGTACGGGTGCCGGTGAAAATACAGGCACATGAGACTTTTCATCTTTATGTCTCAGGTTCGGCAGCGCGCGTGTGATGCCTCTGGTGTTACAGGCGTTCATAGGCTACGATAACTGCTTTCCATCTGGTGGGCCGTAAGCTTGCCTGCTTGCCAAGTAGCATAAAAAAAAAGAAGATAATACATTTGACAATCTTGTCAGCTACAGTCGAGTCAGCGCCATCTATCGAACCAATTTGAACTGCTTTTTTTAAAATTGATTTTGTAAAGCACTCATTCTCTTTTCTAGTAAGCTGGCATGTAATAGTGCCGTTGTACACAAATAAAATCTCTTCAGAAAAAGAGTTAGGAGTATCTTTGACTGAGGGGGCCCAAACTTTGGAAATTGTTACTCACGGAATCTCCGTCTCCAGTAAAGCGATATCATGGTATTTCGAAGGCGCTTTATAGTCAGGATGGGGGATCACTCGCTTGATCTTGTACTTTTGCCAGTACTCAGGTGGATCTGATCGTTTTAGGACTCCAAACGCAGCGTCTGTTACAGGACCTCTGAAAAAACATTAAAACTAATTTAAAGTAGTTGTTTAACTAGTTAAGGCTTATTTGCCTAAACATTCACTCAGTTTTTAACCGACTTCACAAAAAAGGAGGAGGTTCTCAATTCGGTTGTTTTTTTTTTATGTTTGTTACCTCATATCTCCGCCGTTTATGAACCAATTTGGAAAATTCTTTTTTATTTGAATATATATACTTCCAGATTGGTCCCATTTTTTCAAAACCCAGTTCTGATGATGGAGTCCATGAGGAATTGAGGGAACTCCTCAATTCAATGTAGGCTTACATAAAGCAATTTTGATATTTTCAGCAACAAACCAAGCATTTGCATTCAGAAAGTATCATAACCCTTTCACTACTATGGTTCTTTCATCCTAATATTTTGTCGAATACAATGGCGGAAGTCGGTTTTTTAAATGGAAAGTTATTACTTTACCCATTAACACATTGAAGAAACGTGCCCATGGTGCGTCAGTTTTATATAAATTAGTTTTTTTAAATTATGATTTGGTAAACTTATTATTTTATAAGTAACTAACGCATCACGGGCATGTGTACAAATTTTCATGGAGTTTGAAGGAATAACTTTTCATTTAAAAAACCGACTTCCGCCATTGTATTCGACTAAATATTTGGATGAAAAAAAATTTATGAAAGAACCATAGTGGTGAAAGGATTATGATACTTTCTGAATGCAAATACTTGGTTTGTTGCTGAAAATATCAAAATCGCCATATGTATGCCTACAAAATTTGAGTAGTTCCCTCAATTCCTCATGGATTCCATTATCAGAACTGGGTTTTGAAAAAAATGGGACCAATCCGGAAATATATCTATTAAAATAAAAAAAGAATTTTCCAAATCGGTTCATAAAAGCCGGAGAAATAAGGTAGCAAACATTAAAAAATAAAAATACAACCGAATTGAGAACCTTCTTTTTTTTGTGAAGTCGGTTAATAATAGCCAAATCAGAAGGAAACTTCGTTCTCATGCAAAAAGGGCGTGATAACGGTGATCTCCTTTTAAAAAAAAACCTGTCATTACAGGTCTATGCTGTAGATGCAGTGTGCTGCAGTGAGGATGAAGCGATCGCTGATGAGGGAGCCACTGCACAGCCACTCGGAGGGACTCGTGGTGCCTTCGTAGCCTAGGAGAGCCTGGTGGAAATAAAAAAAATAAAAGGGCATTTATTCAGTTACACTAATCTTAGTAGGTCCTAAGTCCTAGGTACAAGTAAAATATAATTTAATAGTTAGTGTAAGAGAAAAGGACAAGGGCTCAGCCACGCTGTTTTTCAGCCTCACCTTAGAATATGTGGCGATTTACGCGCGATTGATGCGCGTTTTGCGCTCGCGCAAGCGGCAAAAAGGGCCATGTGGACGGAATGTATGACGCTCTAGCTCAGTGATGGGCAAAGTACGGCCCGCGGGCCAACTCCGGCCCATGAAAGTATTTAATCCGGCCCGCCGACGGTCCTTTGACATGAATATTAAATGACCCGCGATAATTATATTTTGACAGTGCAGAAGTATAAAGTAGATTCTACAGTAGAATAATTACATAAAGGACCCAGCTAGACTAGTCGAATAAAAAAAAAAAACGGTTGTCTGTAAAGTCGGTTTACTGACGATAGTTCAACGTGTCAACGTCGTTATTGTGCTTCTTTGTCGCTCGTTCCGCGCTCGCGCGTGATAGATAATAATATAAATATTAAGTTATAATAACAAAAATAGGAATGAACCAACCTATGTTTGTATAAGTTATAGTACCTATTTACGATAATGTTCGTAGAAACATAAACGGTATGTCAAATCATTCGTTAGTTATCTGTGTAAACATCCGTTTATAGTCTGTTGGTGAAATGGTCAATGATCATTTTCGATTTGACTAATGTTCTTCTAAAATTAGAACTTTATTTAATAATATTATGTTTATAATTTATGGCATAATTTATCATAGTTTCTGCAATAAGCATTTGTGTATGTTAAATTCTATTTTGTTTAAAGATAAGTGGACATTGTTTTAGTGTTGTTAAGTTTAGATCTAATTAATGTAATACCTTTTACAATCCTTATCATAGTCATATCTTAATTCAATAATGAATATTTGTAACGTAATATATTGCAAATAATTACCTTTAAAGTGATAATTACACAATTATTTGTTATTGTAATATTGGTAGCATTGATAGGACTTCCTGAATTTGTTGACAACCACGAGAGGCCGAATGATCGGCTCAGTTTTCTCGGGGCATGAAACGAATACACAGGTATGATATATTTATTTTTCATGTGTTTGTACTTGAGTAGATTTTTCTTTAATCTTGCTGTATTAATATCTATTTACCTCCTTAAATGCTTTGTTGAGTAAATGATCGTGTAATAAAGTTATAAATCAAAATCTCTTATTTTCCTTTAGTAAAAACTACCTACCCTATTATTTTTTTAAAAAACTGGTATAGCCTTGGAGATTTAATACTTCGCTTTGATTCTTTTAGCAATGAAAGAAACTTGGCGCAGTGTAGCTATTTCGGGGTTATGCTTCGTTTATAAAAGAGGCTCCTAGAAGATTATTACGTAGGGTAGGTTGACTATTAGCTAATTTAGGTAGACCATCTTTAAAAACAACTGAGTAATGTTAGGTAAATCTATCATCAGAAGTGGGATCACGGTGTACCTATTCTAATGCATTTTGTACAAGTTTCAGAGGATGGATTCGAGTACCGTGGAGGGTCTTTTCAATCCGAGTATCGTGGAGGGTCTTCTCAAAGCAATCCGCGATGCTGTCTCGGGTCATCGTCGCCCAGATGACGACGTGGCTCTGCCAGTCTTCGATCCAGCGACGAGCGACAACGGCGCTGATGGTTGGTGTAACAACATCGAGGTGCTCTCCAAGGAGTTTGGATGGAGCAGCATCGCCACCGTCGCCAAAGCCGGTAAAGCCCTAAAGGGCTCTGCGTTATTATGGTTCGAATCTTGGAACCCAACTAGTGGTCGATCTTGGGAGAATTTTCGAAATGATCTTACTGATTTATACCCCGAAAAACGAAATCTTTTTGAGAAGCTATCTAAAGCTGTCCTGTACTCGTCAGAATCAGCGGATTCCTACTGCGAGTACGCGAGAGAAAAAGTTAGGTTATTGCGTAATACTAAGATAGCATTTACTGAAAATCAGTTGATAGAGTTGGTTTGTGGTAGTATTAGTGATGTAAATGTAAAATTGGCATCTTTCAACAACAGCGTAAAGACTACATCTGAACTTATTTCACTATTCACTTCGTACGTGAAACCTAACAAAAGACCCTTGGAGCAAAACATTTCTGATAGTACGACAGGTCCCAATAGGTCTAAACGCCCCAAAATTGATTTAAATGAGAGAAAATATTGTTTTACGTGTGGGAAGGTCGGTCATTTTAAGTCGCAATGCTTTAGAAATAGAAATCTCTCAAATGACACGAACATAAAGACCACATTACCGGCGAATAAAGTAGAAATAAAATTATGCACTTTTTGCAAAAAAATTGGCCACAATGAGACAGTGTGCTTTTCTAAGGCACGTGCTAATGCTGACAAAACTATGACAATCAGTAACGAGATTAATTTTTTAGGACAGAATTAAAGCTGTCAAAGTTGATAGTTAATGGCTTAGTTATTGAATCTCTCATAGATACTGGAGCTAATTGTAGCTTAATCAAAGAATCTATTGCAAAGCGGCTCGATTGTACGATTTTACCACATACAACGCGTCTAAGTGGAATCGGTAGTGGAGTCTTAGAGACATCTGGAAAAATCACCATCCCTGTTGTATTCGATAACGTATGCCTAGAACTTGATATTTATGTTGTTAAAGATAAAGATCTTAGTTACAATCTATTGATAGGTAGAAATGCTATCCAACACCCTGATATTGAGATAATAACAGATATGAATGGCAGTAAAATAGTCCGAAAACAATACTTAGATGCTAAAACAGAGGTTAATTTTGTACAAAATCAGAGTGAAATTGACATGAAGGAATTAATGGCTAAAATTGAACATTTAGATGACCATTTGCAAGAACGTATTATAGGTATTTTCCAAAAGCATATAGATGACCTTGGTAGTGTTGGAACAGTCAAAACAGGAGAATTAAAATTGAGATTAAAAAGTAATAGTAATGTTTATTATAGACCCTATCGGTTGTCCCCACATGAGAGAGAGAAGGTAAAAGAAATAGTCCAAAATTTACTAGATAACCAAATCATACGAGAAAGTGACTCCTCGTTTGCAAGTCCAGTTTTGCTAGTAAAAAAAAAAGATGGAAGTGATAGATTATGCATCGACTACAGATCATTAAATAAAATTATTGAAAAAGATAGATACCCTCTCCCTCTTATAGAGGACCAAATCGATAGATTAGGTAAAGCTAAATATTTCATTTCAATTGATATGAAAAATGGGTTTTACCAGATTCTTGTTTCGACTGAATCCATTAAATACACAGCTTTCATCACGCCAGATGCTCACTATGAATTTTTAAAGATGCCTTTTGGAATCTGTAATGGTCCGTCTGTATTCCAACGTGCAATTACTAAGGCCGTGAAACATTTAGCCTTTCTGTTAGTTTATATTGATGATATTCTAATACCCTTTTCAACCATCGAAGAGGGTTTACAATACTTGGAACAGACTGTTCAAGCACTTACATCTGCTGGTTTTGCGATAAACTTTAAAAAATGCAAATTTTTTGTTGATAAAATTGAGTACTTAGGTCGAGAAATATCACGGGAGGGAGTTAGGCCAAGCGAAACAAAAATTTATGCATTGATAAATTCACCTACTCCACGTTCCGTTAAGCAAGTGCGTCAGTTTATGGGTCTCGCCAGTTATTTTCGCAAGTTTATCCCGAATTTTGCAACACGAACAGCTTGTATTACCATTTTAACAAAAGTAAACCAAAAATGGTTCTGGGGAAATGAACAGGATGCGGCAAGAAAATACGTTATTGATCATCTCACATCTTCTCCTCCTCTTTCCATTTTTGATCCAAATCTAAATACAGAATTATACACCGATGCTAGCTCCTTGGGCTATGGTGCTATTTTAATGCAAAAAAATGGAAATGACTCTAAAGTTATAGCTTATTTTAGTAGAAGAACGTCACCTGCTGAATCAAACTACTGTTCTTACGATCTAGAAACTTTGGCCATTTACAATGCTCTAAAACACTTTCGGGTGTACCTCCTAGGAATAAACTTCAAAATTTTTACTGATTGCAATTCCATTAAAGCCACAATGAATAAAAAGGATTTATCACCTCGAGTAGCACGTTGGTGGGCATACTTACAAGATTTTCAGTTCGACATTATTTATAAGAAAGGAAAATATATAGCCCATGTTGATTTTCTCAGCCGTAATCCTGTTGAAACTTCCATACCTCCCACTTTGCCATGTATAGTTAATTACACGAATGACCCTCAGTCTTGGTTACAATTAGCACAGAATAATGACTCTGAAACACAATCATTGATAGATCACTTACAAACAGGGGAACTTGACCAAAATCAATACATAATTATTAACAATTTACTACATTATAGAATAACCCCCAACAGTGATCCTAAATTATATATACCAAAAAGTACTAGGTTTAGCATTCTGCATCTATTTCATGACGAAACTTGCCATGTAGGGTTTGATAAAACATTGAGTAAAATTCGTGAGCATTTTTGGTTCCCAGGTATGGCAGCGTTTGTTAAGAAATATCTTTGTCATTGTTTAGTTTGCATTGAAAAAAAGGCACATCATGGACCTAAACAGGGATTATTACATCCTATCGTAAAACCTGCTATTCCTTTTCATACCATTCATTTGGACTGTACAGGACCGTTCACTCAATCAAATAAGGGCTACAGACATATTTTACTAGTTGTAGATGGCTTTACAAAATTTTGCATACTCAAGCCCCTGAAAACATTGAATGCTCAGGAATTGTTACCGATAATACGTGAAACCGTAACTACGTATGGCACTCCTTCGCTAGTTATTACCGACCGAGGTACAAATTTTAGCTCCAATCAAATTCAGTCTCTATTTAGGGAGTTACATATTCAGCACCATTTAATTGCTACAGGCACTCCGAGAAGTAACGGTCAAGTAGAGCGTTATGTGTCTACGGTAACTGATATGCTTAGTACAATTTGTACTGATTCGTCAGATTGGCCGAACGACTTGTGGAAAGTTCAACAATCAGTTAATACCACTATTCAAAAATCGACCGGGTTCTCACCACTTCGCCTGCTGATTGGTGTTGAAGCTAATATACCATCTGTCCAGGCTCGTTTAAATGACGTTCTTGACGGTACCTCTGAGGGACCACCTATTAATATGCAAAATGACCGAGCGTTAGCCGAACAGCGCCTGAGAGTAGTAGCTGAAAAATTCAAAAGTCGTTTCGATGCGACACGACGTAATAAAGTAACATTTGCAATAGGTGACTTGGTATTTGTAAATCAAGACCACAGACGTAATGACAAATTAAAACCAAAATTTAGAGGTCCTTATGAAATCTCATCTCTTCTCCCTAATGATCGTTTTGCTCTGAGAGGTACAGGTAATCTAAGAAACATTATCATTGCTAAGGAAAAATTAAGGAACTGGCCGGGTGAATTAGTCGAAGAAAACGTTGTTGTTGAAAATGTCCTAACATAATTATTTTTATTGGAAGGTATGTGAAAATGATTGATTATTTAAATATATATATTATACTTATTATAAATCATGGAGATAATGAAATAAAACAATCGAAAATTGCTGTACAATTTATTGTTTGGTAACTAGCTTATCGCACTGGCAGCAAGTGGAGGAAGTTAGTATGTTGAGACAATTTATTGATGTTCCGCTGGTCGGCCGTTTAACTAAGTGTTAAGTCTATGCCACTAGCAGCGGGTGGAGCGGACTAGCATGTCTAGTTAATCGGTCATAACAATAGGGCTGCTATGTCTCTTGTTCAGTGTTAATCTATGCCACCGGCAGCAGGTGGAACGGATTAGCATGTCCAGACAACTGACAGAACCAAGATTTTTATTATATGTATATATATAAAAAAAAAAAAAAAAAAAAAAAAAAAAAAAACTTAATTTAATTTGAAACCAATCATTTTTGCATATGTTTTTAGTACCTATGTATTTAATTCCGAACTGTACCTATAGCCTTAGTATTGCTATTTAACGTTCATGATAAGTTAGTAAGTCTACCAATATTTTAACAGAAATTTTAAAAAATTAGCTTTATGTTTTTTTCATAGTTTTGTTTTTATATGTAAATGTTTTAATAAATAGTTGCTACTGAGCCAACGTGAGTTTAACGATATGAAGATTAACTTTTTCCGGATCAGACGTTGTGTCTCGGAAGCTCAATCAACTTGGATGATAGTAGATGAATAAAAACTACTTTATCTTGTATGTACTTCGAGAGCGAAGTACTTGTCAGCATGGCCGTGATAGATAATAATATAAATATTAAGTTATAATAACAAAAATAGGAATGAACCAACCTATGTTTGTATAAGTTATAGTACCTATTTACGATAATGTTCGTAGAAACATAAACGGTATGTCAAATCATTCGTTAGTTATCTGTGTAAACATCCGTTTATAGTCTGTTGGTGAAATGGTCAATGATCATTTTCGATTTGACTAATGTTCTTCTAAAATTAGAACTTTATTTAATAATATTATGTTTATAATTTATGGCATAATTTATCATAGTTTCTGCAATAAGCATTTGTGTATGTTAAATTCTATTTTGTTTAAAGATAAGTGGACATTGTTTTAGTGTTGTTAAGTTTAGATCTAATTAATGTAATACCTTTTACAATCCTTATCATAGTCATATCTTAATTCAATAATGAATATTTGTAACGTAATATATTGCAAATAATTACCTTTAAAGTGATAATTACACAATTATTTGTTATTGTAATATTGGTAGCATTGATAGGACTTCCTGAATTTGTTGACAACCACGAGAGGCCGAATGATCGGCTCAGTTTTCTCGGGGCATGAAACGAATACACAGGTATGATATATTTATTTTTCATGTGTTTGTACTTGAGTAGATTTTTCTTTAATCTTGCTGTATTAATATCTATTTACCTCCTTAAATGCTTTGTTGAGTAAATGATCGTGTAATAAAGTTATAAATCAAAATCTCTTATTTTCCTTTAGTAAAAACTACCTACCCTATTATTTTTTTAAAAAACTGGTATAGCCTTGGAGATTTAATACTTCGCTTTGATTCTTTTAGCAATGAAAGAAACTTGGCGCAGTGTAGCTATTTCGGGGTTATGCTTCGTTTATAAAAGAGGCTCCTAGAAGATTATTACGTAGGGTAGGTTGACTATTAGCTAATTTAGGTAGACCATCTTTAAAAACAACTGAGTAATGTTAGGTAAATCTATCACGCGCATGCGGCGTTAGCGCATGCGCTTCGCGCATATATATATATATATATAGCATATATAGCGCATGCGCATATATATATATATATATATAGCATACATAGCGCATGCAGCGTCACCGCATGCGTTTTGCGAGGTGACGCATGACGAGGTAACGACGCATTAGTCATGTTTTTTCGAGCGTGCAGCCGGCTCCATCGATTTATAAGACGTTAACACGTCAAAAAAAAACCAAATCGGTTTATAAATGACATAGTTACGAGGTAACAAACAAAAAAATACAACCGTATTAAGAACCTCCTCCTTTTTTTGAAGTCGTTTAAAAATTCAACACAAAATGCATTTTTCCTAAAATTCTGGCCCTCCTCTGAAATTTCTTAAACTTTCTGGCCCCCAATTAAAAAAGTTTGCCCATCACTGATCTAGCTAGTAGTTCACAATCGCGCGAGTCGAATCGCGCGTAAAACGCCTCAGACAAGCTCTAAGTAATAAGATATCGCTACTTGATTATTACAGTTAGATAGATAAATAGATAGAAAATTATTTATTGTACAACTTAAACATACTGTGCATAGACGAACCTAATGCTAGATAGCATTCTCTTCCAGCTAACATTTGTGTATTTGGAAAATAATTCATAGATATCTTTACCCACCTATAAAGTTGTTTTTTATGGTGCAGTAAACAGGGGGTTTTTTTTAAATGGGACAGTATGGGGATATCCGAATCCATAAGAGATACGGGAAAACTGTCTTTGGAACCATTTACTAATTTTGTATGAAAACCGATTTTGCCATAGTTATTTTTTTGGTCAAGCGTGAGTTCTTAAAAATTAGTTGTTATGATCAAAATTTTTTTTAATGCGTTTCGTCTCAGTTTCATGTAAGGATTGTTTCATTGTATCGGAAGAAAATAATCTGAGCAGCAGAAGTTAGTCAAATTTAATAAAATGTTTTCTCATACAATTTGTAAGGAATCTGGAAGGTACGGTAACTGTACTGGTAAAATAACGCAATAAATTTTCAAAATGGCCTCCCTCTTGCTGTTTCCAGGTACGGGCACGTTTCAGAACACCTCTAGTGGCATCAGACAAAGATTAATTGTTTTAGTTACTTACCACATCGAAATGAAGAACTAACGAATCCGATCGGAAACGTTTCCGACATTTTAGAATCGCCCTGCAGAACCCCTATTTTCGTTACTATAATGAATGTATTTTGGGATGTGAGGGTGTGTGTATGTGTGTGTGAAAGGGGGTGTGTGGGTGTGGGGTTAATATTGACGATTATTTACCATGTGGGGGTATTCTCCTCTGAACACATCAGACCCTCCAACCGCAGAGCCGGCCATGTGGTAATCCTTGTAGCTGTGACATTGGTCATTGGTAGCCTGCCTAGCCATACTAGCGAAGACTAAGTAACAGCTTTCGTATTTGTATTTCTGTACATACTCCAGGCATTCTAAAATATAAAAACAAGAATTTTTCAAATCGGTTTATAAACGATGGAGATATGAGGTATTAAAAAAAACAAAAAACCGAGTTGAGAACCTCCTCTTTTTTTAAAGTCTTAAAAAAGGGGGAGGTTCTCAATTCGACCATATGTAACTAATGATATTTATGAGATAGGTAGGTACCTACTATCAATTAAAACATGTGTGTTGGGTCTCCTAGTTTTAGCAAAACCTGTTTTCGCTATCTTAAAATATGTTAGTGAGCTGTCACGAGCAAAAAACACAGTATTTGTATTTCACCCCACATGCGAGACGAGACACCTTAAGATGTCTGTAACATAGTTTTTCATGTCATTGAACAATTTTATTATTATTTTGACTAACTTACTGTCCCAGGCCTTCTCCCCAGTCTTCCACAAAACTCCAGTTATTTGAGATTTGTCCAAAATTGCGTCACTGTCAAAAATAATGTGGTATTTTTCATTATTAACATAAAGATAACTTAATATAACATAACACCCAACAGTCACATACATTGCCCTGCAGGGCTATTTTAAAACGATCGGAAGGGTTTCCGATCTTCAGGGCGATTCTAAAACGTCGGAAACGTTTCCGATCGGATTCGTTAGTTGTTCATTTCGATGTGGTAAGTAACTAAAACAATTTTTTTACAATTTTCTCTAGTAAAACACAGTAATATACAATATTTATTGTTATTTTTTTAGTGTGTTTTACTAGAGGAAATTCTTTTAGTTACCTACCACATCGAAATTAAAAACTAACGAATCTGATCCGACGTTTTAAAATAGCCCTGCTGATCCCACACTAGGATTCCCTGTATCGTGGGTATCAGGAACAACAAGTACCATGGCACCATAACACTCGGAACAAATATTTGTTGATCATACTAAACATTTGTCTCGCAGCAATCGAACCCGCAACCTCTCGCATCTCAGCCGGCTACTCGCCATCCGCGCCACAGAGGTCATCAAAAGAGGTATCAAAATTAACAGACTGCTGTAGGTAGGTGTTGTCCATAGTGGGGATTACATCAGGGTGTGGGCAGTGGCATCTATCTGAGTTCTTAACATCAATACTGCGATCACCGATCCGCCTGCCAAGTGTGGTAATTATTGTAAATTCCCCCATTGTATTCAATGGGGAGGCTTCGTCCAGCAGTAGACGTAAACAGGCTGATAAAGAAAGAAGTCCACTGCTGGGCATAAGATCTTAGCTTTCATCCGCCAGCTTCAATATCAGGGTCTTTAGTCGTTTCGCAAGTGATTCGAACCGCGGTGCGAAAAACCCAAGCGCTGTTTCTGAATGGGGCTATTCGCACCGCGGTAAGAATAGGCCAAACCTTTTTTTGAATTAGTCAATCGGTTCATCGAGAAGGGGGGGTCTTCCTTACACTGCGTCCGGCTCAGGGTCGTCTCTCGAGAATCTTTTATCTCCAAACGGTTGTCAGTTCTACGAGTTATGGCAGTATTCCTGCTCCTCTGCCTGTATGTTTCCTATTTCTGCCGCCAAGCAGTTGTGCTAGCATTGCTGTGTCACGATTTGAAAGGTACGGGTGCCGGTGTAATTACAGGCACATGATACTTTTCATCTTTATGTCTCAGGGTCGGCAGCGCGCGTGTGATGCCTCTGGTGTTGCAGGCGTCCATAGGCTACGGTAACTACTTTCCATCAGGAGAGCCGTATGCTTGTTTGCTTGCCTAGTAAGTATAAAAAAATAAAAACTACATACTTAGCGTTCGTCACCAGCTCGCAATCAGTGCAGCATACTCCTGGATACCCGTAAGTTGTGGTGCATGGCTGCAACAGATGAGTTAGGTTTCACTGGCCTATGTTCTACAGGCACCGAAAAAGGCGAGCGCTGATCACCGACCCCGAACGCTGTGGCACCCGAACGCTGTGGCGGACATGGCCCCGAGATAGAGATATCTCGCGACAGGTTTGCAAAAGGCGTAAATGCGAACATGACTGTCAAACATCACTTTTCTTATAGTCATTTATTAGATAGAGAATAGCCCTACGGGTGTTTGTTTGCTCTGTCGTGATTGTCGTACATTATGCTGATGACGTAATCACTTCATCATTACGTCATCGTCATCAGGGTCGCCAAGAACGTGCTCATTGTCTACGGAGATACTAAAGTATAAGATAGTATCATACCAACGGGTATTTAAGTCCGTTTATGTATGGGTTGGTTGAGAAACACTCCTGGGGTTGTACACACACACCGTCAAACTCATCACCAATGCAATCTGGCTCTGCAAATCAAATTAAAATGTTAGAGTCCATAAAGAAAGAGAGCCGTCTTGTCCAAATTGTGAACTACATTATTAAAACCATAATTAGGAGCTGGTTAATTTCACTCGGCATTTTGAATTAAACCCTTAAGTGCATCACACACATAGCAGATAATGCGGTAATATTTTATACGCGTAAGTATAAAAACTTATCGCATCTGAAGGTACCACACATGTAGCAGATACGATAATATAAGTACGAAAATGATACATTCACGCGGAAACCTTCAAACTGTCTATATAGGTACTTGTTTCTTGGTGCGGATCTATCTATGCGGATATTAGTACAGGTAAATTAGCAAAAAGTGTGGACCTAAGTCGTGTAGTCGTGGATTCTTATGTAAACGTTAGATGACACGAAAAGAAGCTTATCCTAGGTTTGCACCGTTTCTGGCGCTTACGGAAGGCTTTTAAATATTAGGTACAAACTTAAAAAAGCCGTAAATTTTAAAATAGAAAGAAATTACTTGATGCAAGTTAAATTACGTATAGAGAGGCTGTCTTAGTGCATTATGATTTTAATAAAAACCACGTGCATGCGTAGGGAACACAGTGTTGAACAAATGCATCTTCCGTAAATAAATACCAGTATAAAACTTCTGGCGGATGTAGTAATAATTAAATGAATAAGTTTAAGTCAATTTCCAGAACTACATTAATTTTCCCCGAAGTAGAGCGACAATAAAATATGGAAAAGTGCCTTCCGTGAGACGCACCAAGGTGCAAACCTGGTAATGTATTTCGAACATTTTTTGATAAGTCTATCAATTTGCACCGACTACCTTAATTTTCCCGGAGCCGCAATACCCACAAAAAGTTTTTTTGTAAATGATTTTTTTCAGTATGTTCCGTATGTCGTATTTAAAAAATACTTGGTGCAAGTGTAGATCATAACGGTTCAAATTCTATGCCAAATTGCACCGACTACTTCTATTTCCCCCATTAAGTTACGGATATTCTACGGTTTTCACCCTATTTCACCCTGTTCCGGAGGGTGAATTTACTGATAGATAGATAGATAGAAAATTCTTTATTGCACATAAAAAAGAAGTACAAAGGCGAACTTAATGCTAAGAAGCATTCTCTTCCAGATAACCTTGGTGTATTGTGGACAAAAATATGCGTCGGTAGTGCACAGAAAGAGAATAGTGATAGTTATACAGAAAAGTAAAAAATAAAACAAAAGTTCAATAACTAATATTAACTAAGTCCCTACTAATAATGCCTAAGATATTAAATAAACTAATATATGATAAATATATATATATAAATAATATTATTATATATACTATTTATAATAATTACAGATAGAAAAGTAAACATACTTGAATAAAAATAAATAAATAAATTGCTCTTTATTCGATCTTACTGAGGAAATGACTATAGATTCTAGACCTGAACACCTCCACTGAAGAGGCACCACAAAAATTGGCAGGGAGATGATTCCAGAGACGAATTGCAGTCATTGTGAAAGAGTCAGAGAATGAAGCCGTTTTATGCAGTGGCGTCATTAATTTATAACGTAGAGAAGGACGCACAGGACGCCCTGGTGCAACTAATGGAGTAAACCGCTCTCTCAGGTAACTTGGAGATAATTGGTTATGAAGCACATTAAATAGGAGAGATAGTATGTGTGCATTTCTACGGGCTCTGATATCAAGCCATCTCAGTTGCTGACGGAAGTCTGAAACATGGTCATACTTGCGTAGACTAAAAATATATCGAATACAGAGGTTTTGCAGACGTTCTAATCGATTCAGTTGCTCCTCCGTAGCATCAGAATAGCAGACATCTGCGTAGTCTAAAATGGGAAGGAGTAACGCATTAACCAATGTGATCCTCGTAGATTGCGGTAGGAAATTTTTCATTCGTTGAAGAGAATGCATGGTACCATACATCCTCCTGCTGATCTGGGTTATATGATAGTTCCATGACAAATTGTGGGTAATGTGAAGGCCTAAATTCTTAACCTCCCTGCAGAACTGTATTGCAACATTGTTGTATTTAACTGGAGGAAGGGTGTTAATATCAATTTTGCAGATCTGACCGCGACCACCAACAATTATCACCTGTGTCTTATTGGGGTTGATAAGGAGACCAAACTGTTGAGTCCAATCATACACAGCGCTTAGATCTTTGGTGAGATTTTCAATACCATGAAGAATTTGATCAGGTTCCACACTGAGATATAACTGGACGTCGTCTGCATACAAGTGATAAGATGAGAAAACAATTACCGATACAAGGGTGTTAATAAAAAGAGAGAAAAGAAGAGGCGAAAGAACACCTCCTTGAGGTACACCCGCTTCGATATTACACCAATCAGAGGATACATCATCGATTCTAACACATTGTTGGCGCCCACAGAGATAAGATCTAAACCATGAAATAGAAGATTGAGAGAGGTTAATAGAGCGCAAGATGGCCAGCAAAATATCATGATCCACACAATTGAACGCGTTACTGAAGTCTAATAGGGAAAGCAGAGTGAGTTTACGATCGTCGACAGCGAACCTGATGTCTTCCGTAATTTTAATAAGCGCTGTAGAGGTACTGTGTGCAGGGCGAAAGCCAGATTGAAACTTATTGAGAAGGTTGTTTTTTTGAAGAAAAAAAGACAACTGGCGATGCACTACCTTTTCAAGAATTTTGGAAAGAAATGGGAGAATAGAAATTGGACGATAATCTTTAAGTCCAGTGATGGCAGTCTTTTTGGGTATCGGAATAATAAAAGCTTTTTTCCATATCAAGGGAAAACTGCTATTCATTAGGGAAAAGTTAATAATATGCGTTATGTACGGAAGAATAAGATCAAGTATCGGATCCAAAAGTTTGCGGCCAATGCCGTCATGACCAACTGCCCTGCTACTGATACTAGCAATTATTTTACAGACTTCACTATCATGAACCTCTTCAAAAGAGAAACAAGTAAAATTCAGTAGTGTTTGTCCTGCCAACCGTGCAATTGTGTCAGCCTTGACGATGTTGTCAATTTTAAAAGGAATAGCTGAGAAATGATGATTCAGAGCATTAACATCAACTGTTGGGTCCGCAGCACATTTACTTTTCCCAAAACCAAGATTGTTTAATACTTTCCAGATATTGTTTGGTGAACTGTTCTCAATTAAACCATAAATGTTTCGTCGCTTAGCGTTTCTGATCTCCTGATTGCATTTATTTCTCGCCCTTTTATAACTAAGAAAAGTTTCATCATTTGGACATTTCCTGTGCTTACGGTACAGATGATTTCGCCTTGCCATTAGCTTGCGAATATATTCCGTTAGCCATGGTGCTGGAGGCCTCTTCATACGAACAGGCTTGATGGGAGCATGTTTATCATACAGCGATGTTAACGTGTCATTAAATATAGAGATTTTCCCATCGATATCGTTAGTAGAAAAGAGCTGAGACCATTCAATCGCACCAGCGTCTGAACGTAACCTATCAACATCCATGGCAGCAAAGTTGCGCTGCATTATGATTTTAGGCTTAATTTTGGGCGTTCTAATTTTGAAGGAAGCATATATGAGATCATGATGCGAAAACCCCGGAGCAGGGAACTGACCATGTGTAGATACGCGGTTAGGATCCCGAGTTAAAATGAGATCAAGCGTTGTGTGCCTATCATTAACGTGATGTGTAGGATCTAGGTCCAAAATGTCCAGGTTAAAAGAAGATGTAATATTTCTTAATTTATTACTCCTAGTACCTTTCTTTAGGAGGCATGTATTAAAGTCACCCATTAGAATAACCTGATCATACTGAGGAACAAAAGTTTCCAATAACTGTTCAAATGTATTGAAATAGTCAATAGTAGGGGGTGCATAGATGACTCCCAATAAAATTTTACCAGTACCTACATGAACCTCAAGAAACAGATGTTCCATAGAGGCAGAATACGCAGAAGGCGATGTGGAGATGACTTGATACTTAAATTCAGCACGTAAGTAAATCGCAACACCACCGCATCCCACAACGGTTCGATCATTGCGTACTAGCACAAAACCGGGAAGACAGAAAAAGGGTGACGGAAGGGTAGGTTTGAGAAAACTTTCAGAAACGAGACAGGCATGGATGGAGTCACCAGGAAAAGTGGCCAATAACTCCGAGTAGTGTGCAGGTATACTCTGGGCATTGATGTGACATACGTTAAAGTTTTTTTTAAAAGGAACAAAGCTTTTATCAAGCATGTCTTTCAACAGCGGTTCATCAAGGCTACAATCCAAAGCATCTTCGAAGCTGTCAGAGTCTAATGATACATATAATTCAGAAGAAATTGAGCAATCCATTACAAATAATAAACCAGATATAAAATAAATAAATAAAAAAAAAAAAAAACTATACTTATTCGTAATTAAGAATACTAGAAAAATAAATTCAGTTCAAAACTGATAAAAATACTGATAAAAAAATAAAAAATATATATATAAAAATCTTATGACGACGCCACAAACATCGCCAATATTAAGAGCCTGGAGAAGGATGCCAAGAAAAAGTACCCAACCCAGTACCCACCTACTAACTACCTACTAAAAAGTAAGTAGGTAGACATTGTAAAGATTTATACACTCAAAAAATACTAAAAACCAAACAGAGGTAGGTAGGCCTGCATGCATTGTAAGTACAGTAGACATCCAATTCGAATATAAAAACACAAAGGAGAAAATAAATAAAACAGAACCACAAAAACACCGGCAGCTCAGGAGAAACTTGTTAACTAAATCTTATACAAAAAAGTTGCCGATCACAGTGCAGCAAAAATGACAATCAAAATCAAAGCATCAATAAAATACTTGGCCTCGTGTAACGGAACGGAATCGACACTGCAACATTACGTCAATGTCAGTCAAACGTACGTCATACGGTATACGCATGTCGTACGCCATTTATCAGTCAATCATTCCGTCAAACTTGTCAAAGCTAAGCTAGCTTGTCAATCAAACCGTGAATCGGATTTTTCGACGAATTTGTTATTTGAGCTACCGGCAAATGATGCTTATTATTAGAGGAGATATTTAAGCCATAAAAAACAATTAGAAAATTTTTCATGACTACATCTAATTAGTTCCACACTTGTGCAAAAAATCACCTAATTTGACTGTAGTATTTACACAGATATCATCTGTCCATCTTTTGATGTATGTCGGTGCCTACAGATAAATAAAAAATAAAAAAGCCTTTAATATTCCTTTAACTAAAATAAACTTAAAATAACAATTGACTTTTATACATAACTCTTAAAACTTAGTTAAGGACCCCTTGCGGGTATAGGCCTCCTCCAAAAGTTGCCAAACTTTTCTTCCCTTAGCTTTCTCCATCCATGACTTTCCTGCTAACTTGACTATATCGTCCTGCCACCTTTCCAGTGGTCTCCCTCTATTCCTCTTGCCATTAGGGCCCTTCCATTTGGTTGTTTCTTGAGTCCACCTGCCATCTTCTGTGCGTACTAAGTGGCCCGCCCACCTCCATTTTAAGGCCTGTGCGTGTTGAAGAGCGTCTATAACTTTTGTTTTATTCCTAATTAAGGTGTTTCTTTGTTTATGTTTTAATTTAATGTTTAATAGGCTCCTCTCCATCGCTCTTTGGCAAACTTGTATTTTATTTTTTGTGGCTTCATTAAATATGTTTGGCAAGCGTATGTGAGGCAGGGTAGCAAGCATGAATTCATCACTTTCGTTTTTAGTGTTATCGGTAGTTTCGATTTCATTATTTCCTTATAGCTCCAGAACTTGTTCCAGGTCAGATTTATTCGCCTTTTAATTTCTTCTGTGTTTCTGCTCTTGTTGAAGGATAATTGTTTACCTAAATATATATAACTATCTACATGTTCTATTTCTTAGCCTTTAACCATTATCAGCTCCTTTGTCCTGTTGGTAAGAATTTTAGTTTTTGCGGTGTTCATTTCTAATCCTACTTCGCTGCTAGCTCTATCGAGGTCATTCAGCATTGTTTCGAGTTGTTTGGAAGACTCTAATACAACAATAATATCATCTGCGAACCTTAGATGGTTGAACCGCTTATTAACTATGCATAAACCTTTTTCGTACCAATCAAGGTTAGAAATTATGTGCTGTAACACAGCAATGAATAAACTAGGAGAAATAGGGTCTTCCTGTCTGACACCTCTGCATATTTTAATTGTATCGCCTGTTTTATCTAGTTTGACTCTGCTTCTGCTTTTATCATATACATCTTTAATTATATTTATGTAGACATTTGAGACTTTCAGTGCCAAAAGGGCATCCCAAATGCTTTGATGGTGAATCGAATCAAACGCCTTGGTGTAATCGACGAATAAAGTGGTCTGTTAAACTCTTCGTACTTTTCTATCACTTGCTCAATTGCATGAATGTGGTCCACTGTGCTAAAACCCTTGCGAAAGCCCGCCTGCAGATGCTTGACGGTAAAATATAAGTGATCTGCTACGTGTGTGTTGCTCCTTGAGTTTAGTAGGTATAGAGAGCGATATGGACAGATACGCGCTCAGATACAGAGGCCCAACTCTCTAACTAAAAAATAGTTAAAATAGAGTTCGGATCATATTTCGAGCTTGTGTCGATGTCTTAAATGTCAAAAATGGTATTCTCCTGACATAAAATACAACACAGTAATGTGATTATATAGAAAGTTACATCCTACTAATACTATAAACGCGAAAGTTTGTGAGTATGGATGTTTGTTACTCTTTCACGTAAAAACTACTGAATGGATTTGAGTAAAATTTGGAATGGAGATACTTTACGCCCTGGATTAACACATAGGCTTCTTTTCATCATCATCATCATCATAAATTTTCATCATTATTCACGCGGGTGAAACCGCGGGGCGCAACTAGTGAAACATAATAGAATTGAAGTTATCGTGGCTTGGTATAATTTTAGAAAAACTACGACTATCACGTAGGTACTTTACTATTTTCCTGCTGACGTTCGTTGACCATTTATTTAGAGGTCCTTCCTCATGGCTATTACCTATTCTAAAATAACTTTTCATTTAAAAAACCGACTTCCGCCATTGTACTCGACTAAATATTTGGATGAAAAAAAAATTATGAAAGAACCACAGTGGTGAAAGGATTATGATACTTTTTGAATGCAAATGCTTCAGAATCCAGTTCTGATGATGGGATCCATGAGGAATTGAGGGAACTCCTCAAATATTGTAGGCATCCATATGGCGATTTTGACAGCAAGACACCAAGCATTTGCATTCAGAAAGTATCATAATCCTTTCACCACTATGGTTCTTTCATAATTTTTTTTTCATCCAAAATTATTTAGTCGAGAACAATGGCGGAAGTCGGTTTTTTAACCGACTTCCCAAAAAGGAGGAGGTTCTCAATTCGGTTGTATTTTTTTTTTTTTTTTTTTTTTTTAAATGTTTGTTACCGCATATCTCCGGCATTTATGAACCGATTTGGAAAATTCTTTTTTTATTTGATTAGATATACTTCCAGATTGGTCCCATTTTTTTCAGAATCCAGTTCTGATGATGGGATCCATGAGGAATTGAGGGAACTCCTCAAATATTGTAGGCATACCTATGGCGATTTTGATATTTTCAGCAAGACACCAAGCATTTGCATTCAGAAAGTATCATAATCCTTTCACCACTATGGTTCTTTCATAAATTTTTTTCATCCAAAATTATTTAGTCGAGTACAGTGGCGGAAGTCGGTTTTTTAAATGAAAAGTTATTAAATGAAAAGTTATCTTCTTCTTCTTCTATATATGTATATAAAAATCAATTGCTGTTCATTTGTCTGGCTAAAACTCGAGAACGGCTGTGCGGATTTATTTGATTTTGGTTTTGTTGTGTTCATAATTGTCGCGGGAAGGTTTAAATGTACCGGGACCACCGGGAAAACCGGGACCACGCGAACGAAGTCGCACGCGGGCAGCTAGTAGTTAATAAATATTTCTTACCCCAGTATTTGGAATTAACACCAATTGAAAAAAAACTTATTATAAATAATATTCTTAACATTTTTGACGTTGTACTCAGCAGAAGTCTATAAAGTTTCTACCAAGATATATACCTAAATATGAAGCATTTAATACCTACTAAACATTATAAACAAAACCAGTTATAATATTTATTTCTAACCTTTCCTTGTAAGCTAGACCGAAGTAACTATAAACCCGTTCTAGGACACTGAGGTGCGGTATAGCTGTAAATAATACTGCAGTGATCAAGGACACGCCTCTCAATTACAATAGTAAATGGCAATGGGGAACGCAACAATGGGGATCAGTTTGGTAGCTTTAGCGCTGTCTAAATCTTATGAAACTTGAATTAAAGGGAAACTTTTTGACCAAAATTTTTTTTTTGGTAATGGCATCTGAGTATTTACTAAATTTTGCCAGTGTCAAGTAGCATAGATAACTATCAAACAAAGTCCAGTCGTCAAGTCCTCTGTCAAGTCATGTTCTAGAAAATCGATGGCAGTTTACTAGAATGTTCCTGGACAATTTCCACCCCTTCGAAAAGGCACGCCATACACTTATTTTATTTAGATTCACTACTATGTGCTCTTTATAAGCTACACCGGTTAAAATGCCACCAAAATTACACGATATAACTCAAAAAAACACTAGAAATTGAAATAAAATATAAAAGGCCGACGTCTCCTTTCGAAAGAGCAGAAAAAGTAGAAACCTGATTAAGTATAATATTTCATTTAATTGATTTGACTTGTCCTAGCTGATTAATTTTTTATTTGTAATTTGATTTTGACATAACATTGCCATTGTTTTGACATTTAATTTTGTCTGTTGACCTGTTTTGTTTAAATGATTGTATGTGCTTACTTAATCAACACATACCAGCTTTAAGTTTAAATGATATAGTTATTAAGAATAAAAATTAATGCATGCATACAATTTAATAATTAAATAAAATTTAATAATATTGCAGTGCCCTAACGGGGTTTATGTGCAAGTACTTAGCTACCTAGTACAATAAGACCAATACCTACCTACTAATATAAATGTACTTAATACATAAAAGCAATGAATAAATGAATAAATATTCTTCATTTCAAGTTTCAAAAGATATGGATAGCGTTAAGGCTGCCATAATGATCCCCATTTAGTACAGGCAAATTAGCAAAAAGTGTTGACCTAAGTCGTTACTAAGTTACGGATATTTTAAGGTTTTTCACCCTATTTCACACTGTTCCGGAGGGTGAAATTACTGATGCTTTTTATTAGAGGTGATTTTTAAGCCATACAAAACAAATAGAAAAGTTTTCATGACTACATCTAATTAGTTCCACAGTTTTGCAAAAATCACCTAATTTGACTGTAGTAATTGTCATTTGCATGAACTGTAATTGGGACTTGGAGCAAGGAACAAAATGGAGCGGCAGTAACATTTATTTTGTATAAAAATAGCCCACCATTAGCTTGCCATTCAACCATTCATTCAACACTCTGTGACCTTTGATTGCCTTCATTCAAAGTTTTGTTTACTTTTTGTGTTTTCGTAAATTTTCACTATTTTATTAGCAAATACCTATATTTTTTACTACACAAGTTGGATTTCACAATGCCTGAGTGTAATATTGTGCATTGTGGTACGAGGCAAAGCCAGTATCGGCCTGGACTGACTTTACACAAGTGATTCAACAGTTTTTATTGAAATTGTAGTTTTGCTTCATTATTTTGTTCTAAGTGTATGTTTCGTTAGTGAGCTTTAGAGTAAACATAAGGACATTAGTGCCATTGTTGTGTAAAATATCATTATTTCATAGTAATTCATTTATTGCTTACAAGATTGTTTACAACTAGGGCTCGGTCGGGCAAATAGCCGACCCAGTCCGACCCAAAAACCAAGCACGCCTTATTTATCAGAACAACCGCCCTGTGAATTGGGACGGTTTCCTCCTTTTTACGCGACTGCCCACAGAGGTAGGTTTTGCTTGTGTATTATGTATATCTGTTTTTTTGACCTGGCCTCTAGCTTAAACGGCTTGATGGATGTAGATAAATAATTTCTTTAGATTCGTCCCAACCATACACGAGAGGTCGCGGGTTCGATTACCGCTGCGGGACAAATGCTTGTATGATCTGCAAATATTTATAACTAAATAAATGCTGGACATTTCACACAACATTATCTAGCCCCAAGCTAAGCAAAGCTTGTGTTGTGGGTACTAGATAACTGATATACTTAATACAATACATTACATAGATATACATTTTTATTATGCATAGAAAAATACTCAGCAAAACACTGAACAAATATCTGCAGATCGTACAAATATTTGTTCCGACGGGAATCGAACCCGCAACCAGGCGTCGCAGGCGAACCTTCGCCCGCCGCGCCACACAGGTCGTCGAATATTTTTTTCGGGTCTGGGTGTACCATAGTACTCGTAGTTCCTGATACCCACGCCACAGGGACTCCTAGTGCGGGATCATGACTACGTATGTGACTGTTGGGTGTTATGTTGTTATAAATAAAACAAAATTATTAGGAAGCTCAATTCGTTTCATTAAACTAAAAACAAACATATATACGCAAGAGATACAACTATGAAGGCCATGAGCTCTATAGCGATTCAGTTCAAAAACTATTCAGTACAAAATATCGGTTCCGTGATGTCCGCATCTATATTTAAAGGCACAGTAGCAGAAGGTCTCATAGACTTCTGCGATTAAAGTTATTCAATAATGACGGATGTCAACGACGAACCGATATTTTGTACTGAATCGCTATATGCTCATGGTAAGGCCTCGGAAGCTATTTTAATTAATTTAGGTTTGAAAAATTATTATAAATAAGATTTTAATGACGGATATTTATCGAGAATCATCCCCTGTTATTGCATCTTTAAAATGAAACTTGGATCGGAAATGTAAAACACAAAATTATGGGTCATATTTTAATACATATTAATCTTTTTTCAAAACACATGAAAGATGTATAGAAGATTATACAAAATCGTTCAAAAATGTAGGTACATTTTGTCAAAACATAGCAGATGTACAGAATTATGTATATTTTAATAAAAATTCTGTAGAATATACAGCGTGTAAAAGTACGGCTCCCGAATACTGAAAGTACCAAAAAGCTACCTATATTATAGCTATATAAAATAGCTTTCGCCTGAGAGGTGATTCATACCGGAGAAAACCTTTTTTTTTCGTTTCGTATCGTATTTGTCAGCCAGCAATGTACGCATTTATTCCGGCCGCGAGAGTTCAACGCTCCCGGTCAGCTGATCGACCCGTAGCGCCAATATTTCGTATGGTATTCATTGCTTTTTTGAAGTTTTTATTTATAAACGTGTTTTTAATGATGGAAATTAGGTTTTTGTGTTCCTTTAACGATATTTTATGGATATTTATAAAGAAAACTCCAAAAAAGTGGTCCACAAGTGAGCATTTTTTTCGTGTTTTTTCAGCTTAAATATTTTCAGAATCATGGTGTGAATGCACTGTTTCAGTTTTCGGGAGTAGTCTTTTTACACCCGTTATAGGTACAGAGATTGAACAATTTTTATTGTGATACGAATTAAAGATGACATTGTAGTGATAATGAAAAAATAGCACCTTCTTGATATATTTAAGGCACGATCGGTTCCGACAATATTATAAAATCTTATTTTAAATTCTATGGAATTTGTAAAAATACACAAATACAAAAATAGCGTGGCATTATTTATATATGTGTATATTTGTTTATGTCTATATATGTATACATTTGACCTCAGTAGCGAGGCGGGCGAGTAGCCGGCTGAGATGCAAGAGGTTGCGGGTTCGATTCCCGCTGCGGGATAAATGTTTGTATGATCTGCAAATATTTGTTGCGGGTCTGTGTTATGGTACCATGTTACTCGTAGTTCCCGATACCCCACGACACAGGGAATCCTAGTGTGGGATTAAGACTACGTATGTGACTGTTGGGTGTTGTTATGTTTAAAAGCACTTATTTTAACATACTTATCAGTGTTTAAGAAAGTAATGGGCTTACTTATAAAAATCAGTCAAATATTAAGCAATGCTTAAAATATTACCATCCCTAGCATAACATTGAAGATAAGATAAGATAAAATAAGAGTCATGTCAAATTTTAAGCCCCTCGCATAATATTTTAGATAAGATAAGATCAGATAAAATAAGTCAGGACAAATTTTAAGAACCTTGCATAATATGAAGATAAGATAAGATCAGATTATATATGATAAGATAAGATCAGATAAAATAAGTCAGGACAAATTTTAAGACCCTTGCATAATATGAAGATAAGATAAGATCAGATAATATATGAGTAAGGACAAATTTTAAGACCCTTGCATAATACTGACGATAAGATAAGATCAGATAAAATAAGAGTCATGACAAATTTTAAGCCCATACATAATATTGAAGATAAGATCAGATAAAATAAGAGTCAGTACAAATTTCAAGACCCTTGCATAATATTGAAGATAAGATAAGATCAGATAATATAAGAGTCAGGACAAATTTTAAGCCCCATACATAATATTGAAGATAAGATAAGAGTGAGGACAAATTTTAAGCAATGCTTAAATTGAAATAACGTTTATAAGTAAGAAGGTAAATTTAAAATTTAAACTAATTTATTTAATTCTTTAAAAATATATTGCATTTCATTATTTTGTATAAATTCAAATTTGTATACAGGGTTTATTACTTTAGAACCTCAAAAAGATACTGGGGTGTAAAAAACGTTTACAAATAATAATTTAACTCGAGCACCAAATTGAAAGTTAGTTGCTTATGTTATATAATTACATAATCTTATATATTTTTATATAATATCATCCACACTGCGTAAGCTTTACTAAAAAATAATTAAGTACCTAAAACTAATTTGTCCAATAAAATTACGAAATTATAACAAAATTAGTTTTACCTATAGGTATTAAATTAATTAAATATTTAGTTATATATTTCGTAAATAGGTTTTACATTTTAAAAAAATATAAAATAACGTAATAAAAATAAAATAACTACATTAAAATATGCAAAATTTAAAAAAAAAAAATTTAATAAAAGGAAATATTTTTAATTATATTTTTGTCATATACAGTTATATCGGTATTTTTCTGATACATATGGTGCTTACAGCAATAATTACAACATAAAATAAATGCTTAAATACATAAAATATACCTAAAAAACAAAATAATAATATTCTCTGTGATGATATTTTTATGGATTCAAAAAGTAAATTCAAACACATAATAAGTACAAGTAAAATTTAAATAATTTAACATCTAAACTATTTTGTTACGCAAATGCAAAATTAATAAAATACTACATTTCCTATAATTAAAAACCAAACATGCACCTTAACAAAAATCATCCTAGGGCCTTAACACGTTCGCTGCTCGTGCACTACGTGCCTTTTTGAGTCAGATATGACGTGTGTGCACAATATATAGTGTATCTTAAAGTCAGCTATGACTTATAGCGCAATTTTGAGTCAGCTTTGACGTCTGTGCACTACTTTAGTTTATTTTGGAATCAGATATGACGTCCGTGCACTACATAATATAGTGCATTTTCGAGTCAGCTGTGATATATGGTGCAATTTTGGGTCAGCTTTGACGTCTGCGCACTACATAGTTCATTTTCAAGTCAGCAATGACATATAGTGCAATTTAAAGTAAGCTATGACATATAGTGTAATTTTAAGTCAGCTATGACATATAGTGCAATTTCAAGTCAGCTATGACATATAGTGCAATTTTAAGTCAGCTATAGTGCAATTTCGAGTAAGCTATGACGTCCGTGAACTACATACTCGTATAGGGCATAACTCTATGACCAACCGAGCACTGGACGTTAGAGCTAGGCAATTTAATTTTGTATACGTGTGGGTAAGAAATCTAGTAAATTAAAACACGAGAACACGATTGTATGTATTCATGTTAACCCCAAAATTAACATGGACAGTTAACGTGTTAAGGCTTGCTTAACAACTCTATCAAAAGTTTAACAATGCAAAGATTGTCATCCATTACTATTTTAGTGTCAAACGGTGACAGATACTTAAATTTATATAGCCTTTTTATGTATCTAAACCGTCTTTCGCTTGATAATTTTAAAAAACATCGACAAGTGTCAGAACTCCGACAATACTAAAGCCGGGTCAGCTGAGCCAAATTTTCTAACATAACATGTTATATGTTTGTAAAACACCAAAACATGACGCGGTAGGACCCGGCTTTAAAAAATAGTGTGTAGTGTATTTTAGTGTCAAACGGTGACAGATACTTAAATTTATATAGCCTTTTTATGTACCTAAACCGTCTTTCGCTTGATAATTTTAAAAAACATCGACTAGTGTCAGAACTCCGACAATACTAAAGCCGGGTCTGCTGAGCCAAATTTTCTAACATAACATGTTATATGTTTGTAAAACACCAAAACATGACGCGGTAGGACCCGGCTTTAAAAAATAGTGTGTAGTGTATCTTTTTATATAGTGTGTCTTTTTGACATTTAAAAAAACATCCGACAAAATTGTATCTTCTGGTCTATCATTGACTTCAAGACAATTATAGACTTAACTTCTATGCAGATATTGTCTATGTTTGGTAGAGTAATAGCGTAACAAACATACAGTTGAATTGAGAACCTTTTTAGAAGTCGGTTAAAAATCGCGTTCTTCGGAATCTCCGTCGGAAGACTTTTTGAACGTTTACATACATACATAATAGACAGCTAAATTCAAAACCCTTCATTTGCTTTGACGTAGTCGAGTAAAAACATGTGATATTTTGTCGGATGTTTTGTTAAGTCCAGTGAGTTTAAAAACAATAGAGGCCTTGCCATGAGCTCTTATAGAGATTCAGTTCAAAAAACTATTCAGTACAAAATATGGGTTCCGTGATGTCCGCAGCTATATTTAAAAGGCACAGTAGCAGAAGGTCTATAGTCTTCTGCGATTAAAGTTATTCAACGATGACGGATGTCAACGACGAACCAATATTTTAGTAATGAATAGTTTTTGAACTGAATCGCTATAAGAGCTCATGGTGAGGTTTCAGGAGACCAAGCTTAAGGTGTGAATTAATAAATAGTGATGTAATAAGGGTTTATCAACTTCAATTTAAAAAAAAAAGTAGTTCAAATTGGTTCGATAGATGGCGCTGACTCAACTGTAAATGCCAAGATTGTCAAATGTATTATCTGTGGTGTACGCGTACTAAGCTATTATCTAACTAGTATGTGGCTATAAGTCATGTTATTCTGTTTGTGTTTGCTTCTTGAGTGTGCGCTAGTGATTTCGTGGTGTTTTTAGAAGTAAGCAAAAATAAATACCACGTAACGAAAATATATCTATACCCAGGTTTTTAATTTCAGACAATTTTTCTAAACAAACAAATGTCAAGATATGCCACTGTGAGTATAAGTGTCATGATTGTGTAGCATACGTGTAAATTCACATATAATACACATACATGACACTCATACACAAAGTGGCATATCTTGACATTTGTTTGTTTACAAAAATTGTCTAAAATTAAAAATCAGTATACGTTGTTGATGTTGACTTTTCAATTTATTTTGACACTTGACAGCTAGGTACAGAGCAGCGCCATCTATTTTCAACGTTGAAAACATAATTTGAAACAGCCGTGAAAACCCCTCATTGTAAAAACAAGTAGCCAGTTACTAATGTCATTTCTTGAGGAGTTTCTCTTCTTCGGGATGTGAGTTCAATTCGGGGGCCTTAAAACTGGAGTTGGTGTACGGACTCGCCGAAGCTGGTAGTATCTGAAATTATTACATACGAATATAATTAACATAACATAACACCCAACAATCACATACGTAGTCTTGATCCCACACTATGAATCCCTGTGTCATGGAACTTTGAGTACCATGGTGCCATAACACCCAGACCCAGCCAAATATTTGCAGATCATACAAACATTTGTCCCGCAGCGGGAATCGAACCCGCAACCTCTTGCAACTCAGCCGGCTACTCGTCCGCCTCGCTACAGAGGTTGTCAAACATATAAAATACATTACATAGGCAAGATACACCACGGCAAAGGAGAATTAATACAAACCAATATTCAATAACGACTCTTCGGTACATCCAAGGACTAGCAGCGTGAAATAAAAAATGGTACCTATTTATTTATTGGATATAACTTAGGGAACGTGCCCATACTACGTGACCCGTTCAGGGGCGAAGGGGGTCTTTAAAAAAACCACGCTTGGTCACAGGGGTGAGGGGGGGGGGGTGGTCTAAGGTTTTAGTCACGTAGGCAATATCCTCTGGAAAAATCTCACGCTTTATCGAACTATATTCAAATATGGGCGCTTTTTAAACTTATTAGCACGCAGGGCGTCACGCGGCAAGCGCCGTATTAATAGACAAACGTAAACCAAAACATTTTTTTATAAATTCTGTTGGCCAAATATTATTTAAAACCCTATTTCTGAATTACTACGTGAAAACTCTAGGTTGGGGGCTTAGCAAATACCACGTGGTCATTGCTGGGGGTGTGGGGGGTTAAAAATTTATGGGTCACGTAGTATTGGTACGTTTCCTTAACTAAACTAACTTAAAAAAATGGTTAAGTGCGAGTCGGACTCGTTTGTACGAATAGTGTTATCCGTATTTGGAAAACATGAAAATAATAACAATGGTTATTTTTACCTGCTTCGGTAAATCCAGCTCCCTAATGTCTTCCATACGGCTGTCTCCTTCGCGGAGCAACTGAAAAAAAATAATATTAAATTTATTGAAGGTCCTACGCACCGTCGTCGTACTTTCCAGCAAAATTACACTTATTTTTTTTTCTGTTTAATTGTTCCAAAATCTAGAACAGTTTTATAATCCGATTATAACTACAAAGTTTGATGTAAATCCGACTTGTAGTTTTTAACTTTCAGATAAATTTTATTTAAATCCGACTTGTAGTTTTTAACTTTTTTTTAATATTCAGATAAATTTTATGTAAATCCGACTCGAAGTTTTTAACTTTCATATAAATTTAATGTAAATCAGACTTGTACTTTTTAACTTTTAGATAAATTTTATGTAAATACGACTTGTAGTTTTTGGATAGGTCGAATTCAATAAAGATGAATTAAATGAATTGGGTTGAACTTTTCCCTGTCTGCCGCCCAAGCAGTAGTGCTCGCATTGCTGTGTTCCGGTTTAAAGGGTATGGGTGCCGGTGAAATTACAGGCACATGAGACTTTTCATCTTTATGTCTCATGTTGGTGGATGGAGTGCAATGACACATAGGACGCGTCCTAGGTGGAAAAACCGTGGTGGTGGAGGTGGTGATCGTGGTGGTCCAACATATAAAAATAGATAAGTTTTTTGAAAAAAAAACAGCTCTGTCGTTTAAAAAGATAACTGATTTAAAATTCATTTGCAAGTTCCTACCCAGACAAACGTACAAACATTGCAAGTTAAAAAAAAAAAAGTTTGTAAAAAAAGCGCTGCTGTTTTTTCATAAACTGATCGAAATCCAGAAGAGTGTAGTCAACTTTTACGGATCTCTAAAAATTTTACATTGGTACCTTATCGACTTCCGGTTCGATTTGTTCGTTGGTTCCCCCCTTGTTCAGAGCTCCCTTTTCCATGAGGGTGGCACGTTTAGCTGCCAAGTACATGGATCTGTAATTAAACGAAATACAATTAAGTGTGAGTACTTTAAAGGTACAACCTATAAAGGGCGTAAAAAAAAGATTACTCCCGAAAACTTAAACAGTGCATTCAGACCATTCTGAAAATATTTAAGCTGAAAAAACACCAAAAAAAAAATGCTCGCTTTTGGGCCGCTTTTTTCGTGTTTTCTTTATAAATATCCAAAAACCTAATTTCCATAATTAAAAACTCGTTAATAAATAAAAAAGCAATGAAAACCATATAAGAAATATTGGCGTTACTGGTCGATCAGCTGACCGGGAGCGTTGAACTCGCGCGGCTGGAATAAATGCGTACATTGCTGGCTGACAAATACGATACGAAACGAAAAAAAAAGTTTTCTCCGGTATGAATCATCTCTCAGGCGAAAACTATTTGATATAGCTATGGTATAGGTAGCTTTACCGGTACCTTCAGTATTCGAGAGCCGTCCTTTTACACGCTGTATATACCATAAATTATTACAAGTAAGGCTTACAAAATGGTGAATGGTTCTCACCGTTTGATGGCGACGTAATAGAGCTCAGCGATGGCCTTCACTGAGTAGTCCGGCACGAAGGTGTGCCCCAGCATGGAGTCCATGTTCAGGTTCTGGAGAGACCCCAGGGTCGTAGGGGATGGGGCTTCCGCTGGAACGAACATGAGTCTTGATTAGTACCTTCACACACATCACTGACATTCACACGAGGAGTACTACTGTGATAACCAGACTCTTATGTGAGACTTCCCTCACTTACACACACTCGCACACTCACTCACATAATTACACATTCACTCACTTCAAGCTAGAGGGCAGTAAAGTACATATTTTGATTGTAATTAACCTTAGAAAGATCTATTGTTGGCCTTTTTATAGCATATGTAACAATCTAACCTGTATTTGCGGTGGATCTACTAATAAAAAAAAATAAAAAAATAGTGCGATGCGATAGTCCGATTTGATACGGGATTTACAAACACATTAGGGGACAGCCTCTATTTAACCCTCTGCTCTCTGTCTCCTATGCAGCATAGACTCACCGACTCCCACGTTCTGCGTGAGGGCTTGCACTCCGAAGTATGTGAAGGGTCCAGCTTCGAAGACGAGGTTCTCGCGACCCACAGTCACCTCCACGCGACCCTCAAGGATCAGCACGAAGTAATCCACCTGGAGAAAATACGATTTAAAACAAAAAAAAAATACAACCGAATTGCGAACTTCTTCCTTTTTTTGAAGTCGGTTAAAAATAACACAATAGTCACATGACTCATGGGTCAAATGACTCATGGGGCAAATGACTCATGGGTCAAATGACTCAGGGTCACGTGACTCATGTTGCACACGCCACATGGGTCAAATGACTCATGGGTCAAATGACTCGGGTACACATGACTCATGGGTCACATGACTCATGGGTAGTTCACTCACCGCCTTGCCCTCCGTGAAGACGTATCTCTTAGGGTCGTTCTTGTCCTCGTCTCCCTTAAGCTTGATGTGTTGGATAACATCTTGCTTTAACAGACGACGTAGCACAGTTTCCGAAATCATGTCGGGGCGGAACGCAGCCACACCTGGTAATGAAATAACATAACATACATAACATAACAGCCAACAGTCACATACGTAGTCTTGATCCCACACTAGGATTCCCTGTGTCGTGGGTATCAGGAACTACGAGTAACATGGTACCATGATAACACCCAGACCTGGAACAAATATTTGTAGATCATACAAACATTTTGTCCCGCAGCGGGAATCGAACCCGCAACCTCTCGCATCTCAGCCGGCTACTCGCCCGCCGCGCCACGGAGGTCGCGCGGAGTATAACCACGATAGTGATGACAATGATGGTAATGACAATGATGGTGATGATAATGATGATGATGATGATGGTAATGATAAACTCACTAGTGCTGAGGAACTGGAAGGTCGCCAGCACCAGCTGCGGCGACACGTGGACACGCTGGTGCTCGTGGTGGCTCGCGAAGGCCGCCAAGTCTTGGAACTTGTTCATTGGACGGAGAAGGCGCTTCTTGGTGCGGTTGTCACCTGTTCCAAAAACAAAAAAAACTTAGGGTTCCGTACCTCAAAAAGAGAAAAAATACTTATAATCAAATCAAATCAAAATAATTTTATTCATCAGATATCACAAGGATCATTTTGAATCGTCTTATATAAAATTAAATGACTCCTGTTCCAACGCGACCAAGCCTAGAAGAATCAGGCAACAAACTCGGCTTGGCTTACATAAATGGTCCGTCTTACCAATAGGTGAGAAGCGCCTGTGTGGTGCCTCGGAGCAAGGAGTTGCTGATACATAGTAAATGAGAACTTAAAAACCTTAGGAAGGTAATTTTTAGGATAACTTTGTTGTCCGTATCTGTCAAGATTATTTATCTCAGGACCTTTACCGGATGCACCAATGGAACAAACACATATACATCCAAAAAACGTTACCTTACAGGGCAGTCGGGTAAAAAAACCGTACTTACTGTAAACATCGGTCTCGTCAACGATCTCCGCCTGTATCATTTCCTCAATAACGTCCTCTAAGGTCACCAATCCCACAGTCTCGTAGACCGGATCACCATCACCCTCCTCGATGCGCTGGACGAACGCCATGTGGCCTTTGTGTCCTGGAATAAGAGGGGGGATTGAATGGCTAGAAAATGAACTTATGACTTGACGACATCTGAGGCGCGGCGGGCGAAGGTTCGCCTGCGACGCAGGAGGTTGTGGGTTCGATTCCCGCCAAACAAACACATATTTGTAAAATCTGCAGATATTTGTTCAGGGTATTCTGTGTATTTTTCTATGTATAATAAAAAATATCTATCTATGTAATGTATTGTATTAAGTATATCAGTTATCTAGTACCCATAACACAAGCTCTGCTTAGCTTGGGGCTAGATAATGTTGTGTGAAATGTTCAGAGGGCGTATTACAAGTTTTGCATTGCAAAAACCGGAATGCGAAACGTGACTTACGTAGTAACTATTTACTAATCTGTACTGTTTTTACCGACTGCGCGGCACAGAATGATGAATAGTTACTACGTAAGCCACGTTGAATGCTCACGTTCCGCATTCCGGTTTTTGCAATGCAAAACTCGTAATAGGCCCTCTGCATTTATTTATTTATTAATTTTATGAAATTAAAGTTTATTATGATACACATAACATTAATATCCAACAGTAACATACATAGACCTGTGGTGCAATTACGTAATTCTATTGCTATCGGTTTCAATCGATTTCAATGCTGTTTCTATCCGAAATGACGCTCTTGCGATTACCCAATTTACGCATTTTGCTTACAAAGGTTAATTGGACCGAGTTATGCAGAAGGCAGCCAAATGGAGTTAACTACAAACCGAAATATGAGCGTTTTTCTATCGAAGGTTGCACTTCAGCTATTTAGTATTATTACTATTTAATAATTTTTTTGTAATTATTACAAAAACTAAAAAAAGTTAATAAATAGCTGAAGTGCAACCTTCGATAGAAAAACGCTCATATTTCGGTTTGTAGTTAGCTCCATTTGGCTGCCTTCTGCATAACTCGGTTCAATTGAAAGATTAAGTTGTATTGGTTTTTGCTTACAAAACGGCGTAAATTAGGTAATTTAATAAACGCAATTTCAAATTAGAAACAACATTGAAATCGATTTAAATCAATAGCATCAGAATTATGTAATCGCCACTCTGATACCACACTGGGATTCCCTGTGTCGTGGGTATCAAGGAACTACGAGTACCATGGTACCACAACACCCAGACCCGGAACAAATATTGGCAGATCATGCAAACTTTTGTCACGCAGCGGGTATCGAACCCGCATCTCTTGCGTGATACGTCTCAGCATATAGTGTACTGATTATGTGTACAAAGTTTCATGGAGTTTTAAGAAATAATAGCCAAATAAGAAGCAAGCTTCGTTCGCGTTCAAACGGGCGTGCCTTTTTGCTAGTTACCGGGGACATTCTCTTAAGAGGGCACTATACTACAATTTAGGCTCCCTCTTTAACGCACGCGATATTCTCGCCCTCAAAATCTTCGCCCCCATAGAAAATTAGCCCTCCCCTTTTCTAAGCTTCAGATTTTTCATTCCGGAACACATGCTATGTCGATAAAAATTTATAATACTATTCCCCAAGACATAAAGAATGAATCCAGCTTTTTACAATTCAAAAATGTTTTAAAAGCATACCTAATAAAAAAAAGTTTTTATAACTTGGAGGAATTTTTTGAAAAATAACTTCTTACGGCACCTATTTATGTTATCTTAATTTAAGGCTGTAGTACTTTTATTTTTAGATATAAAATTGTAGCACATAATTGTTACCACCTGGAATTCATGTTCCATATTGCAGTGCCCAACCCGGGCTCATGTTGAAGCTGTAACTTAACCATAAGATCTTAATTTGTACAACATGAACGCAATAAAACAGTTTGATTTGATTTGATTTGATTTGATTTAATCCGCGCGCCATATCGCTCGCGCTAGTGTCGTACACAAAAATGAAGTTTTTTGTTTATTAGGGCGAAAATAAAGTGTTTATCAAAAAACTGATTTTAACATAAGAATAAATAGTTATTACCTAGTTATTGTAGTAAAATTTATCTTAAAACACCGTAGGGTTCCTCAGATTTCATTAAAAATGTGTGCGACACAAAACTATCGAGGTTTTTTTGCACATATCGTGTTTTCAACTTTACACAATAAATGCAAAAATATACAAAAAAAATATATTCCAAAATATTTAACTATTAGAACCCGTAGATACCGAGTTCTAGATCGATTTTGTTGGGCAAAATCACATATTACGCCTAAGGAACAAACTGAGCGTTCTTGTGTCACTGTCATTGTAATTTGACACTTTATCTTGCCAGCAAAAAGATCCCACGGGATGACGTGAAAGACGACATCCCGTTGGACTCCACCAGTCATGAATCATGTCTATGAAATTGGATAGCTTAAGTAGGTTAACCAAGGTTATTCTTAACTCTTCCAGATACTTGGCATGCACTCAATTTCACCATTATTTTTAGGGCGATTTCATTTTAAACGTCGTATAATTATATTATGATATGTCAAAAACAAAAGACGATTGTGTATTTTGACCATATTTTGACTGTCAAACCATTAAGATAAAGATAAAGATAATTTTATTTGTTTTGTATATGGTAATTTTACATCGATGGTCATAATTCACACGTCCAAGATACTCAGTCATACATACAAACAATTTAGTTCCCATAAGTAGGTACTAGGTAGATACGTCCATTCCATGTCATAAACCAGTCAAAGAACCAGTGGTATGAAGTTCCAAATGACACTATTTCTCCCTCAGAGAATAAATTTTCTATAAGATTTCTCCTTACTGACAGGCCAATATATGTAGAAGACGCTATAGGTTCATCGAAAAATTTTCTATGAACTAAAGAAGGCGAGCGTACGCTCTGATACCTTGGTTTTGTTTATAAAATAATTATTTAAAAAATCCTTTTTAAGGTTTTGTTAGATTTTGTTGATGAATTCACTAACCCGATTTATAACTTATAAGTTACCAAATGCTCCAAAAAACGTGTTATAAGGTAAATAAAAAAAATCTCGTATTTTAGACCTGTAAATAGCCAAATTTCTTGTGATTTTAATATCAAAACCAACGGAAAAGTAGTATAGCAGAGGCAGTGGCGAGCGGAGCGAGCCGCAAAATTATGAATCGTTAATAGAAATTTTGCTGGACAGAAACAGTGTAAAATCTCTATTTTACCCTGACTTTCCAGATAACCCCTCGATTTCACTGACTTTCCCTGACCACTTTGAGCTTCCCTGACTTTTCCCTGACTTTCTGATTTTCAAAGAAGATTATTAGTATAGCTACGAATATTCTTCAATGATTTTTAAGGATTAATTAAGGATATTCGTAGCTTAACTACTGATGTTTATGAGATACTATCAATTGAAACATGTGTTAGGTCTCCTAGTTTTCGCAAAATCAGTGTTATCTATCACAAGCAGTGACGAGCAAAAAACACAATACAATTTTAATTTTGCGCCACATGCGAGACGATCCAACTTAATACTTAGTATACTTACCAATAGATAGGAAATCAAGGCAAGCTAGTTTCAATACTGTCCACATTTTCCTAGACCTAATTCTAACGGTAATAAATCAAATTTTAACCGCCTAAAAGCCGATAACCTATAAACTATTTGTATGTCTGGAACACGTCATATTTATTTAGTCTGTGGTTATTAACGAGCGGTAAAAATTGATTGATTAGAATTAGGCAAATGAAGTGACGTTAATAGATACCAGATTTTTAGGCGTGTATGATTTATAACCTAATTTATAATTTACTAGTTGCGCCCCGCGGTTTCACCCGCGTGAATAATGATGAAAAATGATGATGATGAAAAGTAGCCTATGTGTTAATCCAAATAAGGTATCCCCACTCCAAATTTCACTCAAATTCTTTCAGCTGTTTGAGCGTGAAGAAGTAATAAATTTACATTTTGGCTGTAATGGCTTACACATAAGATATAGATATATACTGTGGCGGGCTGTGTTTTTGTAGGACTATTTAAGATAAACATTTCCATCATACATTACCTATGTGTAACTGTAGCGGTTTTGGCAGCGCACGCTAGAATAGCTCGCAGATGGTAGATTTTTTCCTAATTACTTGACACTTATCGTCATATTATGGACAATTCACATAATATCTTTATAAATTGTAGCCTATGTGTTATTCTGATGTATAAGCTCTATTATTGTAAAGTTTCATTAAAATACATTCAGTTGTTTTTACGTGAAAGAGTAACAAACATCCATCCATCCATCCATCCATACTCGCAAACTTTCGCGTTTATAATATTAGTAGGATAGGATAGGAAGGATAGTGATTTCGATCAGTTAAGAGAGGTTAGGTAGCTAACAAAAATGCGCTTACTTTTGCACGCGAACAAAGTTTGCATGTAATTTGGCTATTGTTTCTTAAAACTCCATGAAACTTTGTACACATGATCAGTACACTAACATCTAGACCCGTGATGCGTTAGTTTCTAAATAAATTATATGGTTACCAAATCATAAAACAAATGGTGTGCCGTGGTGTTTGCTCATTACAGCTCATCAACACTTCTAGAGATAGTAAAAACTGATTTTGCGAAAACTAGGAGACCTAACACACATGTTTTAGTTTATAGTTTCACATATAGATCATTACTTCCGCTACGAATATTCTTCAATGATTTTTACAGTGTTTTTTGGTTTAAAGATATTCGTAGTTTAACTAATGACATTTATGAGATACTATCAATTAAAACATGTGTGTAAGGTCTCCTAGTTTTCGCAAAACCTGTTTTCTCTATCTCAAGAAGTGTTGATGAGCTGTGATTTACAAAAAACATAATAATATTTGAATTTCGCGCCACATGCGAGACGATCCACCTTAAGAATAGACTACTTCCTCTCCTCCCGTGGATGTCGTAAGAACCGACTAAGGGATTACACCAGGGGATGGGCAGCAGCATCATCCAATACCTGCCAAGCGTGTTGATCTATGGCAAATCCCCACATTGTATTCAACGGGAGAGGCTATTGCTAGTAGTAGAACTTCTTGTGAAAGAGTTCGCCCATGGAAGTACTACCACCGTACCAATTTCTGCCGCCAAGCAGTAGTGCTCGCATTGCTGTGATTCGGTTTGAAGGGTACGGGTGCAGGTGAAATTGCAGGCACATGAGACTTTTCATCTTTATGTCTCAGGGTCGGCAGCGCGCGTGTGATGCCTCTGGTGTTGCAGGCGTCCATAGGCTACGGTAACTGGCTTTCCATCAGGCTGTGATGATGAGTATGGTATAGAAATGATGAAGTACTCACCCTCCTTGAACTGCTTCAGCATAATATCAAGTGTTATGTCCTCGAAGACGAAGTTGCACTGGTTCTGGTAATACTGGCAGAGGGTACGTAGGGGGGTATTGTCATCAGGGTCCACGAAGGCAAGGTCCTTGATGAAAAGAACTGTCACTATGTTGCCGCGGTTCCCTTCGTATACTGGGATGCGGGAGTACCCTGGAAAGATGGTGTCAAAATACAATTAAAAAAAAACACAGCTCAACACCAGTGTTGATGTCATGATAGTGTGGGATCTATGGTACGAGTACGTAACTTTGTTGCTTTTGGTTTCAATCGATTTCAATGCTGTTTCTATTCGAAATGACGCTCTTGCGAGTACCCAACTTAAGCATTTGGCTTACAAAGGGTAAATAAGAAAAGAGATAAGATAAGATAAGTTTATTTGCCAGAACATTGTAAATACAACAATGTCTTAAACTAGAAAAAGTCCAATATGTTCTAACTAGGCATGCAAATTTTCACATTTTCATATAATTGATCAATATAAAAACAATAAAATTAGAATAAGAATAGAGATTTAAACAATGAAGTAAAATGACGATGATTTGGTTAATCAATAAAAAAAATAAACCTTGTATTGTAAGTATTGATTTAAAAAGTCTACCCATCAGGCATTTTTTGAATTTAATATTAAACAAATTTCCAGAACAATTAATTAATTGCAACAAGACTGTGTAAATTAGGTAATCGCATTAGCGTAATTTAAAATAGAAACAACATTGAAATCGATTGAAATCAATGGCAACGGAATTACGTAATCACCCTCCAAGACTACTTATGCGCGCGCGCGCGCGTGCGTGTGTTGTGTGTGCGTGTGCGTGTGTGCGCGTGTGTGTGTGTGGTTGTCGTAGTATGAATGTCCTCACCAGACTTTACAATCTCAGACATGGTCTCGAAGTCCAGAATACTGGTGATGGGCAGCATGAAGCAATCCTTCAGCTTGGTCATCACGTTGGAGACGGTTTTCTTGCGAAGGTCAAGAGCTCCCGAGATGATGTTTACCTCTTCTTTGTCTAGATCATTGACGTGGTCTGTTACCTGAGGAGTTTATGGGAAAAATAAGTTGTTAGTTAAGTTAAGGAAATTTTACTACAATAAGTAGGTAACTATTTATTCTAATGCTATAATAACTTTTCATTTAAAAAACCGACCATAGTATTTGACAAAATATTTGGATGAAAAAAAATGATGAAAGAACCATAGTGGTGAAAGGATTATTATACTTTTTGAATGCAAATGCTTGGTTTGTTGCTGAAAATATCAAAATCGCCATATGTATGCCTACAATATTTGAGGAGTTCCCTCAATTCCTCATGGATCCCATCATCAGAACTGGATTTTGAAAAAAATGGGACCAATCTGGTAGTATATCTATACAAATAAAAAAAGAATTTTCCAAATCGGTTCATAAACGCCGGAGATATGCGAACAAACATTAAAAAAAAAAAAAAAAAAAATACAACCGAATTGAGAACCTCCTCCTTTTTTGGGAAGTCGGTTAAAAATCAGTTTTTTGATAAACACTTTATTTTCGCCATAATAAACGTAAAACTTTATTTTTGTGCACGACTCACGACGAGTGAGATGGTGCGCGGGTTATCGCGTGCGTTAAAGAGGGAGCCTAAATTGTAGTATAGTGCCCTCTTAAATTAGTGATCGGAACCGTGAGCTGATCAAAATGAGCCCAAACAATGCCAGGCTACAAATCATCAAAATCGAGGAGTTCCGTTGTCCACCTTCCATCTCCATCATCACACAAGCTCGCCGTCACCATAATATTGTATTGTCATCTGAACTTGACTGGTATGCAAAAATTTCAGCTCAATCGGTTAAAGATAACTGATTTAAAATTCATTTGCAAGATTCCATCCGGACAAACATACATACAATGCGAGTTAAATAAAAGCTTTTAATAAAGTTTGTTACATTGAGGTATAACTCAAGACTTTTACGTGAATACGTCATTAAATTTGCATCCATAGTGGGAGGCAATTACGAAAAGTGATTATTACAAAATCGGGAGATACAGTTTGGCGTTGCAGCAACATCTTCATAGCATAGAACAGTGGTGGGCAAAGTATGGCCCGCGGGCCAGCTCCGGCCCGCGATAGCATTTAATCCGGCCCGCCCGGCGGTCCTTCGACATGAATAGTATATGGCCCTCTAGTTTTATCTCTCTTGTCGTTACGTCTTCAGCGAAACTCTCCTTGCAAGCACATACAACCGAATTAAGAACCTTAGGAGTAGGTTTTTTGGAGACGGTTAAAAATTTAACACAAAAAGCATTTTTCCCTCTTTTTTTCTGGCCCTCCTCTGAAATTTCTTAAACTTTCTGGCCCCCAGTTAAAAAAGTTTGCCCACCACTGGCATAGAGCGTAAGCGTATAGCTAAAGTTATAAGTAACAATCTAAACAGTAATTGCTGTTGATCTTCTAATAAACAAAATAAATAAATACATTTTATTCTGGCTAAGTCGCCTAAACGAAGTCCTGTGTACCAAATTTCATCGAAATCGGTCTAGCCGTTACGATGTTATCGAGTAACAGACATACAAACATCCATATTTTAACATTTATGAGGGGTTATAGTTTTATACTAGTATTATATTAGTATGGCCAAACAAAAAAGTTCTTAAGGTGGATCGTCTCACATGTGGCGCGAAATTCAAATTTTATTGTAATTTTTTTGCTCGTCACAGCTCATTAAAACACTTTTTGAGATAACGAAAACAAGTTTTGCGAAAACTAGGAGACCCATCACACATGTTTTAATTGATAGTATCTCATAAATATCATTAGTTAAGCTACGGATATCCCTAAACCAAAAAAACACTGTAAAAATCATTGAACAGTATTCGTAGCTAAACTAATTATCTCTTAGAGATACTATCAACTAGAACATTGTGTGTTTAGACAGTTTTCGCTATCACAAGAAGTGTTGATGAGCTGTGATGAGCAAAAAACACAATCAAATTTGAATTTCGCGCCACATGCGAGACGATCCACCTTAATATTCTTACATATTATCTAATCAAATAAAACACTATCTTAATAATAAAATGCATATGTCAATAAAACAGTTGGTTTTATTGAGCAATTAAAATAAAAATAATCTTTTATTCAAATAAAAATAATCTGAAATGTTTATAGCTCAAATAATAGCATTAATTTTATTTAAATTTGAATTTCATTAGCGTGACAATCTATGGACTAAAGTGGATTCAAAAAGATAAATAATGGGCCGACTTTACTATCAAATTTAAATATGGATAAGAAGATCCTGTCTCAGGGACTCCTACTGTACTAAAAAATGTCTATTAAGCTAGCAAAACGTTTTAGTAAAGTCATTTGCAAAAACTCAACGTTACTAAAACATAAATGAATGATTGGGTACACATACCCTGACCAACTCCTTTAGCCTCTCTCTGTTGTAGTGTGTTCCAATCTCCTCTCCTAGGAAGTAGTCCAGCAGCTTGCTGGTCGGCCAAGCAAGTGGTGCGCAGATACCCATCACGATCTATATGGAAGAAACATCTAATTAAGTTAGTGTCAAAGTACCGTAAACCTATACATGATAGGCAACACTTTGTGCTCCAAGTATATTCTTATAGGCTTGGGTTCGTAAAAACAATAAATATTGTTTTTATGTTTTACTAGAGAAAATTGTTTTACCACATCGAGATGAAAAACTAACGAATCAGATTGGAAACCCTTCCGAACGTTTTAAAATCACCTTGCTGATCAAAATGAGCCCAAACACTGCCAGGCTACTATTAATCATCGAGGAGTTCCGTTATCCACCTTCCGTGTCCATCATCAGATCAACTCGCCGTCACTATAATATTGTATTGTCATTTGAACTTGACAGGTATGCAAAGTTTCAGGTCAATCGGTTGGGTGGAACTGGTTCAGAATTCAGTATCAAGATTTGACCCAAAAAACCAACAGGGCAAACTTAGAGAAAAACCTTAAAAATGAGACAAAATTTTCGTCCAGCCATTCAATCCCTTCGTCGACCAAGACACGTTCTTGGTGACCCGGATGACGAAATCACCGCCGCGAATGCGGGGGCGTCGTCATCCAATCACGACAGAGTAAACACTACACAGATACAGCGACCCCGCCGGCGGGGTCGAAGACTTTAAGTACCTTCAGTACCACACGCCTAAACCGGTACAAGTATGTTCCGGGGCGTTTGCTCCTATCCTCCAGTCTTTTCAGTACCTTCTGTACCACACGCCTAAACCGTTACAAGCATGTTCCGGGGCGTTTTCCTATTCCTCCCAATCTGGCAACGGCCCAAGCCGAGGTCCGTACCTAAGTGGTGCCCTTGCGCTAGTTGCCCCAACCTAATTTTAACGGTTGAGCGCCTTCCGCGCTCACCAAAAGTCCGGTAACGCAGCATCGGCCGTCTGAGGCCAACTGCATTTTGTCCTTCAGAAAAAAAAAAAAAAAAACGTCCAGCCATTCGTATTTATATCACACTCAGAATGTATTCTTACCTTCATAATCCAAATACTCTTCGCTCCAACCAGCAGACCATGTCTAGCACATATAGCCTGAGGGGTGATCTCAGCAATGAACACAATAGCCAACGTTGAACCAATAACAGCAACCAATCCAGATGTCAAATCATCCAAGATAACAGTGAACGTAGAATTAACCGCCACGTTACTCAGCAAAATCGTGCAAAGAAGGTAATTTCCATGAGCACGAACAGGCATGATTGCTCTAGCATACTTCCTTTCAGTTTCCGTGCCTGTATTGGCTATAATCTTCAATTCAGTTCGATCCAACGCCATAAGACCGAGATTGAGTCCAGAGAACAGTGAAGCCAACATGAGAAGTATGACAATCAGGGCAAGAGAAACCCATAGTGGTAGAAGCTTGTTATGTGTTGCTAGGATCTTCCAGTTTTCTGAGCCTTGGTGAATGTAGTGTCCAGAGTCGCCACTTTTGGCGCAAATGTAGAATTTGTAGTCGTCCAGTGGCGCTGGGGCAGTCAACTCGAAGAGTACCGAGTCTCCGTCGCTGTATTTCACCTGTGGAAAGACATACATAATTAGTTCATGCCTAGCATGGGCAGCATTTTGAAATATTCAAAATGTAAATCTAATACTTTTTGAAGAAAAACCAGCGTGGTGAATTTGGTTTTTTTTATATTTTCTTCACTGTAAGATAGGTACTATCAAATTTGCGATAATTGTTATTTGTGTGGATGTGAACCCAAGCGGGATGTTTATCAAATATTCACGTCCATACAAAACTATGTAGTAACAGTACCTTCAGTCATTATTCTGAGAATAGTACCTTAAGCAAGAGTAAAAAACTCACACTCGACACAGGTTTTGGCTGCCCTCGCTTTTATAAAACAACAACAAACTCAATTCCCACGACTAGCTCCGCTCGCCGCTGCCTCAGAGAGCGTACGTACAGTAGGTACTTTTTCGCATGGTCTTAAATACTAAATTGTTTACCTCCGTTACTTAACGATTTTCATTGTCTGTTCACCTTCTGAACATAATATAAAAATGTTTTATTGAAAATTTTCACGGCTCGCTCCGCTCGCCGGTAAAAATATTCTCTTCCCTCCCAAGGGTTTTTAATTCTACATGAATATTAATGTAATTTTGTGAATTTGAATTATTTTAATCGAAACCAGACGCGAGTCTTGCTCGCACTTGTTTGTTTATTTTTAGTAAAGTGGGTATAGTAGCCTCTTTACTAAAAGAAACTAGGTCTGTACCTAAAGCAGGAAAACACTACATTTTACTGTCTGAGAAATTTGACAAGATGACTGGGAACCTCAATTGCGTCGATAGATAATTTCTGAGGACACTCCGAACAAAACTCAGGGTGAACCAATTACAAAATGGGGTTTCCAGATTTGTTTATCTCAGATATTGACATGGCTTCGAGTGGTTAGATAGCGGTTCCTTGAGAGTTTACTATCTCACTCAGACACGCTTAGTTCTTAATCCGAACAATCTATTTTGAGCTTATTATAAAACATTGTAAAGAATCCTTACTTTGGCTAAAGTACCTAATAATAAATCATTTATCATGTAAACATAGCATAGTGAGATATATCATCTCCGCGTGGACCAAATCACTACGTTACAAGAAACTAAACTCATCAAATTGTCAGGTTTCTATAATTACTTGGTGAAGATGAGCATACCTAATTATTCTTATATGGTGTCCTGGGTACCTTAAAGATTGCCTGCTTTAAGCGATAAGGCCGCCAATGAGGGCTCTTCAAATTCGATAAAAAAAATAGTTCAAATTGGTTCGATAGATAGCGCTGACTCAACTGTAGCTGACAAGATTGTCAAATGTATTATCTGTGGTGTACGCGTACTAAGCTTATATCTAACCTAACTAATCTGTGGCTATATTCATGATATTCTGTTTGTGTCTGCTGCTTGAGAGTGCGCTAAGTAGGCAAAAATAAATACCACGAAACGAAAATATATCCACGTTGTTGATGTTATATTTTGACACTTGACAGCTACGTAACAGAGCAGCGCCATCTATTTCCAACGCTAAAAGCATGATTTGAAACGCCCCTCATTGTAATGCTTATTTTAATAAATCCTATTATGTATCGATCTATCCTTCTTCCCTTTATGACTATTGGCCACCAGTGTGGAGAAGAGATTAGTGTGTGGTAAAATGGCACCTTACCTTATAATCTCCATTAAGCAGATGATTGCACTCCACACCATAATTATCCGGCGTGTGCGTGAATGCTATCACCATATCACTGCTCAGACCTTCTCCAAACAGTCTCATTGTAAACGGCAGATCAGTTTGCACACTGGGTATCATTTCATCGACAACTTTGGGCTCTTTTGCTGATTCTTCCACTCTAAGACCCATTACTCTTATAGGAACGAATGGGACTGTTGTTTTGTTTCCTAAACTAGTGTCGCTAGAGTCTTTTTCACTAGGTGTGCCAGTGGTATTCACGTTTTCCTCTTCAGTTTCTGGTTTATCGGTACCTTCTGCACCACGTTTTCTTCTCTCAAGTGTAAGTTTTTCAGCAGGAGGTGAATATGTAAAGGTTTCGATAAGCAAGTCATCCATATCCTCAATGTTTTCAACGTCATTGTTGACGGTGATATCGTCTTTAAGACCACTTTCGATTTCATTCTCAATACTGTTTTGTTCTATGTTGTCTAGCTCGTTCGACCTGGAAAAAATGAAATTACTATTATTGAACGAGCGAAAGTTCTCCGAGTCAACTTTGACGTCGGCGTTAGTGTGTATGAATGGAAGTCAGAGAGCTAAGTTTTTTGCAAAAAATTGACACGGACGTTTGGTGTAGTGTAACAAGGTTTTTGTATGGCGACACCGATGAGCGCCCCTAGCGTACACTCTGTGAACCTCATTTTCATACAAAAATCCGTGTTACACTACACCAAACGTCAATTGTTCGCAAAAATCGAAGAGAATCAGCTCTCTAAGGATAACTGTAGAACCGGTGATCCGATCCCCTCGGCCTCTGGGGGCTTCGGTCAGTCATTACGATCTTGTGTCACTGATTGCCAGTCCGTCTCCTAGGCGTTCATGAACTGCAGTTCTGCGTGGTCTGCTTGAACGCCACCTTGCTGTATCAGGGCTCCACATGGTGGCAATTAGATCATCGGGCATGCGACAGATATTAAATAAAACGGTAATATTCAGTGACGAGACCTAGTGAATTGGATAATTTGCCATAATCAGTACGCTTCCATAGTAATCTTCAAGTCCAAACTGTACCAATACTTTTTGTCGCTGCAAAATGTTGAACAAAACTGAGCGCTTTATATATTATTTATTTGTTTTCTTTTGATGTATGTAGGTAGGTAAGTATATTATTTGGTAGGTTATAATAATATATATATTATGATGTGTATATCTAGTTATTTTAAGTAGGCTAGTAATTAATTATGTTTACTTCATTTGCTCGATATGTTTTATTACCCTATAGCACTACCACCCACTCTACATTACAAAGGTTAGCTGGAAGAAAATGCTAATTAGTATTAAGTTCGCCTATCTACTTGTTTTTTTTTGTCTTATGCAATAAAGAATTTTCTATCTATCTATCTACGCTTACCTTATCATTCATTAATTCATTCATTTATTTAACAGGCGGATAGGCGATGCTATTGGTTAAGTTCTCAGATGGATACTGCCGTCTATCCCCTGGTGCAATCCCATCGGCTTCTACGACATCCACGCGAGGAGAAGGGTGTAAAAGGACGGCTCTCGAATACTGAAGGTACCGGTAAAGCTACCTATATCATAGCTATATAAAAATAGCGGCGAGTTTACAGAGCTCACCGGCCGCACGAGTTCAACGCTCCCGGTCAGCTGGTCGCCGCGCAGCGCCAATATGTCTTATTTGGTTTTCATTGCTTTTTTTTTGAGGTGTTTATTTATTAACGTGTTTTTAATGATGGAAATTACGTTTTTGTGTTCCTTCTATGATTTATAAAGAAAAAACACGAAAAAAGCGGCCCAAGAGTGTGTTTTTTTTTGTGTTTTTTCAGCTTAAATATTTTCAGAATCATGTTCTGAATGCACTGTTTCAGTTTTCGGGAGTACTCTTTTCACTCCCGTTACAAGCTTACTTGGCCGAGCGAACCACATTACACGTAGGTACGTAAACAAATTCAATTTAACAGTGACCTAGTTGTGGTTTCTAACATAATCGAACTACGGAAGCAAGAGTCCCCTTCGCTAAAAATAGACCTATCAGGATATCACTGACGCCCCCTTGTTTACTCAGCAATCACTACCGTAGTATTGAGTAAACATTATTATTCTAACGAGAACTCCCAATAATAACAGCATTGTTATGCCTAGCACTTTTTTCCAGGTATTCCAACGGGCGTCTGTTTCGCGGGCGTATCCAGGTTTTCGTTTCGGGAAGGTTTAAGACTTCGAGCAACACGGACTTCCGCGCGGGCTGGAAGGGAGTAGCCCTAGCGATATATTACCATTCAAATAGTTCTGTAATTTTTTGCGGGGGGAAATGTGCACACAAGCGCAATTCCGCTTATACACATCCAAATACAACACTGCAATGACGACACTCACACTAACAAACCTTGCACAGAATAACAACTAGTTTACTTTTATTAACGCATTACACACTAACAATAACACATTAACGCATATGCCTACTTTCGCTTGTAGTTTGACAGACGGGAACGCTGCGAATGCACTCCCTTCCGTGGTGCTCGAAGATTTAAGAAAATTAAACAACAAAAATGTACACGAAATGACATTAATATCCATGTGACAAATACTGCTGGCCTAACAATTTGAACATTTCGCATTGCGGCCGCTTTCGTGCGGCGACCAGAGAAGAGAGACAAAGAGAGAGAGAGAGAGAGAGAGAGAGGGAGCTCGAGCTCTCAAACTACGAACTTCGTGCCGATGTTTCGGTTTTTGCTTGATTAGAGTACCGATCGCACGAAACGAAACACGAAATTTCGTAGTTCGATATATTAGAGTAGACCTCCTGTTCCTGTTATCTGGGCTAATAGTGAGCGTAAGCCGAGGTCGTACGACATTAAGTATTTATTAATCGAATGAATTTGAGCTGATGGTGACCTCAATTGACCGTTGTTACGATAAGAACCTGTTAAAAAAGGAAACATACGGGCAAAATTTATTTACAAGCTAATAATTCGTAAATTTGGTTAAGATAGAACGTTAGCAGAGTTTTTATATTTTTTATACTACTTGGCAATCAAAAAAGCATACGGCCCACCTAATGGAAAGCAGTTACCGTAGCCTATGGACGCCTGCAACACCAGAGGCATCACACGCGCGCTGCCGACCCTGAGACGTAAAGATGAAAAGTCTCATGTGCCTGTAATTTCACCGGTATTGCTGTGTTTCGGTTTAAAGGGTACGGGTGTACCCTTCAAACCGAAACACAGCAATGCGAGCATTACTGCTTGGCGACAGAGATAGGTACGGCGGTAGTACTTCCCCGGAACAACTCTTTCACAAGAAGATCTACTACTAACAAACAGCGAACACTGATTTTGTGGGAATCAGGAGACTTATGACACATGTTTTAATTGATAGTATCTCATAAATATCATTAGTTTAGCTACGAATGTCAATGAACCAAAACAACACTATTCATTCATTCGCTTTTGAACCGACTTCACAAAAAGGAAGAGGTTCTCAATTCGGTTGTTTTTTTTTCTTTTTTATGTTTGTTACCTCTTATCTCCGGCGTTTATGAATTGATTTGGAAAATTCTTTTTTTATTTGAATAGATAAACTTCCAGATTGGTCCCATTTTTTCAGAATCCAGTTCTGATGACGGAATCCATGAGGAATTGAGGGAACTCCTCAAATATTGTAGGCGATATGGCGATTTTGATATTTTCAGCAACAAACCAAGCATTTGCATTCAAAAAGTATCATAATCCTTTCACCACTATGGTTCTTTCGTCATTTTTTTTTTCATCCACATATTTAGTCGAATACAATGGCGGAAGTCGGTTTTTTAAATGAAAAGTTATGGTATTACATTTCTGGAGAAAAGTTTAGGATCTATTTCAATGGGAAGTTTTCAGGGTGGCAATTAAAAAGGAAAAATAGTTCTTAAAACTCCGGTAGATGGCGGTGAATCGCCATGGTTGTCTTCTGAAGAGTTTGCAAAAGCACCACAGAGAACAAATTCTCTTTGTAAAAAAAACTAGCACTGCTTTTTTCCTCAAAGTTTCGCGTTGTGATTTCGAAGCTCATTTTTCAAGTCTAATATAGACCATGAACCATAATCCCTGCTCATCTTAGTTCGGCTTCAACAATAACAATAACTCAACAATAACAACAAAAAATTATAACAATAAACGTAACACTAACAAATGTATCAGAATTTCAACAAACAAAACAAAACTTTACGTTGGTAGATACTTCAAAACTCACTTAAAATCAAAGGATACACAAACTTAATAATATTTTAAACAACTTAATAGCCTTTAACTGCTATGGAAATGAATTGTCATTTTTTGATATAAATAAATACATATATAATTTTATTTTGACTCCATCAACATTGAATCTTTCGAAAACGCAAAAGCATGACTTGGCAAACATTCTGTCATTCATATTAAAATCTGACATGCAAAATTATGATGGAAGAAATGGAATAAAATTAATTAGACATTTAGAAACGACAACAGGAGGGTGTTGTAAAGTAAGTTCCTCTGAACAGAATTTACAAGCTCCTCTTATCAATTTAGGTAATGATGAATTAGTTACGTCTTTAAACATCTAGATAGGACAACAGGAGGGAATTGTACAGTTGGTTCTATTGAGCAGAACATAGAAGGTTCTCCTAGCAATTTAGTTAATAGTGCATCTACTGGTTTAATTAAAGTTATGCATCAGAATATTAATAGGTTATTAGGTAAATTACTAGAAATAGAACTATTTTTGAGAATGTATCACTTTGATATTCTCTGTTTCACGGAGACTTTTTTGAAAACTGATTCTATTTCTTTCTCACTGTGTCCATTTAACAAAATTAGTTCGTTTGTAAGGACAAGTGCCGACGGTGGAGGTAGTTTAATCTTGATAAATAATGAATTAGGAGCTAAAGAACGTAAAGATATTGTATCTGTTTCTGTGGAACGCCATTGTGAGATTTCTTGTGCAGAGCTTGAAAGTATAATAATTATTTGTGTGTATAGCCCACCATCAGCTTGCTTTGACATCTTTCTAAATACTCTTGATGAAGCGCTTAGGAAACTTTCAAATACAAATAAAAGATTGATAATGTGCGGAGATTTCAACATAGACCTACTAGCAGACAGTCCGCAAAAGAAGCAATTTATTTTTTTGTGTAAATCGTACTGTATGAAAGAATTATTTAATGAACCCACACGAGTTACCTCCTCAACTGCAACATGTTTAGATAATATATTCTTAAACTGTGAATACTCAGACAAGGCTCTGATTGACTGTTTACGATCAGATCACAGAGGACAAGCTGTGACGCTGCTCGGCCCTTCCAGACAGAAGGAAAATAAGGTAGTATGTAGGCCAATCACACAAAAGAGACAAGAATTATTCCGTACTGCTATTACAGAGCAATTAGAAAATTTTACATTTAATTTTGACTGTCCAAATTTATTATTTAACTCATTATTTGAGATAGTTTCTGCCACATTCCAATCAATTTTCAAAAAAACTGATATTAAATTCTATGTAAAGCCAAAATTTGCTGACTGGGCTACTAAAGGAATAACTTTGAGTAGGGAGACACTGTATGGTCTCTATGAAAAAAAGAACTACACTACAAATAAAACTTTTTTCGAATATGTCAAAAGGTACTCCAATATTTTTAAACAAGTTTGTTGTCAGGCAAAATCATTATACATTAGGGGGAAAATAATGAACTCAAATAATAAAATTAAAACTACTTGGGATATCATAAAAAAGGAAACGGGTAAAACTGAAGTGAAAGAAAGTGTAGGCAGTTTACGAGTTGACTGCAAGGTCATAAGTGACAGACTTGGCGTAGCAAATGCTTTCGAAAAATCCTTCACAGATATCCCATTCCTTCTAACGAAAGATCTAGATAGGTCCTTTTCCGCTACGGAATCATTTTTAAAAGATAATGTGCTGATATCACCTTCCAAATTCACTTTCCATTACGTTACAGCACAAACAGTTGAAAAAACCTTTAGGACTCTCAAGGTAAAAAAAACGGAAGATTTATGGGGGTTATCAGTAAAGGTATTAGGTACCATAATCTATCAAATATCTCCTCTTTTGGCAGTAATTTTTAACTCGTGTATTGACAAAGGCATATTTCCCAGCCTTATGAAAGAAGGTAAAATTATACCATTGTATAAATCGGGATGCAAGGAGGATCCATCAAATTACCGGCCGATTTCAATTTTACCAGCTCTAAGTAAGGTCTTTGAGAAAATGATACTAAATCAATTAACAACTTATTTTTATTCTAATAAATTATTACACGAACGTCAGTTTGGCTTCACCAAAGGGCGTTCTACCCTTGATGCAGGGACAAAATTAATATCATTCATACTCGATGCATGGGAATCGAAGCATGATGCTTTAGGTGTTTTTTGCGATCTTTCGAAAGCATTTGACTGCGTCCATCACGATACGCTTGAAGCTTGAATACTACGGTATAGCGGCACAAGCTCTAAGTCTGATTGCGTCTTATCTTGCTGACAGAGGACAACGAGTTGCTGTATCTGACGTCAAGTCTTCAGGTTCTCTTATAAAACTTGGGGTTCCTCAGGGCTCCATACTGGGTCCTTTCTTGTTTCTCATATATGTCAATGACTTGCCTTACGTGATTCAAAGGCAAACGAGTAATGAAGTCGTTCTATTTGCTGATGACACATCGTTACTGTTTAAAACTAAAAGAGGATCCTCAGATCTAAGCGCAGTAAATTATGCTTTAGGCTTAATTTCTAATTGGTTCGCGGTCAATAACTTAGTGTTAAACCCTTCAAAAACAAAATGCATAAAGTTTACCTTGCCAAATGTTAATCAAGCTCAAACGCATGTAACAATGGGCACTAAAATTGACACCATTGAGTACACAAAGTTTCTAGGGATAGTATTAGACAGCAAACTGCAGTGGGGTCCCCATGTTTATGCACTTGGGAATAGGTTGAGTTCGGCAGTCTATGCAATTCGAGAGGTTAGGAAACTCACAGACGTAGCCACTGCTAGACTTGTCTACTTTGCTTATTTCCATAGTCTCATGAGCTATGGAATCTTATTGTGGGGTGCTGGTGCTGACATTAGTGTCATTTTTATCCTGCAGAAGCGGGCAATTCGAGCTATTTATAATCTAAAAAGTAGAGACTCCCTCAGAGATTTGTTTAATAAAATTAATATTTTGACTTTGCCTTCACTGTACATTTACGAAAACATTATGTACACTCGGAAAAACTCATACAATTTCAAGAAGCGAAGTGACGTACATGGTTTCAATACACGCAATAAAGATAAATTGATGAACTCTGCACATAGGTTACAAAAAACTAACAAAAGTTTTGTAGGAAATTCGGTGCGCTTCTACAACAAACTACCAACACATATAATAGATCTAACAGAAAAAAGATTCAAAAAATGTATCAAGCAAAAACTGATAAAAAAGGCATATTACACCACAGGTGATTACCTAGCTGACACAAAAGCTTGGGATGATGAGGAATAAGGTAGTTTTAGTTTTGACAAAGCCCCTGTACAGCTGCTAACAATTGTTTTAATTTATTTTTTTATCGACAAGGCCTTTATACAGCCGCTGCAAATTTGACATTGTTTTATTATTACTTTTCTTAGGTTAATGACAAAGCCCCTATACAGCTGCATCTATTTTCATCGTGTATTTTTCCATTTATTTTGTTCTCCATTTTGTTATGTACCTACCTAGACTGACGTAATTAAGTGTTCCCCAAGTGTTCCTACAGTTTGAATAAATATATGAATATGAATACTTCATCAACGAACAGCATGAGCGAGTGAAGTGGAGTCAGTGGAGTGAAGTCAAGTCAAAGTCAGTGCAATTGACAGTTGGTGGCTGACCGACAAAATTTAGACAACCAAATCTGGACTGCGCCATCTATGAATGGATTTAGAACTATTTTCTTTCAGCTGTCAGAAAACTCCCTATTAGGTTACATGAATGAATTCGAAAAATTTAACAACTAAAGTTGTTCGCCATGACGCGTGGAATACCCTCCCCTCAGCTTATAGGGGGTATTGATACACTTTGTATAAGCAGGTACTTAAAATAAATTGTGTCAAATACAAGCACTTGACAGCCCTATCTAGTGTACTTCTATTTTAAGTGGTGTTTTGCAATTAATGTCCTACTTTTGTAACTTCGTTGACACATACATAATACCCTGATTTTTTATTTCAGACAATTTTTAATACGCTTTTATTAGTTTCAAACGTATGTTAGAATGTTTGTATGTTAGTATGTAACGGAATCTTTGAACATGATTTTGACCCCCTTCAAAACGTCAGATTAACTCGAAATTCGGCATACTTATTAAGGACCGATGACAATTCAATATTTTAAACATTTTGTCCCGTTATCCTTACTAGGATAATCAGGATCAGCGATTTTTGTTTTCCCGAGACCCGGAAGGTCTGCGTCAATGTCAAGTAGCATAGATAATTACAAACAATGTCCAGTCGTCAAGTAATCTGTCATGTCATGTTCTTTTCTATTTAGTTGTATTTACTATAAATAGCGTATTTTTTTAGTTTTTTAAACTATTATATTATTGTAAACAAACAAATGTCAATATATGCCACTGTGAGTATAAGCGTCATGATTGTATAGCATACGTGTAAATTAAATTCACATATGACCCACATACATGACACTTACACACACAGTGACATTTCTTTGTTTACAAAAATTGTCTAAAATAAAAAATCAGGGTATAGATACGAAACGAAAACGAATATTGTACGAATGAAATTGAATGAACGAATGAATGTGAAGGTGCTATTGGCCATTCTAAGTGCTCAGGTGTATATGGAAACCCTAGTTTGCTCAGGTACTAGATGGCGACTTCGAATATACGGTCGCCCTTTTTATGTCTTTTACTGTAAGTAATTTATTTGATTTGGCAATTTGATGAAAGCCTAGACATAAGTACTTAGTATCCTGAAAGTTATGGCATTTGACGCCAAGGCCATCTTTATAGGACAGGAGCTTGAGGTGATTTTACTACCTCATCATGTTGATTCGGTTCAAACGTAACTAAATCAGCAGGCCGATTCTAAAACGTCGGAAACGTTTCCGGTCGGATTCGTTAGTTTTTCATTTTGATGTGGTAAGTAACTAAAACAATTTTCTAACAGTTTTCTCTAGTAAAACACAGTAATATACAATATTTATTGGTTTGTACAGTGTTTTACTAGAGAAAATTGTTGTAGTTACTTACCACATCGAAATGAAAAACTCAACGAATCCGATCGGAAACGTTTCCGACGTTTTAGAATCGCTCTACTGGTAAGTACTCAACTAATCAGGTAATCATTCTACATACTATAGCGTGTAAAAGGACGGCTCCCGAATACTGAAGGTACCGGTAAAGCTACCTATATCATAGCTATATAAAATAGCTTTCGCCTGAGAGGTGATTCATACCGGAGAAAACCTTTTTTATCGTTTCGTATCGAATTTGTCAGCCAGAAATGTACGCATTTATTCCGGCCGCGCGAGTTCAACGCTCCCGGTCAGCTGATCGGCCCGTAGTCATCCCGTAGTGCTAATATTTGTTATGTGGTTTTCATTGCTTTTTTTTGGCGTTTTAATTTATTAACATATTTTAAAGATGGCAATTAGTTTTTTGTGTTCTTTTAACGATATTTTATGGATATTTATAAAGAAAACACGAAAAAGCGGCCCACAAGTGAGTATTTTTTTTCAGCTTAAATATTTTCTGAATATTGGTCTGAATACACTGTTTCAGTTTTCGGGAGTAGTCTTTTTACACCCGTTACAGTTTTATTCAACGCCAAAAAGTTTCAGAAAAATAGGTACTTAATATTGGTTTTCACTCTTATAGTTACCAGGAAAACCTAAATTTTTTGTGCAAACAATACTCGACACACAAACTCCTTGTGCAAATAACTCCTTCCAATTTGAATGTGTATTTTAATTAATTTAACCTTCCTTTTTTTCATTGCATGTCTATTTTCGTTTAAATCCCTTAAATCTTTCTTTTTCTCGTAGTCGTATCGTATGCAACTCTTGAAATAAACGGATTTATACCGAGGACCATGAATCACTCGCGTCGCTCAGGATTCCAACAACACTTGATTGGTGATTCATCTATGGCCCTTGCTTTAAATCCGTCCTTTATACAATAATTGCGTAATATACTATTTGTAACGCATTATGACGTGAGGAAATCACCACTATCTCCCGTACTATTGTATTATTCTATGGGCTAGGGCGTTGGCGCACGCGATGACCATCCCATAATATTGTATCGTTTAATTAAATTGATGGCCGACCTGGATTGTATTAAATAACCTTATTTGATGGATCTGATTTTTAACCGATTTTACAAAAAAGGAGGAGGTTTTCAATTCGGGTTACCTCATATCTCTGTCGTTTATAAACTGATTTGGAACATTATTTTTTTATTTGAATAGATATACCACTACCAGATTGTTCCCATTTTTTTCAAAATCCAGTTCTGATGATGGAATCCATGAGGAATTGAGAGAACTCCTCAAATATTGTAGGCATACATATGGCGATTTTGATATTTTCAGCAACAAACCAAGCATTTGCATTCATAAAGTATCATAACCCTTTCACCAATATGGTTCTTTCATATTTTTTTTTTCATCCAGATATTTAGTTGAAAACAATGGCGGAAGTCGGTTTTTTTAAATTAAAAGTTATATGACAAAATGTGTGTGTCGCAAGCTAAGCAAGCCACAAAAATGGGATTGCATTTGATGTAGGAGGCCTCGTTCAGCAGTGGACATTAACGGCTGATTGATAATGATAACTCAAAAAGGTCTCTACAGGCTATACCAACTCAATGCAAGAAGTTAGATTTCATCCTTCTTTATTTTTAATACTTTATTGTTGTATATACATAATATGAACACAAGACAGAATTAAAGGTCTTGTACCTACAAAGGCGGGCCTAGCCCTAAACAGAGTTTTCTTCCAGCAAATCTCTGAGGCTAGAGAGTGATTATAGAGGTAGGTTCGTGTACACAGATAAAAAGAAAAGTGAGAAACAACAAATTCAAAATTATAATATTAATTTAAATAAACATACTTAAACATAGATAAATATATATATATATTAAATAGCAAATACATATCATAAATATACTAATACATATAATTAGGTATATCATACATAAATAAAAATATAAATTCTACCAAAGAAACAATTTACAGAGAAAGATAGTGCTCTTTTAATCTAATCTTAAAGAAGTTAAGAGGGCATACTACAAATTAGCTCCCTCTTTAACGTACGCGATAACCCACGCGCCATCTCGCTCGCGCTAGCGAGTGTCGTGCACAAAAATGAAGTTTTTTATTTATTATGGCGAAAATAAAGTGTTTATCAAAAAACTGATTTTAGCATAAGAATAAATAGTTATTACCTACTTGTTGTAGTAAAATTTATCTTAAAAAACCGTAGGGTTCCTGAGATTTCTTTCAAAACGTGTGGGAAACAAGGATTTTTCATTAAATAAAAATATCGAGGTTTTTTTACATATCGTGTTTCCAACTTTACAAAATAAATGCAAAAATATAAAATTTTCATATTCCAAAATATTTAACTCGTAGAACCCGAACATACCGAGTTATAAACCGATTTTGTTGGGCAAAATAACTTATTACGCCTTCTTAACTGAAGGACTGTCACGGATGACATGGGGAAGATTTCCAAGTAGTATTACACTCACAAATAACATGTGTCAATAGTCCATACCGTAGTTATTTCATTAGCGGGTTACTGTTTCATTCTATCAAGGCCATGAATTAGTTTTGTAATCGCGAGAATGGTTTGTCACGTGCAGAGCGCGTGAAATCGTAAAAGCAATTTCTTTGCAACTTACGGCAACATTAAAAATAATAAATAATGCTGGACATTTCACACAACATTATCTAGCCCCAAGCTAAGCAGAGCTTGTGTTATGGGTACTAGATAACTGATATACTTAATACAATACATTACATAGATAGATATTTTTTATTATACATAGAAAAATACCCAGAACACCCTGAACAAATATCTGCAGATCGTACAAATATTTGTTCCGAGGCGGGAATCGAACCCGCAACCTCCTACGTCGCAGGCGAACCTTCGCCCGCCGCACCACAGAGGCCATCAAAATAGGACGCGTTATACCAAGTTTTCCGGGCAAAGCTTGGTCGCTCAGGTACAAGTCCTTATTTAAATTGAAGCACAGTCGTCTCGATGCCGACTTGCTTTTGTTACTAACCTTATACCTAGTCAGCTTGTGCTAGCCGTACAGGAATATTATCGAAAACCACGTGCCTACTATATTCCTATAACCAACCAACGTCCACATTTTACTATCACAACAGAGGGCTCACCATGAGCTCTTAATAGCCATTCAGTTCCGTGATGTCCGCAGCTATATTTAAAGGCACAGTAGCAGAAGGTCTATAGACTTCTGCGATTAAAGTTATTCAATGATGACTGATGTCAACGACGAACCGATATTTTGTACTGAATAGTTTTTGAACTGAATCGCTATAAGAGCTCATGGTAAGGCCTCAGACCTTCATACTCATCTAATTGACAAACCAATTACCGGACACACACTCAACTATTCCCAAAAGTGTACCCACGGACCACGGACACGTAGACAAACTCGGCCCAAAGTCAAACAAACACAATTAGACTGAGCTAATAATCCAAAGCCAATTTGAACTGGATTAAACTGGAATCCCCCAAACGGGATGGCGATAACGAGACAGGCGCCAAAATTCTGAGTAGTTACTGATAAATCCTTTGTACCAAACACTAATAGATCTCTTATGCATTATTTGGGTCTGGGTGTTATGGTACCATGGTACTCGCAGTTCCTGATACCCACGACACAGGGAATCCTAGTGTGGGATCAGCAGTGCAAGTACGTAGGACTCGATTCGATAAAAATTACATTCAAATTCGACAAAACGGGACTATTACCATTACATAGCCCCGTTTTGTCGAATTTTAATGTAAAATTTATCGAATCGAGTCCATAAAATTCGACAAAACGGGACTATTATTTCTACATAGTCCCGTTTTGTCGAATTTGAATGTCAAATTTATCGAATCGAGTCCTTAAAATTCGACAAAACGGGACTATTATTTCTACATAGTCCCGTTTTGTCGAATTTTAATGTAAAATTTATCGAATGGAGTCCTTAAAATTCGACAAAACGGGACTATTATTTCTACATAGTCCCGTTTTGTCGAATTTTAATGTAAAATTTATCGAATCGAGTCCTACGTATCTACTTGCAGCCCTACGATGTGACTGTTGGGTGTTATGTTAAGCTTATAATTTAGTTACTGATAGTTCCTGTGGTTTAAATCATTTGTACTAATAGATCCCTTATGCATTATTTGGGTTCGGGTGTTATGGTACCATGGTACTCGTAGTTCCTGATACCCACACACAGGGAAATCCTAGTGTGGGATCATGACTGCGTAAGAATGTTGACTGTTGGGTGTTATGTTTATAATTTAGTTAGATTGATAGATCATGTGTGTGACGAAGGGATCCGTTTAAAATGATTGTTGACATCCTAATAGTATGATAAGAATCGGCCATGAGTTCTACTCTCGCTAGTCAATAGTAGACTGAGAGCTATTGGAGCTTGACTTGATTGAGCTGATACGATCAGAGAGTGAAGTTTTGAGTAGGAATTTTAGAACAATACAGTTTCAGCGAATTGTATAATTCTCATTTGATTCGATTAAAAAAAGTAAAGTAGTAAGTAAGCTTCTTAAAGTCACCATAAATCGAACAATTATATAGGTTATTCGATTATTTAAGAATAAAAATAAATTTAATTTAATGTGTAAAAAAGATTATTTTACGGTAATGCAAAACGATTGTCAGCGCATTTAGAACGTACAATGTTATGTTTAGTTCGTATTTAACAAAAAATTCTTTACAATGACATTTGATAACATTCTGAGAACCCTAAGAGAACATAATCAGTAATTGAAGGTACCTATAATATATACATATACATCATCATCATTAACAGCCTGTTTATTTCCAATGCTGGACCAAGTTTCCCCCATTAAATTCAATTAACCATAAGTCAAAGTCAAAAGAACTTTATTCATTGAAATCACAAAGATCATTTTTGATCGTCTTATAAACTAAAATTACTCCTGTTCCAACGCGACCAAGCCTAGAAGAATCAGGCAACAAACACGGCTTGACTTACATAAATGGTCCGTCTTACCACTAGGTGAGAAGCGCCTGTGTGGTGCCTCGGAGCAAGAAGTTGCTGATACATTTGTAACGTAGTCTCCCTGCTGTGTCAAGCCTACCTAGTGAGAGGGTACAGTTGAGACTAGTAATACAAACAACAGCTAAAAGATTAACAAGTACATATAATCGTAGTAGGTATTATTAGACGAGTAAGAGAAAACAGGGTCGGGTTTCTACTCATATCCGAAATACGTTACAGAGCATAATAGTATGCCACTGGCCTTTAGAGAGGAGATGTAGCTAGCGCTGTCCACTGTATAGTGACGTCCGTTCTTCGTTAGGATGTTATCGGAATTATTTCTCAAATAGTAGATACGACAGGTCACGGAGTGGCGTAGTCCAGTATGTCACGGCAGCGTAGGGCAGATTGACGTTCACGCCGGTAGCAGAAAAACCCTGGAACCCACATCCAGTAATTTTAGGAAATGTCCAGTTTCCCTGTCTGACTGCTACATCCCGTTCTCACAGCGAAAGCGCAATGGCAAATTGCATACAATAGTGATCAATGATGAGGCAGTCAAACAGCGATAATATAACTAAAGCTAAACAGTTGTAGGAAAGGTTTTGATGAATGCAATTGATGAGATTACGCACAAGAATCGCAGGTAAAGATTTAGCTTTGAACCATGATAAAAATTCAAGCATATCACTCTTAGGTTAACTACATAGCTAAGCATCACAAACTAAATTCTAAAAACGGTTGAATCAATAAGTCGTTACAACATTAAAATGTAGGTACCTACTTATTTCGACACCAACTAAACTACAAGTAAATAATGCAACACTCACCCAATTTGGGGTTTTACACAACACAGGTTTTAAATATAAAATACTAGCAGAAAGTAGTATACTTTTAAATTAAAGGAAATAGCTTCCGTAAAATATTTAGTGGCACAAAGTACGTGCGTACGCGCGGTAGGACAGGCGTCGCGTGGCCTGCGGACGAGAAGTCCCCGCAGACCGGTTCTGTTGCCGGCCACCCGCCTTCCTCGCATGCGTCTCATGGGCCCAGCGACGCGCAGTAATGCGTTTGTAAAAACAGCCCACTATGTTACACCAAGTTAGCCAATAAAGAATTAACGAACCGTTACATACCCCCCTTTTTAGATTAGGATTTTTCCTGTGGAAAATCCACTTACAGAGAGCTACATAACACTAGGTCAACTTGAAGTCTTTGACGTGCCACGCCCCTAAGTGGTGGCCTGTCATGTCCTCGAGCTCATAAACAAGTTTAGACTTTTTTTCAACTATTCTACATTTTACAAACTTTGGAGCCAACTTTTTGGAAAACCTTTTGTCTTTGTCGCTCAGGTAGAAAGTACGCTTCCATATAATATCCCCCACATTAAATTCAACATTTTTACGGCGCAAGTTGTAGTTAGTGCTATTTCGGGAATGAGCTTTAATAAGGGAGAGTTGAACTTTATCAAAGATTTTCTGAAGTGCGCCCAAGTTTTCAGCATAGTCATCACGAGGAGTGAATATAATATTGCTCCCTAGGTCAGGATCCAGATAGTGTGACCCACAGTTTACCAATTCACGCCCGAAAACTAGAAATGATGGGGTAAAACCAGTAACCTCATTAACGGCACTATTTAAGGCGAACTGAATTTTAGACATGTTAGTATCCCATGTTCTATGATCATTGACAATAAAAGTAGAAACAGCAGTCATGATCGTTTTGTTATACCGTTCTACTGTGTTTATTTGAGGAGTATAGAGTGGAGTGTAATATATGTTAGGTATGTTATACGCTGAAAATAAGTTTCGCATAGTATTGCTAGTAAACTGCCTTCCGTTATCCATCAGAAGTGTGCTTGGTATTCCATGCACAAGAAAGACACTTTCTTCGAGAATACGGGAGATTATTTCAGCAGTAGCTCGCCGGATAGGGAATAACATACAATATTTCGAAAAGCAGCAAGTTAATACAAGCAAGAAAGTGTTTTGCTTTCTAGTGACCGGTAGAGGTCCAACTAGGTCCATGCTCATCATCTGAAAGGGTCGGCTACAATCTTTAGGTCGACCCATTGTACCAAGAGTAGTGTGGTTCGGGTGTTTGTGTGAGAGACAATTGTCACAGCTAGTCACAAAATCGATCACATCTCGATGCATGCTAGGCCAAAAGTGTTTTAAACTGAGACGTTTGTGAGTTTTGAATATGCCAAAGTGTCCAGAAGTAGGTTCTGAATGATTTTGGGCAATTATATCTTGTCGATATTCTAGTGGTATCACTTCTTTCCATTCGAATTCTCTAGTAAGAGGATTCATGGATTTCATGTACCGGAAAAGCTTGCCGTGTTCAATGCGGTAGTTAAGAAAAGACGTTGGGGACTTTTGACATCCATTAAAGACGTTAAGAAACCAGGGGTCTGTTGTTATTAAGGTAGGTGTGTCAAGTAAGGCGTCAATAGCAGACACGGGAACAGAGCGAGACAAGCTGTCTGGAACTACGTTTTCAGACCCTTTTCTGTGTTTGATTTCGAAATTATATGCCGAAAGACGCACACCCCAACGAGCTAGTCTTCCTGTTGGATTATTAATGTTGAGAAACCACTTAAGAGATGAGTGATCGGTATAAACAGTAAACGTGAGGCCATTTTCTAAATAGCAACGCCAATGTTCTATGGCAGATAGAACGGCTAATGCCTCGCGTTCAGTAGCACTGTAGTTTCGCTCTTGCTGTGATAAGGATTTGCTCATATATGCAATGACCCTTTCGTCCCCATCGAGAGTTTGAGTGAGTACTGCTCCAATACCATAGTCACTTGCATCAGTGTGAACTTCGAAGGGCTTGGTGTAGTCCGGACAGGAGAGAATAGGTGTAGACACAAGGTGAGACTTAAGCTTTTGGAAGGCGTTATCAGCTTCAGTCGACCACACAAATGGGGGAGCATTCTTTCTTTGCGATGTTAGTTTGTTAAGAGGCATAGCCAAGGCACTAAAGTTAGGAATAAATCTTCTATACCAGGAGGCAGTTCCCAGAAATCGCCTAACTTCCTTACGGTTATTAGGTGTAGGATAACTTATAATAGACTCCACTTTTTCAGGGTCAACATGTAGACCCTTAGAGTCGACAATATAGCCCAGATACTTAAGTTGACTCCTAAAGAATTGACTTTTCTGGAAGTTAATTGTTAAGTTAGCAGTTCTAAGCTTTTCGAGCACACGTGTCAGTAGAGACATATGCTGTTCGAAGTTATTCGAAATGATGATGATGTCATCGACAAAAACAAAAACTCTGTGTTCAAATTCAGGTCCGTAAAACAAGGCATCTACCAATCTTTGTTGGGTAGCAGGAGCGTTCGTGAGACCAAAAGGCATTGATTTGAACTGGAAGGTACCACGTGACGGAATGTAGAATGCCGTCTTTTGTCTGTCCTCGTCTCGAATAAGAATTTGCCAAAAACTTTTGGAAAGATCTAAACTTGAGAGATATCTTGCATCGCGTAAGTTATCAAGAATCTCGGATATGTAGGGTAGACTATACGCGTCTTTTTTAGTTACCGCGTTGAGTTTCCGACTGTCAAGGCAAAAACGTAACTCTCCATTCTTTTTCGGTGTCAAAAGGACCGGTGACGACCATGGACTCTCACACGGCTCAACAACATCCTCTTTTAGCATCTCGTCTAATTGCTCTACTAGAATGCGTTGCTTCTCAGGTGACATTCTATAGTACCTTTGACGAATGGGGGCAGCATCCCCAGTGTCAATCGGATGTTTGGTCAAATGAGTACGGCCAAGACCACGTTCTTCATAAGAAATTTTACGAAATTTTGATATTATATGATCAGCCGTCGACTTTTGCTCATTCGACAAGTGCTCATACGCACATAGATTTTGAGATTGCTGATTCTCTAAGTCAGCGGTAAAAATATCGTTGGAGTCTTTGTAATATGCAATACAATCTAAGTGTTTAGGGAATAGACCGAAAAGCCTCCAAAAATCCATACCCAATATAAGAAAGTGCTTGATATTAGGAACTACATACACTTTTAGGGTGTGTGTTTGATTTTGAAAATTAACGGGAAGGTGTAAAACTCCTATAGAGCAGAGTTTATCACCCCCTGCAGCAACAAATTGAACATTTTCTCCCACTTCCAATTCAAAACCAGCCTTCAGTAGGTGCTCATGACTCCCATTACCCAAAATAGTTGTAGAGGAGCCAGTATCAAGCAGGCCAATTATTGGTTTATTACTAATATTAACCTGGACATAAGGTCGAGATACATTAGAGTTATTATTACGGATTGAAGAGACAGCGCTATAAGTGAAAAATGTAGATATAAAGCTTAGCCAATTCTTCCACTCGATTGGATCAAAATTTCTGTTTCGGTATCTCAGCTCTATAGCACTATCCTTCCAATCCTGCCTACCTAGTTTTTTGGATTCTCATCTGAGGAAGCATTACAATCGGGACATTCAGAATAACGAACGTCCTTCTTACCACATTTAAAACAGATAAGGAAACGTTCTTGTTTGCAATTCCTCAAGGAATGATCATCTGTTCTGCATCTTGGGCAAAATACAGTTTTAGAAAAATTAGCCGCTAGAGCTGCAACGGGGACATTTTTATGTTGGTAAGTATTATCAGTCTTTTGACAAATAGTATTGGGGTTAGGCTTATTATAACTGTTAGAATTATAATAATTATTTTTTTGATAACTGTGGTACTTGTATTGTGAGCTACCCGATGCGCTATCGCTTGGTTTGTATGCAAACTCAGGAGCGATTGTATTAGATGAGACTTTAGGAGGTTCGCGAAACTGAGAGAACCGCGACTGTATGTTCTCGTAATTACGGCAAATGGATTTAAGAGAATCCATAGTTTTTATATCTGTAGATGCAGACAAGGTACTCGCGTAGCAAGGGCGGATATTATGTAGCAAGATTTCTAATTTGGCATCTTCAGAAAGAGGCCTATTCAGACGAGAAAACATACCATGCATTATCGACAGGTAAATGGTAATGTTTTCACTTTCGCCCTGTGTACGAGTGCGAATTTCTGCAGAGAGTCTGTAGTCGTAGTCACTACTGCTAAAATCTTCTTTAAGTAGCTCGCATAAATCATTCCAAGATTGAACTTTATCTTTGTTGCAGCGGTACCAATGCAATGCGTCATCAGTAAATATTTCAAAAGCTAGGGACAGTACTTTGTCATATGATATTCCCCTCGATTGGACAAATTCCTCCACCTTTAAAATAAATGAACGCACGCATGATTTGCCTGAGAATTTCAGTTTGGCAATCTCTGAAGTTAAATTGCGCTCGCAAGTAACGGATACTGGAGTAGCAGTTGACTCCGTGGTAGTAGCGGTAGTCAAAGAAGTAGTAGTTGATTTAACTTGAGGCATCTGCGGTCGCAGAGCTAAGAGCTCCTTATATTGGGAATCAAAGTTAGCTTGACAGCTTCTGTGATCATCTGCTACCTCTGTTAGGTTACTAATTCTATTAATTCTATGGTAGATATGGTTCAGCAAGGTTTCAGTTCTGGAGAACTGGTTTTTGTCAAATTTTTGCCTCAGTGATTGCAAATAGGTGAAAGATTTTATGAGGGATTCACGGAGACATTTTAAGTCCTCAGCAGGTTCTAGATGCGATTCAAGAATATCTTCAGGTAGCAATTGTTGTCCCAATTTAACAATCTGTTTGCGCAGTTCCTGAACCGACCCTTGTACACCACCGCGTAGCTCTACCTCATACTCCAATTCTGCTTTTTGAAGTGACAAAAATTTTATAAGATACGCCATATTGAGTGTGTGTTGCAAGATGTATAAATAATAAAACAGAAAATAATACAACTACAATTAATTTGTAAGCTCAACAACACGCCACCTACAATAAAATAAAATTAAAAATTCAACTTATATGTGGTTGTTATTTTAATTGAGGGTAGGTTGAATTTTATTAATTCGCGATATGTGTGATAAGAGATAAAGTGAAGTTTTATAATAAAATAAGATAACCAGTTATAAGCCGAATAAAGCACAAAATCAGTCTTAAAGCTAAGAATTTATAGCCAACACCAAGAAAAACTATGAAATGCGGAAAGCTAAGCAACGTATTTCGGATTGAATTTTACCTATATTGGGCGCCAATGTAACGTAGTCTCCCTGCTGTGTCAAGCCTACCTAGTGAGAGGGTACAGTTGAGACTAGTAATACAAACAACAGCTAAAAGATTAACAAGTACATATAATCGTAGTAGGTATTATTAGACGAGTAAGAGAAAACAGGGTCGGGTTTCTACTCATATCCGAAATACGTTACAGAGCATAATAGTATGCCACTGGCCTTTAGAGAGGAGATGTAGCTAGCGCTGTCCACTGTATAGTGACGTCCGTTCTTCGTTAGGATGTTATCGGAATTATTTCTCAAATAGTAGATACGACAGGTCACGGAGTGGCGTAGTCCAGTATGTCACGGCAGCGTAGGGCAGATTGACGTTCACGCCGGTAGCAGAAAAACCCTGGAACCCACATCCAGTAATTTTAGGAAATGTCCAGTTTCCCTGTCTGACTGCTACATCCCGTTCTCACAGCGAAAGCGCAATGGCAAATTGCATACAATAGTGATCAATGATGAGGCAGTCAAACAGCGATAATATAACTAAAGCTAAACAGTTGTAGGAAAGGTTTTGATGAATGCAATTGATGAGATTACGCACAAGAATCGCAGGTAAAGATTTAGCTTTGAACCATGATAAAAATTCAAGCATATCACTCTTAGGTTAACTACATAGCTAAGCATCACAAACTAAATTCTAAAAACGGTTGAATCAATAAGTCGTTACAACATTAAAATGTAGGTACCTACTTATTTCGACACCAACTAAACTACAAGTAAATAATGCAACACTCACCCAATTTGGGGTTTTACACAACACAGGTTTTAAATATAAAATACTAGCAGAAAGTAGTATACTTTTAAATTAAAGGAAATAGCTTCCGTAAAATATTTAGTGGCACAAAGTACGTGCGTACGCGCGGTAGGACAGGCGTCGCGTGGCCTGCGGACGAGAAGTCCCCGCAGACCGGTTCTGTTGCCGGCCACCCGCCTTCCTCGCATGCGTCTCATGGGCCCAGCGACGCGCAGTAATGCGTTTGTAAAAACAGCCCACTATGTTACACCAAGTTAGCCAATAAAGAATTAACGAACCGTTACACATTGTAAATGAGAACTTAAAAACCTTAGGAAGGTAGTCAAAAGTAAATAAACATCAGCAAAAATATGCAAGACAGCACACGCTACGCTTGTTATACTTATAAATAATAATCTAATAGAAACATGTAAATAGGTAAGTATATATTGCAAATTTCCATTTTAGCAGTCGAGGGGCAGAGCGACATCAGACCACGCGGCTTTATCATTAATATAGTCATAATCCAAAATAAGTAACAAATAGACGACATTCTCTTTTTGAAAAAGGCGGGATTTTAAAATGAGTTGTGTTAAAACTGCATTCTAAATACTTTCGTTTGCAAAACAAACATTTAAAATGTCTAGACTACCACGCGACCTAAACTCCATGACATTCCAAATTTAAACTCTGGACGTCACTATTCAGACTGTTTCTGGCCGAATGCCATAGTCTGCACCTACTCTACCAAAAGATTTTTTAAAATGAGACTACCAGACGCATGGGTATAGTACCTATTATACCAGACGTCGTTTATGACAGCTGTAAAAAAAGATGGCGCCGACAACGATAAAAGTAGGTTTCCACTTGCACTGAAGCTGAAAGTAACCATAAATAAACGATCTTCAGTTCAGTTAGTTTAATTTGAGCTCAAATGGGTGGATCGTAAATGTTTATGATGGCTAGAAAAATTGTGACAAAGACAATTTGCGATACATTTGGCTTTTTATGTATCATGTTGTTGCTAGGCCAGTAAAATTGCGCGTTTGCGCCTCGCAATTCTCAATTATTTTAGAACGTATAAAGCTTAGCGCGAGGTTTTCAGTTAAATTTGCAAAATGAACACTATATATGGCGGAGATTTAATTTAGATTTTATTCTAAACAACGCAGGCGACGAATTAAAATATGAACTACCACCATACTTAACGAACAGAACTGTATAGGTAATCATTTAATAACTTTTAATTAAAAAACTGACTTCTGCCAGTGAATTCGGCTATCTGCATGATTTTATTTGCAAAAACTATACAGAACAATAATTTATTGCTGAAAATACCAAAATCGCTATATGTATGCCTATAATATTTGAAGAGTTCCCTCAATTCCTCATGAATTTCATCATTAGAGCTGGGTTTTTAAAAAAATGGGACCAATCTGGAAGAATATGCTATCAAATAAGAAAATAATTTTCTTAGCTACGCATTAATGTACAATGAATCAAAATACAGTGGTTTATTTGAATTTTGCCCTTGAAAGTTGCCTTATTGCGGTGGACTTCGGGAATTACCACAAAAAAATTGTTTGATCAGCTGGGTTACCATGAGCTCTTATAGCGATTCAGTTCAAAAACTATTCAGTACAGAATATCGGTTCCGTGATGTCCGCAACTATATTGAAAGGCACAGTAGCAGAAGGTTTATAGACTTCTGCGATTAATGTTATTCAATGATGACGAATGTCAACGATGAACCAATATTTTGTACTGAATAATTTTTGAACTGAATCGCTATAAGAGCTCAGATGTTGGGTTAGTGGGCCACTATACTAAGACGCAGAGCCACTTCGTGGCGGCCGAAGGGGTTTACTTACAATTGGCTGTGGATGAAAGAAAGTAACTTTTCTAACGCAACTAGAGTTTTTAAAAACTTCTTAGCTGGCAACTGGCGGCGCAAAAGGATAAACATTATTCCATCGCAACTGGTTGCCAAGAAAGAAGACAAACTACTCTTTCGCAACTGGTTGTGAAACTTAGTTGTCAAAGCGGCCGAAAGGGTAATACACTTGCAAATTCAATGAATCACACGCGAATAAATTAAACAGGTGAAACCCATAATGACGTAATCAGTGAAGGCTGTGGATGTAATGCGACAGGTCGATTCTATGCATCATTCTCTTTATTTAAAATGCGTTAAGTGAAGGTTACAGGTAAGGCGCCTACGCGCTTTTGTACGCGAACGAATTTCTCTTCTATTTTGGCTATTATTTCATCAAACTACATGAAATTTTGTAAATCTGATCAGTACACACTACACATAGACACACAGACACGATACAGAGATGACACCAAGCGTGGTGATTATGCCAAATCTCCCCATTGTATTCAATGGGGGAGGCCTCGTCCATAGGGCATCGTCCGGGGAGGGAGCAGTGGACGTGTAAAGGCTGCTGATAATGATTATGAGTACTCATTCTAAATTTATACAAAATGCAAACCTATTCTAATATTACTAAGAACCAATATCGGTGAATGTATTGCAAAAATATTACTCATAACACAATGTACGATTCTGTACAGTATTACCTAAATTTAAAGAACGCTAAAATTATCGCACGCTCTTTCTAATAAAAGGGACCGTGATAATTTTAAGAGAAGGTCATCGGTAGCTAGCAAGAGTGCGCTTACGCCTTATTGCAAGTGAACAAGTTTTGCTTCTAATTTGGCTATTTTTTGCTTTAAATTAGTTTTTTTTTGATAATCTTTTTATAATTTTAGAAGAAACTAACGCACCACGGGTCTTGATATTGGTGTACTGATCATGTGTACAAAGTTTCATGGAGTTTGAAGAAACAATAGCCAAATTCGTTCGCTTGCAATAGGGCGTAAGCGCACTTTTGCTAGCTATACCGATGACCTTCTCTTAAAATTATCACGGTCCCTTTTATTTCAGTCTATTAGAAAGAGCACGCGATAATTTTAGCGTATTTGTAATTTAGGCAATACTGTACAGAATCGTACATTATGTTATGAGTAACATTTTAGCAATACAATCACCTAAATTTTAGAAAAATTACATATATGCTTTATGTGTGTTCATGAGGAAGGACCTCAAAATGGTCAACGAAACGTCAGCAGGAGAATAGTAAAGTACGTGGTGTATAGTCGTATTTTTTCTAAAATGATACCAAGCCACGATAATTTCAATTCTATTATCACCTATATTGGTTCTTAGTAATATTAGTATAGGTTTGCATTTTGTATAAATTTAGAATGAGTACTCATAATCAACATCAGCAGCCTTTAGACGTCCACTGCTCCCTCCCCGGACGATGCCCTATGGACGAGGCCTCCCCCATTGAATACAATGGGGGGATTTGCCATAATCACCACGCTTGGCAGGCGGATTAATGATCGCAGTATCGATGTCAAGCCAGACACTCGAAACGACAAAGCTTTACTAAGTGATTACACCAGGGTTACACACAGGGGTATTACAGGGGGGTTGCATCATTCGCCCGAGTACAGAATATTAAACTTTGATCACCAATCCACCTGCCAAGCTTAGTAATTTAAAAACGAAAGACATAAATAAATAAAAACAAACGGAAGACAAGGCGGTATGGTCTCAGCACAATAGCCTGCCCGAAAGGGAAAAAACAAATGGGGGAAACCTCGTCCAGCAGTGGATGTAATGCTGGTGATGATCATGACAATCAAGGGCCATAATGGGAGCAGCGGCTGCGCGCGCCGCGCCTTTTCGCGGCCCCGTTGGTTCGAACGCAAACCACACGGTATGCTCCGACGACTCAGGCCCTCAATTTGCTTAAGGTGATTCCTCTCGCATGTGGCGCGAAATTCAAATTTTATTGCGTTTTTGCTCATTACAGCTCATCAACACTTCTTGAGATAGTAAAAACTGATTTTGCGAAAACTAGGAGACCTAACACACATGTTTTAGTTTATAGTTTCACATATAGATCATTACTTCAGCTACGAATACTCTTCAAAGATTTTTACAGTGTTTTTTTGGTTTAAAGGTATGCGTAGCTTAACTAATGACATTTATGAGATACTATCAATTAAAACATGTGTGCTAGGTCTCCTAGTTTTCGCAAAATCTGTTTTCTCTATCTCAAGAAGTGTTGATTAGCTGTGATTTACAAAAAACACAATAAAATTTGAATTTCGCGCCACATGCGAGAGCAATCACCTTAACGCTCTGGTTGCTCAGAAGCCAGATATCGATATATTTTTTTCAAATTTTAATGTTTTTCATAATAATGTTATCAGTTTTCTAAGCTAAGTAGGTATCTGTGATATAATCATTAGTAAGAATTATACCTGTAGTTTTGGCTTGCCGCACGCGTTGGTTACTGTAAGTGCAGTAAGCAGTTGAATTTAAATAAATAAGTGTGATAAAGTCAGATAAAGTATCAAGAATGACAGAGTATCTTTTTTGTTTTTTCAATCCCACACGATCATTAATTGGTCTCAAATGCCTCAATGAACAAACCGTGCTATCCATTCGTTTGCCGCAATTGATATAGATTGATGTTTTTGTACATTGTTTTTGGTCGGTTCCAGTTTAGATAAAATAATTGCTGCGTTTACTGAATACGTAGTTTTTTTTTTAATTGTCTTCGCCATGCTTTTGCAATTTGCAACGTTATATGATTATTTTCTTAGGAAATAAATGCTATTGCACTCGGAGACCTGTAGCCAATGTAATATAAAAGATTGTTGATTGCACTATGCATTGAGAATGTATTTTATTACTGTTGTACACATGAGTGGGAGAAAAAGTGTATGAAAATCCATTGATAACCACGAACCTTATTTTTCGAAGTCTATAATGATAACGTGCTGTTTTATTTTTAATTTTGGGTATGGTATTACAAACAGTTTTTATCAGCAAGTCCGGTAAATGATAATGGCCACTTACCTACAATGTCTGAACATTAAATAAAAAAAAAATTACATAGGTACTTACTGAAAGTAAAAAACGTAAGTAACGTTTAATGTAAACATACCTAACTTGTGTAAACATAACTAACGGGTTCGATTCCCGCCTCGGTACAAATAATAATAATAATAAATGCTGGACATTTTCACACAGTTATCTAATACCCATAACACAAGCTCTGCTTAGCTTGGGGCTAGATAATGTTGTGTGAAATGTCCAGCATTTATTTATTTATGTGGACAACGGGGCTGGTTACTCTCATAGAATCACTGTGTTATTTCAGTCTTATATTTAGTATACTATACGAGTGTAATTGTTTGTTGTCCTAAATAAATTTAAAAAAAAATGTAGGTACCGTCTATTTTATTTTTTCTTTATGATTTCCAGTTAATTTTCGTTGGTTTATGAGTTGACTCCTCAAGGCCTCATGACAAAAGTCTGTAATCAGAGGCCCAATTCTTTAATTTTAAAACATTCCAGTCACAATATAATCTCGTGTCAGTCGCACTGTATCGTATAGTAACTACAACTTAATCTTCGAGTATGCATGCGAAGATTAAGTAATAGTTACTATATAGGTGACAGCTGACAGTGCGACTGAGACGAGATTATACTGCGAATTGAATGTTTTTTAAATTAGAGAATTGGGCCTCAGCGCGTACTTACGGCACTGAGACGTAAGTACTAGCTAACTATTGACCAAACTTTAAGTTTACAAACACACACAAGGAAGACAATAGTGTTGCTAATAATGCTAAATCATAGCAAATGCTAATAGCAGTCATGAGTCAGTGTATTAGACGTTTTTACGGGTATCTAAATGTAGTACCTACCTTTGCACATAACTTTGTATGAAAAAGTAGTTTTTAGTAGCAGCCGGCCTAGACAAACGGTATTCGCTTCGAAGCGATTCTATTTCTACTGTCATAATCATAATACAATACAATTGACCACGTGACATATCGATAGCTCACGTCAATCTCATACATTTTGTACTTTTCTACTAGCGTCATCGCTATTAGAATGTTACTTTGTCTCTACGGCCTCAGGATTGCAAGTCTAAAGGCTGGTTTACACGTATTAAGTTGTCAAGTAGGTAACTTAATTTTAACTTAAATTTAAGTGATTAATTGCATGTAAACACAGAATTTAGTAACAAGTTGCAAGTTAAAATTTAGTTATCTACTTAACAACTTAATACGTGTAAACCAGCCTTTAGAATAAGGCCTGAAAGCTGCAAGTACATAGGACTCGATTTGATAAAATTAAAATTTATCGAACGGAGTCCTACGTGACGTGACGTACCTACGTGGAATGACGACCTCTGTGGCGCGGCGAGCGAAGGTTCGCCTGCGTCGCAGGAGGTTGCGGGTTCGATTCCCGCCTCGGAACAAATATTTGTACGATCTGCAGATAATTGTTCAGGGTGTTCTGGGTATTTTCCATGTGTAATAAAAAAAAACTATCTATGTAATGTATTGTATTAAGTATATCAGTTATCTAGTACCCATAACACAAGCTCTGCTTAGCTTGGGGCTAGATAATGTTGTGTGGAATGTCCAGCATTATTTATTTATTTACGTACTTGCACTGCAGTTTAGATAACAATGCATAATTAATCTTAAGAGCCAATTTCACCATACTCTGTTAGTTAGTAAACGACTTGTTAAATCTAACCATTGGTCAAGTGACAGATAATTTTTGAAAACACCTGTCAAAAAGCATTGGTTAGATAGACTGAACAGGTTTAGCACCCTGATTTTTAATTTCAGTCAATTTTTGTAAACAAACAAATGTTAAGATATGCTACTGTGAGTATAGGCGTCATGATTGTGTAGCATACGTGTAAATTCACATATGACACACATACATGACACTTATACACACAGTGGCATATCTTGACATTTGTTTGTTCACAAAAATTGTCTAATATTAAAAATCAGAGTATAGACACCTGATTTTGAGGAAGGTGTGAGTGCAGGGGGTTTCTTTAGAGGCCCAGGAACACCCCAGATAGTTTTTTTTCTTAGAAAACGCGAATTGAATTAATTAGTCTCTATTCCTTTGCAAATGAGTGGCAGATCCATTAAGATGGATAAGTTAGGTCAAAAAAGAGAGGTTAAAATTTTAGAAAAATTTAAATAAGTATCTTTTGTACTATTCATTTCCTAAGGGGGGGAGTGGTGTTAGGGGACAGCCCTCCTCCCCTTCCCCCACCACTCTTCACCCCCCCCCCCAAATCAGGTGTCTTTGTGCTAAATTTGATCCGTTTAACCGCCTGTTATTTGTTGGTGAAATCTAACCTTAGCCTCTCAGCAAATTAACCCTTTGCGACGGATGTGGTATTGTGACAGACACCATAAAACTGAAAATTGTATATCAAACACTTTTAGGGTACCGTACGTAACAGAAAAGAACGCTGTTGTCCCTCAGGAATGGCTAAAGGTATCCATTCGTTTACACGAAATAAAAAAGTCTGTGGTTATAAAGTGCTGTAAGAAAATCAAGCTTGTAGCTTAATGCATTAAAAAGATATGTGTCAAATGAGTGTCAAGGTGGCAGGACCAGTGTGGAAAATACTAATAGCAAATAGCAACAAACAAGCAACCGATCGCGTGTAAAACATGCAAGTACAATTAAACTATCAAGTTAATCGACCCGAGTCATGCGCAGCTGCAAGCGCTAAAATTTAACACATAAATGGAGTCGATTCTGTGATGCACTATTTAAAATTTACAATTTTTAGAAGCATTTCGTAACTAAAATTATTTAATTTTAACGAATGACGTCACAATCTACTAAATTTAAAGATTTTTTATCCAATTTATATTCTATTGCCCGAATTCTGTGCAGCACTTTTTATTCTAAATTTAAAATGAACTCATTTCGTAACTAAAATTATTTGATTTAAACGAATGACGTCACAGTCAACTTTTAAAGCTTAAATTTTGCACGCTTAACGGCAGAATGTACTGGAAACTTTCATTATATTTGTCATCTATGTTTTATACTGCACCTACATTCTAAGCAAATAAATAATACATTCATTCATTCATTCAAAGGAATTTTATTTAGTTTTAGCATTCTGTGCTGTACATTTTTATGAGCTTTTGGCGTAATTTTAGAGCAAGTTAGGAATATCATAGCTAATTTTAGTGACCATATTCGGAGGATCCTCAATTTTGCCAATGTCAAGTAGAATAGATTATTTAAAACAATGTCAAGTCGTAAAGTCCTTGGTCAAGTCATGTTCCAGCAAAGCAATGGCAGTTTTAAATAAGCAGATAAAGATAAACTGGTATTTTTACTGGCTATAACTTTTCATTTAAAAAACCGACTTCCGCTATTGTATTCGACTAAATATCTAAATGAACAATAAAATGAAGAAAAAACCATCGTAGTGAAAGGGTTATGATACTTTTTGAATGCAAATGCTTGGTTTGTTGCTGAAAATATCAAAATCGCCAATATGTATGCCTACAATATTTGAGGAGTTCCCTCAATTCCTCATGGACTCCATCATCAGAACTGGATAAAAAAATGGGACCAATCTGGAAGTATATCTATTCAAGTAAAAAAATATTTTTTCAAATCGGTTAATAAACGACGGAGATATGAGATAACAAACATAAAAAAAAACAATACAACCGAATTGAGAACCTCCTCCTTTTTGTGAAGTCGGTTAAAAAATAATTAAACGGGTACTTATGTATTTAATCTGGGTATATTTATATAGGTATACCTAATTTATTATTATGTTGCGTCTGTGCCAACAAGCGCCATGTGACGTCACTAATGACGCGTTGGCCATTCATCTTTGACGTTACGTCTGCCATCTTTAAACGCGTTCCAATTTTAAAATTGCGTCAGCGTTTTCCGAGGTTAGTTTCATAATTCAGACTGGGCCCACTAGTGGAGATTACGAAACAATTTAAGAGGGCACTGTACTACAATTTAGGCTCCCTCTTTAACGCACGCGATAACCCGCGCGCCGTCTCACTCGCGCTAGCGAGTGTCGTGCACAAAAATGAAGTTTTTTGTTTATTATGGCGAAAATAAAGTGTTTATCAAAAAACAGATTTTAGCATAAGAATAAATAGTAATTACCTACTCGTTGTCGTAAAATTTATCTTAAAACACCGTAGGGTTCCCGAGATTCCATTCAAAACGTGTGCCAAAACAAGTATTTTTCATTAAATAAAACTATCGAGGTTTTTTTTACATATCGTGTTTTCAACTTTACACAATAAATGCAAAAATATATAATTTTCATATTCCAAAATATTTAACTCGTAGAACCCGTAGATACTGAGTTATAGATCGATTTTGTTGGGCAAAATCACATAGTACGCCCTCTTAAAAAAAAAACTTATGCGTGATGGTTGGCCTAAAAATAGGATTCCCATACCATTTTATGAATCATCATTATCATCATGTAGAAGTCCACTGCTGGACATAGGACTCCCCCTTAGAATGCCACGACAAACGGTCTTGAGCCGCCTCCATCCACCGACTTATAAACTCGAAATAAAAATAAATTATGAATGGGAAATAATGTCGCTCTTGGGTTTAGTACGGGTTTTGAAAGTTTTGGACTACAACCCGCCCCTTTATTGGCTAACGAACTGATAATCGCTTTCGATACCGATTTTAAAGTACATTGCGCTTTATGTTTCAAATATTTCTGCTCTTGGAAAATAAGCTACAACACGCAGCGCAATGTACTTCGAAATCGTAATTGAAAGCGATTACCAGTTAGTTAGACAATACTGGGGCTGGTCACAATATCACCTGACCTCGTGACGTCATATCGGCACGTGTTATTATCGTGTGGCAATTATTGGGACGTGTATCGGCAACGAAGATGCTAACCGTACTGTAGCACCGGGGAGTGCGCGGAGAGGTGACAGGGGAAGCGGGAGAGGCGCCGCATTCCAGCGAGGTGCACAGATATTCTGACCGGTTGTATATGAAGTTTCGTTTCCTTCCATACATTTACTTGCAGCGCCCCTAGCGAAAATGAGAAGAAAACTAAGGACGCCGTCAGTAAAATGTATGGAAGGAAACGAAACTTAGTTACTTAGTTTTCGAAAACTATCAAAACCCGTACTTGACGTGAAAAATAAATAAAACAACCGAATTGAGAACCTCCTCCTTTTTGTGAAGTCGGTTAATAATAAGAATTTTCCACCGTAGCTATAAGTTTACGTTGAAAACATCCATACGAGGAAGTGGACAATAGGCCATCTAAATAGCACTTATAAAGCTGTTTTGATGAGGAAGCCGAGTCTACTTTCACTTAAGGCAGTACCCAGACCAAACACGGCGTCAAGCTGTTTTTTTCAAGCCTCTCTCCTCGTTAAATAAAGCAAGTAGAAAAAAAATTAAAAGTCACCACATATATTTGACATTTTGTCAACAAATTACACGATTGGTTTAATGATTTAACGTCGTAAGTACTCGACAATAAACCCATGAAAAAAATTGAAATAAATCATGATTTTGTACATCTTCTCTTAAAGTTCACGTTACTGAATTTTTTGGTTTACACATTTGGATAGTTAATTTAATAGTAGAATTATTACACGATTATTTTTTTTTTAAATGGGTTCTCTTTATTTTTTATGAATTATATTTCATGAATCCGTGCGAAACTGGCTGTGCACAAGGAGCGGACCAGTCAGCCGCCGGTTCTCGGACGGACGGCTAGATGGCATTACTATTAGAACGGACTACATAGGTGTCACTAAAATAAATAATTTGCGATGTACTGTAGAGGCGAACACCTCAAGGTCATTCGGTCAGGGTAGCGCCTTAATAGGTACTTATCAATGATTTGCTTCTTAAGAGGAGGTCAGCGAAATGGGAGCTTACCCCCATAGAAATTTGCTTCTAATTTAGTTATAATTTCTTTAAACACCATGAAACTTTGTACACCATGATCAGTACACTAATATCTAGACCCGTGGTGCGTTAGTTTCGTATAAAATTATGTGGTTACGAAATCATTGAACGAGCGAAGCGAGTTCTCTGTGTCAACTTGGGAGAATCGGCGTTTGTATGTATTTTTGTAAGTACGTACATGTGTATGTATGTTGAAAACTTCCCAACCGTTAAAAGTTCCCTTCTCTTTCGGAAGTCGGTGGATGGAGGCGGCTCAAGACCGTTCATTGTGGCATTCTAGTGGGGAGGCCCATACAGGCTGATTATGATGATGATGATATAAATCGAGGGGGACGACAAACTCGGCCTTCCTTTTCACTCGTGCTTGGTTGGGATATTACAATGTTATTTGTAATAACAGCTGTTTTCTAACCTTGCTGGTATTTTCGCGCGGTCGCGTCTAGCCTTGCGTCTAGTGATGCCAAGATAGACTTTTGCTTTCAAACCAGTTCCCTGCCCATTTTTACTAACCGATATTTTAAGCGTAGCTGGCGCTCTGGCCAATGGTGCGCCCTGAAACCTGTCGTGCCCTAGTGCCCCAGCCTTTTTGGGAGTAAAGTGAAACTATCCCTACTAAAGAAATACCTATATGTATATTGAATTCGGCTATCTGCATGTTTTTATTTGCTTAAGGTATACAAAAACAATAAATTGTTTTTGAAAATACCAAAATCGCTATATGCCCATAATATTTGAGTTCTCTCAATTTCTCATGGATTCCTTATGGAATCAGAACTGGATTTTGATATAAATGGGACCAATTTTGAAGTATATGTATAAGTACAATATCCTATCAAATAAAAAAAACAAATCGGTTTATAAATGACGAAGTTTAGAGATAACTGCACTGCAATTTGACTAGGCCAGCTCGCACTGTTAAATCAGACCTTTAGACTAGGCCGAATAGAGTCTTAATCTTAAAATAAACGCACACTATTTAATTAGGTACGTCAAAATAAAATATATAAACAGAAGGGCCATTTTCGAACGTCAAGCTAGCGTATCAAGTGCTAAGTAAAAGCGATGGTAGGCCGTGCAGTTTTTAACTAGAAGTACCCCAACATGGGGTATTGTCAGTTCGTTGTCAAACATCATGTTTACTAATCATGAATAATCTGACAAACTCATGACATGAATCATAAAATTTTGTATCACAATGACTCATGGTATATTTCTGTGTTGCTATCGGGTCAAAATTATTAGGTAATTTTATCAAGAATCAATGTCTGTGGGTATCGCGAAAACAGATGAACAATTACTTAGAATTCATTAATTCAAAATTATCCTTGTGATTTCAATGAATAAAACGATTTTAATTTGACGTAGTTCGCCCCGAACTGAGACCTCGAGATGTTTCGAAATTCGCCGTGATCTCAAAGAATCCTTTACCTAATTCGGCTTATAAACGAACATGTCATGGTATTAACAACATTTTTTTATACTACCTACTTCGCAAGCAAACAATCATACGACCCACCTATGGAAAGTAGTAGTTAGTTTACCGTAGCCTTTAGACGCCTGCAACACCAGAGGCATCACAGCGCGCTGCCGACCCTGATACATAAAGATGAAAAAAGTCTACGTGCCTGTAATTTCACCGGCACCCGTACCCTTCAAACCGAAACACAGCAATGCGAGCACTACTGCTTGGCGGCAGAAATAGGTACTTTCCCGGACGAATTCTTTCACAAAAAGTTCTACTAACCGCACACAAACTAACCTATCACAAAATACTAAAAGCTTCCAGTAAAATTAACCTTACAATTCAATGCAGTATTAGTAATGCTTTTTTGGCTTTGTGACAGACAAAGGAAAGACTCTAAAATAAGTTTTTTACCCTAAAATGGGATTGTGAAGTTTGCAGGAAAATGTGGCTGAAACTCGACAAGGGCTCAGACCACGGAAGAATTGGATTTCTTCTTACATGGCTCAGACGATTTCGAAAAAATTTATAATCCGAATCCTCAGAGCGTGAGTATTGCTCGGACTTTTTGACTTCATCTTGTGGTCAGAATGATTAGATTGCCTTTAGGTAGGTATACTCGACGTCTATACTTTCCATTTGACACTATTTTATAGTTTCCACTCTGTATGGACCCTACCCACGCAGTATAATACACAAACAGTGCTTTGCCAAAAAAAGGTTTATTTCTTAGAGAATTTAAGTTCTCTAAGGTTTATTTAAAAGTTTTGGAACGAAACTGTCAATCTGATATCAGCTGATGACGCAAATAGAGAACTACCCACGCACTATCTTAAAAATCGTATCAATCACTACACTGATACCGAATTATCTGATTTAGATAATAGTTAACAAATACCAGGTGCATATTTTAACCGCTTATGTAACAGAATGTTAATTTATTGTGAAGCAATAAGAATGCGAATGTAAGCGACACGAAATAAAAAACAGCTGTTGCAGTAAATTAGGTACCTCAGCAGTAGATTTGTCATTGTCAGTACCTAACTATGAACAAATGATAGCATCTGTTGCTGCAAGTATTATGGATATCTGAATTGATGAAATTTAACATTAAAATTCGACAAAACGAAATTATACTTACTGTCCCGTTTTGTCGAATTTTAATGTCAAATTTTATCGATTCAGAGATACTTTACCTACTTGCAGCCTTGCTCATAAAATATAAATAGTCCGTAGCTGTAGGTACCTACTTACTTCTAAACAATTTGGAGATAAAATTTTAGCGCCATTATTTTAAGTTTTTGAATCCCGAATAATGTTTATCTAAATGCAAGTAAAAATTAGTAATTACCTACTACCTATAATTATTATTAGTGCCTCAATTTTAAAGAGTTAATACAGAATCGCTACCAATATGGCGCTTACGCCGCAACGCGGCCGTTTCCCCCGAATCATTCGTCATTATAATTCAAAACTCAATGTAATAAGACTGAGTGTAACTCACCGGTCTGCGCTTCGCACGGTGACGTCATCCGCGTCCAAATATAAACGTTCTCCTTGATGCTGCCACACACCCGCACTCTTAGCACAGAAAAACAACCTATTCTCATTACTCGGTACCTCAATAATACCATTTTTTCCCACAAAAAAATCCGGTAAACACAATCCAGTATCCGCCGGCGCGTAGGTTAACGACCACTCGTCAAAATCACCATTAACATCCAAATTGTACGCACATTTTGTACTATCACATGTTACATTGTTAACTAGCACGGAAAATATCCAAGAAGGTGGTACCGCACTAGTATTTACTATTAAAAATAAAAGCAGAAATAATCCGCTAGTCCGTATTTCAACACGCACTGCCGCCATTTCCGAAGTCGAAACAAGAATGAATCAGTCAGACTAGTTAGACAAACTGACTGGCCTGGTGCCTGACAGACGACGGTTCGGAAATGTGTATTCAGCCTGAAGTTAGCCAGCGTTCTGTATAAGACCTAAGTTCACACCAGTTCACGCAAAATCAGACTCTATACAACTAGGCAGCTACAATTAGTTTTTCACACCACCTGCTCGACAATGTCCAATTACAAATCATGCAACCTCAACGTAAAGTACAGCATTGTCTCTCTAGGGATATAAAGTTGTATGAAACTCCCTAGGGATTAAAGTGATTTGAATTTAGAACGTCAAATTCGTGTTGGAAACTCGTGGAAAACTCTGAGTAAAAAAATGTCCATATGGCATTGTAAAGAGGTTTGTTCGGAAATCGAACTGGCCACTATAGCAAAACTCGAAAAAAAAAGAAATAGGCCGATTTAAAAGAATGTGAAACAAAAGAGATGTTTGGTGCTGTGATTTTCAGTGAATTTTATTGCAATATTTTTGTAATATAATATTATGTCAGTGACAATATTAGTGTTAACAAAAAAAATGTCGAACGATTATGATTCTACTCCAGAGTTTATGAAAACAGACGATACTTATTTAATGGAGCCCTGGCCTTTTATTGCCTCGCAGTATGTGTGAAAAGTAGAGTATGCTCCTCTGGAATAAAGCCTGTCTTCGTCTTGGGCAGCTTGAACCCCTCGCTTCACTCAGGACTCTATATAACTCCCTCGCTACACTCGGGAGTTAACTTTAGAGTCCCTCGTTACGCTCAGGGTTCAATATGCCGCCCGCGACATAAGACACTGCTTTATTCCCTTAGTGCATAATCTACTATTCGTTCACTGCACATAGTTTAATATTTCGTGGATGTAGAACGAAGGACACTTTTCGATAAGAGTTTGTTAGATAAGATTATCTTAGAGAACGGCTTTAGCAGATAACCGTTTAAGGTAACGTTTTAATCGTAGGTATCTAATTTAATCTTTGTTGATCATTTATTTTTAATTCTGATTTAAATAATGAGGTTGATAAGTTATTTTGTTATCTAAATAGGAGCTTCTTTCAACTTTACAATTTGTAATTACACATGAATTACACACACAACGTTGACGACGAAAATTCAGTTTAAGATAACTTTTCATTTAAAAAACCGACTTCCGCCATTGTATTCGACTAAATATTTGGATGAAAAAAAAATTATGAAAGAACCATAGTGGTGAAAGGATTATGTTACTTTCTGAATGCAAATGCTTGGTTTGTTGCTGAAAATATCAAAATCGCCATATACAATATTTACAATATTTGAGGAGTTCCCTCAATTCCTCATGGACTCCATCAGAACTGGGTTTTGAAAAAAAATGGGACAAATCTGGAAGTATATCTATTCAAATAAAAAAAGAATTTTCCAAATCGGTTCATAAACGCCGGAGATATGAGGTAACAAACATACAAAAAAAAAAAAAAAACAACCGAATTGAGAACCTCCTCCTTTTTTGGGAAGTCGGTTAAAAGTACATAACATAACACCCAACAGTCACATACGTAGTCATGATCCCACACTACTTATAGATAAGATAAGATAATATTTTATTTGTAACTCTAACACAAAACATGATAAAAAATTGAAGATAAAAAAAACTTACAAATTCTTGCATCGAGTCACAAAATGGGCTCTGTCTCAGCATAAGCCAGTTGTAAATCACGTTACAACCAACGCTATATATATAATATATAGGATTCCCTTTGTTGTCGTGGGTATCAGGAACTATGAGTACCATGGTACCTAATTACCTACCATTTAACACCCAGACCCGGAACAAATATTTGCAGATCATACAAACATTTCAGCGGGAATCGAACCACAGCAACCTCTCGCATCTCAGCCCACCGCCCACCGCGCCACAAGAGGTCGTCATCACCTCTATCAGTCCACTGCTGGACTTAGGCCTCCTTTCTAGAAAGCTACGACGAACGGTCTTGAGCCGCCTCCATCCACCGACTTCCTGAGACCTTTATCCTTATAAAACCCTTATCTTTATTAAAGCCGCGTGGCCTGATGTCGCTCTGCCCCTCGACTGCTAAAATGGAAATTTGCAATATCTGTACTTACCTATTTGTATTAGATTGTTATTTATAAGTATAACAAGCGTAGCGTGTGCTGTCTTGCATATTTTTGCTGATGTTTATTTACTTTTGACTACCTTCCTAAGGTTTTTAAGTTCTCATTTACTATGTATCAGCAACTGCTTCCTCCGAGGCACCACACAGGCGCTTCTCACCTAGTGGTAAGACGGACCATTTATGTAAGCCAAGCCGAGTTTGTTGCCTGATTCTTCTGGGCTTGGTCGCGTTGGAACAGGAGTAATTTAATTTTATATATAAGACGATTCAAAATGATCCTTGTGATTTCAATGAATAAAGTTCTTTTTGACTTTGACTTTATCCATCGAGACCCTACTTTCTATACACCTATCTTTGTCCTATTATACTGTATAGCTCCTATACAATTACTACTACTACTGTAGGTACTGTATTTTCTGGTAATAAATGATTTATCTTATCTTATCTTAATATTGAGATAGCGTACGCAACACTGTATAAGTTATACAGGGTGTCGTACATACAGTACCTTAGATCATACTGCATAAGAAGAAAAAACAATCTGACTTTTGAGATTTCCACTTCTACAGAGATAGGTACCAAAAGTTTTTTTTTTTTTATTATTAATAAAAATACATCTTAAAAACCAGACAAGACTTGTCTAAGATAAAATTAATTCCTCATCTTTATATATTAAGTTGAAAATGCATAAACATTTCTTATCATTTTAGTTAAACAAGTAAATAGGTAGGTACACATAGGTAGGTATATAAAGCTATTGTTCGTGGAATCAGTTCGGGGCTAGCATACCTACATATTCCGGACACCATTGTTTCGTCGCTGTGTAGGAAAAGATCTCAAGATAATCCTGTGAAAATGTTATCAAGTGTTTTTTGTAGTTGTGTTTCCTACATCGTGTGTGTGTATTCGTGAGGTCTCAGTTCTGGCCCGAACCACTAGTTATTCAAAAATGGTTTACGACAAATCCTAAAGTTTTACGTAAACACCAAAGTTTCAAATCCAATGTCAAGTATTTTATTCATTGAAATCACAAGGATCATTTTGAATCGTCTTAGAAACTAAAATTACCCCCTGTTTCAACGCGACCTAGTCTAGAAGAATCATAGCAACAAACACAGCTCGGCTTTGTTTGATGTTAATTTGATTGATTCTAATCTTTTAAAACAGTTAATAATTGTTTGTTGATAGGAAAGCCCAAAAGATTATTTTTGTAATCAATTAGTTAGAATCTAGAGATAATAATTTATAACACCTATTTCTCGATACGACATATTAGCGTGTCGATTGGCTACTGTTGGGCAGAACTATTTTTAACCGACTTCACAAAAAGGAGGAGGTTCTCAATTCGCTTGTATTTTTTATTTTACGTTTGTTACCTCATATCTCCGGCGTAAAATTCTTTTTTTATTTGAATACTAGATACTTCCAGATTGGTCCCATTTTTTTCAGAATCCAGTTCTGATGATGGGATCCATGAGGAATTGAGGGAACTCAAATACTGTAGGCATACATATGGCGATTTTGATATTTTCAACAACAGACCAAGCATTTGCACGCAAAAGTATCATGACCCTTTCACCACTATGGTTTTTTCATCCAGATATTTTGTCGAATACAATGGTGGAAGTCGATTTTTTAAATGAAAAGTTTTTATTAAGTACTAAAAATTATATATATTGATTCAATTATTGGCTGTCGGATTGGTGATCGCAGTACTAGAGGTGGTGTCTGCTTCCCATCTCCAAGCTTTTATATAACATCCATGGGAGGAGACCGAGGGCCGTGGTATGTGTCCGGCAGTGACGGATTAACCCTTAATCAAATTAAGCAATTGCCTAGGGCTTCACGTCTGGGGGGCACCAGAAGAAGCACAAAAAAACCGTCCTTAGGTCATCACGTCTCACTCTCACGTCACCGAAAACCACACTAAAAAGGTTTCTAGGACTAACTTGAAAATTCTCGATAATTCATCGATATTATACATATAAGAGGGCCTAGCCAAGTGGCATTCGCTTCGAAGCGATTCCATTTCTACAGTCGTAATTCAATACAAAAGACCACGTGACATATCGAAAGCTAACGTCAATCACATACATTTTGGACTTTTCTACTGGCGTCATCGCTGATAGAATGTTACTTTGTCTACGGCCCCTGTACTCTGATTTATAATTTCAGCCAATTTTTGTAAAAAAACAAATGTCAAGATATGCCACTGTGTGTATAAGTGTCATGTATGTGTGTCATATGTGAATTTACACGTATGCTACAGACATATCAAACATATCAGAACATATCGGACATGTTAAAAACTTTAGACGTTAGTAATATAAATACTATCTTGCGTGAATTCAATGCCGGAAAAGCAGCAAGGCGCATTTCAATAAATAAATAAATTATGTTTTGGTTTTTATTGTTGTCGCACTTACTCCACTTCTAAGGTATGTTAGGGTAATTTAGAATAAACATGATTTGTCATGACACATTTGATTTATATCGAGCTTGCTAAAATTAATTTATTTAAAAAGACAGGAGTCGGCTTCCTCATAATAATTGTAGATCTTGAAAATTGTTATAAGTATATAAGTTTCTAATTGATTATAGTCGTGTATGTTTATTAATAATTTAATGTTTATTTTTATGTAAACCTTACTAAATATTTTAGAATTAATGAACATTGAATTGTAAAAAAATTAAGTAACTGAGTGGTGTGAGCATCTCGTTTTTCGATCGGGCGGGCACGACGAAAAACGAGGGAGCGTGAACGGTACAGAAACGACACGTGGCTCATGTTCTTGGAGTAATCAATGTGAAATTGTGAATTGGGAGAATAAATCATTGTGTTGTGGATAATTCGAGTTTTGTTTTTTTAATATTGGCCTGCGCCAATAGGTACGTTACATCTCAGCATCTTATTTTACAAACAACTAATGTTTTTAGGGTTTAAAGACCGATTCTAGTTGACATACGGAAGAGGGCCCACAGGCGTGGATTGCTTAGGGCATCAAGTAGTCTTAATCCGTCACTGGTGTCCGGCCTAAGTATAAACCGCTCTGTCTCCTGTGAACATATTGATATCAGGTGGATTGTATGCTGTTTACTTGCCAAGTAGTATTAAAAAAAAAGTGCTGTGTCTTAGTATTGCCATTCAGCGTGGCAATGGCAATGCAGCCAGCGTCTTGGGGACGCTTCTGTCTGGTAGTGATTTGGTTCAGTTGAGCTATCTTTAGATCGGTTGCAAGTTTGCAACGGTCTTTATACAGCTCAACGGTATGTTTATTTGTATTTTTTTTTAAATATTTATAAATTACTTGTATTGTTCTGAGTAAATAAACTGACAATCGTTGGGGAATAAAGGTTGTGGGATAAATCAGTACCAAAATTGTACCATCAATGGTACATCTGGGGCGGAAGGTCTCGAGTGGCGACCACAAACCGGACGACGCGTTAGAGGAAGGCCCTCCGCTTGATGGACTAAAGACATAAACATCGCAGCAAGTCGGTAGATGGAGGCTCAAGACCGTACGTCGTGAAATTCTAGGGGGGAGGCCTATGTCCAGTAATGGACTTCGACAGGCCGATGATGATGGTAATGACTATGAAATAAAGAATTTTGATTATTTATGTAGTGTTGAATATTTCATGGCAATGGTAGTTTAAGTATGGGAAGTTTGGGGGTCCTAATCCCACACTATAGGATTAGAGGTATCCCTGTGTCGAGCAACATGGCAACACAACACAGATCCGGAAATAAATAGTTGCAGCACATTTTTTACGCAACGGATATCGAACCCTCAGCCATAGAACAACATTACGTCTCAGCCCGCTACACGGCGCAGTCGGTGCACCGCAAAGTTCGTCAAAATACACTTCGTTTGAAACCATAAAGTTTTTTTTTTACATCATCATCACACGCGCGCTGCCGACCCTGAGACATAAAGACGAAAAGTCTCATGTGCCTGTAATTTCACCGGCACCCGTACCCTTCAAAGCGAAACACAGAAATGCGAACACTACTGCTTGGCGGCAGAAATAGGTACGGTGGTAGTACTTCCCCGGACGAACTCTTTCACAAGAAGTTCTACTACTAACAAAATTAAAACAATTTAGTTCTAAGTTTGAAACAGAGTATTCTATATTGTTTGAAAATGATGCGGATTTTCCATCATTCCCCCATCATTCAGGGATTTTCCCTGATGCGGCGGGTGCGCGTTAGCTCCAACAGCTACCTACAACTTATTGCGGCGAGGCTGGACACAGACTGCGTTTTCATGGAGCACTGGACAAGAGCCCATATTGTGGTTTCTTGACCATGGGCCCCATGAGAGCTTGTGTTTGGGTTCTAAAATATGTAAAATTATAGTTTTTAGGTATAAAGTATGTATGTTAGTCTATAAGGTATATATTTATATTATGGGCGTATTGTTTAGGTATAATTTATTGTGCATTTCCCATGTAGCCTGAAATAAATAATTGAATTTGAAAAACAAATGGCTCCATCTATTGGTAGAAATGTTGACTTCAAAAAAACTCATAGCTTAACATTAATAACTAGATGTCGCTAATAGTAGATTAGTACCTCGGAATAATGTTGCCTGTCATTATTCTAAGATTAGAACTACTGTTAGTCTGAACTACTGTTACTGTAGTAGAACGGAGGGTTCCCAACGAGTAACACCCAAACGAGTAACACTGTTACTCGTTGGGAATATTTCTAGAAAAAAAATCCCAACGAGTAACAGTGTTACTCGATAGGAAAAAAATTCCCAACGAGTGACACTAAGATATTTGTCTGGGTGAAGCTGAAAATAAAAATAAAACACTTTAATTAATTGCTGATCACTGCTTTTTATTTAAAAATAAAACAATCAACTTAATAAAATAAACATCGAAGTGTCGAATAACATTTGTAACTTTTAACTCCTCTTTAAAATCATACTTTTGTATCTATAAAAGTTTTACATTAATTGTGCTCTAAAATTTCAGTTTAATTTTTTTCACTTTTTAATAACCACATTCTACATTATCATAAAACACAAGGAAATAAAAATCCAGTTATTGACAATTAATATTATGTGCATTTATTGACCAACTAAATTTAACTTAGCGAATGGTGAATGCGAAAGAGACAGGCCGCGCTGCTGAACACTCAGCAAGAAATGTTTTGGATTGGTCACTAGATCAGGATGTTTTGGATCAAGCAAATACCTGGGTGATTGGTACCAGTGTAACATAACATAACACCCAACAGTCACATACGTAGTCAACCTAATCCCACACTAGGATTCCCTGTGTCGTGGGTATCAGGAACTACGAGTACCATGGTACCATAACACCCAGAACCAGAACAAATATTTGCAGAGCATACAAACATTTGTTCCGCAGCGGGAATTAAACCCGCTTTCTCTCGCATCTCAGCCGGCTACTTGCCCGCCGCAACTAAAAGCCTAACTTCAAAGTTAGGCGTTAAGCTGTTACATAGTTTTTTTAGGAACTAATTTGTCTATGCCCATCTTTACTGGCCAATTTCAGCTCAGCCAAAATTCATCGGCAGAATGTATAACACTATTAATAATAAATAATAAAAAATAAATTAAATAAAAAGCCTATTTATTCCATAGTTAGATATGTGTTTTACATTTTTTCTTTGTACTGAAGATTATAACTAGGACCCCTCACGGGTAAAGGCCTCCTCCAGCTCCTTCCATTGCTCGCGATCATCTGCTAGTTCTGCCCAGTTTGGGGTATTCGAAACCTTTAGTATATCATCTGACCATCGAGCAAGTGGTCTACCTACTCTTCTAGTCCCTATCGGCCCTTTCCAGATGGTTACCTTATTGGCCCACTTTTCTTTATTCATTCTTGCCGTGTGTCCTGCCCACTGCCATTTTAGTTTTAGTGCATGTTCTAGAGCATCTATAAATTTAGTTTTATTACGGATTTCTGTGTGTTTTATTTTTTATATTAGTCTTATTCTTAGTATACTACGCTCTATTGCTCTCTGGCATCTTTTTATTTTATTTTTTGCTTCCACTGTGTATGTCCATATTTGGCTCCCATAAGTAAGCGTTGGTAACAGGCAATAATCCACAACTTTCTTCTTTAACTTTAATGACAGTGGTCCCTTTAGCACCTCTTTTAAGCTCCAGAATTTGTTCCATGTTTTAGTTATCCTCCTTTCGATCTCTTCTATGTTGTTGTTGGGTTTGAATGAAACTTGTTTTCCAAGGTAAATGTATTCTTGCACGTATTCTAGCTGTACGTCATTTATGTAAAGCGTTTTCATTTCTTCGTTGGTCATGACTTGTGTTTTTTGCAGGTTCATTTCTAGTCCTGTTGTTTTACTGGCTTCTTGTAGAGTCGTTAACATGTACTGAAGATTATGGGTGTTGCTTGATAGTAAAACAATATCTTCTGCAAATGCTAGATAAGTAAGATTTTTTCCATCTATACTAATTCCCATGCCATTCCAAAGGTCTCTCAGTATTGATTGAAGCACGGTTACAAATAGAGTCGGAGAAAGGGGATCTCCTTGTCATACGCCTCTTTCTATTCTAATGTATTTTCCTGGTGTTTCAAGTTTCACCCTACTTCTGCAATTTCCATAGATATTTTTGATAATTTCAATGTAGATATTGTTGATTTTAGCTTCTTGTAGAGCTCTCCAGATCGCACTGTGTTCTATTGAGTCAAAAGCTTTTTTATAGTATAACACTATTAGCACATAATAATTAGTAACATACTTTGGCTCGAAACAGTCAGTTGCAAATTATTCTTTTTACACACGCCCACACTTCCAACCCACTGTCGTATTTTTTTCGGGCGTAATACTGATGTCTTCCTCGAAGAAGAACACTACCTCCATTTTTTTTCACGTATACAAATTTGTTTTGTTGAAATGAACTGGATAACGCCATTTTTGTTGCGGTGGTACGTTATTGTGTGCCCTGTGCACTGACTCACACTGATAACCTGACTGCACAAAAGTGTTGCCAGCACCTACTTTCATTTCTGGACATGAGGTAACCATTTTTCACCATCAGAGGAAACTTCACCAAATATATTTTTTAAGACATTGGCAACACTATTGTAAATTTTCTGAACTGCAGGCCTCGTCTTAGAATTGCACTTGTTCTCCCGACTACAGAATCAAGAGTTGATATGTGTTTTTTTATATTGCAATACAGAGTTGCCCAATAAGTACGCTAGGAGTGCTCGTCATTCTCACCATAAAAAAAGTACGAGTGCCAAACGTAGATTAAGCCGCTTGTTGTGATTCACCGTAGAAAGAGTATAGTTAGAATGGGCTTGCGCTTACTCCTGAGTTGTCCTATGCTGTGGGGATAAAGTCATACAAGACAAAGATTGAAAGTTTATTACCGGGTTTTTCTATCTGTTCGGTTTGTACAGCCAAAATATATAGAGCAGTATTCATATATATAATATTATATTCATATATTATATTATTATTATATCATATTAATTGCATACTTCACCAGTAATACAACTCAAGCATGTTGGAAACACTTTGCAAAATGCTTATCTCTGCAGCTGCTGAAATTCTGTGCAATATCTTATAGTGCAGTGTTGTCTACATAAAAATTACAAACTGCACGATTGCGTTGTTTCACTAAGATTTATCCGTCCATTGCTGTTTGATTATTGAACATATTTGAAGGACTAGAGATTGAACTAGCAGTGAATATAATTTTTTTCAATCAGGCTGATAAAATATGGTGAATGTTCAAAAGATGCCATATTTTGGCGTTGATAGTGTATGGACAAAAATAAAAAATGGACTAACGAAGATAAAGTATAGCAACGAAGTATGGCACTTTCAACTAAATAGCCTACGTATATTTTTATAACCGAACTAAAATAAAATTTCGTAATTTGTAGCACTGTTACTCGTTGGGATGTTTTTGTCCTATCGAGTAACAGTGTTACACTGGGTGTAACTCGTTGGGAATACTTCTTTTAATTTGTATCCCAACGAGTTACACTGTTACTCGATAGGAAAAAAAATCCCAACGAGTAACAGTGTTACTCGTTTGGGTGTTACTCGTTGGGAACCCTCCAGTAGAACGCGCAATCGTTACGTTATGCTGATAGTTCGTATCTGCTCAACAGTTTAAGGCTGCAGCACACCGGCTGCGTACGTGGAGGTTGGAGTATGGAACTCTATGAGACATGGCACGCAAGTGTGTACATACAAAGTGACGCGCGTGTCTACGTTACGTGCTGCATACGCATCCAGTGTGAATTGGCCTTAATTCGTCACTTTCTCAGATCTGGGGAGCATAGATCTTGGGAGCGAAGGTCGGACTGTAAGCACTCTCGGCTCAAGATTTATGCTGAGCAACCTAGAGAATTAGCAAGATCTTGAACAGATCTTTCAACCTCTGTGGATGGCGGGGCGGGCAAGCAGCCAGGCCAGCTAAGATGCGAGAGGTTGCGGGTTTGATTCCCGCTGTGGGACAAATGTTAGTATGATCTGCAAATATTTGTTCCGGATCCGGGTGTTATGGTACTCGTAGGTCATGATACCTACAACACAGGAAATCCTAGTGTGGGTGTTACGTTTACTATCGCCGTGACAGTATTTCAAGCATAGTTTTTCATTAAAAGTTGCTAGTCTTTGAAATTATAAATTAGTTTTGGAATATAGGCTACGCTTCCACCAGAGATGAGCGAGGAATGTGTTTTTTAAGAACCAATAGAATCACTTCAGGAAGGAACGTCATTTACATAGCCTCGCTTAGCGCATCTCTGATGGAAACGGCTTGGCAAGAGAGGTTTTCATACGTACAAAACAAGCAAGGTGCGTAGGGTGTGTTGCGAGGGATGTGTGCAAAGGATGGACGCGAGCGAGAAACTACTAGCAGTCAGTCTGAAAAGAGCCCGCTACACATCCTCGCACCATTTCACAGCGTCGCTACGCATCTAGTTTGTTAGTATTAGAACTTCTTGTGAAAGAGTTCGTCCGGCGAAGTACTACCACCGTACCTATTTCTGCCGCCAAGCAGTAGTGTTCGCATTGCTTTGTTTCGGTTTGAAGGGTACGAGTGCTGGTGAAATTACAGGCACATGAGACTTTTCATCTTTATGTCTCAGGGTCGGCAGCGCGCGTGTGATGCCTCTGGTGTTACAGGCGTTCATAGGCTACGGTAACTGCTTTCCATCTGGTGGGCCGTAAGCTTGTATGCTTGACAAGTAACATAAAAAAAAACAAAAAAAAACTACGCACCGCTCATCTACCTCGCACATCTCTGGTGGAAACACTCACATCGTTCCACAGCCTCGCTACGCATCCTCGCACCGCTATCTATCTCGCACATCTTTGGTGGAAACGCAGTCTAAATATTCTGCGTGTAGACGGATATTCCATCATGTAGTATATCGTATACGGAGTTATTGAAATAAAACAACATAGATTATAAAAGAAGATTTTATTAATAACCTTTACAGTAAGGACACGCTTAGAATTACTTTTTGACATAACAAAGTTCCTAACGTTGACAGACATTTTAAAATAACAGCATACAATAATGAAATTTATAAATAATATTTCAAAAATAAATTGTCATGTTGTGTATTTCCCAATAAAATTTGTGATTATATTATAATGACCACCATAATTTGTAAATATCCACCAAACGTTTTATACATCATCCATAATTAGTTTTTTTTTATTTTAAAGGGATTTTTTTTTAATATTTTTGCCAACAAAAACAAAACGTATTTTACAAACCAAGATCTCTAAAATATAAAAAAGGAACCAATCTGGAAACATATCGTTTCAAATAAAAAAATAACTTTCCAAATCGGTTTGTAAACGACGGAGATATGAGGTAAGGAACTTTAAAAAAATACAATTGAATTGAGAACCTTCTTTTTTTGAAGTCGGTTAAAAAGAGTTTGCAAAGATATGATTTTTGCCAAATTTAAGTACTTATGGTATTACGTATTATTTTTTAAATTACGGTCAAAAATTGATAAAAAATATAGATTTAGGTTGAAGAGAGTTATATAGTATCTTTGACATAACACTGACATCTTCAAGCGGCTATAAAATTGACAGAACTTTAAAGATATGTCAAAAGGAATTAATATCTTTGACATAATACTGTCATTTTCAAACGGCTATCAACATTGACAGAACTTAAAAGATATGTCAAAAGGAATAACTACCATTTTTTGAAACATAAATTCTTAATTAATTTGACATTTATATATTTGTACGTAGACTAACATAGATTTAAGAACTAGCTACAAATAAACGATCTACCTTTGACATAATACTGTCATTTTCAAGCGGCTATCAACATTGACAGAACTTTATATTTCAAAAGGAATTCTAACGTGTCCTTACTGTAATAAATACTTAAGAATAGTTATTAGGGGATGTTAGCCAAGTAATCCTTAACGTGCGCAGGCTCCAGGCGTCTGAAGCCGGCGGCGTCACAGATTCCAACCTCGATGTTATCGCACGACATCTGACCTTCGAAGCCTTCTTTTAGGGTTAAAATTGCCGTGTGAACTGCATCGTCTAATTCCAAGTCTTCCGTATACCTGAAAAAATATTAAGACCCTTAATTAATTTTGTGGTCTTTACTCGTTGAGAAGTCCCTAATAATGAATATACAGGGTGTAAAAGGACAGCTCCCGAATACTGAAGGTACCGGTAAAGCTACCTACATCATAGCTATATAAAATAGCTTTCGCCTGAGAGGTGATTCATACCGGAGAAAACTTTTATTTTTCGTTTCGTATCATATTTGGCAGCCAGCAATGTACGCATTTATTCCGGCCGCACGAGTTCAACGCTCCCGGTCAGCTGATCGACCCGTAGCGCCAATATTTCTTATGTGGTTTTCATTGCTTTTTTTTTGACGTTATTAGTGTTTTTAATTATGGACAATATTTTTTGGATATTTATAAAGAAAACAAGAAAGAAGTGGACCAAAAGTGAGCATTTTTTTTCGTGTTTTTTCAGCTTAAATATTTTCAGAATCATGGTCTGAATGCACTGTTACAGTTTTCGGGAGTAGTCTTTTTACGCCCTGTATATAAAAACATCATATCAGCTGTTATATGTCCATTGTTGGGCTAGGCCTCCCCCATAAAATAGGGGGAATTGCCATAATCACCACGGATTGTTGATCGCAGTATTGGTGTTAAGTACTCAGATGGATGCTGCTGCCCATCCACGGGAGGAGTCGGAGGAGTCCTATTCTTAGGCATATTTTGAAAGATTTAGGATTTTCATTTAAGTAAACATAACAAAACATATAATAACACCAAACAGTCAAATATTTATATTTTATATAATAGACGCAGAACAAATATTTGCAGATCATACATTTGTCCTGCAGCGGGAATTGAACCCGCAAACCACTCGAATCTCAACTGGCTGCTCGTCTGCCACGCTACAGAGGTTGTCAAAGTATTAGTTAGTAATAATATACTATAGTATGTTCCGTTGGTACATTTTGAGGTACGGAACCAAAAAAAATAGAAAAGTCCTACCTCTTCTCTAGGAAGGTCTTCCCATTGTTGAAGTTCTTGCCCATGGCTGTGGCCTTCCACGCGAAGTACGCGCCGGACGGGTCGCATTGGAACAGGTACGGGCGATCGTCCTCCCAGCCACAGATCAACAGCGACACTCCGAATGGGCGGACACCACTGAAATAGCACATAAACACTCATTATAAACAAACCAGCCATGCATCTCCTCGCTATGTCGTGTCTTCAGGCCGAGGAGACAGTAGAGCATGTGTTATTGTACTGCACAGCCACAAATGAAGCCAGGAAAAAAACAGGACTCCAGGAGCTGATAGTCCTGTTTAACTTCTTCATTACTCACTCGGAGACACTGGCCCAGTGCTGCCATCAACCCAGAGTCCTTCTCCGTTATTTTAAGGAGTTGGGCTGGCTGGGGTAGTGTTAGCAGGGGGACAATGCACAATACACCCCAATGCGGGAAGTCAGTGCAGACCTTATCTCCCCCATTTTGAATTAGAATTAGATGCATCTCCTCTCAAACCACGACGAGGGTATTTCTACCGGGATATACCCTTGTGACAGGATACAGACAAAGGGACTCTAAGCCAAGCGCGTGTCGGATCACGCACAGTGAAGAGTACCGAAAGTTTTTTTTTATTATGTCCTCTGATTAATAACTAAATTTTGCCAAAGTCAAGTAGCAGATTATTTCAACAAAGTCAAGTCGTAAAGTACACGGTCAAGTCATGTTCTAGCAAAGCGATGGCATTTTTACTAGAATGTACCTGGACAATTTCCACTCCTTCGAAAAGACACGTAATACACTTATTTTAATTTAATTCACTACCATGTGCTCTTTATAAGCTACACCGTTTAAAATGCCACCAAAATTACACGATATAACTCAAAAAAACACTAGAAATTTAAATAAAATAAAAACGGACGATGTCTCATTCGAACCCGCAACCTCCTATGTCGCAGGCGAACCTTCGCCCGCCACGCCACAGAGGTCGACAAAATCCTTAACCCTTGCCAGTGCACTTAAATGTTTGTCCAGTTAGTTTTAAATAAATAAATAAATGCTGGACATTTCACACAACATTATCTAGCCCCAAGCTAAGCAGAGCTTGTGTTATGGGTACTAGATAACTGATATACTTAATACAATACATTACATAGATAAGATATTTTTTATTATGCATAGAAAAATACCCAGAACACCCTGAATAAATATCTGCAGATCGTGCAAATATTTGTTCCGAGGCGGGAACCGAACCCGCAACCTACTGCGTCGCAGGCGAATCGCCCGCCGCGCCACAGAGGTCGACAAAATCCTTAATCCTTGTCAGTGCACTTAAATGTTAGTGTCATCAAGTATTTGAGCCCTATACTAATGTGGAGCACTGTACTTAAAAGCTTTGATCATTTAGTCCCCAGTGTGATTACTTCTTTTTTAACAAATACGTATTCCATTTTAACATATTAGACGCATAATTTACTAATAAGTTCGAAAACGTTTGTGTGCGACAAATTTTTTGCCGAAAAACATCGTGTATCCGACATGTTTGCGTTGGTAGACAAGCTATTTGCAGCAAAATTTTTGTCGCACACAAACGTTTTCGAACTTATTAGTAAATTATGCATCTAATATGTTAAAATGAACTACGTATTTGTTAAAAAAGAAGTAATCACGAATTCAACACACTTTACGCGTGCTAACGCCAGCACTTTCGACAATTGTCATAATAAATAAGCTGGTAGACTCTTTAAAAAGAAGCTACTGACAAAAATTCAGATATGTATTAATCATTAATTTTTTTTGGGTGGCGACTAATTCGATCACTGGTTAATGAGTCAGTTTTATAAGTATACACACCCAGATTGCGTGTACTCCTGCATAACCGTAGCGACTCGTTGGACAAGCTGAGCTGTGGGAATGGGCTCGTGGTACATCAGGTAGTACTGTTGCGCCATCTTGCGAGCCTGCGTCACGAGCAGACGGTAGTCCGGACCCATCCCAGAGTACACCATGCCTGGAAAATTGAATCGTACATGTCACTGAATACATACTAACACCTTAAACTTGATTGTGGCTGGGGGCAGGTTAGCTGGGGGACAATGCACAATATTATTATTATTATTATTTATTTATAGACGAGCAGCTTTCGCTGATGTGTCTACGTCAACAGTGTTAAAATTTAGTTGAAATATTGTCTCTTAGGTTTGGTAAATTTTTTTGAGCACTGATTTATTTGTTTGAAGCCAGATGTCGAGTTTGTTTTTGAATGCATTGACGGAAGTGGCAGTAACAACGTCATCTGATAGCGCGTTCCAATTGTACACCACTCTATTGCTGAAGAAGTGATGGGCGGCAAGTGAGACGGCGGGGTCACGGTTTAACTTCAGCTGGTGACCACGTGAGGGTCTTAGATCATCTTTCCTTATAAGAATGTCTTGAAAGTTCGGCAGATTGTAATGATGGGTCATAATCTTGAAAGTTTCGATAAGATCTCCTCGAAGGCGAAGGAATATACCCAAATTCAGCCACATGCTGCCTAAGGCAGCCATACCCTTCAAATCGAAACCCAGCAATGCAAACACTACTGCTTGCCAGAGAAATAGGTACGGTGGTAGTAATTCCCCGGATTAACTCTTTCACAAGAAGTTCTACTACTAACAAAAATGGGGTGTATTACCCCTGTGGTAACGCTACCACAGCTCCTTAAAGTAACGGAGCAGGACTTTGGGTTGATAGCAACATTTTAAGTGTGCCCAAAGGTGTTGATGATGGAGAGGAGAATTGAAGTAGCTCCTGCAGACCCGTCTTGGCCTTGCCGTCTAAACGGTCAACAAAACTGCAGCAAAAGAATAGTTCACCGTTGGTCCTAACTTCAGTCAAATCTGGGTTTGGCTGAAAATCAACACTGGATATTTTCTTGTAAATTATTCGGCACAATGCTGAGCTGAAACCTATTTGCTGAAACGCATAATGGACCATCCATAGAGTTTGAATGCGGAAAAGGGAGGTCTTTAACATTCTTTAATGTTAACCTATTTTCTGCAGCGATCTGGGATGCACAGAGGGAATCAAATCTCTTAGTTTTATTTTATCTATGCTTATTTGATTAATTTATAATAATAATCCTACTAATATTATAAACGTGAAAGTTTGTATGGATGTTTGTTACTCTTTCACGTAAAAACTACTGAATGGATTTGAGTGAAATTTGGAGTGGAGATACCCTATACCCTGGGCCCCAATTCTACTAAACAAATTGTGTTTGAATTGTTAATGAATTATCTCAAAATGGTCACTTTTGACACTTTTGCCACACAAAAAGTGTCAAAAATGTCAATTTTGTGATAATTCATTAACAATTCAAACACAATTTGTTTAGTAGAATTGGGGCCCAGGATTAACACATAGGCTACTTTTCATCATTATTCACGCGGGTAAAACCGCGGGGCGCAACTAGTAATAATATATATTTTTTTAATGTTATTATTATGGCATTCATTTATTTAAAATCTCGTTACAAAATTATTATTATTATTAGATCAGTTGCTTTTTAGTTAAGTTTTTTGTACCTTTTTATGTTATTTTGTAGCAAATAAATATTTTTATATTATATCTTTATATTTAATAGTAATGTATGTATGTGGTGTATAGTCATAATTTACTATGATATTGCTAGGAATAACCTACCGATATGTCCAGTGATCATTTCAACTTTGTTCACACTGTGCTCATCGTACAGAATGCTCTTATGCTTGTTCTCTGTGGCGATGACGACTCCATTTGATGCTGAAAACAGAACACAAACAATATTACAGATTTGTATGAAGTTGTATGATAGTGACATGGCATTTTCGATATTTTTTTACCAAGAAAGAATTCTAAATAACTGCAGCTGTCGCAACAGAGGAGTCCTGCGGGTTATTGAAGAGTATTCGTAAGTTTAGAGGATGAGAAACAATAAAATATAGCGGTGAGTAAGAGACGCCAGAATAACCTACAAATTTAGCTATTTCTCACCTTTGATACCGACGGAGGTGCCTCCGGCGGCCACAGCAGCTAACGCATATTCTATTTGGACTAATTTTCCCGAAGGACTGTGGAAAAACACATAAATCTATTTAGTTTCACAGGAAATATACAGACAACTTCAACACTCTGTAACTAGTTTTTTACGGCGGTAAGGACAAGGTATAACATAAAAACATCTAGGAGCACCATTAGAGAATTGGAATTTATCATTTCTAGCACTCAAATAGGCGTAAATAAAATTATTTTACCTAAAAGTTGTTAGAGAAAAACTATAGCGCTCAGACGCCATGATGATTACAAAGCAAATTGTCAATTTTTTGCATTTTCATGTTGTCATCATTGCTAAACGTCAAACTCACGTTCACGTACGCTCCCTATCCATTTCTTTGTCTTTTCGGCTGTTGGAAACACTAAAAATAGCAAAAAGAGCTAAGGTTCAAGCCCGAAAATTATTTTGATTGGTCCAAATTCAGCCAATGAGGATGCGATATTCCCGCTCGATAATTGAACTGACATCAATGAAATATTTAGTGTGCTATTTATAATTTTCATGTTTTCACGGTGAAAACGTGAAATAAACATAGTGCGATATGTTAGGAGCACTTCGCGGAGTTTCCCCTGCCTCCGACGCCATGTCGGATGAAACACTGGAGCGTAACCGCGCTGAAAAAGCACTTATTACGAAGACTCCCATCCACAGTCAATACAAAGCAGGAATTAAAAATTATTCTGATCAAAATGGGAACGATGTCACTAAAGCTGTTTACAAAGGAAGGAAAACATTTGCGTTCTGGACTCTCGTGTGTCTGCTGTTGATTTTAGCTATTGGAAACCTCATTCTTACGTTCACCATTTTAGCTGTGTTGCGGCTTGGTCACGGTGAGTTTATTTATCTGTTACTTACGTAGGTACCAGGAGTACTACTCAGGAGGCAGGCAAAGGAAACGATGGGAGGATGATCTCAAGGAAGTTGCAGGACCAACATGGCGGCGACTAACACTGGACCGGACGGGGTTGAAGTCTCTGGAGGAGGCCTATGTCTCACGACAAGCTGGTGTTTAATTATATAAAACATGTGTGTATTTTTAAGCATTTAATTTTATTACTATAAATATGTAGTATTTAGATCTAAGTTATCCAGCAATAAAGGCTATTATTATTACGTAGGTACCTATAATATTTATTTGTCTGTATCCAATATACCAGGAGAGCTGCAAGCTGATGAACCAGTAAAGTTACCGGTTAGCGGACACCAATAATTACCTACACCAGGCGAGCAGAGGCAACAGGAGTGGTTTTGTTTGTTAGAAAAATATATCAAAACCTATACATTGAGTAAAACATAACGAGAGCTTATACCGAGAGCGAGAGCGTTGTTCATCTTTTAGCTCTCCTTACAACACAATTAAATCCTTGCGACTGGTTGCGCCCTGGTGAAATATAGCCCATAGAAGGGCAAAACCGCGGGCGACCGCTTTGTAACATATATTTACCTACCTACCTAACGAACGGATAGTTAGATTATAGCAGGTTTTTCTTGCTACTAATTATAAAGCAAATTTCAGGCTTAGAAAGTATGGAGTTCTTACCGGAACACAACGCTATTAAATTCTTCGGCGACGCGGATATGGATCACGTCTACAAGCGCGATGGATTGATTGAGAGCTTCAAAGACGAGCCGATGTCAGTGTCCAGTGAGAATGGCTCTGTGGTATTTAATTTGCAAACTCGGTAAGTTATGTAGATAGCCACAACATTGCTCACTATCCGTGGCCCCTGTTGTGGCTATCTTCAAGACGTAGAGACAGTGGAGTATGTGATATTACTGCATAACCACAAATTAAGCCAGGGAAAAACGGACTCCAGAGGCCTTACCAAGCTCTTATAGCGTTCATTTCTAAAACTATTCAGTAAAGAAGACAGAGAAGAACTTAGAAGGAGACAATGCATAATTCACCCCAATGCTGTATTGCACTTAACTCCAATACTGCAATCGCCAATCCATTTGTCAAGATTGGTGCTTATGGCGAATTCACCCTATTCTTTGGTGCATGTGTATGTGATCCAAAGGTTGCCTGAAAAAGATTTCTTTCAGGCAACCTTTGGATGCATGAAAGAGATTTCTTTCAGCTATACAGCCACCCATTGTACTGCTAATTTTAATAAATCCTATTATGTATTCCTGGTGTACAAGTGTTAATCTATATATCTATTTATGTCTGTCCCCCCATCACTAATTGGGGGACAGCAAGAACTTTTTCAATTAATAAAAGTTTCATCTGACCCCCGTTGCAAAAAGGGGACAGATCGAACTTTTATTTCCTAACCGTCCCCCTAGGGGGACAGAGTAGGGGACAGATGGCAATAATTTGTTTGTCGATCGAGGCTGTATCTTGGGACTGAGTACGGGTTTTGATAGTTTTCGAAACTATATGAAGTTTCGTTTCCATCCATACATTTACTGACAGCTCCTTAGTTTTCTTTTCGTTTTCGCTAGGGGCGCTGCAACTAAATGTATGGAAACGAAACTTCGTATAGTTTCGAAAACTATCAAAACCCGTAATAAGCCTCCAGGTGTACAATAAAGTGTTAATCTATATATCTATTTATGTCTGTCCCCCGTCACTAATAGGGGGACACAACTTTTTAAACGAATAAAAGTTTAATTTGTCCCCCGTTGCAAAATGGGGACAGATCGAACTTTTATTTCCTAACTGACCTCCTAAGGGGACATATGGCAATTATTTGTTGTTGATCGAGGCTGTATCTGTATATTATCGTCTGATGCCTAGGTTGTCGCGCTCCGACACCCGTATGACAGTGAACACGTCTGGAGTGTTCATTCGAGGAGTCAGCTCGCTGGAACTGCGTGACCCAGCCACTGGAGAGGTAAGTATCATTATCATCAGCCTATACAAGTTCACTACTGGACATAGGCCTCCCCCTTAGAATGCCACGACGCACGGTCTTGAGCCGCCTCCATCCAACGACTTCCTGCGACAAAATTGGCATTGAGGAAATCCGTAGAACCAGTTAACATCTAAGTACCTTGATACACTAGGCGTTACTCTTCAGGTCGTGTTCAGCACAGCGCCGGCGCAGGCGCCGGCCGCGCGTTGCTCCGTGCCGGACGCAGTCAACAATCTTCTCGCTAGAGTGAGTATTTATGTCCAGAGGGCTGATTCTAAGATAATTAATTGATTCAAGCGTGATTTTGCGGAAATCCATTCTACAAAATTAAATAGCCTAACAAATATATAGTAACAACTCCACTCTTCTCCAACGAAAACTCTGTCCATGACACGTGTTTCGCATCTCAACGAAGCATCCTCAGGAAACAGTTGACTCACTGCGCGCTAAAACAACAAAGACAATACTGCAACAACTCCGCGGCCATGTTCCCTCGCCGAACGCCGAACAGAAAGTCCAGAAAGTTCGACTTGAGTGTGAGTGAGATTCGCTGAAGGTTTTGTTTCGTATGTTATTACAAAATCGTTAGAGCTCTTTTTGAGTTTCAGCCTCTTTTTCCAGCAAACTTCACCATAAAAAAGTAAAAAAGTCGAAATTCTTAAATTTTAGACTAAAAAAAAGGATTAACGACTAAAGGATTACTCCAGGGGATTGGCAGCAACATCCACCTGAGTACTCAACACGAATACTATGATCGCTTAGTAATTGTTTAATGGGTACGGGTGCCGGTGAAATTACAGGCACATGAGACTTTTCATCTTTATGTCTCAGGGTCGGCAGCGCGCGGTTTTGCAGGCGTCCATAGGCTACGGTAACCAGCTTTCCATCACAGTATTAAAAAAAAAAAAAAAATTGTTGAAATAAACATCCCAATTGTCGACGACCTCTGTGGCTTGGCGGGCGAAGGTTCGTCTGCGACACAGGAAGTTGCGGGTTCGATTCCCGCCTCGGAACAAATATTTGTACAATCTGCAGATATTTGTTCAGGGTGTTCTGGGTATTTTCTATGTATAATAAAAATATCTATCTATGTAATGTTATTGTATTGTATCAGTTATCTAGTACCCATAACACAAGCTCTGCTTAGCTTGGGGCTAGATAATGTTGTGTGAAATGTACAGTATTATTTATTTATTTATTTAATTGCAGTGCATGACGAAGCCTAGTCTAGCAGTGGACATCTACAAAGTGATGATGATGATGAAATAGGTATACATTTAATTTTTTTATCTTATCCTATGTACGTAACTGTTGTGTGCAATATAGTAATGCAATGTAATATAAAGTAATTTAATATAATGGATTTGTTCGCTTATGGTCAACTTAGCAAACCGTCCACTATTTTTCACGACTTCGTAATCGGTAAACTTCGCAATCGGTCAACTTCTTGATCGGTCAACTTAGCAACTAGTCATCCTCGCAATCGGTCCTCTTCGCGTTCGGTCAAAAATAAAGATTGCAACATTTTCTTTTAAGTCGAACATCATTACCTATTTCGTCATTTTACTATAGATACTGGCCACTTTAGGTTAGCTGTAACCCTATCTTTGCAGTTTATACACTGTTTTTTTGTTTAAGTTTGAAATATAATTTATATATTAAAATACTTTACCGAATTCATTACTCTCGAGTGTAGTTTGCCGGACACAAGGACACGTTTGAGAAGTGGACCGATTGATACGCAGACCTTTTGAGAAGTGGACCTATTGAGAAGTGGATGGTTTAAGAAGCGGCCCGATTGCTCATCTCCTACAGAAAATTTTAGTGGACGGTTTGCTAAGTTGGCCGTAAGCGAACAAATGATATAATGTAATGTAATATAATCTTTCGTTTTATTATTCAGCAAATCTCAACTAAACGCATAACAGCTCCCGTTGACGAAGACCTGGTCCTTCACTCCGACTCCTCCACCTTCCTTCGAGGAGCGGAAGGCACCCACATGGAATCCAAGGAGCTGTTCTGGACAGCAGACCAGGATATCCACATCAGATCTATTAACGGGTCCGTAGTGCTAAGCGGCAAAGAAGGCGTCTATATAGATGTTAGATACCTTCCTATAGCTATGCCAGTGAGTAAAACTGTTACGCAAGCTACGGGACAGTTTAAAGTGTGTGTTTGTATGCCGCAAGGTAAGTTGTTCAGGATCGCAGTACCTACGGGGCAGAAGGTTACTTGTTCGCATATTAATATGACAGGTGACTTGAACCCTTGTGCTTAGATATTTAATTTCTCAGTATTTTAAATTAAGCCTTAAGTAAAGTTATTGTTTTTGTAACTTAAAATAAACAAGCATGGACATACCTGCGTACATCTCAACATATCTTACACAGGTTTATAAATGTATAATTAGCCTCAAGAGACTGGCGTTATCATGAGTACCCTCGCACTCACATATACACATCCATATTTTCACTCACACTCGCATACATCCACCTACACAAACACCCATCAAAGTCAAAACAAACTTTATTCATTGAAATCACAAGGATCATTTTGAATCGTCTTATAAACTAAAATTACTCCAGTTCCAACGCGACCAAGCCTAGAAGAATCAGGCAACAAACACGGCTTGGCTTACATAAATGGTCCGTCTTACCACTAGGTGAGAAGCGCCTGTGTGGTGCCTCGGAGCAAGCAGTTGCTGATACATAGTAAATTGAGAACTTAAAAACCTTAGGAAGGTAGTCAAAATTTAATAAACATCAGCAAAAACATGCAAGACAGCACACGCTACGCTTGTTATACATATCCCCACACACACGCATATGTTAATTCACACTCATACCGAACCACTCGCCCACATATACACATGGATCATTACATTCACTCACACCCATGACCACATTCACACACTCGCTTACATTGTAAATTTTTGTTGAATAGTATGTATAATTTTAGCACTACACCCTGATTTTTAATTTTAGACAATTTTTGTAAACAAAGAGGTGTCACTGTAAGTATAAGTGTCAAATATGTGTATCATATGTGCATATACACATATGATACATGACACTTATAGACACAGTGGCATATCTTGACATTTATTTGTTTACAAAAGTTGTCTAAAATTAAAAATCAGGGTTTATATACCAGCTGCTTCTATTTCCTTTGTATTATCTCTGGAAGTTTAATCTTTAGCGGAAAAGGGCTTTGTTTGAGGCACAGTTTTTAAACTTCTGCAAACGTTATTGTTTCCTATTGTACTGTATATCCTGCTATCGTGCCCCAAATAAATACATTATTTCGTTATAGAGGATGATTCAAATGCATCAATCTTCTCATTACCGCGTGACATTATAGGACATCCTGTATATAAAAATAACGCTCTAGTCAATCAATCATCCAAGAAGAAGCCCACTGCCGGACATAGGCCTCCCCCTTAGAATGCCACGACGAACGGTCTTGAGCCGCCTCCATCCACCTACTTCTTGCGACGTTTATAATGTCCTTAGTCCATCACATAGTCTAGTCTAGTTGTGTAAAACTACATTTAAATTTCAATGTTTTTAAAAATAAAAGATTATAATATTGAATTGTATTTATTTATTTAACGCCTATTCAAAAAACACATACAAAATTCTTTCGCACATTTTATACAACTAAGGTATGCTGAACGAATTAATACTATAGGCGAATAATTTATCAAAATTGGTTCAGCCTAATAAACTGCAAGAATGAACAATAAATTAATCAGTTTTAAGAATCTCCTCTCAATAACGATACATTAGTCAAAATATAACTTTAAAAAAATATACAAGCTATTTTTTGTTCCAACAGCTGAACCAATTTTGATGTTACAAGTGTATTTTCACCTTAAACTGTCTATTTTTAGCCTTCAACTCTTGTACTTCAGAATGTCTTGCTAATTAAGATTATAGTATTTAATGAAATTATTTATAAAAACTAATTCACAACGAATTATAGCAAGCCTCATAATTTTGAATTTCACATCTTTTTCCCAAACAAGATAGCCGTAGTTATAAGCGTTCACTTCTTGGTTGTCTTTTGGCAAAACGGTTACCTAGGTTTAGGTATTTTGACAAAACGGTTACCTAAGTTTAGGTATTTTGACAAAACGGTTCTCTAGGTTTAGGTCTTTTGACAGAACGGTTCTCTAGGTTTAAGTATTTTGAGAGACCGGTTCCCTCAATTTAGGTATTTTGACCGAACGGTTCCCTTTATTTAGGTCTTTTGACAGAATGGTTACCTTGATTTAGGTATAGCACGGTTCCATAAGTTTATATCTTTTGACAGAACGGTTCCCTAGGTTTAGGTATTTTGACAGAACGGTTCCCTTGATTTAGGTATTTTGACGGAATAGTTTCTCCGTTTTGTAGCAATAACTATTATTATTTATTAAGTAGTCCTCTTGCTCTAACAAATAAAAAAAATTACAATAATTGTATATTTTACGTTTGAGGTACGGAAACCTAACATTATTATATTCCAAGAAGTGAACAAGATAATATTCAATATACAATGTGTTCAAAAAATACTGATTGATATTAATACCAAAAAATTATATACATTTTGTGTGACCCACACTTTTTATTTATTAATTTTATTAATAAGTTCATTTTAGAATTTAAATTTGGAAAACTACAGCTTAAGAAATGTTCCAGGCTTCCAAGTGCTGTTCAAATGCAATATGTACCAAAATATTTCCTCTAGAAATGTACCTAACACAACCTAACATACATAACATAACACCCAACAGTCACATACGTAGTCTTGATCCCACACTAGGATTCCCTGTGTCGTGGGCATCAGGTACTACGAGTACCATGGTACTATACATGGGTGTGACCTTATAGCTGTTAATTTAACTGAATGATGTAATAGGGCTGCCCCTTGTTGTGTTAGGTTAATTTCTGGAGAAAAGTTATAAGGCATTTAATGAATGAAAAATTTCCAAATTTATTAAGTCATAGAACTATAGTTGTTCGCCATGACGTGTGGAATACCCTCCCCTCGGGCTTAGAGGGGTATTTTGATACATATTGTATATAAAATACAAAATAATATTTTTTGACAATTCTATTTTTCCAAACAAGCTTTAATGAAAATTAATATACATTTAGTAGTTGAAAATAAGCTCACACAGTCAACTAACCATGGAGGAGTTACATACACCTTTCGTCTCCATCATCAGATCAGCTCGCTGTCACCATAATATTGTATTGTCATCAGAACTTGACAGATATGTCAAATTTAAAAACGAAAACAACGTTAAAATCGACTCTCTAGATTTGAACCATATAAACGAAAAAAGTTGAATAGCAAAAAGGATAGTACTCCCTAGTATTGGTTTTGGAACACATTCACCAGAGTACTCAAGACCAAATGTCTTTAGTCCATCGAAAGGGACTAAAGAGGAGGGAGGACTAGGGAGGCTACCTCTACTACGCACATACTATTCATCATCATCCTGTAGAACCACTGTCCACTGTTGGACATAGGTCTCCACCCTAGAATGCCACGACGGTCTTAAGCCGCCTCCATCCACAGACTTCCTGCTACGTTTATAATGTATTTAGTCCGTCGAGTCAATACTGTAAGGCAATATAGTTTTCCAAATTTAAATTTATTTTAATTTAATATTATTATTTATTTATACGGCTCCCGTCGTTTCTGTGCACACTATTTGATAAGTTATCAGGTATTCTGGATACGCCTGGAAAAAAACGAGAAAAAAACAAATTGAGTTTTTATTGAGGCCATAATAAAAAAAATAGACTGGTACTTATAATTTTTTCTACTTTACTATTCTCCTGTTGACGTTTCGTTCACCATTTTAGGGACCATTGTGAGACAGGTATTTAATTATATTGTGTATACGTTACGTGCTGTATACGCACCACGCGATAAATACCCGTGACAATATAAATAAATATGTGTTTTGCCCTCTTATAACTCTTATATCTCTAACTGAAAGTCACTCGGTGACTAACGTTTGACAAGTACCATCAATTGCTCGAAATTATCATTAAAAAATTGTCAATTGATGGTCATTTTACTTGTCAAATGTTAGTCACCGAGTGACTCTCAGTTAGGGAATAGGGAGGCTGATCACGAAAGTTTTAAAAACCGGCCAAGTGGGAGTCGGACTCGCGCACGAAGGATTCCGTACCATTATCTATGAAAACGGCAAAAAAATCACGTTTGTTGTATGGGAGCCTCCTTAAATATTTATTTTATTCTTTTTTTGATTAAGTATTTCTTGAAAAAACGGCTAATTACCAAATTTTTTTTTTTTTTTTTTTTTTTTTTCAGTTTAAAATGATTCCCAACCACGAAAGTTTCAATTCTATAAGTATTTCTTGTTATAGCGGCAGCAGAAAACATCATCTGTGAAAATTTCAACTGTCTATCACGGGGCCTGGTGACAGACGGACGGACAGCAGAGCCTTAGGGACCGTTCATTATTCACGTGAGGCTTACAAGGGGGGTTTAGAAGAAATCACGAAATATTATTATTTATTGTTAAATATTATTTTGTCAAACGCGCGATTTCTTAACCGAAACGCCTTAATTTCGGAATAAAATTACATTAAACTTTATACCAGAGGCCCAATTCTCTAAGTTATTTTAGAACTACACTGAAAGTTAACCGAGTCGAGACTGAATTGTAAATTGTCAGAAAGTTGAATTTCTGGTCCCTCGTAAATAACAATTTAGTCTACTATAAATTTATGGTGACCACCATTAGAGTAGGATAGTAATATATATAATTGGAAAGAGTAAAGAGAGACTCCATCTACTTATGCTAAAATTAACGAAAAAAACTTTGAATCGTTCAAGTTTCGGTCTCATTTCGATATAATCACATTACAGTGTTGTATTTTATGTCAGGAGAATACCATTTCTGACATTTAAGACATCGACACAAGATCGAAACATGATCCGAACTCTATTTTAACTATTTTTTAGTTAGAGAATTGGGCCTCTGTATTTAAAGATAATATTCAAAAAAAATAAGATTCTTACACTAATTAATAATTAATTTTAAAAATACACGTGATTTTTTGGTTAAACCTCACCACGCATCACCAAAGGGGAGGGGGGGATAAAAAATGCAAAAAAAAAACACGATTTTAATGGACGGTCCCTTAGTAATAGAGTCCGTTTTACCCTTTGGGTGTGGTATGGAACCCTAAAAATACTATAGACTGTGTTAGTTTACCTGTTCCCCTCTATACACGACGTGTTCCGGGAAGCACAGTCCGCCGTGGCTGGGCCGGCCGGCGACGCTGTGGTGTCCGGGCGGCGCGTGCGCCATCTTCATAGCGGACACCAGTTGGAATCCGCGACCTAGAGTCACCCGACAGAGCAGCATTTGTCTGGAAGACATACAATAAACCCATAAGTATGATAAAAGTATGTATGATCCATTTTAATATTGAATAATCAAAAAAATTTAGTCTATGAATGTCTTCATAAATAAAGTCAAATCGTATGTTTTGGAAAATATTGTCAGAGTAACAAACAGGCTTGGTTCATATTTTTATTTTATTTTATGCTACTTGGCAACCAAACAGCATACGGCCCACATGATGGAAAGCAGTTACCGTAGCCTATAGACGCCTGCAACACCAGAGGCATCACACGCGCGCTGCCGACCCTGAGACATGAAGATGAAAAGTCTCATGTGCCTGTAATTTCACCGGCACCCGTACCCTTCAAACCGAAACACAGCAATGCGAGCACTACTGCTTGGCGGCAGAAATAGATACGGTGGTAGTACTTCCCCGGCCGAACTCTTTCACAAGAAGTTCTATTACTAGCTAAAAACGCATTTTGTAAAAACGGTAAATTTTCACGTACCTATATATGTTGGTGGAAGCACCAACAGGTTTCGACCCTAATCGAGGGTCTTCATCAGGGTGGGTAAAGGATCCGCGCTACGCGCTGATTTCCCGTTTTTACAAAATTAATGATATAATTCACGAAAGTTACTGTAGTCTTGGTTGTTCAAACAATTTGATATCTGACAAACCTTATCCTTCCACTTTGTTTCACTGTTTTCAACTTGTCTGAAAACCTTCAACTAGTTTTATAAATTAAGTAATAACATATTGCATGCTCACCGCATAAACATAATTATTGTTAGCAGACTTCTTGTGAAAGAGTTCGTCCGGGGAAGTACTACCAACGTACCTATTTCTGCCGCCAAGCAGTAGTTCTCGCATTGCTGTGTTTCGGTTTGAAGTGTACAAGTGCCGGTGTAATTACAGGCACATGAGACTTTTCTACATGACCCTCCACTCACCGATGGCAGAGATAGCAGCTCCTATCCTTGTGCGCGGGACACCCCGAGCCGCCTCCGAATCCGTACACGTACTGGTTGCTCTTCGAAGAGTGCTCCGCGAAGTAGATCCCCGCACCGAACATACCGCCTGTAATACAATCAGATATACACATTACTAGCCTCAGTTTGTATGCAGCAAAACATAATGCAAGCAGATGCTACCACAAAGTGACGTTGCACTCTACCAAGAGATGGCGCATTCTACTACAGACACATTCTTCACCTGACACATTCACATTCTACACCTGATACATTCACATTCTACACCTGACACATTCACATTTTACACCAGATACATTCAAATTCTAAACCTGATACTACTGACCGATGTACGCGTGCCGCTCGTCAAAGCCCTTCTGCACGATCGCGTTGATGAATGGCGAGCCGTGGAACAGCATACGCTCGTTGGTCGCGCCTGCCTCGTCCGTCACCTCGCGCCGTCGGTGCTGGTAGCGCTCCCAGAGACGACCGTTCACTATCTTTTGTATCTGAAACACAAATTTATTTTATTCACCAAAAAAACAAAATACATAAGAGTTACATTACATACATTTTGCTAACAATAACTTTTCATTTAAACAACCGGATTTGGAAGTATATCTATTCAAATAAAAAAAGAATTTTCCAAATCGGTTCATAAACGCCGGAGATATGAGGTAACAAACATAAAAAAAATAAAAAAAAATGCAACCGAATTGAAAACCTCCTCCTTTTTTGGGAAACCGGTTAAAAAGTAAAAGTAAGTACTTATGACTAGAAAAAATAAGTTAGGTTTAAGTGGTTAGGTACTAGTAATGAATACAAGCTCTCACACTAGGATACCCTATGTCGTGAGAGGCTTGTCTCTTCTCCTCTTGTAATTACTTTCTTACTATACTAGTTAGATTTAGATTTAAGTTCTCTGCTAGGCACTTGTTACGAAGTAACTAATCGTAAGTGAAACCCTAAAAAAAATAGTAAAAGCCTGGGAACCACATCAAATATACTTTCATCATCATCACACACATAGGAATGGTGTGCATGGGGACACATACACTTACACACACACACACACAAAGTTAATTTTTACAAAAAATAAAAACTCGCGTCTTCAGTCCATCGAGTGAAGGCCCTTCCTCTACCGCGTCGTCCGGTTTGCGGTCGCCACTCTAGAACCTTTATCCGCCAACGGTTGTCAGTTCTGCGAGCGATATGACCTGCCCATTGCCACTTCAACGTGCTAATTCTGAGAACTGTGACCTTGGTAAAACACTTCTAGTGTTAAGAAATTAAAGAAATACGTACCCTCACTACGTTGTAGTGCGTGTAGTTGCCGCCCGCTTGCTCGCGGTGCGCGCGCACCGACGCTTGCATCTCCCTCTCAACTATCGTGTGCTCGCTCTCGCCGCACTCGCCGTCCGCAGGGGGATTCACGTCTATGAGTGTGGTGCCGCCGTACCATTCTGTGGTACCAACACAATGCATTACCTCCAAAATAAATTTAATACAGCGCTTTCAAAATGGCCTTCTAATAACTTTTCATTTAAAAAACCGACATCCGCCATAGTATTCGACTAAATATCTGGATGAAAAAAAAATGATGAATGAACCATAGTGGTGAAAGGGTTATGATACTTTCTGAATGCAAATGCTTGGTTTGTTGCTGAAAATATCAAAATCGCCATATGTATGCCTACAATATTTGAGGAGTTCCCTCAATTCCTCATGGATCCCATCATCAGAACTGGATTCTGAAAAAAATGGGACCAATCTGGATGTATATCTATTCAAATAAGAAAAGAATTTTCCAAATCGGTTCATAAACGCCGGAGAAATGAGGAAACAAAAAAAAAAAAACCCAACCGAATTGAGAACCTCCTTTTTGTGAAATCGGTTAAAAATATATCCATCATCATCAGCCTGTAGAAGTCCAATGCTGGACATAGGCCTCCCCCCTAGAATGCCACGACGAACGGTCCTGAGCCGCCTCCATCCACCGACTTGCTGCTATGTTTATAATGTCTTTAGTACATCGAGTGGAGGGGCCTTCCTCTACCGCGTCATCTTTTAAGTATTTAAATCCTACTATCCTTTCTTCCTACTAATCCTATCCTACTAATATTATAAACGCGAAAGTTTGTGAGTATGGATGTTTGTTACTCTTTCAAATAAAAACCACTGAATGGATTTGAGTGAAATTTGGAATGGAGATACTTTACGCCCTGGATTAACACATAGGCTACTTTACATCATCATCATCAATTTTCATCATTATTCACGCGGGTGAAACCGCGGGGCGCAACTAGTATTATAAACGCGAAAGTTTGTAAGTATGGATGGATGGATATTTGTTACTCTTTCACGTAAAAACTGCTGAATGGATTTTAATGAAACTTTACAATAATATAGCTTATACATCAGAATAACACATAGGCTACAATTTATAAAGATATTGTGTGAATTGTCCATAATATGACGATAAGTGTCAAGTCAATAGGAAAAAATCCATCTGCGAGCTATTCTGGCGTGCGTTGCCAAAACCGCTAGAGTTACACATATGTAATGTATGATGGAAATGTTCATCTTAAATAGTCCTACAAAAAAGCCCGCCACAGTATATGTATAGGTTATATTCTTTTCTACGCCACGCTAATATAAGCTACTCGAAATACTAATCCTGCGCAGACGATGTCGCGGGCACCAGCTAGTAATAATATATTCCGTGCCGTGGTGTGTCTGGTCTGAGAATTGGCACCTCCTTCACCTCCCGTGGATGTAGTAAATGCCTTACTATGACTACTACTAAGGCTTACAGGGGTAGGCAGCATCATCCACCAGAGTACTCAACACCAACCCGACTGCCAAGCGTGGTGATTGGCAAATCACCCCCATTAAACTCAATAGGGGAGGCCTCCCTGAGACTTCTCTTATAGACTATCCTAAAGTGTTCTAGTGGAATAAGCGACGTTATAGACAAGAGAATGAGGTTTGTAAGTCTCACCTGAGGCACCTGAGATCTCCGTGAGACATCTCTTATAGAATATCCTAAATTGTTCTAGTGGAATAAGCGACCTTATAGACTAGAAAATAAGGTTTGTAAGTCTCACCTGAGACACCTGAGATCTCCCTAAAACTTCTCTTATAGACTATTCTGATGTGTTCTTGTGGAATAAGCGATGTTATAGACAAGAGAATAAGGTTTGTAAGTCTCACCTGAGGCACCTAAGATCTCCCTAAAACTTCTCTTATAGACTATTCTGATGTGTTTTAGTGGAATAAGCGACGTTATAGACAAGAGAATAAGGTTTGTAAGTATCACATGAGGCACCTGAGATCTCCCTGAGACATCTCTTATAGAATATCCTAAATTGTTCTAGTGGAATAAGCGACCTTATAGACTAGAAAATAAGGTTTGTGAGTCTCACCTGAGGCACCTGAGATCTCCCTGAGACTTCTCTTATAGACTAGAGAATAAGGTTTGTAAGTCTCACCTGAGGCACCTGAGATCTCCCTGAGACTTCTCTTATAGACTAGAGAATAAGGTTTGTAAGTCTCACCTGAGGCAGAGTTCAGGCTCTGCCGCGCCCCCTTCATGAGTCTATGCCTGTGTCCGTACGCCGCGACTCCTATAGCCCTGAGATCTTCGTGGGACATCTCAGAGAGGATATCCACCGTTATTTGTTCGCGTTCCAATACAGGCACTAATTGTTCCAGCCCTATACTGTAATCAAAATATTGAATTGTATAACACAACATAATAATACCCAAAAGTCACATGCATACATTTTGACGACCTCTGTGGCGCGGCGGGCGATGGTTCGCCTGCGACGCAGGAGGTTGCGGGTTCGATTCCCGCCTTGGAACAAATATTTGTAAGATCTGCAGATATTTGTTCAGGGTGTTCTGGGTTTTTTCTATGTATAATAAAAAATATATATCTATGTAATGTATTGTATTAAGTATATCAGTTATCTAGTACCCATAACACAAGCTCTGCTTAGCTTGAGGCTAGATAATGTTGTGTGATATGTCCAGCATTTATTTATTTATTAAATTCTTAATGATAATTTTGAGCAATTGATGGTCATTTTAATTGTCAAACGTTAATAACTGAGTGACTTTCAGTTAGGGGATAGGGGGGCATATCCCACACTAGGATTCCCTGTATTGTGGGTATCAGGAACTACTAGTACCATGGTAACACTACCATAACACCCAGACCCGGAACAAATGTTTCCAGATCATGCAAACTTTTTAAGGCTTAAAAAAAAAAATGCTGGACACTTCACACAACATTATCTAGCCTCAAGCTAAGCAGAGCTTGTGTTATGGGTACTAGATAACTGATATACTTAATACAATACATTACATAGATATATATTTTTTATTATACATAGAAAAATACCCAGAACACCCTGAACTAATTATCTGCAGATCGTACAAATATTTGTTCCGAGGCGGGAATCGAACCCGCAACCTCCTGCGTCGCAGGCGAACCTTCGCCCGCCGCGCCACAGAGGTAAAAAAAGGCGTATCGTGGTGTGTCTGGCTGCTCTAAGAATTTACCCCTCAGTCCCCTCCCGTGGATGTTATAAAAGTCTAAAGGATTAAACCAGGGTATGGGCAGCAGCATCCATCTGAGTACTCAACACAAATACTGCGAATCCCCCCCATTGCATTCAATGGGGGGAGGCTTCGTCCAGCAGTGGACGTAAACAGGCTGGTAATGATGATGATGATGATGTAGAATCCTGAAATTCAATTACCTTCAAAGATAAACTTGGAGTCAGTAAGGAATCAGATCTTACCTCGACAGGAAGGTTTGCAGCGACTCTGACGTGGAGAGCGCTGATGCAGGCCTACCGGCTGCATCTTCCAAACTCCCCCTGGATCCCTCCGCCCAGTAGTCACTTGGGACTACCTGATGTAAGAAAGGCTAACTTAAAACGGACCAAGTTACTAAAAGTTGAGCGCCACATGTTATTTATCAAGCCGTGTCTGTTGCCTGATTCTTCTAAGTCGCGTTGGAACAGGAGTAATTTTAGTTTATAAGACGATTCAAAATTATCCATGTGATTTCAATGAATAAAATTCATTTGATTTAATTTGATTAATCACTCGCTACGGTCGTGATTCATGGGATTCAAGTGTTGGAATCCTGAGCGACGCGAGAGATTCATGGCCCTCGATATAGATGCGTTATATTCAAGAGTTGCGTACAAGAAAAAGAAAGATTTAAGCGAAAATATAGATTTTATAAAGAAAAAACCGCCCAATTGCGAGTCTGACTCGCGCACGAAGGGTTCCGAACCATTATCTATAAAAACGGCAAAAAAACCACGTCTGTTGTATAGAAGCCCCCTAAAATATATATTTTATTCTGTTTTTTAGTATTTGTTGTTATAGCGGCAACAGAAATACATCATCTGTGAAAATTTCAACTGTCTAACTATCACGGTTTATGAGTTACAGCCTGGTGACAGACGGACAGCGGAACCTTAATAATAGGGTCCGTTTTACCCTTTGGGTACGGAACCCTAAAAAGGAAGGTTAAACTAATTAAAATGCACATCAAATGCTATACGCATTAAGATGGAGGTTGATTATGGTGTTCTAAATTCTAACAGCAAAATAGTGATTAAAAGTGCTTTTTTAAAAACATTTATTTAACTTGCAATGTGTGTATGTTTGTCCGGGTGGAATCTTGCAAATGAATTTTAAATCAGTTATCTTTAAACGATTGAGCTGTTTGTTCATACCTGTCAAGTTCAGATGACAATACAATATTATGGTGACGGCGAGCTGATCTGATGATGTAGACGGAAGGTGGACAACGGAACTCCTCGATGGATTTATTTATTTATTAAGTATATTCACAGACTTTTCATTTAAAAAACCAACTTCCGCCATTGTATTCGACGAAATATCTAGATGAAAAAACCATAGTGGTGAAAGGATTATGATACTTTCTGAATGCAAATGCTTGATTTGTTGCTGAAAATATCAAAATCGCCATATGTATGCCTACAATATTTGAGGATTTCCCTCAATTCCTCATAGATTCCATCATAAGAACTGAATTCTGAAAAAAAATGGGACCAACCTGGAAGTATAAAAAATGAATTTTCCAAATCGGTTCATAAACGCCGGAGATATAAGGTAACAAACATAAAAAAAAAGTACAACCGAATTGAGAACCACCTCCTTTTTGTGAAGTCGGTTAAAAATAAGCTTTTTAGAGGGGGAATGGTATAAACATACATAAATTGAGAAACTATTTTTTTTTAAGTCGATCAAAATCACTTACAGGTAAGGACAGTTGCACGGTGTCACCGCTCGGCATCAGCACGGGTTGGTGCGGGGGCGGAAGCACGGGGGCAGCGGCACGGGGGGCGGGGGCAGCGTCACCCGCCGCCCCCGTCATGGCGTCCGCTAACAGGGAGCGTACGTCTTCAGCGCCAGCCAGTTCCAAGGCCGTTTGACCCTCCTGGTTCTTGAGGAATGGATCCGCGCCATGGGCAAGCTGGGGATGAATAATAAAATAAATAAGTAAATGCTGGACATTTCACACAACATTATCTAGCCCCAAGCTAAGCAGAGCTTGTGTTATGGGTACTAGATAACTGATATACTTAATACAATACATTACATAGATAGATATTTTTTATTATACATAGAAAATACCCAGAACACTGAACAAATATCACGCGGGAACCGAACCCGCAACCTCCTGCGTCACAGAGATTTCAGGATTTGCCCAGAGAGCTGATTTTGAGTTTTGACAAGCAATTGACACGGACGTATGGTGTAGTGTAACACGGATTTTTGTATGGACAATGAGGATCACAGAGTGTACGCTAGAGTGTCGCCATGCAAAATCCTTGTTACACTACACCATGCATCTCAAACTCAAAGTCAATGGTGGGCCAAATGCTTAATAACCGTAGAATCAGTGGGCCGCAAAACCAACCAAACCAAAACAAACTCATTCATAGATATACCTAGTAGAGCACCTATTCTCTAACTGAAAGTAAAATGACTATCAATTATTTATTTTATTTATTTATTTACACGCACAAAACACATTACAACCAAAAATAAAAAAGAGATACCAAACATTATTGCTCAGACCTTCGTCGCAACATAAACACATGTGCGCACAGCAAAAACAAGCAACCATACCGAGTAAGCTGGGAAGGTTGAGGACTAATGAAGTTATACAAATAAATATACAAAAGTTTGACAATAATAAACATACTAACTACTTACTAGCAATTGACAATTCTTTATGATAATTTTGACCAATTGATGGCAATGTTTTTACTTGTCAAACGTTAGTCACCGAGTGACTTTCAGGTAGGGAATAGGGGGACAGGACGCTAATCGTTTATTTAATCACTAGTTGCGCCCCGCGGTTTCACCCGCGTGAATAATGATGAAAATTGATGATGATGATGATGAAAAGTAGCCTATGTGTTAATCCAGGGCGTAAAGTATCTTCATTCCAAATTTCACTCAAATCCATTCAGTAGTTTTTACGTGAAAGAGTAACAAACATCCATACTCACAAACTTTCGCGTTTATAATATTAGTAGGATTACTTAATAGTAAAATGAAAGTAGAATATGTTCTTAAAATTGAATCGGGTCGCAGTCAAATTTGTAAAGGGCCGCATGTTTGACATGTTTGCACTACACCATACGTCCGTGTCAATTGTGTGATAAAAACTTAGAGTAAGCTCTCTGACATTTCAGGATTTTTTTAATTTTCAATAAAATACCCTAGCTTATACATAGATTTTTCAAATCTTTTTTTTTACAAAAACAAATAATAATCTTCTTTATATAGTAGTACAGGCAAATTAGCAAAAAGTGTGGACCTAAGTGTAGTCGTGGATTCTTATGGAAATGTTAGATGACACGAAAAGAAGCTTATCCTAGGTTTGCACCGTTTCTGGCGCATACGGAACCCTTTTAAATATTAGGTACAAACTTAAAAAGGCCGTAAATTTTAAAATAGAAAGAAATTACTTGATGTAAGTTAAATTACGTATAGAGAGACTGTCTTAGTGCATTATGATTTTAATAAAAACCACGTGCATGTAGGGAACACAGTGTTGAACAAATGCATCTTCCGTAAATTAATACCAGTATAAAACTTCCGGCAGATGTAGTACTAATTAAATGAATAAGTTTAAGTCAATTTCCAGAACTACATTAATTTTCCCCGAAGTAGAGCGACAATAAAATATGGAAAAGTGCCTTCCGTGAGACGCACCAAGGTGCAAACCTGTTAATGTATTTCGAACATTTTTCTGATAAGTCTATCAATTTGCACCGACTACTTAATTTTCCCGGAGCCGCAATACCCACAAAAAGTTTTTTTTGTAAATGTTTTTTTTTGTATGTTCCGTATGTCGGATTTAAAAAATACTTGGTGCAAATGTAGATCATAACGGTTCAAAGTCTATGCCAAATTGCACCGACTACTTCTATTTCCCCCATTAAGTTACGGATATTTTAAGGTTTTTCACCCTATTTCACCCTGTTCCGGAGGGTGAAATTACTGATGCTTATTATTAGAGGTGATTTTTAAGCCATACAAAACAATTAGAAAAGTTTTCATGACTACATCTAATTAGTTCCACACTTTTGCAAAAAATCACCTAATTTGACTGTACTATAGAGACTATTTTAAAAATCAACTTTGGCCATGTGAATTCAATGGCCAGACAACCTCTGTGGCGTGGCGAACGAGTAGCCAGCTGAGATGCAAGAGTTTGCGGGTTCGATTCCCGCTTAGGGAAAAATGTTTGTATGATCTACAAATATTTGTTCCGGGTCTGGGTGTTATGGTACAATGGTACACGTAGTTCATGATATCCGCGACACAGGGAATCGTAGTGTACGGTTAAGAGTGCCGGTGCAATTAAAGGCAAAGAGACTTTTCATCTTACGTCTCAGGGTCGGCAGCGCGCGTGTGATGCCTCTGGTGTTACCGACCATAGGCTACGGTAACTGCTTTCCACCAGGTGGGCCATACGCTTATAAAAAAAAACAACATACCAATAACGCTGCTAGTTGCGTCCGTGCTTTATGCGCGGCCTCATGTAACGGGGTGAAGCCCCATCTATCGGCTGCGTTGGGGTTTGTCCCTGCTCGCAGTAACAGCGCTGCTAGTTCGACATGTCCGTACGACGCTGCGTTGTGTAGCGGGACTAGACCACCTTTGTCGCGGGCGGAAACCGCTGCGCCAGCTTCTAAAAGCGCCTCGGCCACTTCTAGATTATTGTAGCCAGCTGGAATTATTAACATATTAATTTATTTAACAATTTCGTTGCATAGCATAACATTGGGCATGTCAAAGGTGTTGTTCCAAGACGTATGGAGCCTAGCCCTTGTCGGTGTACACTTGTGTAAATGTGGCTAAATATATGTAAAACATTTTCCCATTGTCATTTTGTGATTATTTCGCTTCATTTAATGCAGGTTCCTAAAATATCTTTCTCACGGAGAGCAACACAAGACAAAACAATATGGCGGGTGGATACAATTTACTCTGTGGTAAAATGTTTCGACAGCTGAGGCCCAATTCTCTAATTTTAAAACATCCCAGTCACAATATAATCTCATGTCAGTCGCACTGTCTCGTATAGTAACTATTACTTAATCTTCGCGTATACATGCGAAGATAAAGTAAAAGTTACTATATAGGTGACAGCTGACAGTGCGACTGAGACGAGATTATACTGCGAATTGAATATTTTTAAATTAGAGAATTGGGCCTCTGTTGACAACTTTGACCAGAACTGCATTTCGTTCGCGTCTTGGCTACAAGGTCTTGGAAGAAGGAAAATATTTTCGCGTAGACTCGAAATGTTGAATTGAAGAACTTGTACTGATGTGATGATCGTAATAAAGATAGCGTAGGCAACGCATTCTATGTAAACATACTACTCCCAACGAACAAATAAAACAAGCAACCACGTGACATTCCCTGTCATGGCCGCTCAGGAAAATATGTTACCATTGCAAAAAATTTTCAAATTTTAAACATTTCTGTACAGTAAATTATGCTTCAAGTTAGTAGTAGGAACGTACCGCGCCGATCGTTCGGTTCAATACGCTCCTAGTGTTTTTCAAGTTCCCTATGGCACATCAGCCGAAATTACGTCAATCGAAAAACTTTTCATTTAAAAAACCGACTTCCGCATTGAAATCAACTGAATATTTGGATGAAAAAAAAAAATTATGAAAGAACCATAGTGGTGAAAGGATTATGATACTTTCTGAATGCAAATGCTTGGTTTGTTGATGAAAATATCAAAACCGCCATATGTATGCCTACAATATTTGAGGAGTTCCCTCAATTCCTCATGGATACCATCATCAGAACTGGATTCTGAAAGAAATGGGACCAATCTGGAAGTATATCTAACCAAATAAAAAAAGAATGTTCATAAACGCCGGAGATATGAGATTAAAAACATAAACAAAAATAAAAACAACCGATATGAAAACCTCCTTTTTGTGAAGTCGGTTAAAAACTTCAGCCGCTGAACTTTCGGCGCAGTACGTTACGCAGATCTGGCACGACACTTAGTGATGTACGTTCTATTTATCTGGACCTAAGTACTTACTTTGAAATCGTCCCTGTCTCTCTCTAATACGTGTGACAGGGACACGGGCAGTTCTAAGCATTAGTAAGTACGTGCTAATGCTAAGTTACGTCTATTTATTTCGGCATTATTGCCAAAAACAGTAATTTTAATTAAATTACTTACCAGCGAGATGCAATGGCGTGGAATTTCTTCCGTGTGTGTCCCGACAGTTAACATTCTGAGGCGTTATTAGTTTTCTGAAAAATTTAAAAGTTTATTTCAATAATCTGTAATAGGATAGTCTGCGAAAATGCTAGTTTGTTAGTAGCAAAACTTCTTGTGAAAGAGTTTGTCCGGGGAAGTACTATTTTTGCCGCCAAGCAGTAGCGTTCGCATTGCTGTGTTTCGGTTTGAAGGGTACGGGTGCCGGTGAAATTACAGGCACATGAGACTTTTCATCTTTATGTCTCAGGGTCGGCGGCGCGCGTGTGATGCCTCTGGTGTTGCAGGCGTCCAAAGGCTACGGTAACTGCTTTCCATCAGGTGGGTCGTATGCTTGTTTGCTTGCCAAGTAGTATAAAAAAACGAACCCTTGAAAAGTGTTATTTTTAAAAGCCAAGAATCACCCGAAATAAGCTTTATTCTTAACAATATTTAGATAAATAACATAACATAACACCCAATAGTCACATACGTAGTCTTGAGCCTACACTAGGATTCCCTAAGTCGTCGTTATCAGTAACTACGAGTACCATCGGTACCATACCACCCAGACATGAAACAAATATTTGCAGATCATACAAACATTGTCAAAGTCAAAGTCAAAGTCAAAAATAACTTTATTCATTGAAATCACAAGGATCATTTTGAATCGTCTTATATAAAATTAAATTACTCCTGTTCCAACGCGACCAAGCCTAGAAGAATCAGGCAACAAACTCGGCTTGGCTTACATAAATGGTCCGTCTTACCACTAGGTGAGAAGCGCCTGTGTGGTGCCTCGGAGCAAGAAGTTGCTGATACATAGTAAATGAGAACTTAAAAACCTTAGGAAGGTAGTCAAAAGTAAATAAACATCAGCAAAAATATGCAAGACAGCACACGCTACGCTTGTTATACTTATAAATAATAATCTAATACAAACATGTAAATAGGAAAGTACAGATATTGCAAATTTCCATTTTAGCAGTCGAGGGGCAGAGCGACATCAGGCCACGCGGCTTTATCATTAATATAGTCATCAAAAGTGTAATACGCTTTCTTAATTAGATTCATCTTTATGTAGGATTTAAATCTTCGAATAGGAAGTTTAAATGCACCTTCTGGAAGTTTATTATAGAACCGTACAGAATTCCCCATAAAAGACCCACTTACTTTCTTTAATCGAAATTTTGGTATATTTAGTTTGTGTTTATTTCTCGTGTTAATACCATGCACGTCACTTTTTATCATAAAACTATCCAAGTGTTTATGTGTATGTAATAATATTTCATAGATATATTGCGATATTACTGTAAGAATATTGATTTCTTTGAAACGCTCCCTCAAGGAGTCACGCGACTTCATTTTATAAATGGCACTTTGTGTCCAGCTAAAAGTTGTTTGTTGTAAAAATCCGCATGCCAACCGTGGTTATTATGGCGTCTCCCCCCCCCCCCCCCCCATTGCATTATATGGGGGTGGCCTTGTCCAGCAGCGGACTTTTACAGGCTGATGATGATGACGAACCTTCAGAGGCCCAATTCTCTAATTTAAAAACATTCAATGAGGGCTTTTCATTTTCGATTAAAAAGAAAAAAAGTAGTTCAAATTGGTTCGATAGATGGCGCTAACTCAACTATATCAATCAAGATTGTCTGTGGTGCACGCGTACAAAACTATTATCTAAGTAGTCTGTGGCTAATTAGTCATGATATTCTGTTTGTAATTGCTTCTTGAGTGTGCGCGTTTTTTTTCGTGGTGTTTTTAGAAGTAGGCAAAAATAAATACCACGAAACGAAAATTACTTCTACGTTGTTGATGTTGACATTTCACTTTATTTTGACACTTGACAGTTACGTTACAGAGCAGCGTCATCTATTTTCAATGCTGAAAGCATGATTTGAAACGGCCGTGAAACCCCCTCATTCGCAGTATAATCTCGTCTCAGTCGCACTGTCAGCTGTCACCTATATAGTAACTATTACTTAATCTTCGCATGCATACTCGAAGATTAAGTAGTAGTTACTATACGATACAGTGCGACTGACACGAGATTATATTGTGACTGGAATGTTTTAAAATTAGAGAATTGGGCCTCAGGGCGCGAGATTCACTCGCACTTATCCATTTTTTAACCGACTTCACAATAACTTTTCATTTAAAAAACCGTCTTCCGCCATTGTATTCTACTAAATATTTGGATGAAAAAAAAAATTATGAAAGAACCATAGTGGTGAAAGGATTATGATACTTTCTGAATGCAAATGCTTGGTTTGTTGCTGAAAATTTCAAAATCACCACATGTATGCCTACAATATTTGAGGAGTTCCCTCAATTTTTCATCATCAGAACTGATCCCAATTTTGGTGTTTTTATTTTTTATGTTTGTTACCTCATATCTCCGGCGTTTATGAACCGATTTGGAAAGTTATTTATTTATTTGAATAGATATACTTCCACATTGGTCATTCAGTCATTTCAGAATCCAGTTCTGATGATGGAATCCATGAGGAATTGAGGGAACTCCTCAAATATTGTAGGCATACATATGGCGATTTTGATATTTTCAGCAACAGATCAATCATTTGCGTTAAGAAAGTATCATAATCCTTTCACCACCATGGTTCTTTCATAATTTTTTTTCATCCAGATATTTAGTCGAATACTATGGCGGAAGTCGGTTTTTTAAATGAAAAGTTATTATTATTTTTCCTTTAAATACATTGTGGTGAATGCTGGAACACTTTTATTGTTGTACATACATATCAGAACCTATTTTTATTCTTGTATTCTTCATAATGTGTATTATGTATGATGTGTGTGTTCTCAATAAATAAATAAGTAATTATTCTAATTTCAATCAAAACATTGCAAAACATTTATCTGACGCACTTAACCTATCGACTGGTTTTGTTTTACGCGCACGGCCCAACAATGTTTCCCTTATTCTAATATATTATAATAAACATTTCAGTAAAAGCGTCAACAACATGTTATGTAGAATGACGTATCAATCAACATATTATAAAAACCGGCCAAGTGCGAGTCGGACTAGCGAACGAAGGGTTCTGTACCATTATCTATAAAAAACGGCAAAAAAAATTCGTTTGTTGTATGGGAGCCCTTAAATATTAATTTTATTTTTATTTAATTAATTATTTTTAAAGTGAATAATATAACTCAATGTTCTGTGAATATTTCAAGAGTCTATCTGTTGCCGTTATCAATATCGAGCAAAAATGAGCAAATAAAAATCACGTTTGTTGTATGGGAGCCCCCTTAAATATATATTTTATTCTATTTTTGTTATAGCGGCAGCAAAAATACATCATCTGTGAAAATTTCAACTGTCTAACTATCACGGTTCATGAGATACAACCTAGTGACGGACGGACGGACAGACAGCGAAGCCAAGAAGTAATAGGGTCCGTTTTACCCTTATGGGTACGGAACCCTAAAACACCGTGAAGACATCATCACCATCATCATCAGCCTGTAAAAGTCCGCTGCTGGACATAGGTTCTTGTTCTCATAGGTGGGTTTCTTTTTCGGTTGTGGCTGTTCGACTCTGCAACGATTTGCCGGTAGTCATTAAAATGGCTGATTCAAAGGAGTCGTTTAAAAGATTGGTACGTGAGCTTTATCTCAAGAAGCTAAATTATTAGTGATCTCCTTTGTTAAATGTTTCACTCTCTTGATTTTATTATCTATGTTATTACAGCCTTAGTTAATTTTATGTACTTTCTCACTCATATTTTGTTCTTAACATTCTTGATGTTTTGTATAATTTTAATATGTATAATATATATATATATATATGTATTATAATTTATTAGTATATATTATAATTTGTTAGTTTAGATTATATTTATATTTTTTTTAGTTTTATTGGTACCTTGGTTTTTTAGTACCTTGTTGGTAAGACAACCACCATCTTTCAGCACGCCCAGGATGACTGGTAGATAATGCTATTAGCATTAAGTCCTCCTTGCACTAATGTTTTGTGTGAAAGTTTAAATAAATAAATAATAGGTATTAGAATGCCACGACGAACAGTCTTGAGCCACCTCCATCCATCGACTTCCTGCGATGTTTATAATGTCTTTTATCCATCGAGAGGAGGGTCTTCTACTGCGTCGTCCGGTTTGTGCTCGCCGTTCGAGAGCAGACGGAACCGTATATTCCCAGCGTCCCCTACCTAAAACAGGTTAGGTTAGAAGTCCCCCCCCCCCCCCCACAACCAAGGACTCACCTAGCCCGCGCCAGGTCACCTCGCTTAGCAGCGTCTAGTAACGCCGCGTCACCCCTCAGGGCATCGGCTGTGTCACTATCACCAGTTCGCACCAATTGTAACGCAGTCAGACCGTCTCGATTTCGTCTCGTTGGATCAGCTCCGTGCTGTTACAAACATAACATAATATTTAAAAAAAAATACGACCATACATCACGTACTATTTGCTTTTCACCTGCTGTCGTTACATTATTAAATGGGATATTGCAATAATTCACTGAGAAAACACATTATTAAATAAGATATCGCAACATTTAACTGAGAAACCATATTATTTAATGGGATTTTGCAATAATTCATTGAGAAACCATATTATTTAATGGGATATTGCAATAATTTACTGAGAAACCACATTATTAAATGGGATATTGCAATAATTTACTGAGAAACCACATTATTAAATGGGATATTGCAATATTTAACTGAAAACTTGGGAATCCATAACATTTTAATAGGAAATTGCAACTTTTAACAACGAAAACCGTAAATTTTTACTACGAAAGTAAACAATTAGCTCGAAATAGTAAAATTTTGCTGGAAAATCGTAATTTTTAAACGGGATTAGGGTTATAAAGAGTTTTACTAACTTTGAGCAGTAACTTCACGATGTCCGCCTTCCCCTTAGCAGCGGCCTCATGGAGGGGGGTGAACCGCCACAGGTCTGCTGCGTTCACCCCCGCGCCGGCGGACACCAACTGTTCAGTCACCTCGAAGTGGCCATAGGAACACGCATTGTGTAGGGGGACTAGGCCGCTAGAAATACATTATTAAGTTCAATACATCTACGTTTTAATTCTGATAGTCTATATTTTTATATGACTAATGCTATCTAATGATTATTGACAACCTCCCGCAAGTATCAGGAACTACGAGTACCATGGTACCACAACACCCAGACACGGAACAAATATTTGCAGATCATGCAAACGTTTGTCCCGCAGCGGGGATCGAACCGCGCCTCAGCCAGCTATTCGCCCGCCACGCCACGGAGGTCACGGAGTGATAGGCTGCCAACTTACCCTTTGTCCTTGGCGTGGACATCAGCACCTCTCTGTAGCAGTAGTTGAGCAAGTGGAAGTCTATTGTATCTGAAACGACAATTCAATATTTGAACGAGCGAAGCGAGTTCTCCGAGTCAACTTGGAAGAATCGGCGTTTGTATGTATGTATATTTGTCCGATGAAAACTTCTCAACCGTTAATCCGATCTTCATGAAATTTGGTATGGGGGTAGATATTATTGATACAATTTGTAGATAAGGTTATGAGCTATATCGGTCAGGGGGTTGATGAGATATTGGGGTCCAAGAGGGGGTATAAAAAATAAAAGTGAGACAGTCAGATCAAGTGGGGTGTCTAATGAAAACGCTTTGGTTGGACATTTCAAAAGGGTCCTCCAAGGCAGGCAACGCATTGGCAATGCCTCGGGTGTTGCAGATGTCAATAGGCGACGGTAACCGCTTACCATCAGGCGGGCCGTATGCCAGTTTGTCGAGCCATAAAATAAAAAAAAAAAAAAATTTAGAGTAACCCTCCCTTATTCATAATATTTTTTTAACCCTATTTTAGTTACAATACCTTTCGTCTTGTTTTGACGTATGACATTTTACATCAGAGAGAACAAGACAAAAGCTATTTTAACTAAAATAGGTTTAAAAAATGATTATGAATAAGGCCGAAGGCCCTTAGTAGTTTCCGAGATATTAGGGAAAATAAAAAACGTAAAAATCAAAAAATTCTAGAGTACTTCCAGCAATCCCACAATGCTGAAATCTTGATAGCTAGAAGTGAATGTTTGATGCTGATGCATCATATTCATTCATATTCATATCATTTATTCACCTTAGGAACACTGGAAGCACTTGGTTTTGTTATGGTAGGTACATACATTTTAGCGGCCGCACATAAGCCTTGTCACATAGTAATTAATTAATTCGAAATATACCTATATTATAAAATCATTGTCATACATATTGATAGTATAAAAATTCCTTGCATATATTACATTATCTGCTGGCTATGAGCGCTGACCTTCAATGCGCGTAGTAATTTTTTGGGTCTGTTTAGCGGGGGAAGAGAGGCGCGACGGGAGAGGCAGCCAGCGCCAGCGCGTATTGGTAGATCAGTCGCCTTCCGTACCACGCGCCCCGCACTCGCGTCTCGCGCTCCCCAGATACAGACGCGCACACATGTACACATGCTCAATCAACCCCACCACTTTCGACGAGCGCTCATAACTTGTTGCGCGACCTATAAGAGGCTCATTGAATCTCAATGTTAAGCTAGAAAGATATCATCTGATAAAATCTACTCTTCGCCCAAGTCCTGTTCAAATTCGAAACCACGAGAGCTCTCAGTTGGAACTCCAGAATCGCTTTCAATGCCTGGCTGAATGCGATACAGTGGACGATCTAATCAACGGGCTGGTGGAAAGATTGCAAAAGATCTGTCAATTGTCCGAAGTCAGTTGATGAAACTGAAGACCGACAATGGCAGTATCATATCGTCAAAGCCGGACATTTTACGAGAATTTGACTTTGAACTGAATTGACTAGTTGTAGCTTGTAGTACGTAGCACTTAATTTAGTATGTTATTATTTCATGATAATCTTGTTAATGATTCTATTCTATTCTATTCATGATCTAAAATCGAGCAACTAGACTTTAACTGGCGCAGCCTGTTGGATAACCTAGTAGAAGAATCTTCTACGCATAATTTGCAACACTTGCAGCAAAGTTGCATGCGGAATGTGTGCCGTCTACACCACGATGGTTGAACAGTCGTTATTTAGAATCGAGCAACTATTATACTCAAACTGGCGCAGCCTGTTGAATAATTAAATGGATCTTCTACACTTACCCAGCAGCAAAGTGCAGTGGCGTGGAATGTCTGCCGTCTACATCGCGGCAGTTGACCAATCGAGGTCTGGAGTCGAGCACGGCGCGAGCGGTCTCCACGTCACCCGTTCGCGCCGCTTCTAGTAGTCTCAGGGCCGCCGCATTTGAGCATTCATCTGTAACAAACGTCAAGGGTGGGTAAAATTGATTTAGAAATAATAATTATTATTTCTATATTATTATATTATAAGCATGCTAGAAACTGGCAATTTCAACCTACTAGCATGTGTAACGAGGTTAGCTAATAGCTTGTACGCTAGCACTAGCACTGAGCATGCTAGAAGATCGCAATCCCGATTATCCCGTTATTATTTATCCCGTTGCGGGGAAGCGGAGTCTAGCATGACTTCACGATAATCAAAGTAAGGCAAGCCGTCTTTGTTGCCTGATTCTTCTAGGCTTGGTCGCGTTGGAATAGGAGTAATTTTAGTTTATAAGACGATTCAAAATGATCCTCATGATTTCAATGAATAAATAGTAGATTGTATCATAAGGGAGCAAAATAATATTTTTACGGTGAGGGCGCTTTTTTGAATCCTGAGCGAAGTGAGGGATTGGATTCTTTAGTAGAATCCCGAACGTAGCGAGGGATTCAAAGTACGTCGCCCGAGCCAAAAATATATTTTGCGCCCGAGTGTTACACTCTACTTTTCATCACCCACTATGAGAAAATAAAAGGCGTCTCATATATTATTGAACGAGCGAAGCGAGTTCTCTGAGTCAAGTTGGAAGAATCGGCGTTTGTATGTATGTATGTTTGTCCGATGAAAACTTCCTAACCGTTAATTCGATGTTCATGAAATTTAGTATAGGGGTAGAGAGTATTAGTACAATTTGTAGGTAAGGTTATGAGCTATATCGGTTGGGGGGGTTGATGAGATATTGGGATCCAAGAGGGGGTAAAAAAAATAAAAGTGGGACAGTCAGATCAAGTGGGATGTCTAATGAAAGCGCTTTAGTTGGACATTTCAAAACCGTTTTTAATAAGTATTAAGACAATATAGTTTTTGAGATATTAGGGAAAAACAAAAACGTAAAAATCTAAAATTCTAGGGTACTTCCAGCAATCCCACAATGCTGAAATTTGGTATGCTGGTAGCTTTTGTGACACAAATACAGGAAAAAGTCTGAAATTGAAGAATTTAGAAACTTGTACTCCATAAAACAATAACCAATATAAAATCCATGTTGACCTCCCATTTCTAGGAATTTGAATGATGTTGGAGTTCTGTTTCGTCAAAAGGACGTTATCAATTGATTCGTCAGGTACTTGACATCCTAACAGGTATGTAGTATTACGCCCGTTGCTTAGTCCTATTTAAAGGTTATTTCGATGATGTGTAGGAAATTACCTCGAGGTGATTTTTTTTCAAAATAATAATGGAAAATATGTTATGACTTAAGTAGGTACTTAAATAGTCGGGCTGATTATGGTGTCATCGCGAGGTCTCAGTTCGGGACGAACCACTAGTTTCAAAACAAAACGATGAATTTCTAACAATCCGTGAAATTTTATGAAAACGCGTTTTTCATTTGTTTTTTTTATTCAGCCGGCGCGGGGCGCGACTATGGGCGGTCGTATACCAGCCAGTATTTATTCAAACAATATTTGTGTTCAAACACTAAGATGTTCCAAATTCAAAAAGTGCGCCGCAATTAATTTTATTTGAGTTCAATATGTTCCATATTCAAAAAGTGCGCGGCAAAGATAATTGCGGCCGCACTCATAGAAGTTTCATACAGAAAACACCACCTTTGGGTGCATTTAAAGGCGAACCAAGTCGTCCTTTTCGAATAGATGGGATGACAATTCTTTTGATTCGATTTGATTTGATTTCATGAAGTATTTCAAGAAACAGGCGGGCAAATTACAAGCGTTGCCAGTATCAGGCATGTGTTCGCACGCTAACTCGCACTGTGTAACTTAGGCATTAGTTTGATTATTGTTGAGGTACGGACGACCAATGCCGCGCGGCGGTCGAATAGCCAGCTGAGAAGCAAGAAGTTGCGGGTTCGATTCCCGCTTCGGGACAAATGTTTGTATGATCTGCAAATATTTGTTCCGGGTCTGGGTTTTATGGTACCAATACTTGAAGATCTTGATACCCACGCCACAGGGAATCGTAGTGTGGGATCAAGACCACGTATGTGACTGTTGGGTATTTTTTTTTATACTACTTGCCAAGCAAACAAGCATACGGCCCACCTGATGGTAAGTAGTAACACCAGAGGCACCACACGCGCGCTGCTTACCCTGAGACATAAAGATGTAAAAGTCTCATGTGCCTGTAATTTCACCGGCACCCGTACCCTTCAAACCGAAACACAGCAATACTGCTTGGTGGTAGTACTTCCCCGGACGAATTCTTTCACAAGAAGTTCTACTACTAACTAAATGTATAATGTTATGCCTATTCTGAAATCTAAAGGATTTTACTAAAATAACTATTATTTACATATGAGTAATGTCCTGTGTAAAGATTTTTTATAACCGGGCGTTGTGATAAGTGTGCTTATTTTATTATTTTCATAAAATGTACAAAAATGTTTTGTCAAACAATTTATGGACAGTTATCTAATTGAGTAGGGGTTTATAAATAGCTTCAAAATACCTTCTAAAAATATTTTTATGATTTCATCACACCCATAAACAGTTTTTACGCATAGAGACGTCAAAATAAGTTTTTTGTTGAAAAATGTATTATAGAAGCAGGTTTAAAATAAAATAAAACCGGACAAGTGCGAGTCGGACTCGCGAACGAAGGGTTCCGTACCATTATCTATAAAAACGGCGAAAAAATCACGTTTTTTGTATGGGAGCCCCCCTTAAATATTTATTTTATTCTGGTTTATTTGTTGTTATAGCGGCAACAGAAATACATCATCTGTGAAAATTTAAACCGTCTAACTATCACGGTTCATGAGATACAGCCAGGTGACAGACGGACGGACGGACGGACGGACAGCGGTGCCTTAGTAATAGGGTCCGTTTTACCCTAAGGGTACGGAACCCTAAAAAACACAAGATGGTCGAAGGTTACCGGTAGGGCGTTTATGCCCTTTTGTACACATGATCAGTACACTAATATCTGGACCCGTGGTGCGTTAGTTTCTTATAAAATTATATGGTTACTAGATCATAAATAAAATCCTCTGTGGCACGGCGGGCGGAGGTTCGCCTGCGATACAGGAGGTTACGAGTTCGATTCCCGCCTCGGAACAAATATTTGTACGGTCTGTAGATATTTGTTCAGGGTGTTCTGGGTATTTTTCTATGTATAATAAAAAATATCTATCTATGTAATGTATTGTATATCATTTATTTAGTACCCATAACACAAGCTCTGCTTTCTGCTTAGCTTGGGGCTAGATAATGTTGTGTAAAATGTCCAGCATTCATTTATTTATTATTTTATTAAAAAAAAACGCGTGTCTAGATTTTAGTGTACTGTTAATATTAATGTGATATATTTTTGGAATGTATTAATTAAGCGCCTTCATTTGTAACAAATTACATATATAAAAAAAACAGGATGGATTTTTTTGCTTTATTTCCGCCATATTGAATTTATTGTGACGTCATATAGACACGCGATACGCCAAGACGCTTCATATGATACCTCATTTGTCAAAATCCGTCAAGTAATTTCGGAGCTACGAGGGAACAGAAAAACCACATACACATATATAGACGGTTAATACCGTTAAACCTTTTTTTGCTTTGCCGCAGTCGGGTAAAAACACTAATTAGTTTTGCATATGGGCAAAGGAGTACCTACTTATTTGTACTTGGTTGACAACCTCTGTGGTGCGGCGGGAGAAGGTTCGCCTGCGACGCAGGAGGTTGCGGGTTCGATTGCGGCGGGCCTATTAACTAAAATTAGCGACCAGCAATTAGCAATTATTGTACAATTATCGCGCGATCGATTGCTAGATGTAACAAAAAATACTTTGATATCGCTGGATTCGCTGGTACGTAATAAGAATTAGCAATTATTAGCAATTTAGCTGCGATAATCGCGCGTTTATTGCTATTGCTTTACTATTGCAAGATACACAATAAGCCTGCGGGACAGATTGTAAAAATATTTGTTCAGAGGCGGGACTCACATATTTGTAACGAATATTCATACAATCTGCATATAATTGTTCAGGGCGTTCTGGGTATCTTCAATGTATAAAAAAAAATATCTATCTATGTAATGTATTGTATTAAGTATATCAGTTATCTAGTACCCATAACACAAGCTCTGCTTAGCTTGGGGCTAGATAATGTTGTGTGAAATGTCCGGCATTTAAATATTTTATTATTTTCTCGAATTTTACCAATCGACACGTGCAATCAAACAACATTGACCTTGCTTACAGTATCGTTTCATCGAACGTGTCATTTGACAAAAAACAAGCGAATTAATTTACCTTTTACTCACTTGGATAGACTATTGGTTATATTTTTAGTAGAACTTCTTGTGAAAGAGTTCGTCCGCGGAAGTACTACCACCGTACCTATCCATGCAGTAGTGCTCGTATTGCTGTGTTTTAGTTTGAAGGGTACGAGTGCCGGTGTAATTACAGGCACATGAGACTTTTCATCTTTGTGTCAGGATCGGCAGCGCGCGTGTGATGCCTCTGGTGTTTCAGGTGTCCATAGGCTACGGTAACTACTTTCCATCAAGTGGGACCGTATGGTTGTTTGCTTACCAAGTAGTATAAAAATAACTTTTCATTTAAAAAACCGACTTCCGGCATTGTATTCGACTAAATATCTGGATGAATTTTTTTTTATGAAAAAACCATAGTGGAGAAAGGGTTATGATACTTTCTGAATGCAAATGCTTGATTTGTTGCTGAAAATATCAAAATCGCTATATGCATGCCTATAATATTTCAGGAGTTCCCTCAATTCCTCATGGATTCCATCATCAGAACTGGATTCTGAAATAAAATGGGACCAATCTGGAAGTATATCTATTCAAATAAAATATTTTCCAAATCGGTTTATAAACGACGCAGATATGAGGTAACAAATATAAAAAAAAAACAACCAAATTGAGAACATCCTCCTTTTTTGTGAAGTCGGTTAAAAACAAAACTTTATACATAAACATAATATAAATACAATATTTTAGGACTTAACATCTAGAATATTTTCAGTATCAGAATAGGTCAATGTGGTCAGCCACTTCTGTATTATATGTTTTGCCTCCTTTGAATTGAGAACCTCCTTTTTGTGAAGTCGGTTAAAAAAAAACAAAAAAAACTAGACCAGACATTATAACAAGCGCCTATATCAGTACAGTCTCTGGAACATTGACTGTAGCACAGGTAGGTACTATAAAAGTTACACCAGTGATTAAGTCGTTTAGTTGTACCAAGAGCGGTGTGGATAGCATGTGTCTTATTTATTTCTGTTTTAAAATAATTTAATATCTAATCAACGGTTAAGTGTCACCTAAAATTAAAGTGACGGTACGGTAAGCATTTTTTTTTAACCGACTATCAAAAAAAGGAGGAGTTTCTCACATTGAACTTTACGTTTTTAACCGACTTCAAAAAAAGGAGGAGGTTCTCAATTCGACTTTATGTTTTAGTATGTTTATTACGCCAATTATGAATTGATTTTGATGCTTCTTTTTTTGTTTGGTAGTTCATACTTCAGAGGTGGTCCCATATAATTTTTATCGAAATTGATTTAGCGCTTTTTGAAACAAGTCGGTTTTTGTGTTTATTTTTTTCAAAAAAATCACTTTAAATAAATAAATGCTGGACAATTCACACAACATTATCTAGCCCCAAGCTAAGCAGAGCTTGTATTATGGGTACTAGATAACTGATATACTTAATACAATACATTACATAGATAGATGTTTTTATTATACATAGAAAATACCCAGAACACCCTGAACAAATATCTGCAGAATGTACAAATATTTGTTCCAAGGCGGGAATCCAACCCACAACCTTCTGCGTCGCAGGCGAACCTTCACCCGCCGCGCCACAGAGGTCTTTATTTAACTTTATTCACACACAACAGTTAGATAGGCCTTATTCCAGGATTTCCTGTATCGAGGATATACGAGTACCATGGTATAAGTAGCGGCACGTAAGTCTAGCGCTGAACGAAACGTGGAGGGGAATAGTTGCGCACGTTTACTGTCGCGCACGCAATACAATTAGTATAAGATAGATAGAGATAGAGATAGAGATCACCTCCAAGATACGTTACTTTTGACTTCTGCGCAATAACGGTCAGCGCTAGAATTTCGTGCCGGCTACTTGTATCTGGTAATTTGCATACCATGCAAACATTTGTCCCGCAGCGAGAATCAAACTAGCACATGTTGCGTCTCAGCCGGCTACATGCCCGCCACGCCACAGAGGTCGTCACAACAATCATACAATGGGGGGTATTGGATTGGGAATAGTGATCGCAGTATTGGTGTTGAGGTATTCAGGTGGATGCTGCTGCCTATCTCCTAGTGCAGCCTTTCCCAAAGTGGGCGATAACGACCCCTTGGAGGCGCTGCAAGCCTAAAGGGGGGGGCAGTACGAGACCCAGAAAAATGGGGGCGTTGTGTAGATTTGTAGAGGCTTAGGGGGCGATTTGTAATTTAATCTAGCTAGGAGGACTCTTAGACACCGACTGAGCTCTCGACTCTCGACTACAACTTGTGAACATCAACTAATATTAATCAAGAGATTGCTCAAACTAACTCGGTTCGATATTTCTCTCCGTGTAGTTCATATATCTGTACTGTTTTATTGAATAAATAAAATAAAAATAATGTCAATCGGTCGCGAAATAAAAGTAGACACAAAACAAACAAATAAAAAGGCAACAGACACATTTCCGCATTCCAATAGTTATTAGTATTCCTAGATCGATAATTTTCGTAAGTAGATAATAGACCGCGGGCAATCATGTTATAACAAGTCTCATTGGCAGGTGTAGCCCGTAAGAGTTAACTTGAGACCAGCAGGTTTAAAAAGGCCACTTTATATGAATCATAATACGATTCATATAAAGGAATTGCTAAGGAACTGCTGAGAATTCGGAAAATGAATTGCTCAATGTGGCAAATTCATCTGGTAGGAATTCGTTTTCCGAATTCTCAGCAGATCCTTAGCAATTCCTTTATATGAATCGTATTATGATTCATATAAAGTGGCCTTTTTAGACCTCCTGAGCGCCGTTGTGAACTACCTACTGCGCTCAGAGGCCCAATTCACTAACTTAAAAATAGTTAAAATAGAGTTCGGATCATGTTTCGATCTTGTGTCGATGTCTTAAATGTCAGAAATGGTATTCTCTAAGCATAAAATCTCTTAAAATACAACACAGTAATGTGATTACAACGAAATGCGACCGAAACTTGAACGATTTAAAGTTTTTTCGATAATTTTAGCATTGTAGATGGAGTCTCTCTTTACTCTTTGCAATTATAAATATAATTATCCTACTCTAATGGTAGTCACCGTGAATTGAAAGTAGACTAAATTGTTATTTATAAGGAAGCAGAATACCAACTTTCTGTCAATTCATAATTCAGTCTCGATTCGGTTAACTTTAAGTGTAGTTTTGAAATAATTTAGAGAATTGGGCCTCAGGTCTCAAGTTAACTCTTGCGGGTTATAGTAAAAGTCTCGTTTAGAATGAATGTTTAATTCTTCGCTAATTTAGCTCACAATCATTAATTTAATTAGAAGGTATTGTGGTTTTAAGTAGGTAAAAAAATGGGGGCGCTAAAAAATAATGTATTAACTGGAGCTGTTCGTATGTATGGTTTTTAGTTAGTGCGAGACAAATCTTGAAACTTAATTTTGAACCAGTTCCACCCAACCGATTGAGCTGATATTTTTCATACTAGTCAAGTTCAGATGACAATACAATATTATGGTGACGGCGAGCTGATGTGATGATGGAGACGGAAGGTGGTCAACGGAACTCCTCGATGATTAATAATAGCCTGGCAGTGTTTAGGCACATTTTGATCAGCTCACGGTTCCGATCACTAATTTAATATAACTTTTCATTTAAGAAACCGACTTCCGCCATTGTATTCGACTAAATATTTGGATGAAAAATAAATGATGAAAGAACCATAGTGGTGAAAGGATTATGATACTTTCTGAATGCAAATGCTTGGTTTGTTGCTAAAATATCAAAATCGCCATATGTATGCCTACAATATTTGAGAAGTTCCCTCAATTCTTCATGGATTCCATCATCAGAACTGGATTCTGAAAAAAATGGGACCAATCTAGAAGTATATCTATTCAAATAAAAAAAGAATTTTCCAAATCGGTTCATAAACTCCGGAGATATGAGGTAACAAACATAAAAAAAATACAACCAAATTGAGAACCTCCTCCTTTTTGTGAAGTCGGTTAAAAAGCTTGTTTTGAAAAATGCATTTTTCAAGAAAAAACATGTTTTTCTCAAAACATTGTACATTAGGTCACGCCAAAGTTTTTTGTTTATCCTAAACAGGTAATAACATTAAAAAACCCATAGAACCCATATCGTGTTTTTTTTTTGTCACATGACAAGTCACTTGATGAACGACCTATTGTGGTCAATGACACTGAAGGCGGGGCCGATGTCATTGTACACAAACAAAACTAAAGATTATAATTGGGCGGTCTTATTAATTAGAAGCGATTTATTCCAGACAATCTTTGTATGAAGAAAGATCTGTAAGATTAGAATAATGGCCGGGGGTGTACGTAAATTTGAAATGATTATACGAAAAATTTAAATACTAATGCTTAACTATACTACATTTTAGGCTCCCTCTGCCATCTCGCTCTCGCTAGCGAGTGTCGTGCACAAAAATTAACTTTTTTGTTTATTATGGCGAAAATAAAGTGTTTATCAAATAACTTTTCATTTAAAAAACCGACTTCCGCCATTGTATTCGACTAAATATTTGGATGAAGAAAAAATGATGAAAGAACCATAGTGGTGAAAGGATTATGATACTTTTTGAATGCAAATGCTTGGTTTTTTGCTGAAAATATCAAAATCGCCATATGTATGCCTAGAATATTTGAGGAGTTCCCTCAATTCCTCATGGATTACATCATTAGAACTGGATTCTGACTGGAACCAATCTGGAAGTATAACTATTCAAATAAAAAAAGAATTTTCCAAATCGGTTTATAAACGACGGAAATAATGAGGTAACAAATATAAAAAAAACACAACCGAATTGAGAACCTCCTCCTTTTTTGTGAAGTCGGTTAAAAATATAATAACTTTTCATTAAAAAAACGACTTCCTCCATTGAATTCAGCTATCTGCATGTTTTTATTTGCTAAAGGTATACAAAACAATAGTTTGTTGCTGAAAATACCAAAATTGATATATGTATGCCTATAACATTTGAAGAGTACCCTCAATTCCTCACGGATTCCATCATCAGAACTGGGTTTTGAAAGAAAAACAGTATATCTATAATAATAATAAATAAATTCTGGACATTTCATACAACATTATCTAGCCCCAAGCTAAGCAGAGCTTGTGTTATGGGTACTAGATAACTGATATACTTAATACAATACATTACATAGATAGATATTTTTTATTATACATAGAAAAATACCCAGAAAACCCTGAACAAATATCTGCAGATTGTACAAATATTTGTTCCGAGGCGGGAATCGAACCCGCAACCTCCTGCGTCGCAGGCGAACCTTCGCCAGCCGCGCCACAGAGGTCGTCATATCTATATTGTATATATGTCCTAACGGCTCGTACACCCATCGCGCATGCAGAGACCCCGGTGCCAAACAGGGATAACTGATTTTAACACTCTGCTTCAAATTGAATTTGCTTTCGCCCTTCGCAGGCCCCTTAATACAGGTATATAATCATTGTTAAATTTAATGACAAGCGTTTTGTTCTATTGTCCATGCCATATTACAGAATTCAGAGTTCACGCACAGAGGTCAAATAAAACATCTGTAATAGCATTACATGACATAACACCTATCATCCCGCAATACGATTCCCTGTGTCGTGGGTAAGTCAAAGTCAAAGTCAAAAAGAACTTTATTCATTGAAATCACAAGGATCATTTTGAATCGTCTTATATAAAATTAAATGACTCCTGTTCCAACGCGACCAAGCCTAGAAGAATCAGGCAACAATCTCGGCTTGGCTTACATAAATGGTCCGTCTTACCACTAGGTGAGAAGCGCCTGTGTGGTGCCTCGGAGCAAGCAGTTGCTGATACATAGTAAATGAGAACTTAAAAACCTTAGGAAGGTAGTCAAAAGTAAATAAACATCAGCAAAAATATGCAAGACAGCACACGCTACGCTTGTTATACTTATAAATAATAATCTAATACAAACATGTAAATAGGAAAGAACAGATATTGCAAATTTCCATTTTAGCAGTCGAGGGGCAGAGTGACATCAGGCCACGCGGCTTTATCATTAATATAGTCATCAAGAGTGTAATACGCTTTCTTAATTAGATTAATCTTTATGTAGGATTTAAATCTTCGAATAGGAAGTTTAAATGCACCTTCTGGAAGTCTCAGGTCTCAGTCTCGGTATCAGGAACTACGAGTAAAATAAATAAATCCTACTAATATTATAAACGCGAAAGTTTGTAAGTATGGATGTTTGTTACTCTTTCACGTAAAAACTACTGAATAGATTTTAATGAAACTTTATAATAATATAGCTTATACATCAGAATAACACATAGGCTTCAATTTATAAAGATATTGTGTGAATTGTCCATAATATGACGATAAGTGTCAAGTAAGTACACTCGAGAGCAATGAATCCGGGTCACTTAAAGAATGTTAAAATCTCGGAAACTAAAAATGATAGATTAATGCAATAAATTGTATTTAATAGACAATGTAATACTCCTTAAATGAAGGTAAAAAAAAATATGAGTCACCATACATTTTATTAACACAAAATTACATAAAGAAAAAAACTGCTGATCTCTCCTTAAAACAAAAATAGGAAACATGAAATTTTTGAACTTTATTACGATTTTCTTGAATTTTAATACTTCGTATTGCCTCCTCGTGCTTTTTTAATTTAATTTTAATTTTTTTTTTTATTATTAAATTTTAATTTTAAATTTTAAATTTAAATTTAATTTTTTTTTAACTTAATTTCGTAGTTCCATCTTCGAAAGTGGCCCTTTTTCAAATTTGATTTTTTTATGATATAACTTTACAATAACTAAGAAGTTTTAATACCTTCATTTAAGGAGTATTACATTGTCTATTAAATACAATTTATTGCATTAACCTAGCATTTTTAGTTTCCGAGATTTTTAGGATTCTTTAAGTGACCCGGATTCATTGCTCTCGAGTGTAGAAAAAAATCTACCATCTGCGAGCTATTCTGGCGTGCGCTGCCAAAACAGCTAGAGTTACACATATGTAATGTATGATGGAAATGTTTATCTTAAATAGTCCTACAAAAAAGCCCGCCACAGTATATATATAGGTTATATTATTTTCTACGCCACGCTAATATAAGCTACTCGAAATACTAATCCTGCGCAGACGAAGTTGCGGGCACCAGCTAGTAAATAATGAATGCTGGACATTTCACACAACATTATCTAGCCCCAAGCTAAGTAGAGCTACAATTCTGTCAAATCAATCAATCAATCAATTTTGACAATTCTGTTCAAGTCTGGGTGTTATGTTACATTGGTACCACAACACCCAGACCCGGAACAAATATTTGCAGAACATACAAACATTTGGCCCGCAGCGGGAATCGAACCCGAAACCTCTCGCATCTCAGCCGGCTACTCGCCCGTCGCGCCACAGAGGTCGTCAACAAGAAACACATCCGTCCTTTTGTGTTATTTGTTACGGCAGTGATAGAATTTATTTTTAACCGACTTCACGAAAAAGGAGGTTCTCAATTCCGTTGTTTTTTTTTAATGTTTGTTACCTCATATCTCCGGCGTTTATGAACCTGATTTGGAAAATTCTTTTTTTATTTGATTAGATATACTTCCGGATTGGTCCCATTTTTTTCAGAATCCAGTTAAGATGATGGAATCCATGAGGAATTGAGGGAACTCCTCAAATATTATAGGGATACATATAGCGATTTTGATTTTTTCAGCAACAAATCAAGCATTTGCATTCTGAAAGTATCATAACTCTTTCACCACTATGATTTTTTCATCATTTTTTTGCATCCAGATATTTAGTCGAATACAATGGCGGAAGTCGGTTTTTTAAATTAAAAGTTATTTATTTATTAGTACGCTGTGGGATATATGTTTGCATGATCTGCAATAGTAGATTGTATCATAAGGGAGCAAAATAATATTTTTACGGCGAGGGCGCTTTTTTGAATCCAGAGCGAAGTGAGGGATTCTAGAGTACGTCGCCCGAGCCAAAAATATATTTTGCGCCCGAGTGTTACACGCTACTTTTCATCATTCAAATTTTCATTTTATTTCAAAACAAAACCATGAATTTCTAACAATCCGTGAATAACTTTTCATTTAAAAAACCGACTTCCGGCATTGTATTCGACTAAATATTTGGATGAAAAAAATTTATGAAAGAACCATAGTGGTGAAAGGATTATGATACTTCCTGAATGCAAATGCTTGGTTTGTTGCTAAAAATATCAAAATCGCCATATGTATGCCTACAATATTTGAGGAGTTCCCTCAATTCCTCATGGATTCCATCATCAGAACTGGATTCTGAAAAAAATGGGACCAACCTGTAAGTATATCTATTCAAATAAAAAAATAATTTTCCAAATCGGTTCATAAACGCCGGAGATATGAGGTAACAAATATAAAAAAAATACAACCGAATTGAGAACCTCCTCCTTTTTGTAAAGTCGGTTAGAAATGACGAAATCGCAGGCTGTAGTTCGAGCGTTTCTAATTTGTTTTTTTTTATTCAGCCGGTGGCGCGACTATGGCCCGTCGCGTCGCACCAGCCAGTATTTATTTAAACAATATTTGCGTACGACTTCTTTGGCGCTGAACACTAAGATGTTCCAAATTTAAAAAGGGCGCGGCAAAGATAATTGCGGCGCACTTATTTGTGTTTGATTCTTTTCAAGATGTTCCAAATTCAAAAAGTGCGCGTAAAAGATTATTGCGGCGCACTTATAGACAGCGTAGCCAGGTTAGGCGATTTTTCGCCATTTAGGCTACCTCAGACAGGGTCGGGGCGACCAAAAAATGCGAACGGCGACTTGGCGCCTTTTAGGCTACCAAGAAAAAAAAAAAAGGTGATTTAAGGCTAGGTAGGTAAATTAGGATTTTTCTTAGCAGGGCTCTCTGATTTTGTAGGTAATTGAATGACGGAATGGTTTTCAACTGTCAAATGTCACCAAGTGTCATTTTCAACATCACTTTTCGCATAGCCAGCAACTTTGACGAAATATTCCAAGGCCAGCAGCAGGTACCAATAGGTATTCCTGTGCTGTGCCTATGCTGTGCCAGTGTGCCAGCCTGCCAGCATGAGCAGCACAGATTTATAAGTATAGTACTAAAGTATAATATAAGTAGGTACTGATGAGCAGGCAGAGCAGGTAGTGGTAAACTTTATTTGGATTTTAAAAAGTTTGGTTGGTAATTGGTAACTTATTTTGTTTGTTTGCGTTTTTCGTTCGGTGATTGTGACTCAAAATATTTGGTGTGGACGGGCTCAGTTGTTGAATCTTTTCAAATTACATCTTTCAAAAATGGGAAAGCATGGAAAGGAAGTTTTTCTGTCATTTAATTTGTTGAGGAATAAAGAAATATTTTTGAAAGAAATAAAACGTTTCAAAAAGTGAGAAAATTGTTGAGTTTTCTTATTGTTTCTTTATTTAATTTTAGGGTACTTTCAAGCTACCTGATGGAATATTTAGGCTACATTAGGCTACTAAAAAATTTGGGCGACTTTAGGCTACTTTCCACTGAAAATTTGGCGATTTGGCAAAGCTCATACCTGGCAACACTGCTTATAGAAGCTTCATACAGAAAACACCACCTTTGGGTGCACTTAAAGGCGAACCAAGTTGTCCTTTTCGAATAGATGGGATGAAAATATCTTTTCGGGGTCCGGGTGTTATGGTACCATGGTACTCGCAGTTCCTGATACCCACGACACAGGGACACCTAGTGTGGGATCAGGGCTACGCATGTGACTGTTGGGTGTTACGATATGTTATGTTATTCTGATGTACAAGCTATAATTCTGTAAAGTTTCCTCAAAATACAACAAATCATTGATTCTGCTGATCGTAGTATTGGTGTACTCGGGTGGATGCTACTGCGCATTCCCTGCTGTAATTCCTAAGTCGGCTGTAACTACATCCATTGGAGAAGACTGAGGGGCTATTCTCAGAGACACTTCAATGCCCGCGTGGTGATAGCAAATGCCTCCATTGCATTCTATGGGGCAGACCTCGTCCACGCTGGTAGACCATCTGACTACGCTATATACATTCCAGGTTCTACCATGGCGCCTTATACCAAGCCGGACCCTAACAGCCTCGAGCACTATGATGATGAGAAGCCACCAACTCAAGCAGCAGAACAGAATATAGAAATAATTAAGATGAATTTGGTGACGTTTGGATATGGGCATCTCGCTGCGCTTTATGGACTGTATCTGAGCATAACCTCGGCTCATTGGGGAACACTGTTTTTATGTATGTCTTTTTTTTATACTAGCTTCTTCTATGTTTTTTTTATACTTCGTGGTAAGCAAACAAGCATACAGCCGGCCTGATGGAAAGCAGTTACCGTAGCCTATGAACACCAGAGGCATCACACGCGCGCTGCCGATCCCGAGACATAAAGATGAAAAGTATCATGTGCCTGTAATTACACCGGCACCCGTACCCTTCAAACCGAAACGCAGCAATGCGAGCACTACTGCTTGGCGGCAGAAATATATACGGTGGTAATACGTGTACTTACCCGGGCGAACTCTTTCACAAGAAGTTCTACTACTAACAAAAATAATACATAAAGAATAATCTAAGTAATTAAATAAATAAATAATAATTAAGAAAACGTATTACACTCTTGATGACTATATTAATGATAAACCATATCGTTAGTAGTAGAACTTCTTGTGAAAGAGTTCGTCCGGGGAAGTACTAGCACCGTACCTATTTCTGCCGCCAAGCAGTAGTGCTCGCATTGCTGTGTTTCGGTTTGAAGGGTACGGGTGCCGGTGAAATTACAGGCACATGAGACTTTTCATCTTTGTGTCTCAGGGTCGGCAGCGTGCGTGTGATTCCTTTGGTATTGCAGGCGTCCATAGGCTACGGTAACTGCTTTCAATCAGGTGGGCCGTATGCTTGTTTACTTGCCAAGTAGTATAAAAAACAAATATGGTTCTCGTAGTTCCTGATACCCACGACACAGGGAATCCTAGTGTGGGATCAGGACTATTTATGTGACTATTGGGTGTTATGTTATGTTATTTCTTTCAGCTTACATAATCTTTGTGGCAGCGGCTATAGGCGTCACTGCGGGGGCGCATCGTCTATGGGCGCACAGAACTTACAAAGCAAAACTTCCGCTACAAATTCTACTAATGATTATGAACACGTTTGCGTTTCAAAACACAGCGATCACATGGGTCAGAGACCACAGATTACATCATAAGTATAGGTGAGTAAAAAAAATAATTAAGAAAATAATATATCCTTACAATAGCACCAACTATCATCCATTTCCACAATAGTTTAATCATCTGTCTTCCATCTATCATAACAATAATGTTTTTTATATCCTAATTGTAAAAGGGCCTCTTACAGTTGGCTAATACGGCCCCAATAATGCCTCATAAAGGTCCAGGTTAAGCCTGTGTTTGAAAATAAATAACTGAAACAATAATATAATAAATTCTGAAAATTTCAGTTAATAGTTGCCCTGCGAACAGTAGACCCCGCGAGCACAAACATTCTTGTTAAATAACTTGATATACTTTGAAAATCACATCCATAGCGCGATATAGCATATACCCAATTTGACCTAAACCTCAAAAGTAGTTGAAACTCTAACAAATTATCTCAACTATCTAATAATTATATAATTATTGCGAAATTATCAAATGTCATAATTATCAAACACAATCACAGGACATCTTAAATTATGCACACTTGACGGCAGAATGTATTGGAAACTATAATTTATATTTATTATCTGTCTTGTACTGTACCTACATTCTAAGCAAATAAATTATTCATTCATTAATTCATCATTCATTCATTCATTCATTCATCATTCATTCATTAATTCATCATTCATTCAAAAGGCATAATTGACAAAAGTCATAATTGTCAAAAGTCATAAATATCTTTTTTAATTATATACCCTGATCCACAGTGACACAAACGCGGAACCGCACAACGCGACACGTGGGTTCTTCTACTCGCACATGGGCTGGCTGCTGGTCAAGAAGAACGAGCTCGTGAGGAGCAAGGGCAGAGTGATAGACATGCGCGACATCTACAGCAATCCTGTGCTGGTGTTCCAGAAGAAGTGAGTGTTTTAAATGCTTTTATTTAACTTGCAATCTATGCATGTGTGTTTGGGTGGAATCTTGCAAATTAATTTTAAATCAGTCATCTTTAACCGATTGAGCTGAATTATTTCATACCTGTCAAGTTCAGATGACAATACAATACTAGTGGTTCGCCCTGAACTGAGACCTCGCGGTGACACCTCTATCAGCCCGATTTTTCTATATTTTCCATTATTATTTTTGAATATTTTCACCTCGAGGTGATTTCCAACACATCATCGAAATAACCTTTGAATAGGAATAAGCAACGGGGCGTACATACTACATACCTGTTAGTAACCAAGCACCTGACGAATTAATTAATAACGTCCTTTTGATGAAAATCATAGAACCCCAACGTCATTCAAATACCTAGAAATGGGAGGTCAACAATGGATGTCATATTGGTTATAGATTTATAGAGCCATGTTTCCAAATTCTTCAATTTCAGACTTTTCCCTGTATTTCTGTCACAAACGCTACAAGCACACCAAATTTCAGCATTGTTGGGCCCTTATCAACCCCAACTCGAAGCAGATATACTGCATTAATTAGTTAGAACTGACTAGTGTAGTGTATCTGCTTTCAGTAGGTACATAATTTTAAGAAATGTAATTTTAAGTATTGTAATTTTTGACATTTAATTTAATTTTATTTTGACATTTATGAATCTTAGTTGTTCGAATAAATAAATATATTATTATTATTATTATTACAGGAAGTATCTTAGAAATTTAGATTTTTACGTTTTTGATTTTCTCTAATATCTCAGAAACGACTTAGTCCAAATACTTATTAAAAATAGTTTTGAAATGTACAATCAACGCGCTTTCATTATACACCCCACTGATCTGACTGTCTCACATTTTTTTTTATCCCCTCTTGGACCCAAATATCTCATCAACCCCCCGACCGATATAGCTCATAACCTTACCTACAAATTGTACCAATACTATCTACCCCCATTCTAAATTTCGTGAAGACCGGATTAACGATTAGGAAGTTTTCATCGGACAAACATACATACATACATACATACATATGCCGATTCTTCCAAGTTGGCTCAGAGAACTCGCTTCGCTCGTTCAATTATGGTGACGGCGAGCTGATCTGATAACGGAGACGGAAGTGGACAACGGAACTCCTCGATGATTAGTAGTAGCCTGGCTGTGTTTGGGCTCATTTTGATCAGGTGCAGATAAAGAATTTAACAAAAGCTTGTTTTGAAAAATACATTTTTCAACAATAAACTTATTTGTTTTAAAAAAGATTCTGTATCTATTCTAAGATCGGACACAACACAGCATTACTAATACATTCTATCTCTTTTCCAGATATGCAGTCCCCTTCATCGGCTCAGTCTGTTTTCTCCTACCCACCGTTATCCCCATGTACTTCTGGGGGGAGACCCTCAACACAGCCTGGCACGTTACTATCCTCCGTTACATCCTCAACCTACACATCACATTCCTAGTCAACAGTGCTGCTCACTTCTGGGGAAACAAACCATACGACAAAAACATACGACCTGTTCAAAGTCTACCTGTCTCATTCGTTGCTTTTGGCGAAGGTTTCCACAACTACCATCACGTATTTCCTTGGGATTACAAAGCAGCTGAATTAGGAAACAATAGACTAAACCTTTCGACAAAGTTTATAGACTTTTTCGCATGGCTTGGGTGGGCGTATGATCTAAAATCTGTACCAGATGAGATGATCAAGTCTAGAGCAGAGCGAACCGGTGATGGGACAAACCTGTGGGGTTGGGGAGATAAGGATATGGATGAAGATATGAGGAATGGGGCTGATATTTTGAATAAGGCTGATTAAGTGTATTATACAATTGAAATTATCGTTGCTTGGTATTATTTTAACTCCACTAACATTGACACGTTAGTCTACTGGATGTCGGACAGAGGTAGAGTTTTACCCAAAATATAAGCCGCCCCGATGTACTTGCGCCGTAGACCAAATTCTATATTTTTTCCTTCTTTCTACCAATAGCAATCGCGCGCTAAAAAATCTTGCGCTGTTATTGGTTAATAGATTTCGCGGTAAAATCGCGGCCGGCCGTGCGCCATTTTGTTCATCAGTCGACTCTGTTCGACAGTGTACGAATCATGTCAGCGGGACAGAGCTATACTATACGTTCGGCTACTGTCGGGTATCAGTCTGCGCTTTTCTGTGCAAACGAAAACAGTCGATCGGACTTATTTTCTGAGTAAAACTGTAGCTTAAAACGCCAAGGGGCGCAAATACGGGCTTATTCCACTTTTACCCCTTGAGAGAATCCTTCTTAGGGGCGAATGAAGGCCTCTATCACGATTACATTTGTACACAACGTAGAGTACACTTCAAGGTCATTGGGACCTAGTACTAAGGACCCTTGGTCATCAACGCTGCTGGTTAGAGAGTTGGTTACTGGCTTTAATAGAGTTAAGAAATAAATATTGTCGAGAATTTTTTGTTTTATTTACTAACTAGCGAATATTATAAACCTTTCTAGTCTAGCAGTAGTATAACATTGTGACGACCTCTGTGGCGCAGTGGGCGAAGGTTCGCCTGCGACGCAGGAGGTTGCGGGTTCGATTCCAGCCTCGGAACAAATATTTGTACGATCTGCAGATATTTGTTCAGGGAGTTCTGGGTATTTTTCTATGCATAATAAAAAATATCTATCTATGTAATGTATTATTTAGTACCCATAACACAAGCTCTGCTTAGCTTGGGGCTAGCTAATGTTGTGTGAAATGTCCAGCATTTATTTATTTAAGTATATGTTAAATAAGTAAAGAAACTTACCAAGCGGCTGGTTGTAATGTGTGTCCGGTCTCGTGTCAGCGCCGCACGCGAGCAGCAAGCGACACGCGGCCGCAGAGTCGCGTCGCGCGGCGACACAGAGCGCACTCTCGCCACGCGCGTCGCACGCGTTCACTTTGGCACCTAAAGCACAAATCAAGATTGATTAAACATTACGATACATGTCGTAGCATGTCGCATGAAGTCGGTGGATGGAGACGGTTAAAAACTGTTCGTCGTGGCATTCTAGGGGGGGCGAGGACTTTGTCCAGCAGTGGACTTTTAAAGGCTAGATGATTCTATTGTATAAAGTGCATCACACACGCAGCAGACGCGGTAATATTTTATATGCGTATAAAAACTTATCTCATTTGAAGGTATCACACACGTAGCAGATACGATAATATACGAAAATGATACATTCACGCGGAAACCTTCAAACTGTATTGTATCTCAATTTGTATATATATATATCATCTGTCCATCTTTTGATATTATGTCGGTGCCTACAGATGCTTGACGGTAAAATATAAGTGATCTGCTACGTGTGTGTTGCTCCTTGAGTTTAGTATAGAGAGCGATATGGACAGATACGCGCTCAGATACAGATATCTTACCGCATCTGCTACGTGTGTGACACACTTTAGTCCATAGCGTCTAAATACGTACCATGCCGTAATAGAAAGTCCATAGCGTCTAAATACGTACCATGCCGTAATAGAAAGTCCATAGCGTCTAAATACGTACCATGCCGTAATAGAAAGTCCATAGCGTCTAAATACGTACCATGCCGTAACACAAAGTCCATAGCGTCTAAATACGTACCATGTCTTAATAGTAAGTCCATAGCGTCTAAATACGTACCATGTCTTAATAGTAAGTCCATGGCGTCTAAATGCGCGTGGTCCGTTGCAACATGTAAAGGTGTCTGTCCATCTTTATTTTTCTCGTTAACACGCGCTCCTTTTCTTATTAACATCTCCATTACCTGAGAAAGTAACAAATTTATAGAAGAATAAAGACAGCATATATATGTCTAAAGACAAAATTAAATAAGAAGAAAGAAAATTTATTTATTTCACACATAGTAAACACAACGCAAGATTACACAAAAAGAAAAATCAAACAGAAAAAAAAATAACATTAAAAATAAACATGAAGATATAAGTACCTAGACTAATGTGTTGTGTGAGGTGAAATAGGTCCTGACCTGGAAAAGGCGTGCCGTTCCCAGGTCAACGCAGCGCTGGTTTTCAGACAGAGCCTAGTCAGAGCAAATAACATAACATAACACCCAACAGTCACTTACGTAGTCTAGATCCCACACTAGGATTCCTTGTGTCGTCGGTATCAGGAACTACGAGCACCATGGTACCGTAACACCCAGACCCGGAACAAATATTTGCAGATCATGCAATCATTTATCCCGCAGCGGAAATTGAACCCGCAATTGTTCATGATTTTAACAGTGTTTTTTTGGTTCAGGAATATTCGTAGCTTAAATAATGATATTTATGAGATACTATAAACTAAAACATGTGTGTTAGGTCTCCTAGTTTTCGCTATAACAAGAAGTGTTGATGAGCTGTGATGAGCAAAAATACACAATAAAATTTTAATTTCGCGCCACATGCGAGACGATCCACCTTTAACAATTACATAGACAGTCATACAATTAGATAGACAATCATACAATTAGATAGACAGACATACAATAGACATACAATTAGATAGACAGTCATACAATTAGATAGACAGTCAAACAATTAAGACAGTCATACAATTAGATAGACAGACATACAATTAGATAGACAGTCATACAATTAGATAGACAGTCATACAATTAGATAGACAGACATACAATTAAATAGACGAACATACAATTAGATAGTCAGACATACAATTAGATAGAAAGTCATACAATTAGATAGACAGCCATACAATTAGATAGACAGACATACAATTAGATAGACAGTCATACAATTAGATAGACAGACATACAATTAGATAGACAGACATACAATTAGATAGACAGTCATACAATTAGATAGACAGACATACAATTAGATAGGCAGTCATACAATTAGATAGACAGTCATACAATTAGATGGACAGCCCCCTCATCATTTCGTCTACTTTGTCTTTGTTTTTGTGTTTGTTTGTGTGTTTTGCGCTTCGAGCATCTCAGCGCCCGATCGGGTTCTCCAATACTCTGTGTTCAAACCGTTTTTTGTTCTTGGGTTTTTTTTAATTGCTTTGGGTTTCCGGTCTCTCTGCGGCTCAAAGTATTAAAGTGTCACCCTACCAACCGATAGGTTATACGTGACAGACACTTTAGCTAGCCGAGGCCAGGACCATCTGCGGTAGGTCTTGCCGCCGTATTATAAGAAACTTACAACACGGTACTCATGCTGAGTGGGCTCGTGTGCATCAGCACACTGCCATTTCTCCAAAATGGTGTCAGAGCTGTTAGTGTCGCTCACCACCCGCACCCCAAAGGATGCTAGCTTTAATCCCAGCTAGGGACGTTGGAGAAGCCAACTACCATTTTCCAGAATGGTACCGGAGCTGTAAAGCTCGCTCACCTCTCGGTACACATACACATGCACCTACCATCAGCTGGGTAACCGGAATCTATGCTAGCGTTCAAGACTCTAATTACTCTCCAGGTAAGTGCCGGAGATTACGACGCTCCGAAAGGATTGTCGCTTAAAGGATCACTCACTGACCCCGCTAGTGCCCACGTTCCAGCCCTTCGCCCTGGGCCTGTGAGGACACCAGCTAGTTGCTCCCGGAGGATTGCGTCCGAAAACATTATCCGGGCAAACGAACATCCGGGCAATTCCCCTGCAACTCACCACATGCCACCACGAATCAAACTCCAGTCAGGACCTAACAGTTTAACCCGAAAGGCGGCACCCTGACACCCGTGGTACCCTGATCCAAACAGCGGAACCCGTAGTTTCCGCTGCGAACCCTATCTACTCGGGTCCAGTAGATAGGGACAATTAGATGGACAGTCATACAATTAGATAGACAGTCATACAATTAGATAGACAGACAGACCGACATACCTGTTTTCTTTTAGGATATTGCGAGGCAGCGGCCGCATGCAACGGACGGTCGCCACTGGCGAGGTGCGGGAAGTTGAGCAGCGCCTCCGAGCCACACTCGCCTAGCGAGAGTGTACTGCCGGTGGTCGATGACTGTGAACTCTAGAATAAAGACACGTATGGATGATGACACATATTTTGCCGATGGACAAAATAATAAATAAATAAAGAAATAATGCTGGACATTTCACACAATATTATCTAGCCCCAAGCTAAGCAGAGCTTGTGTTATGGGTACTAGATAACTGATATACTTAGTACAATACATTACTTAGATATACATTTTTTATTAAACATAGAAAAATACCCAGAACACCCTGAACAAATATTTGTGCAGATTGTACAAATATTTGTTCCGAGGCGGGAATCGAACACTCCTGCGTCACAGGCGAACCTTCGCCCGCCACGCCACAGAGGTCGAATTAAATACATTATAAACGTCGCAGGAAGTCGGTGGATGGAGGCGGCTCAAGAACGTTCGTCGTGGCATTCTAAGGGGGAGGACTATGTTCTACAGGCCGATGATGATGATTTTTAACCGTAGCGTTTCCGGCTTAGGAATAGACCCTTCCGTTTCCTCCCGTGGATATCGTAAAAGCCTACCAAGGGACTACTCCAGGGGATGGACAGCATCCGATCACCAATCCGCCTGCCAAGCATAGTTTATTTACTTTTGACTACCTTGCTAAGGTTTTTAAGTTCTCATTTACTATGTATCAGCAACTGCTTGTTCCGAGGCACCACACAGGCGCTTCTCACCTAGTGGTAAGACGAACCATTTATGTAAGCCAAGCCGTGTTTGTTGCCTGATTCTTCTAGGCTTGGTCGGGTTGGAACAGGAGTAATTTTAGTTTAAAAGACGATTCAAAATGATCCTTGTGATTTCAATGAATAAAAAAAATTTTGATTTGATTTGATTTGATTTGAGTGATTATGGCAAATCCCCCCTCATTGCATCTATGGGGGAGGCTTCATCAAGCAGTCGGCTAGTGATAATGTTTTTAGACAGTTCAAAACTATAGTCTATACTATTCTGTAGTCGTGAGTAAAATATGACCGGTGCAGGTTCGATTCCCGCTGCGGGACAAAAGTTTGTATGATCTGCAAATATTTGTTCCGGATCTTGGTGTTATGGTAACATGGTACTCGTAGTCCCTGATACACACGACACAGGGAGTTCTAGTGTGGGATCAGGACTATGTATGTGATTGTTGGGTGTTATTTATTTATATATATATTTTTTATACTACTTTGCAAGCAAACAAGCATACGGCCCATCTGATGGAGAGCAGTTACCGTAGCCTATGGACGCCTGCAACACCAGAGGCATCACACGCGCGCTGCCGACCCTGAGACATAAAGATGAAAAGTCTCATGTGCCTGTAATTACACCGGCACCCGTACCCTTCAAACCGAAACACAGCAATGCGAGCACTACTGCTTGGCGGCAGAAATAGGCACGGTGGTATTACTTCCCCGGACGAACTCTTTCACAAGAAGTTCTACTACTAACAAAACTACTATTACCTGGTGTTGATGAGAAGGTTGTTGCTGTGAACTGACAGATGTCAGTTGCTTCTTAACTCGTGTCGGTTCTGCCAGCCGACAGGCTTCCAGCAGACAATGACCCCGGTATTCAACTGTAATAAAATTATTACATATTGTTATGTATTTATGAATAGAACTACAATTAATTGCTGTATTCCAGTTTGAAAGGTGCCGGTGAAATTACAGGCACATGAGACTTTACATCTTTATTTCTCAGGGTGGTTGAAGTGCAATGCCACTTAGGACGCGTCCTAGGATGCGAACTACAAGGTATTGAAGTTGTGATGTCTCCCGTACCACATCTTTGGGAGGAGACGGATTATTAGACTGGAAAAACCATGGCAACAACTTCTAAACAAAATAATATTGTAGAGCAAAATATTGGGGTGATCCGAATGTGCCATCAAGTGTTTTACCATTTTGATTCGTTTGATCCAAGTTTTATGAATCATCCTGTAGTGTATATACACTAAATTCAGCCACCCCGCACCACGTTCGGTGTGCGGTCCTATTATTTTCGCTACATTTAAACAAAGTCAAAAAGTAAAATGTCATAAAGAATTTTATTCATTGAAATCACAAGGATCATTTTGAATCGTCTTATAAACTAATATTACTCCTGTACCATAGCATAAGACCTAACAGTTAACATACGTAGTCCCAATCCCACACTAGGATTCTCTGTGTCGTGGGTATCAGTAACTACGAGTACCATGGTATCACAACACCCAGACCCGGAACAAATATTTGCAGATCATACAAACATTTGTCCCGCAGCGGGAATCGGACCCGCAACCTCTCGCATCTCAGCCGGGAACTCAACCGCTGCGCCGCAGAGGATCACACAGCAAAGTTTTGTTCCAAGACACGGTTCCTAATGTTTACCCTCACCATTTCGAGCCCTGAGGCCTAACCATGAGCTCTTATAGCGATTCAATTCAAAAACTATTCAGCACCAAAATATCGGTTCGTCGTTGACATCCGTCATCATTGAATAACTTTAATCGCAGAAATCTATAGACCTTCTGAAAGAAAGAAAGAAAGAAAAGAAGAAACCAAACTAAACTTGGATGATGCACTCCGTGTGCTCGCTATAGGTATTTCACATGGCGCATTCTCTTTATTCTGAGCACGCATTTCAAATTTATTTAATTGCCATAGAGGATGTATCGCTGCAGGTACTTACGTCATTTATGACATTTTCAGACATTGATGTCATAGGGAGGTTAGTATTATAATATTGTATTATGGACCTACCTATTCTATTATTGTATTATATGCTTAGATTTAGATGATTGTATGTCAATTTATTGCAACCCGGTGTTTATTGATGTTCGTGGCTTCACCTAGGCTCTGTCTGAAAACCAGCGCCGCGCCGACCTGGGAACGGTACGCCTTTTCCAGGTCTGGTGAAGCTTATGCTGAGACAGGGATCTATTTTGACCTCACACAACACATTAATTAGTCTATCTTCATGTTTATTTTTAATGTAAATTTTTTTTTCTGTTTCTTTTTTCTTTTTGTGTAATCTTGTGTTGTGTTTTCCGTGTGTGAAATAAATAAATTTTCATTCTTTTCTTTCTTCTGCTACTGTGCCTTTAAATATAGCTGCGGACATCACGGAACCGATATTTTGTACTGAATAGTTTTTGAACTGACTCGCTATAAGAGCTCATGGTAAGGTCTCTGATAACTTACAAGCTAGCCTCTCCTGTAATTCCCTGGTGGGTGCCACGTCCAGTGCAGACTTCCCGTGGCAATTCAGCAATGTGGGATCCGCACCTTCGCTCAGGAGTAGAGAACATACCTGTTGATACCAAACTTTGAGTTATGTCACAGTCACTCGAACATGGGTTACTGGGTAACTCAAAATCATTTAGAATGTAATACGCTTTAAGGTGGATCGTCTCGCTTGTGGCGCAAAATTCAAATTTTATTGTGTTTTTTAACAGACTTCACAAAAAGGAAAGGAAGGATTCTCAATTCTGTTGTATTTTTTTTTGTTTGTTACCTCATGTCTCCGTCGTTTATAAGCCGATTTGAAAAATTATTTATTAATTGAATAGATGTACTTCCAGATTGGTCAAATTTTTTTCAGAATCCAGTTCTGATGTTGGAATCCATGAGGAATTGAGGGAACTCCTCAAATATTGTAGGCATACATAAAGCGATTATTTCAGCGAATAAAAAAAAAAAAAGTTGATTTCGAAGCATATAGTTGTCGTTTGCGTTTACAATAACTAGATGGCGTTGCGCATTTGAGTCATATTGATGTCTAAGAATATATTTTTGGAATCGTGTGCCAGTTTTTCAATAAGTTTTTGCTAAATCTAATTATTTTTAAAATTATGACGATAATTTTCTATAGGTGCAAAGTTGCATAAACTTTACCCTATTTGGCTAGGTTGCTGCTCGAGCCTATTAACAGACTTGTAAATCCGTCAAACATTGCTCTTGGACCTGTATTAGAGCCTCAAAGAGGACACACCTTAAATAGGACAGGAAAAAACTAAAACAGCTCACGAATGACACACTAAAATGAGTCATGCATGAGTCATGTATGAAACACAATAACTTTTCATTTAAAAAACAGACTTCCGCCATTGTATTCAACTAAATATCTCGATGGAATTTGTTTTTATGAAAAAACCATAGTGGTGAAAGGGTTATGATACTTTCTGAATGCAAATGCTTGATTTGTTGCTGAAAATATCAAAATAGCTATATGTATGCCTACAACATTTGAGGAGTTCCCTCAATTCCTCATGGATTCCATCATCAGAACTGGATTCTGAATCTGGAAGAATATCTATTCAAATAAAAAAAGAATTTTCCAAATCGGTTTATAAAGGACGGAGATATGAGGTAACAAACATTAAAAATAAAAAAATAAAAATACAATTGAATTGAGAACCTTCTTCTTTTTGTGAAGTCGGTTAAAAATGGGCAATTGCACATTGAAATACATTACAAAAAGCCCAACTAGTATTAGAAGCTCGGTAGTTCGGGACATACCTCCAACCTCGCCTTGCTAGCTGCTTCATGTAAGGGTGTGAATGCCCATAGGTCCGGCGCATTAACATCGGCCCCTGCGCGCACCAACAACTCCGTTACTTCATAGTGACCGTACGAACAAGCGTTGTGCAGCGGAACAAGGCCTCTGTAACATATTATTAATCATCATTAAGGCTGTGTTTCTACCAGAGATGAGCGAGGATGCGTAGCGAGGGATATGTTTTTTAAGAACCAATAGAATCACTTCATTTACCCAGCCTCGCTCAGCGCAGCTCTGGTGGAAACGGCTTAGCGAGCGAGGTTTTTATACGAACAAAACAAGCGAGGTGCATGCGAGGAATGTGTTGCGAGGAATTTGTTGCGAGGGATGTGTGCGAAAGATGTGCGCGAGGGATGGACGCGAGAGAAAGAGAGAAACTACTAGCTGTCAGTCTGTAAAGAGCCCGCTACACATCCTCGCACCGCTCATCTACGCACCGTTCCACAGCCTCGCTACGCATCCTCGCACCGCTCATCTACCTCGCACATCTCTGGTGGAAACGCAGCCTTAGGGAGGGGGGTTCACTTCGAAGATAAATAAGACACAATAGCCCACGTCACACTAAAATAGCTCTTTCAACCAGCCATGACTCATACGAGTTAAATAGCCTTTGTCATACTGATATAGCCCGTATCACTAAAATTTGAACCATGACATATTAGACCATGTTACACTATGACAGGTCTTTCAATTAGCCATGACCCATATGAGTTAAATAGCCTATGCAATACTAGAATAGCCCACATCACACAAAAATACCCCAACAAAAATGGCGCATGACACAAGGATATCGCTATTACAAGAAGTTTGAGGTAATGACAGTTAGGCAAAACGCTATTTAGACTGATGAATATTTAGGTCTGATAAAGATTAGCTTTAAAACGAAGTTTTGTTAGTAGTAGAACTTCTTGTGAAAGAGTTTGTCCGGGGAAGTACGGGGGATTACCACCGTACCTATTTCTGCCGCCAAGCAGTGGTGCTCGCATTGCTGTGTTTCGCTAAGGGTATGGGTGCCGGTGAAATTACAGGCACATGAGACTTTTCATCTTTATGTGTCAGGGTCGGCAGAGCGAGCAATCTACTAGATAGATAATACCGTTCTAGACATAAAGCTAGAGAAAATTACATTTAGTCATAATGCGACTTAGTCCCTCTATGCATTATGCAACGGATAAGACGAACCAGTCGAGACACGTACCCCTTATCCTTGGCATGTACATCAGCACCCCTCTGCAGAAGTAGCCTCACCGCCCTCGCCCGGTTATACCCGGCAGCCAGATGCAGCGGTGTGGAGCGGCGCCCGTCGCTCGCGTGCACGTTCACGTTGAGCGGCGTGAGGAGCGAAGCGAGCCGCTCGTCAGCGCCCGAGCGCGCCGCCTCTAGCACATCCGCGGAGCAGTATTCACCTGGAATAAACGTCTGTGTCAGTGAGGGGTTTTCATCATCAAATCATGCTTTTAGCGTTGGATATAGATGGCGCTGCTCTGTACTTAGCTGTCAAGTGTCAAAATAAATTGAAATGTCAACATCAAAAACGTAGATATATTTTCGTTTCGTGGTATTTATTAACCGACTTCCCAAAAAGGAGGAGGTTCTCAATTCGGTTGTATTTTTTTTTTTTTTTTATGTTTTTTACCGCATATCTCCGGCATTTATGAACCGATTTGGAAAATTCTTTTTTTATTTGATTAGATATACTTCCAGATTGGTCCCATTTTTTCCAGAATCCAGTTCTGATGATGGAATCCATGAGGAATTGAGGGAACTCCTCAAATATTGTAGGCATACCTATGGCGATTTTGATATTTTCAGCAAGACACCAAGCATTTGCATTCAGAAAGTATCATAATCCTTTCACCACTATGGTTCTTTCATAATTTTTTTTCATCCAAAATTATTTAGTCGAGTACAGTGGCGGAAGTCGGTTTTTTAAATGAAAAGTTATTTTTGCCTAATTCTAAAACACCACGAAATCACTAGCGCACACTCAAGAAGCAAACACAAACAGAATATCATGACTATGGCCACGGAATAGTTAGATAATAGCTTAGTACGCGTACACCGTACAGATAATACCGCACTCTGGCCAAGTCGAATAAGCTGACACACGTCATGGGGCCGACAGTATATAATAAGCTACCCAGTAGTGTGACTGAGGCAGCTAGTTTTAACGCATTTAAATATAAACTGAAGCACTGGCTCATAAGCAACACTTTCTATAGCTATGAGGAATTCATTGACGTAGAATAAGTGACATATTTTATTGTATTGTAATTGCTTATTATTATTATATTATTTATTTCAGAGTATCTGAATTTAATTTTATTATTTAAATTGTAAAATGACTTTACTTGAAATTTAATTTTTTTTTAAATTATAGTAATGCTATATTATGTACATAATGCTATACTTGTAGTATAGTATATATGCCTAGGCATGTGCTTATGTGACGTGTATAAATGATTATTCATTAATACATTTCTCAATTTTGACAGTTAGAGTTGAGTCAGCGCCATCTATCGAACCAATTCAAACTACTCTTTTTTTAATCGAAAACCCTCATTACCATGTGGTTCTAAGGCGCTCTCTGTTTAAGTGCTACCGGTCATCATTATACTGTGTTAGTTAGTCCAATGTTGGGCATAGTCTCTCTTAATGCGCGCGATCAACAACCTCTGTGGCGCGGAGGGCGAGTAGCCGGCTTAGATGCAAGAGGTTGCGGGTTCGACTCCTGCTGCGGTACAAATGTTTGGACAAAGGTCCAATAGCTAGACTATAATATATGGCTAATGTTAGTATCATAACATACCTGTGAGCACAGGCCGGGTCGCGGAGTCAGCTAGATCTAATGGCGTCTTCCCTTCTGTATTTCTTATGTTAGGATCCGCACCATGTTGTAGCAGAGCTGAAATTAATATTACATTCTTTACGCTATTGAAAGTTTAGGAAAATCAGTGGGATTGTTATGAAAATTCGAAAAAGTTCCCCCTATACCACGTAATCTGTGCAAAAGACTGTTCCGTGCGACCACGTCTAGTCCAACCTTTGAGGAACCGGGCTGGCTATTATTGGGGTACCTTTCTTGAAATTGTACACCACGGATTCTTCCACGTTGTACACCAATCAGTAACGATAAAACCTTAAAAATAATTTGAAAAGATTTTTTTGAAAACTGTAATTTTATCCTCTCCACGCGAGTAAGACTCGCACTTGCCCGATTTTTTAAGTAAATACTGAATTGTCCTTTTGTACAACTTGGACATTAGTGCAAGTCTAAGAATCACTTAACCAATGAAAGTGACAGACAACATACCAATACAAACATCCACCTTCCCCTTAGCTGCAGCCTCATGCAGGGGGGTATACCCCCAATTATCCCTCGCTGCAGGAGCTGCCCCGGCCGTCAGCAGAGCCCGGACAACATCAGCATGCCCGAAAGAGCAGGCGTTGTGGAGCGGTTGCAGACCTCCGTCATCTCTGGCTTGGAGCGTCGCCCCGGCTGCTATGAGGATCTCTACTACTTCACGTCGACCATATCCTGAAAAGATTTTTAGATTTATTTATTACTAGCAGAAGCCCGCGACTTCGTCCGCGTTAAAAACTGATACGTGACCGTACATAATGTAAAAGAAATCAAACACGACCCTTCTACTGCTATCGATCGAAGAGGTGAGACGGCTGACAATGTGTGACAGCCAGGGTCCGAAGATGAAAGTGGGAGAGGCTCAACATCCGTTCAGCCTCTTCCACTTTCATCTTGGACCCTGGCTGTCACGTATTGTCAGCCGTCTCACAAAATCAATTCAAAAGAGCCCAAACACTACCATTCTATGCTGTTATCGGTTAAGGAGATCCGTTGAACATGTCCCGGATTCACCATCAGATCATGCACCTCGTCTACCGTTAAAGATTAAAAAAAAACAACTTAAAAGAGCCTAAGCACGACTATTCTAGGTATTGTAGGCAAATTGTTCATGAATTCAGTTGATGCCTTTCAATTCCATCATCAGATTGACTTCATTGAGGTCTTCTTTAAACATTAAATAAATAAATTAAAATTAAGTATTAAAAATTAAAACATTTTTTATTTCATTTGAAACAACACCTCATGTTTTTCAATTAGGGGTCCCATTTTAAACTTGAGGGCCTGAAAATATTTTAAACTCAACAATACCACCGTGAAATTAACTTTTACCACGTTGAAATACACTGAAATCTAGCTAAATCGTAAAGTGTATTTTTTTACAAAGAAAACGATTCCTTCCCTTTTTTCAGGAAAATTTCAGGTATCCCTGAAATATGTGTTTGTTAATTTCATTTGAGGAAGCTACATGTGAAATTTTAAGTACCTACTACCAACGGTTTCTGAAATACAAAGCATTTTGTTTTTTAAAAGCCCTTTTTGGACCCCTTAGACGGGGAACTTTCCAAATTCCTTTTTTGGTACACCCCTACAATCTAAAAGGAATATATTCTCCCAATTTCAAGTCTCTAGGTATGGTGGCTCAGGCTAGGGGTTGTCCGTATGTTAGACAGTTTCTCAGCACCCCTATTAGGGGTAGTTTGCAAAAATACATATTCCTAAACTTTTATTATTTGTACTGAAGAGTATTTATGCCAAGTTTAAAGAAAATGAAAGCACGCGTTAAAAAAATACCATACAAACTTTAACTCTCTATCACACCCCTTCCAGGGGTAAGTTTGGGAAATATATTATAGCACACTTTTATCATTTGTATTGAAGAACATTTATGCCAAGTTTCAAGTATGTAAGTCCAAGGAATACGATTTTTCATACAAACGTTTTCATCCCTTTTCATCCCCTTAGAGGGTGAATTTTCCAAATTCCTTTCTTAGTGCGCCATTTCATCCTAAAAGGAACACACCCTGCAAATTTCATGTCTCTAGGACCAGCGGTTTAGGCTGTGCGTTGATATATCAGTCAGTCAGTCAGTCAGTCAGTCAGTCAGTCAGTCAGTCAGTCAGTCAGTCAGTCAGTCAGTCAGTCAGTCAGTCAGTCAGTCAGTCAGTCTGCAAATATTTGTTCTCGGTCAGTGGCATCAGGACTACCTATGTGACTGTTAAGTGTTATGTTATCTACATCCCAACCACCTATAGTATGGTAATGTAGTAGGTATCAAAATGCTTCTAACCAGAAACAAAAGGATAACAAACACATTGTTAAAGATGAAACGCCAAGACATACGGATGATGGTGGGCATCATCACGGGACACTGTGATCTCAACCACCATCTGCTGAAGACAGGGGCTACAGGACAGGGCAGGACAGGGGGGACAGTGGGTTATGTCGCGGCTGTCTTCAGGACGATGAGACAGTGGAGCATGTGATATTATACTGCATGGCCACAAAAGAACCAGTGGCCACAAAAGAACCAGACTCTAGGAGCTGATAGAGTCCTGTTTAACTTCATCCATTCCTCACTCGGGGACACTGGAAGTGCTGCCATCAACCCAGAGTACTTCTCCGTTATTTTAAGGAGTTGGGCTGGCTGGGCTTGGGTTAGCAGGGGGACAATCCACAATACACCCCAATGTGGGAAAGTCAAAGTCAAAAAGAACTTTATTCATTGAAATCACAAGGATCATTTTGAATCGTCTTATATAAAATTAAATTACTCCTGTTCCAACGCGACCATGCCTAGAAGAATCAGGCAACAAACTCGGCTTGGCTTACATAAATGGTCCGTCTTACCACTAGGTGAGAAGCGCCTGTGTGGTGCCTCGGAGCAAGGAGTTGCTGATACATAGTAAATGAGAACTTAAAAACCTTAGGAAGGTAGTCAAAGGTAAATAAACATCAGCAAAAATATGCAAGACAGCACACACTACGCTTGTTATACTTATAAATAATAATCTAATACAAACATGTAAATAGGTAAGTACAGATATTGCAAATTTCCATTTTAGCAATCGAGGGGCAGAGCGACATCAGGCCACGCGGCTTTAAGCGGGGAGTCAGTGCAGATCTTATCTCCCTCATTTCGAATTAGAATTAGAATAGTAGGTATCATCTACTTCATCTACACTTTTGTTTAACACAAGTAACTTTACACACAACAAATATTTTCCTCACAAATGCCCCTGATTGAAGCACGGTGGTGGGTACTTAATGTTTGTTTGTTTTGTCAGAATTCTATCTTAAAACTTGGTAGAACTCTTCATAAGCTGATGGACCTCCAGAGTAATTAGGCACATGTTGAACCGGACTCCAGGAGCTGATCAAATCCTGTTTCACTTCATCTATCACTTGTCTAGTATTTTCCAGCCTAATGACGGCGATTTAACGGACGAGCAGAATGTTGACGAAGTGCTCGAACAACCGTTTCAGCTAGACCAACCTTTAGGGTCAGTTAGCCCAGGAGAAGTTTGGACAGAAATAAGGAAGCTAGACTCAAAAAAGGCACCGGGATTCGATCTGATCACACCCAAGATCCTAAAAGAACTGCCCAAAAAAGCCGTAGTCTTCTTGACATCCCTATTCAACGCAACCTACAGACTATCATACTTCCCACTTTTGTGGAAGGTCTCGCAAGTAATAATGATACTCAAGCCAGGAAAACCAAACAAAGACGTAACATCTTATAGACCCATAAGCCTTCTACCGGTACTTTCTAAACTCTGGGAAAAACTCTTTGTCAAACGTTTGAAGCGAGAACTTTTTACCATACCAGACCACCAATTTGGATTTAGACAAGGCCACTCCACTATAGAACAGGTCCATAGAGTATACTCTACTATCAGAGAATGCCTTGAAAAAAAACAGTACTGCTCCGCAGCCTTTCTCGACATTCAGCAGGCATTTGATAGGGTTTGGCACAAGGGTCTGTTATGCAAAGTTAAAACGCAACTCCCTCACACCTTCTATCCGGTGATCAAATCTTACTTGTCAGAGAGAATCTTCCAAGTCAAGCACGGAGAATCGAAATCCTCATTCTACGACATAAAAGCAGGTGTACCGCAAGGTTCAGTTCTCGGTCCAGTGCTCTACAATATATTCACAGCAGATCTACCACAATCCTCAGCAGCCATAACGGCCACCTTCGCTGACGACACTGCAATTCTGTCCTGCGATTCTTCCCCAATCCAAGCGTCTAAGTCGTTACAAGAGCAATTGGATGGAACAGAAAAGTGGCTCCACAAGTGGAGAATTCGCACGAGTGCCGCCAAATCAACACATATCACCTTTGCACTCCGTAGAGGCAACTGTCCTCCCGTTAAACTTGGTGGCGACGAACTTGCTCACAAGGACTCTGTCAAATACCTTGGATTCACACTGGACAGACGTCTAACCTGGAAGGACCACGTCAAGGCAAAAAGAACCGAACTCGACATTCGGTTCAAGAGTTTATACTGGTTGCTTGGACCTCAATCTAGACTGTCACTGCATAACAAGCGGCTTGTATACAACAGCATACTCAAACCTGTGTGGACATATGGGCTACAGATATGGAGTACAACCAGCAAATCAAACCGCGCTATCATCCAACGCTGTCAAAACAAGATCCTACGTGCCCTTGTGAATGCACCGTGGTTCTCAACAAACAATGAAATTCATCGGTACCTGGAAGTCCCCACAGTCGATGAAGAGTCAAAACAAAGAGGAGAACGATATGTGTGTCGCCTCAAAAGCCATGCCAATCCGCTCGCAAGGGCGTTGGTTATTGATCCAAGTGGTACAAGGCGGTTGAAGAGAACCCATGTCTTGGATAACCTTTTGTAATGTGGGAAGAAGGACTGATGAGTCTAGATCCCAAGCGCCAGGAACATATCCACCCATCCGCCTATAGCCCACCAGCTGATTGCGGATATGAAAGAATTCAACAAAAAAAAAAAAAAAACTTCATCTATTACTCACTCAGGGACACTGGAATAGTGCTTCTATCTAAGACCACCTACGTATGATGGTGGGCATCATCACAGGACACTGTGATCTCAACCACCATCTACTGAAGACAGGGGCTACGGACAGTGGGCTATGTCGTGGCTGTATTCAGGCCAAGAAGTCCTCGGTTATTTTAAGGAGTTGGGCTGGCTGGGCTAGTGTTAACAGGGGGACAATGTACAAAGCACTCCAATGCAGGTTGTCATTGCAATGTGTCCCCCATTTTAAATTAGAATTAGACGGAATGTGATGGAAATTCTCTAAAAAGATACAAATGTCCACACATTAGGGAACTTCTACGATATTGTGTGTTCGCTTTTCATTTCTCTAGAGTTTATTTGACTAGCTACCAACATGTTATCAGTACTTACGTGTTTTATTTAATTAGCGGTACATTTTATTATCATATAGATCACACTACAATGATTTTAATAGAGGTAATAACATTGAAAATGTACCTTGTACCATTACTTATACATTCGTAACAAAGTAACAGAATTAAGTAGTTCATGAATCAAATGCGGACGTAAATACGATCAACAACATGAGCATAAAGTCTCAAAATCAACAACCGTATCAAATTATGCAATTTGTCGAAATTAATCACGCAGCCCACCCAAACATACCTTTCACTTTCAACAACAAATCCATTTTCTAACAAAACAAAAGCATGCACCGGTGTTTTTTATGCGCAAATACCTGCAGCAAAGTGTAGGGGAGTCGATTTGCGGCCCGCTGTGTCCCTGGCATTTACTGATTGTGGAGTAATCAACTTTTTCACTAGGACTGCATCGCCTGTTTTACAAGCCTCGAATAACTCGCGCAGAGGATCAGTGGGCGCGGGGAGCGCGTCCAGCGCCGAACCGAGCATAGAACGGCGGCTCGACATTTTGTTTTCACGTTTCACATTTAGTTTTGATGTCGCTATGTGTTTAGATAGCCATTTTCGCGAATTTATCGAACAAAAACACGTACACACAGCTGGTGAAGCCTGCACCTTTTTTGACAGTTCAAGACCAGGGCTGCCAGATTCGAGAATAAAAACCGCTTGGTACTAGGTACCAATTATGTTGTTTGATCTAATGGGGAGTTTTCTGACAGCTGAAAGAAAATAGTTCTAAATCCATGCATAGATGGCGCAGTACAGCTAAGTTTGTCTAAATTTGAAATTTTGTCGGTCACCCACCAACTGTCAGTGTCACTGACTTCCACGCTCATGCTGTTCTTTGGTGAAGTATCTCTACTAGAATTTTGTGTTGTTTGTAAAACAAAAACGTAAGAAGCTGGACTTTGTTAACAAAGAGAATTTGTTCTCTGTGGTGCTTTTGCAGAATTTCCAGCAGACAACCATGGCGAGTCACCGCCATCTACCGGAATTTTAAGAAATATTTTTTCTTTTTATTGCCCCCTTGAAAACTTCCCATTGCAGATGATGAAAGTAAGATTTTTGATGATAAACAGCAGCAGATTTTATTCGTAAGTAGGTATGTACCTGTGTTATCCTATGGAGAATATTGCTTTGAAATTTGTTCTTCCTCCAACTATCTTAAACCCGGTATGCGTTCAATGAGTACACTCCGGTTGTTTATAAAATTGTCGCCAGAGCTTAAAGTTGTTCCGTTTAGATTTAGAAGCTCGGTTAGAACATTCAATGAGCTGCACGTGATCCCAACCCCAACCAAACAACCACTTCGAACTATGCTGGCGTCTGTCAAAAGCAAATCATGTATTTGTCACCAGAGCGTATGGTTGTTGTCGCGCAAAGCACGAGGTCATGCAAAGATAAGTAAATTTAATTTGACTTCCTGTTTTTTGACAATTATTTTTACACTATGGCAACAGTTTTCTATGTAAAATATTGTGGGTGATTATTATTTGTCATCCGTCGACAAGTTTTATTTTGATTTTATTTTATTTTATTTTACAAATTTTGGGAGAACTTACAGCTAGTACACATACGGATTATAAACTAAAATACATGTAAGAACTACCTATCTATCCAGATATAACTATCTAAAAGTTTGCGCGTCTACCCTATGAGTAGTAAAAAAGATTGTTCTGAGCCACGTGTGAAGTGGCTCAGTTTTGGTACATCTCCCGAGTGCAAGGGGGGTGTGAGAGTGAGGGTCTGCCTCAAGTAGACAGCCCTATAGCCACGTGGTAAGTGCTAGCTGATATTGAAGTCACCTTTAATCCCGAGGGTAGTGAGATTTTGGGAAGACTGTCTTTCGCGATAGAATCTTTCCTCCGCTATAATAAGTATAAAGTCCCCTTCTGTACGAAGGTACAACGGACTAGTTCGGTCGACCGAGAGTGCTTTTATAGTACTGGGAAAAGAGGTTCTGAATGATTCAGAACCCATCGAGCCTTGCTCAAATAAAGGGGGGTCTGAGCTACGATGTACTTCAGGGCTCCTGGCATAGGCCGAATGGAAGTGCCTCTGGAGGGGGCTACCATGTGGCCATCCAGAGGGCTTGTGATTGTGGTCGACCCTATTTTGAGAGGAAGCGGTGGTTGCTCTAGGGGTGGATAGGTGTGAGCACTTGGTATATGATACCGAGCCCTATTCCAGTTGCTCCATTGGGAGCTAGAAATCCGGGCGCAATCAGTGGGCTCTTGGATGATCCTTGCGTGATTGTGGATGTGAACCGGGGTCGATCACGGGGTCTGTTATCCGCGACAGATCCCCGGCCTTAATTTTGTTGTAAATTCATTTGCGAAGCAGTTTATAAAATGTTAGTGGTCGACCCATAATCTCCTCTTTATCATTTTGTCGCAAGGAAAGTTCACCATTTGTCATAACCCTGGCATAACATTGTTAAAAGTCGCAACAGTTGTCCCGTTTAAGAGCATAAAGTTTTTCCGTTCAGAAGCTCGGTTAGAGCGTTCAGTTTGCGGCATGTGACCCCAACCGAACAACCACTTCAAACGATGCTGGCGTCTGTATTAAAGACAGGGAAAACATGTACCTACCTATTTGTCACCAGAGCGTATGGTTGTCCCGTGCAGAGGCTCGGTTAGAGCGTTCACTTAGCATCACGTGGCCCCAACCAAACGACCATCTCAAAGGATGGTTGTAAAACACTCAAGATTCTGATTTCTTTCAAAGTCAAATCATCCCGGTGAAATGGCACAGTGTCAGTCACATGAGACTTTTCATCATTGATTTATAATTTTACTTTAATTTTATTTGGGAGACCAAATCTACTGTTGTTGAGAGTGAGCGTTTGATTTTGGCCTAAATCCGTAATGCTATTGCATAAAAAGTTTTTTTGTGAAAGAAAATCATCATCGCGATTATTAAAACGTTTTCGAAAATCTTTGAGATTAAGGGAAGAAAAAAAATTATTCGGTAATCACTCACACACACAGGACTAGTAATAGAGATGAAAATATAATAAAACTACATAAGTAAACATAGTGAACATGAAACTACTATTGAAAGTGCAGTTTAGGGACACTCAGGGTTGCTTGCTCAAAAGCTGACCCATTTTTCACTAGCCAAGACTCAACTCGATTTTAATGAATGAGGGGTTTTCACGGCCATTTCATATCATGCTTTCAGCGTTGAAAATAGATGGCGCTGCTCTGTTACGTAAATGTCAAGTGTCAAAATAAAGTTAAATGTCAACATCAACAACGTAGATATATTTTCGTTTCGTGGTATTTATTTTTGCTTACTACTAAAAACATCACGAAATCACTAGCGCACACTCAAGAAGCAGACACAAACAGAATATCATGACTAATAGCCACAGACTAGTTAGATGATAGCTTAGTACGCGTACACCACAGATAATACATTTGACAATCTTGGCATTTACAGTTGAGTCAGCGCCATCTATCGAACCAATTTGAACTACATTTTTTTTTATCGAAGTTGAAAAGCCCTCATTAGGAAACGCAGCTTTTTTGCAATTCAGTCAAGCAAAATGATATGGGTAACGACCCATGATCACGGGATATTTTATTTTCTGGCAATTCTATGATACAATTCATAGACAATAATGCTTAATTTTTAAAAGTGTGACACAAATAAAAAAAATGCAGTGTTTGTTTTATTCTACAATGGTAATAAAAGATTGAAAATTATTTATTACATTGATTAATTTAATTAGCTTCTAGCTCTTCTTTAAAAATAAATACCAATTTAGAATAATTGAAATAATTTTATTGATTACAAAATATTTTGTCAAAAGTCAAATAAATCCACATTGGTCTATTATTTATTGTTTATGGTTATTAGTTGACGAAATCAAAATGGCGTCTTTCTCGGGCTAGCGGCGCGTTTATTGCATTTATGTGAAACGGTTTTTACTATCGTTTGTGTTCGAATTTACAAGTGATATAGACAAATTGTGATACTAAACAAATTGTGCGTCCAGTGATACATAATCATATTTTACCCTAGGACTGTTTTGGACTGGATTCATACGTTTGTTGCGAGCCCAAAGGTATGCTCCTTTCACCTATCGTATAATTTATCATGCTAGATCGTAGAATTATCGTTAAAATTGGATGAGCGCACGTTCAGCTGCTGCGTATGTCGCGCGTGCACGATATCTGTGTGACCGGAAACGTCCTTTAAGTTTAGTGGGTGAATCAGGGAACAGGTTTACATTGAAGGCGAGGCCGGGTCATATCATCACTTTTCTTAGTTCCTCATTCAAGTCGCGCGTCGAGTGTCGAACGTTTGATTAAATATTTGTTGTGTCGTCCACTAATTGAATTAGAAGTAGTAGGCGCGCCTGTAGTTTCTCTGGTCTTGCAAATAGTTCTGTGTTTGTGTCTAGTGTTTGATTTCACTTATGGATTGCAGTGGTCTGTGCTATAGAACATTATAAATCATCTGATAATCAAGGTAATCACATGTTTACATTATTTGGCTCAATAGATAGCAGCTCTTTGGTCTTTCTTCAAAGCTTAAATTGAAATTAATTTGCTAATAGGTTTAAATTAGAATTAATTTGTAGACCAATTTAAAACGCGGCATGTGTCATTTAAATTGAATTAATTCTACGTTTATCATGACGAGGTTTTCACCAGTTATGCTTGTGGTAAACTATGGTATATATGGATAAGTGTAAGTGTTAAGTCTCACAATTCTATGACGGGGTTACAAAGTACACCAATACTGCAATGTATACCGGCTGATGAAGTTACTGGAAAATTAATTTGTGTCTAGGAAAGTTTACCGGTAGAGTTGCGAGAAAATAGAAGATAGAATTCCCTAGACTGCGCTAGTTTAAATAAAGAACAATTTGACGATCGTATCAACCTTGACCTTACGCTATTTGTCAATAAAGTCTAATTTTGAATTCTTTTGACATTTTGATGGATTAGATCATGCATGTCAAACTCAAAGTCATCGGTGGGCCAAATGCTTAAAAACCGTAGAATCAGTGGGCCGCATATTAAGAAAAGTACTGCCCCCTATTCCCTAACTGAAAATCACTCGGTGACTAACGTTTGACAAGAAAAAATATGGCCATCAATTGGTAAAAATTTTCATAAAGAATTATCATCAATTGATAGCAGGATGCTAATTGTTTATTTAATCATCACAATATATTATAATGTTCTTAAAATTGTATCGGGCCTTAGTCAACGTTGTAATGCTTGGATTAGATCATATCTTCCGATGCTCTTACCAGTTAAGAAGGTAGCTGACTCCAAAGGACTGTTATAATTTTAGTGCTATTTAGTTTTAGAACGCTGTACAGAATTATTTATTTATTTATAGACTAGCAGCTTTAATTGATATTTCTACATCAACACAGTTAGGAATGTCTAATTTTGGGTCACTTTTTTAAGCTCTGAATTGTCATTTCGTAGCCAGTTGTCGAGCTTGTATAAGAAGGCATTCACAGATGTGGCAGTAACAACGTCATCTGGCAGTATGTTCCAATTTCGGACCACTCTGTTACTGGAAAAGTGATGTGCAACAAGGGCGTTGGCAACCCAGAGTCCTTCTCTGTTGTTTTAAGGAGTTGGGCGGGCTGGGCTAGGGTTAGCAGGGGGACAACAATACACCACAATGCGGGAAGTCAGTGCAGATCTTATCTCCCCCATTTTGAATTGGAATTAGAAGGGTGTTGGTAGGATCTTGAGCTAGTTTAAGTTGATGGCCACAAGATCATCTTTCTCTCTTTACAAGGATATTTTGTGGGTCTGACAGGTCTTAATACTAGTAGTACCACTATTTTACTTGTATGTGCACATCTATTACATGTTATAAACATTGTTAAACTATTCTGCTTATCAGTATAATCATACAATAGATAAGGATGTGATCTTATCACAATGAAATTCCTTCTCACTGCGCCCATAGTACTTGACATCATACTAATATTGAAAGAATTACAACATAGAGCAACAAAAATGATAGGTACTCTCTTTTAAAAGCTATTCATATGAGCAACACCTTTAAAAACGAAGTCTAACAAAGTTAGAACAACAGCGCAGACAGTATGGCAACTTAATTGAAACTGTGACTATCAAGCATATACACTATGAACAAACATTTGTCCAGGAGCGGGAATCGAACCCGCAAACTATTGCAGCTCAGCCAGCTATTCGCCCGCCGCGCCTCAGAGGTTGTCAAGCTCGTATAAGATCCTTCGAGTCTAATTAATAATGTTATTGGTTCGACGCATGTGCATTATTTGTCTTGAGACAAAAAATGCTTCTTCACACTTGAGAAAGCACTCCATGACTTTAATAGAGATGGTAGTATACTATACGAAGCTATGGGTATGGCAGAAGAAGCATCAGAGTACTTGTACTTGTAGCGCAGACTCTTTTACGCAACTAGGCCGCCAATGGGCCCTTTTTGCGTGGCGAAAAGCATCAGAGTAGAATAAATGCAGTTGAGTTGAGAGCTCTGTGAAATATGTGTGGTTTATCTTTGAATGGATAAGAGAGTGTTGTGATGTGAAAGGAGACAGTGATGAGGATTGAGGAAGGTATGCTTAGATGGTTTGGGTATTTAGAGAGGATGAATAAAAGAAGATTGATGGAACAGGTGCATAAGGTGAGTGTAAATGGGCCAGTCGGAAGGGACCTTTGCATACTTATTCTGACCAAATCGGAGACGTTTTGGAAAAAGGCCAGGTCAAAAGTACCCTAAACCGACGCACATGTATGAAGAATGTTATGAGATTGAATGAAGCTAAAGAGAGGTATGTCAGGATCGTAGCAAGTGGAAATCCATGGTGTCTGCCTACCCCTCCGGGAAACAGGCGTGATTTTATGTGTGTATGTATGTTTAAGAGCTATGTGCCTAGTTTATGATAAAATTTATCTTTTATTGATAACATAAGATGTGACTAAGGAGAATGTTTTTTAACAATCTTTCATACTTAGTACTATCTTGATCAGTACCGAGAGGCCATCCTAGATTTAGAGGGTTGTCAAAGGCTGACAAATATATAGAAAGAAAGAAAAAAAAGGAAGAATTATATTTATTTTTCCCCAAAGAACACAACACAAAAAATTATGAAACAAATTACCGAATGACAAGACTGAAGATTTATCATCACCAGCATTTAGATGTCCATTCCATAAATACAATGGAAGGTATTGCCATAATCACCACGCATGGCAGGCGGATTGGTGATCGCAGTTTGGTGACACGACGACCGGTGTTGAGCCGCCTCCATCCACCGATTTCCTGCAACAAATAAATATGATTTCAAGTGAGTGAGAAAGTCAGTCGAGAACGAAGATAGCGGAGGTGCTTTACTTTCGTAGAAGTACTGAACCAATGTATCAACTGTATACAAAAAATGCAAGTCTATCTAGCTAGCAACTGTAGTTAAACAAATGTGTAATTTTTGGGGTTCACTAGTCTGACAAGAAACCTATTTAAGATCGTTCTGGCTAGGGTTGCCAACCGTCCCGCGTATACGCGGGACGTCCCGTTTCTGAGACCCTTAATGAGACGTCCCGCTCATGGTGTGTGCATCTATTACATGTTATAAACATTGTTGAACGAGCGAAGCGAGTTCTCTGAGTCAAGTTGGAAGAATCGGCGTTTGTATGTATGTGTGTATGTATGTATGTATGTTTGTCCGATGAAAACTTCCAAACCGCTAATCCGATCTTCATGAAATTTGGTATGGGGGTAGATAGTATTGGTACAATTTGTAGGTAAGGTTATGAGCTATATCGATCAGGGGGTTGCTGAGATATTGGGGTCCAAGAGGGGGTAAAAAAAATAAAAGTGAGACAGTCAGATCAAGTGGGGTGTCTAATGAAAGCGCTTTGGTTGGACATTTCAAAACTGTTTTTAATAATTATTTAGCCTTAGTAGTTTTCGAGATATTAGGGAAAATAAAAAACGTAAAAACCCAAAATTCTAGGGTACTTCCAGCAATCCCACAATGCTGAAATTTGGTATGCTTGTGGCTTTTGTGTCACAACTACAGGGAAAAGTCTGAAATTGAAGAATTTAGAAACATGTACTCCATAAAATAGAAACCAATATAACATCCATTGCTGACCTCCCATTTCTAATAATTTGAATGACGTTGGAGTTCTATGGTTTTCATCAAAAGGACGTTATCAATTAATTCGTCAGGTACTTGATATAGGTACTAACAGGTATGTAGTATTACTACGCCCCGTTGCTTAGCCCTATTCAAAGGTTATTTCGACGATGTGTAGGAAATTAGAGTAGTTACTGGTAGATCCTGTACTGTACTGGTAGACCTCGAGGGATTTTTTTTCAAAAATAATATTAGAAATAACTTTTCATTTAAAAAACCGACTTCCGCCATTTTATTCGACAAAGTGGTGAAAGGATTATTATACTTTTTGAATGCAAATGCTTGGTTTGTTGCTGAAAATAGTAAAATCGCCATATGTATGCCTACAATATTTGAGGAGTTCCCTCAATTCCTCATGGATTCCATCATCAGAACTGGATTCTGAAAAAAATGGGACCAATCTGGAAGTATATCTATCCAAATGTAAAAAGAATTTTCCAAATCGGTTCATAAACGCCGGAGATATGTGGTAACAAAAACTAAAAAAAAAATAAAAAATACAACCGAATTGAGAACCTCCTCCTTTTTTGGGAAGTCGGTTAAATATGGAAATTACTTAGTTAAGTAGTCGGGTTGATAAAGGTGTTATCGCGAGGTCTCAGTTCGGGGCGAACCACTAGTATATATGTAGGGACGCTAAATATCCCGCTTTTCGGACTAACTAACATACGCACATACATCGACTGCGCACGACAGATTTTTGTTATATTATGGCGTCTTCATGTGGATTCTGTGAAGTTAGAACTACAAGTTAAAGTGATTTCCTATCCATGCAAAGATTTTTACAATTTTGTACAAAAAAATAAAAAAATCTTAAAAGTACCAAATCACAAAAAAAAAAATTAAAAAGTAATTTACTTATAGGTACCTCGTTCTCTTAATAAAGTGTATGTAAATTACACTACAACTAAATTTAAACTTATAGTCTATAAGGTTATAGGCTAAACTGTTTTTTAAGTAAATATAGACTGCTATTAATCTAACCAGGTGTTTTATTTACGTTCCATCCTGTTTTGCGAAGAAAAGTTTACGTTTTATTGTATTCTTAACAAAATTTGTTGTGTCCCGCTTTTTAAACGTTCATCCCGCATTTTTAATCTACATTTCCCGCAAATTCGTATTTTAAAGTTGGGAAGTCTAGTTCTGGCCGCCTGTTCGTCCCAGTGTTTGACAACGTCATAATTTCCACAGTTTTGAAGGTACTAAAATGCATGAAAATTGGTATAGGGATACCTAAATAAAAACAGGAAAAACTGCGAATTGACTACGGAACCATTTGTAATGCGCGGTCCGACTCGACCGGTTTAATAATAAATTTTACTACCGTCAAAATTACCGCTGCTACGAACTATCTAAGAAGTTTTTACTAAAACTGCTTATAATAACAGAGCCAGAGATTACATTTCGGCTATAAAAATATATTTACGTTATTTTAGTAAAACTTTACTCCGCTGTTGCTAGTTCGTTAAACGCGCGTTTATTGCTAAGGCCCACTTTCCACTGCACAGGCGCGTTCGCAAAAAGCCTATACAACCTATTGGCATGTTTTTTTTTTGCCAGTATTGAAACCTAGGTCATTATGTTAGAGGACTATAAAATATTATATGAGAAATCAATAGCAGAAAAACCAGGGCTGCAAGTATGGATATCTGGAATGCAAGGACGTAGGACTCGATTCGATAAATTTGACATTAAGATTCGACAAAACGGGACTATGTCAAGGTATAATCCCGTTTTGTCGAATTTGAATTTCAGATCGATATGAGGTGCCGGTGAAATTACAGGCACATTAAACTTTTCAGCTTTATGTCTCAGGATCGGCAGGAACTACATCTAACTACATATGTTACTAAATCGTTATCAATTGTTTGATACACATTTTGATTTAGCTATCGACTCCCGACATTTTATTGCTCGTCAGATATCGGGCTTATCCGAATTTTTTAAAGTGCGTATGCGCACTTCAACAGTTCTAGCTCAAACGACGACACAAATTCTATAGTCAATAGTCTACCATAGAGAATTCTAGAGTGTGTCTTACCTAAAACTGAACTATCCACTGTTTTGCATTTTCAAAATAAAATCTTGTAATCACACTATCTCATTAATATGACGACATCTGTGGCGCGGCGGACGAAGGTTCGGAGGAGGAGATTGCTGGTTCGATTCCCGCCTCGGAATAAATATTTGTACGATCTGCAGATAATTGCTCTGGGTATTTTTTTTATGTATAATAAAAAATATATATCTATGTAATGTATTGTATTAAGTATATTAGTTATCTAGTGCTGCTTAGCTTGGGGCTAGATAATGTTGTGTGAAATGTCCAGCATTTATTTATTATTTCCCACTTATTGAAAGGGCCACCGCGGATAAAGTCGCGAGCGGGCCGCTAGTATAATAATCTCACTAATCTCATCTCACTACATGTTTGAAAGAGGATATGAAAGCTTACAAAAATGCCAGTCGCAAACATGGGAGTGCCCAGAACACAAAATACACTTCATTTGCGGAAGTGCATGTTGCATAACGAAGTATCTAGTATTCAGGAACTCATGTTCGTAGAACCTACACTTACGTACAGTTATCGCGTTCCGGTCACACCTCTAGTCATTGGAGTAACTTGCTCCCTTGCTAATTGACCGAGCGAGCGAAGCGAGCTAAGTCCGCAAATCCGTTCAGTAGTTTTTGCGTTAAAGAGTAACAAACATCCATCCATCCATCCATTTATCCATCCTCCCAAACTTTTACGGATCTATAATATTAGTAGGTTAAGTAGAATTACGGTTTTGAAGGCTCGATAACTTTTCATTTAAAAAACCGTCTTCCGCCATTGTACTAGACTAAATATTTGGATGAAAAAAAAATGATGAAAGAACCATAGTGGTGAAAGGATTATAATACTTTTTGAATGCAAATGCTTGGTTTGTTGCTGAAAATATCAAAATCGCCATATGTATGCCTACAATATTTGAGGAGTTCCCTCAATTCCTCATGGATTCCATCATCAGAACCTGATTCTGACCAATCTGGAAGTATATCTATTCAAATAAAAAAAGAATTTTCCAAATCGGTTCATAAACGCAGGAGATATGAGGTAACAAAAAAAACAACCGAATTGAGAACCTCCTCCTTTTATGGGAAGTCTGTTAAACGAATTCTCGGTGGTTGTTTTGCTGTTTCCTTTGCTGAACAGCAGATAGCTTCCGAGGCATTCATGGCTGCTGTGACGACAGCAGCATTCTAAGGCGAGGCTGAAAACAGCGTAGCTGAGTCCTCGTCCTTTTTACACTACCTAGTCTACCGTCTATCTTTAATATTATACTTGTACCTTTGTAAGTAATGATAAGTAGTGCGAGTGAATAAATGCCCTTTTAGTTTTTTATTTTATGACACTATAAGGTTCAACGAAAAATTTTTTATGAACTAAAGAAGGCGAGCGCACGCTCTGATACCTTGGTTTTGTGTATAAAGTAATGATTATAAAAATTCCCTTAAAAGTTTTGTCAGATTTTGTTGATGAAATCACTAACCCAATTTATCTACTATATAAAAATAAGTCGGGTTTTCCTTCCTGACGCTATAACTCGAGAACGGCTGAACGGATTTATCTTATCTTGGTCTTGAAATGTTCGTGGAGGTCTAGGGAAGGTTTAAAAGGTGAGAAAAATTAGAATAACTGCCGGGAACATCGGGACCACGCGAACGAAGTCGCGCGCGGGCTGCTAGTAACTTATATAAGTTACCTACCAAATGTTCCAAAAATTCAAACGTGTTAGAAGTACTTACTTATTTGTTTGACATTTTTTATTTTTATTAACGTACCTACTATTTTTAAGTTTAAATTGCGAAACCCATACTGGGTACATAATTATGACACCTACCACCTGAGTAGAATAAGTATATTACTCATGACATTACTCTTATCTACATAATTATGATGCAATAAAGAATTGAATTTGAAAAAAAAGTTAGTCTAAAATTAGATTTCAATTTTAAAATTAAAAAGGAGGTATCTTTATATTTTTTTTATCGCGTGGAATAATTCGAATTGTGTACTGATTTATGATTTCACTAGATATAAAGCTTTAGAATACGCTTTTTTTTATTTTAAACTATAAGAACTCATATCAAAAACTTAAATATTCTAGAGCTCATTGAGGCGTTTTGTGAACCTATACGGCCTTATTACAGAACATGGACTAAATCTGAATTTAGTCCTGGCGTACTAGTCTAGGATTAAATATCGACATTAGGCATATGCGACTTTAATACGAAAGCAGATGGTTTGTTTTCCTAAATAAATTCTCGCGCTACTTCGCGAATTTCCAAACTATCAAACAGACGGATTGTGTCACATCACAATTGAGATGTCCAAATTCTTACCTCTAACAAGCAATCAACCGTCAATTTATAGACCATTGCTAAACTAGGGGGCTGCCTGGTTTTAGATAAACCAGAGATAGTCCAAGCTTATGTCATTTTTGGCATAAGCGCGAAATATCTAGCTCGAAAGCTGCTTCTGGAAAACAAACCATCTGCTTTTGTATTACGGTCGTATATACCCTAGATCGATATTTAAGCCTAGACTTGGTAGTCCTGGTTTAAACCCAGACTAAGGGTATTTTTTATAATAACACCCATAGCGTCTTAAAACGTTATAAAATTGTCTTGAAAGGAATATCTTAGCCACAGTACAAATCATCATGCCCTTTTACAGGCGTCTATATTTAAACAAGACATCTTACGACGCGATGATAATTAAAATGTGTCCTTAAAGCTTAGAGGGTGTGACAGTTTTAACAGGAAACAGGTACAAAGTGCTTTCATATCCTCTGGGGAGCTCCAAATGTGGCGGAAGTTGTGATGTGTTCCAGATAAAAAAAATCCAATTGAGTGATTAGTTACTATTCTATGGTATAATCGTTAAAGTTTCGGTCACATTTCGATATATCGATGATATTATCACGATATTTTGTATTGAATAGTTTTTGAACTTAATCGCTGTAAGAGCTCATGGGAACGTACCCATACTACGTGGCCCGTTTTTGTCTTAGGTTTTCGTCACGTGGTCAATATCCTCTAGAAAAAGATTTTTCGAGCTATATTCAAATATGGGCGCTTTTTAAACTTACTATTGCATGCATTTTGGGCGTCACGCGGCAAGCGTCGTATTAATATAGAATTATAGACAAACGTGAGGCAATACATTTTTTTAACTCTATTATTCAGATTTCTCTTATTATTATTATTTATTACAATACGGTATATCGAAATGTGACCGAAACTTTAACGATTCAAAGTTTTTTCGATAATTTTAGCTTAATTAGATGAAGTCTCTCTTTACTCTTTCCAATGATATATATAACTATCCTACTCTAATTGTAGTCACCGTGAATCGGAAGTGGACTGAATTGTTATTATGAGGGAGCAGAATACAACTTTCTGCCAATTCACAATTCACCCTCGATTCAGTCAACTTTCAGTGTAGTTTTAAAATAATTAAGAGAATTGGGCCTCAGATGTTGAACCCTCATTGTGTTCTCTTTAAAACATCTGAAATTTCACAGATGCACTTGTTAATTAACCGACTTCCCAAAAAAGGAGGAGGTTCTCAATTCGGTTGGTTTTTTTTTTTTTTTTTTTTTTTTTTTTTTAATGTTTGTTACCGCATATCTCCGGCGTTTACGAACCGATTTGGAAAATTCTTTTTTTATTTGAGTAGATATACTTCCAGATTGGTCCCATTTTTTTCAGAATCCAGTTCTGATGATGGGATCCATGAGGAATTGAGGGAACTCCTCAAATATTGTAGGCATACATATGGCGATTTTGATATTTTCAGCAAGACACCAAGCATTTGCATTCAGAAAGTATCATAATCCTTTCACCACTATGGTTCTTTCATAAAAAAAAATTCATCCAAAATTATTTTGTCGAATACTATGGCGGAAGTCGGTTTTTTAAATGAAAAGTTATTTTATATCTATGGTAGTATCTGTTGTGTTTTACGTGTCAAAATGTCCCCTAGTCGGCCGTGCATATAAACATGCGTAAATAAAACGTTAGAAACGAAAGCGTGTCACAGACGACGCGTGCATTCGTGTTTTGCTAAGTACAAAACGCCTTAGTCGTGTACAATCGTCGAGAAAAATGTTTGGGGACACACTTGCAGAGTTTTCACTTTCGACACTTGGAATGCAATGACGTCAGACTGGGTCTGATTGCGAAAAATGGTTTAAACCTGAGTTTAGGCATGCTTAAATATCGTACTTTGATATATCGACATTAATACATCAGATCTCAGATGGTATCATAAATTAACTCGTGAGCTAGATAGTCCAAGAGCAATAATTTTAGAAAAATTACGACTTTACACCACGTACTATTATTCTTATGCTGACGTTTCGTTGACCATTTACAGGTACTTCCTCATGAGCACCGACCGCGACCATGCACGTAGGTCGTGGGACGGGAACTGGTCAACGAAACGGTCAGCAGGAGAATAGTAAAGTACCTACCTACGTGGTGTAAAGTCGTAATTTTTCTAAAATGATACCAAGCCACGATAATTTCAATTCTATTATGTCAAAAATGAGAAAACCTTGAACTATCTCTGGGACTATCTAGGCAGTCCCTCTAGTTAAGCAATGGTCTGACAGTTGTTTACTTGTTGGTGGTTAGAATTTCGAAATCTAGATTGTGATGGGACACTTCTGAAAAATACTATCGCAGCCAATACACAGTAGTACAACTTTGCGTAACTTTGGAAAAGTTATTCTAAAGTGTGATCGGGCTGCGCGGGTTTCGTGACCTTGTAGTAGGGAATACACTTTTGGCGTCGCCAGTACGTCACTGGTTGACAGTTAACAGCTATTTAGACCTTTGTGCAAACACGCACATACTTTACGTTCTAAAATTGCAACTGATTTATTATAAAGATTGGTAACACTGTTTTTCATCACACCTATTCGAAAAACGACAATTGCCTATAGAGGATAGCGGGAGCAAAATTCAATTTTGCTCCCATAGGAGTTTGAGCTTTTCTCTTCTGATTGGTCCGCTCCGTACTTCTAATAGATTTGAGTTAGTTCGTAGTTAAGTTGGAGGCGCAATGTGTAGGTATATACGAGTTTCGAGTAGGTAGGTAATCGTAGCTTTTTTAACCGACTTCACCAAAAAGGAGGAGGTTCTCAATACGGTTGTATTTTTTTTTTATGTTTGTTACCTCATTTCTCCGTCGTTTATTAACCGATTTGGAAAATTCTTTTTTTATTTGAATAGATACACTTCCAGATTGGTCCCATTCAGAATCCAGTTCTGATGATGGAATCCATGAGGAATTGAGGGAACTCCTCAAATATTGTAGGCATACATATAGCGATTTTGATATTTTCAGCAACAAATCAAGCATTTGCATTCAGAAAGTATCATAACCCTTTCACCACTATGGTTTTTTCATCATTTTTTTTTCATCCATATATTTAGTCGAATACAAATGGCGGAAGTCGGTTTTTTAAATGAAAAGTTATATTTTTCTCATAAGTTGTGATGAAAAAAATAGTGTGCATCACTCGGGGACAAAATATTTTGCTCTCGGGCGGCGTATATTGAATTTGTCGCTACGCTCAGGATTCTACTTTAGAATCTCTCGCTACGCTCGAAATTTTACTATAGAATCCTTCGCTTCGCTCCGATATTCAAAATAACGCCCTCGAAGAACAAAATATTACTTTGTCCCCTTGTAACAGAAATAACTATTACATCCGTCTTAAGTTTGTTTGTTTGTCCGTCTGTCTGTTGTGTCATAGCTCCGGAATAGATACTCGGCTGGTTCTCCGAAAATCGCGTTCTTTACGCACCTTTTTTTTACGTGCTTTTAGCACCGGAATTCAACACCAAAAAACAGATTTTCAGCGAATTAAAACGACAAGCGTCTGCAACTCTCGATGTGTAATGGCTCCTCTACACAATTGGCGATGATCGTTGATCGTGTGATCGTCGAGTAATCGTGCGTTATCGGCGCGATCATGGTACAAGCATTCAAATAATCGTCTGCAGTAGTTGTCGATCGGCAAGCGTACAAGATGGACGTGGAATGTGTTGCTGCTGCAACCATTTATTTAATAGCGGTATACAACCATTAAGTCAACGTCAATGATCGGCGATCGTGTGGGCAGCACAACGCAACGCGCGGCGATTCCCTTTGACGCGTGCCCGAAAAACCAACAAATCACGGATCGCAGACGATCATAGACGATAATCGGCGAGTACAGCCGAGTATGCCCTCTGCACGATCGTGCTCGCTCGTAATCGTCTGTTATCGCCGATTGTGTAGAGGAGCCATAATAATTGTTAACAATAACTTGCCGGTATTCTATGACATGCTATTTTCAACTAAAATTTTATTAAAATGATTTTAAATGTAGGTACCTTACCATTTGCATGCCGAAATTGGTGAAGCATGGCTTGTTCTCCATAAATTATTTGACACCTTTAACTATTTACCCATGTTTATAAATGAATAAATAATTATGATTATGAATTTTAAGCAAAATCGTTTGGATTTGAATCGTTTTTTTAACCGAGTTCACAAAAAGGAGGAAGTTCTCAATTCGGTTGCATTTTTTTTTTAATGTTTGTTATCTCATATCTCCGTCGTTTATAAACCGATTTGGAAAATTCTTTTTTTATTTGAATAGTACTGTATATTTGTATATACTTACACATACACACTATACAGATTGGTCCCATATTTTTCAGAATCCAGTTCTGATGATGGAATCCATGAGGAATTGAGGGAACTCCTCGAATATTGTAGGCATACATATAGCGATTTTGATATTATTTTCAGCAACAAATCAAGAATTTGCATTCAGAAATTATCATAACCCTTTCACCACTATGGTTTTTTCATCATTTTTTTGACGTGTCAACATCTTATAAATCGATGGAGCCGGCTGCACGCTCGAAAAAACATGACTAATGCGTCGTTACCTCGTCATACGTCGTTACCTCGTCATGCGTCACCTCGCAAAACGCATGCGGTGACGCTGCATGCGTTTTGCGAGGTGCATATATAGCATATATAGCGCATGCGCTATATATGCTATATATATATATGCGCTAACGCCGCATGCGCGCGAGCGCGGAACGAGCGACAAAGAAGCACAATAACGACGTTGACACGTTGAACTATCGTCAGTAAACCGACTTTACAGACAACCGTTTTTTTTATCCCGATATTTAGTCGAATACAATGGCGGAAGTCGGTTTTTTAAATGAAAAGTTATTTATGTTTGGATTTTAGTATCATTCCTTGCCTTAATGATTAATTCGATTCCACAATATGTAATCTTAGCTAGACGACTCCCAAGACACTTGCTGGTCTTCCTAACAAGATAGAAAATAGAGGTTAGCCTGTCAGACACGAGTCAATGAGTAATCCTCGGGCGGGAGGGAGGTGGCGGGAGGTTTGATACCTTAAACTGGTTTACTAGAAAACGTGTAAAGCTACTTAGAAATCGATTACAAGTTAGACTGCTAGGCGGGGGAATGGTAGGCTTATTTGCGGCTCAGTGATAAATCTGCGGCGTGTCGTTGGGTGGTTAGCATTGATCTGCAAATATTTGTCCCGTGTCTGGGTGTTGTGGTACTATGGTACTCGTAGTTCCTGATACTCAGGGAATCCTATTGTGGGATCAGAGGCCTTACCATGAGCTAGCGATTCAGTTCAAAAACTATTCAGTACAAAATATTGGTTCGTCGTTGACATTCGTCATCATTGAATAACTTTAATCGCAGAAGTCTATAGACCTTCTGCTACTGTGCCTTTAAATATAGCTGCGGACATCACGGAACCGATATTTTGTACTGAATAGTTCTTAGGGTTCCGTACCCAAAGGGTAAAACGAACCCTATTTCACGGACGTTTTTAATATTTTCTATTTATCGGACGGGAACAGGAGTAGTTTTAGTCTATAAGACGATTCAAAATGATCCTTGTAATTTCAATGAATAAAATTCTTTTTGACTTTGACTTTTGACTATTACTAAATAAATAAATAAATGCTGGACATTTCAAACAACGTTATCTAGCCCCAACCTAAGCAGAGCTTGTCTTATGGGTACTAGATAACTGCAGGGCGATTCTAAAACGTCGGAAACGTTTCCGATCGGATTCGTTAGTTTTTCATTTCGATGTGGTAAGTAATTAAAACAATTTTCTTTAGTAAAACACAGTAAAAAACAATGAATATCGTATATTACTGTGTTTTACTAGAGAAAATGATTAGAAAATTGTTTAAGTTACTTACCACATCGAAATGAAAAACTAACGAATCCGATCGGAAACGTTTCCGACGTTTTAGAATCGCCCTGCAGATATACTTAATACAATACATTACATAGATAGATATTTTTTATTATACATAGAAAAATACCCAAAACACCCTGAACAATTATCTGCAGATCGTACAAATATTTGTTCAGAGGCGGGAATCGATCCCGCAACCTCCTGCGTCGCCGGCGAACCGTAGCCCGCCGCGCCGCAGAGGTCGTCGACACTAAGGCTCGGCTGCCCGTCCGTCCGTCCGTCTGTCACCAGGCTGTATCTCATAAACCGCGATAGTTAGACAGTTAAACTTTTCACAGATGATGTATTTCTGTTGCCGCTATAACAACAAATAATAAAACAAAATTAAGGTGGCTCCCATACAGCAAACGTGTTTTTTTTTGCCGTTTTTATAGATAATGGTATCGAACCCTCCGTGCGCGAATCCGACTCGCACTTGGCCGGTTATTTAACTGAATCGGTATAAGAGCTCATGCGACAGGGGGCTTAGTACGGATTTTGATAGTTTACGAAACTATATGAAGTTTCGTTTCTTTCCATACATTTACTTGCAGCGCCCCTAGCGAAAACGATAAGAAAACTAAGGACGCTGTCAGTAAATGTATGGAAGGAAACGAAACTTCATATAGTTTTCGAAAACTATCAAAACCCGTACTAGACGTACAGGCAATTTAATCGAAATCATTAGGTAGAGCCGTTTTTAACCGACTTCCCAAAAAAGGAGGTTCTCAATTCGGTTGTAATTTTTTTTTGTATATTTTTTTTATAATGTTTTTACCGCATATCTCCGGCGTTTATGAACCGATTTGGAAAATTCTTTTTTTATTTGAATAGATATACTTCCAGATTGGTCCCATTTTTTCAGAATCCAGTTCTGATGATGGGATCCATGAGGAATTGAGGGAACTCCTCAAATATTGTAGGCATACATATGGCGATTTTGATATTTTCAGCAACAAACCAAGCATTTGCATTCAAAAAGTATCATAATCCTTTCACCACTATGGTTCTTTCATCATTTTTTTTCATCCAAATATTTAGTCGAATACAATGGCGGAAGTCGGTTTTTTAAATGAAAAGTTATTGAGATCTCGAATTAAGATATTTCGAGTTGCGTTTCGCACAAACGCATCCAATCAATATTTAGTACAATTCCGGTTTTTTGCACTAAACACTCCATGGGGCAGCACAGCAGACTTCTACTGTTGGACTTGGCCTCCCCCGTAGAAAGCAATGGGGGGGAACTTGCCATAATCACCACGCTTGGCAGGCGGATTGGTGATCGCAGTATCGCTGTTAAGTACTTAGCTTAGCTTGGGGCTAGATAATGTTGTGTGGAATGTCCAGCGTTTATTATTATTATTATTATTAAGTACGCAAGGACAAACCGCGGCCACAAACTCCATATGCATTAGCGATTAAACACTGAGATATGTACCAATTAGAAGCTCTTTCTTGTGGACGCAGACTGCGTCTCAATTGGATGATGACGCGGTCTTGGGTGTAGGAGGTAGCGAGTTCGGCCGCGCTGTGTCAGCGCTGCGACGACAGAGCTCACGCTCCGTTGTTCTACATACAAATCTGGGGGCTTATACAGGTTTTGATAGTTAACGAAACTATATGAAGTTTTGTTTCCTTCCATACATTTACTTGCAGCGCCCCTAGCGAAAACGAGAAGAAAACTAAGGACGCTGTCAGTAAATGTGTTGGATGGAAACGAAACTTCATATAGTTTCGTTAACTATCAAAACCTCGTTTCCATCCAATACATTTACCGACAGCGTCCTTAGTTTTCTTCTCGTTTTCGCTAGGGGCGCTGCAAGTAAATGTATGGATGGAAACGAAACTTCCTACATTGAACGACATCACACTGGCGTTGCCGGTGCGTTGCGTCGTCGCGACGCGCGCTCGGCGGAGAAGGGGCTGGGGAGACGAGGAGGGAAAGGGAGCTGCGTTGAATCGACGCGGTGGCAGCGCAGTATTTAATAGCATATCGAAGCATAGCATAGCTACGTTGACGCAGCGCTCGTGTGGCATTCACTGCGTTGAAATCATTGCGTTGTCACGACGCAGCGCAGCCGCAACGACCTTGTGGCACGACGACGACGCAGCGCAGCCGCAACGACCTTGTGGCAGCACCCTTATACCACAGGGCGATTGTTCTGATAAATAAGGCGTGCTCGGTTTTTGGGTCGAACTGGGTCGGCTATTTGCCCGACCGATCCCTAGTTGTAAACAATCTTGTAAGCAATAAACGAATTACTATGAAATAATGTAAAACTATGTTTACTCTAAAGCTCACTAACGAAACATACATTTAGAACAAAATAATGAAGCAAAACTACAATAATGTAAACTGTTGAAGCACTTGTGTAAAGTCAGTCCAGGCCAATGCTGGCTTTGCCTCGTACCACAATGCACAATATTACACTCAGGCATTGTGAAATCCAACTTGTGTAGTAAAAATATAGGTATTTGCTAATAAAATAGTGAAACTTAAACGAAAACACAAAAAGTAAACAAAACTTTGAATGAAGGCAATCAAAGGTCACAGAGTATTGAATGAATGGTTGAATGGCAAGCTAATGGTGGGCAATTTTCATATAAAATAAATGTTACTGCCGCTCCATTTTGTTCCTTGCTCCAAGCCTTACACACAGTTTTAACAATAAAGAATTACTTTACCCGCTTCCTCTTACAACTTATACCGCTCTCGGGCGACTAAGAATGATGTCATCGTTGACTATCATCAGGACACTAATACGTCATGTGTATTTATGCCTAACTAGTAATATTGTTAACATATTTCTCGGATTTATACATATTTTTAAACGACTTAAAAATAAGGAGGAGGTTCTTCGACTGTATGTTTTTGTATGTAGCTTACGCGATTACTCCGTCAATTATGCATTGATTTTAATGTTTCTTTATTTGTTTGGTAGGTCATACTTCAGAGGTGGTCTCATATAAATTTTATCGACATTGATTCAGCACTTTTTGAACATTTTGGTTTTTTGTGGTTCCCATTTATGAAACCTAATATATTATACCGAGATAGATATGCCACTCCTGGTTTGCCTGTGGCACTATGACAAGAAGTGTCAGCGCTAAATGGTACTGCTAGACGTGTAAATACAATATACATATATTTACTGTGTTTTACTAGAGAAAATTGTTAGAAAATTGTTTTAGTTCCACATCGAAATGAAAAACTAACGAGTCCGATCGGAAACGTTTCCGACGTCTTAGAATCGCCCTGCAGGTAGCAATTCATTTTCCGAATTCTCAGCAGATCCTTAGCAATTCCTTTATATGAATCGTCGTATTATGATTCATATAAAGTGGCTTTTTTAGACCTGCAGAACTACGTATGTTACTGTTAGATGTTATGTTTAATAAAAAAAAACAAATCGGTTTACAAACAACAAAGTTATGCGGTAACAAACATTAAAAAAAATACAACCGTATAGAGAACCTGCTCCTTTTTTTGAAGTCGGTTAAAAACTATGAAACACAAGTCAGTAGGTTGTCAATTAATTATCTCCCTGTTAGCGGAAACACACGATAAACGAGAAACTAATAATAATTTTATGAATCATTCCTATGTCCGTCATTCTGCTGATAGCGAGATGAGAATTTGTATCTAAAGGGCTAGGTTCCTTTCCCACGTAACATAGGTTACCTTATAGGGGTCCTTTTAAGCGCTTAGAGGGTTTTTTAATACTACTAGGTCAAGCAAACAAGTATACGGCCCACCTGATTGAAAGTGGTTACAGTAGCCTATAGACGCCTGCAACACCAGAGGCATCACACGCGCGCTGCCGACCCTGAGACGTAATGAAAAGCCTCATTGTGCCTGTAATTTCACCGGCACCCGTATCCTTCAAACCGAAACACAGCAATGCGAGCACTACTGCTTGGCGGCAGAAATAGGTACGGGGTGGTAGTGCTTCCCCGGACGAACTCTTTCACAAGAAGTTCTACTACTAACAAAACTATTAACAAGTCTATTTTTAATCCGGACACGACACAGAAGCTCTCGAATCAAATCAAATCAAATCAAATCAAATGAATTTTATTTATTGAAATCACAAGGATCTTATTGAATCTTCTTATAAACTAAGAAGAATCATATCGGTTATCAATATCCTAGCCTCATTCAATCATATCGGTTATCAATATCCTAGCCTCATTCAATTCCTAAACCATTTTCGGCATAAAATTATCAAACCAAACATTAGTAAATCTGTCGTAACCGCACACATTTCTATCAATGCCCAGCCGACATGCGACCTTATTCTGACGGCATACGAGCTACGACCTCAAGCTGTGTCCTTGCGGACTGATAAGCGTGAACAGGCTAAGAAGGTCCAAAGTAAAACGACGCCTCTGTCTTTGAATTTAAGAGTTAGCAAGGACAGACGTTGTAAGGAAATTTATGCGAACATATGGGTGTGGCGTATTGCATATAGCATAGTAAATAACTTTTCATTTAAAAAACCGACTTCCGCCACTGTACTCGACTAAATAATTTTGGATGAAAAAAAATTATGAAAGAACCATAGTGGTGAAAGGATTATGATACTTTCTGAATGCAAATGCTTGGTGTCTTGCTGAAAATATCAAAATCGCCATAGGTATGCCTACAATATTTGAGGAGTTCCCTCAATTCCTCATGGATTCCATCATCAGAACTGGATTCTGAAAAAAATGGGACCAATCTGGAAGTATATCTAATCAAATAAAAAAGAATTTTCCAAATCGGTTCATAAATGCCGGAGAAATGCGGTAACAAACATAAAAAAAAAAATACAACCGAATTGAGAACCTCCTCCTTTTTGGGAAGTCGGTTTAAAAGATAACTATCATCATCATTATCAGCCTGTAGAAGTCCACTGCTGGTCATAGGTCTCCCCCCTAGAATGCCACGACGAACGGTCTTGAGCCGCCTCCATCCACCGACTTCCTGCAACGTTTATAATGTCTTTAGTCCATCGAGTGGAGGGCCTTCCTCTACCGCGTCGTCCGGTTCGTGGTCGCCACTCGAGAACCTTTATTCCCCAACGGTTATCAACCCGCCTATTCTCTTACTGAATGTTACTCGGTGACTAACGTTTGACTAGTAAAATTACCATATACTGCTCAAAATTATCATTAAGAATTGTCAATTGATAGTAATTTTTAACCGACTTCACAAAAAAGGAGGAGGTTCTCAATTCAGGTGTTTTTTTTTTTATGTTTGTTACCTCATATCTCCGGCGTTTATGAACCGATTTGGAAAATTCTTTTTTTATTTGAATACTTATACTTCCAGATTAGTCCCATTTTTTTCAGAATCCAGTTCTGATGATGGAATCCATGAGGAATTGAGGGAACCCTCAAATATTGTAGGCATATATATGGCGATTTTGATATTTTCAGCAACCAAGCATTTGCATTCATATAGTATCATAATCCTTTCACCACTCATCTTTCATAATTTTTTTTTCATCCAAATATTTAGTGGAATACAATGGCGGAAGTCGGTTTTTTAAATGAAAAGTTATATTCTACTTTCTTGAGGTCCAACTATCGCACAGCAATTAATTGCTAGTGTGTTGTAGCTCTTTGTGTGGTTCTAGTGGAGATGCATTGGTCGGTTTATTCTACTAGGCAGTAGAATAATGTACTAAAACAGTGTTTCTTTAGTTTCACACCTACAAATATCCATTCTATTTTGAGGTTTGTACAATTAATTGCAAGCAAGTGTGTTGTACCTCTATAAGTGTGGTTCTAGTGGTGATGCATAGATTTTTCTAAGCACATGTAATATGTCAAAGGACATGAATAAATTAAATGAAATGAAATTGCTTGGGTTATTCTACTATACCACAATTATTACAATTATTATAAGTAATTACCTATATACTCATGTATCCTCGTCATCTTACATTTTTATACATAGATTTGTATAGCATTTCAATCAATTTCTAAATATACTGACTGACTGGCTGGCGCCTTGGCTGGGTGCTGTCCTCTCTCCCTTTCTAGTAATTCGTGGTAATGCGTGAGGGGGACACTACTTTGTCAAGAGGTCAATCAGCTTTGGCAGTTAAAATACTATTGATACTATTGTCCACACTAAACTTAAATCGTGTGTTCTTTCTTTTTGTCCTATAGTTTATAGTATACCTAACTTGTGGATAACGGGGCTGGTTACTCTCATAGAATACCTGTGTTATTTTAGTCCTATATTTAGTACTATGCGAGTGTAATTGTTTGTTGTCCTAAATAAATAAAAATAAAATAAAATACCCTGATTTTTAATTTGAGACAATTTTTGTAAACAAAGAAATGTCACTGTGTGTATGAGTGTCATGTATGTGTGTCATATGTGAATTTACACGTATGCTACACAATCATGACTGTTATACTCACAGTGGCATATCTTGACATTTGTTTGTTTACAAAAATTGTTTGAAATTAAAAATCAGGGTATAGACACTAGACTAATGGATGTATCTACCTAGTGCCTACGTGAGGGAACTAAATTATTTGTATGTCATAACGTATGACTGAGTATGTTGGACGTGTGAATTATGACCACCAATGTAAAATTACCATATTCAAAACAAATAAATTATCTTTATCTTAGAATAATGTACTAAAACAATGTTTCTTTAGTTACAGACATGCCCAACATTGAAGAAGCATGAGCGCCGCGTTAGAACACGAATCCCGCGATGTGTGAAATCGGATGAGGCGCGCAAGCGCCGTAAAAAAAAAACATGTCTTTCTTTAATAATTTAAAAAAGGTAAGAATACAACACTATAGCTTTTTGTCGACCTTTCAAATCAAATCCCTCCCAACACACACACACACACACACACACACACACACACACACACACACACACACACACACACACACACATATATATATATATATATATATATATATACACGTAGTCCTGCCCCCCTATTCCCTAGCTGAAAGTCGCTCGTTAACTAAATTTTGACAAGTATAACTTTTCATTTAAAAAACCGACTTCCGCCATTGTATTCGACAAAATATCTGGATGAAAAAACCATTGTGGTGAAAGGGTTATACTTTCTGAATGCAAATGCTTGATTTGTTGCTGAAAATATCAAAATCGCTATATGTATGCCTACAATATTTGAGGAGTTCACTCAATTCCTCATGGATTCCATCATCAGAACTGGATTCCAATTGAAAATGTGACCAATCTGGAAATATATCTATTCAAATAAAACAATAATTTTTCAAAACGGTTAATAAACGACGGAGATATGAGGTAACAAACATAAAAAAAAAAGAAGTTGTTGTTCAAAATTACCATCAATTGCTCAAAATTATCATTAAGAAATGTCAATTGATGATAATTTTACTTGTCAAACGTTAGTCACCGAGTGACTTTCTGTTAGGGAATAGGAGGGCTGATCCCGCACTAGGATTCCCTGTGTCGTGGTTATAACGAACTACGATTACCGTGGTACCATCAAATCAAATCAGAAGAATTTTATTAATTGAAATCACAAGGATCATTTTAAATAGTCTTTCTTTCGTGGCGTGGTAGTCGAGTAGTCGGCTGCTGATGCGAGAAGTGCGGTTTGAATTCCCGATACGGATTAATTGTTTGCGTGATCTGCAAATATTAGTGCCGGTTAAGCGAAAAAAAAAAGATTCAAAATCATCCTTGTGACTTCAATAAACAAAATTATTTTTCTTTTATTTAATTTGATTTTATTTTGTGGTACCATGGTACTCGTAGTTCATGGCGCCACTTTGATTGTTAGTACTTTTCAACTTCTGGTATACAACAATATGCTCCCTCAATTCCTCATGGATTCCATCATCAGAACTGGGTTTTTTAAATAAATGGGGCATATTTGGAAGTATATCTATTCAAATAAAAAAAGAATTTTCCAAATCGGTTCATAAACGCTGGAGATATGCGGTAACAAACATTAAAAAAAAAAATACAACCGAATTGAGAACCTCCTCCTTTTTTGGGAAGTCGGTTAAAAATACATATAAAATTGTGTTGATCAAATAATAAGGTCTTGTGGTATGGTAGCCGACTTGTACGGAACCAACTCCACGCGAGTCTGACTCGCACTTGACCGGCCCCCCTATTACAACTAGCAAATGGCAATGGAGAACGCAACAATTGGGTATAATTTTGGCGGCCTTAGCGCTGTCCAAATCTTTTGAAACTCGAAAGGAGGAATATTTTAGTTTTTTTTTTTTTTTTGGCGCGCCGCCGCCCCGCCATGCTGGAGGTGCCCACTTGTAAGACCAACCTACTTAAGTTTGCCCTCATGTCACTCGCTATCTATTTACTAAACTTTCTGTCCCCAAAACAGCGTAGATATATTTATTCTAAACCTGCCGAAAGCCATGGAAATTGGCACAGGTTTTGATTGAAACAAAATTATAATTTAAGTTATCTTTATTTTTTAATAAGTTAAATAATAAGTACTTGCATTTAACATCGCCTTAGGGCTTACCTGTAATGATGTTAAAGTCTCAATAAATAAATAAATAAATAATTAATAAATTTTGTTCAAGAAGTTACCCCTATACAAGTTTCTTAAGATTTAGATAGCGCTAAGGCTGCCGAAATGATCCCCATTGTTGGGGTTCCCATTGCCTCTTGCAACTGTAATGGGAAGTTTTCAGGGAGGCAATTAAAAAGAAAAAATAGTTCTTAAAATTCCGGTAGATGGCGGTGACTCGCCATGGTTGTCTTCTGAAGATTTTGCAAAAGCACGACAGAGAACAAATTCTATTTGTAAAAAAAAAACTTGTTTTTGTGTAAATTGTGATTTGTTAACAAAGTCCAACTTCTTACGCTTTTGTTCTACAAACAACACAAAACTTTATTAGAGATACTTCACCAACGAACAGCAATGAGCGAGTGAAGTCAGTGACACTGACAGTTGGTGGCTGACCGACAAAATTTAGACAACCTTATCTCGGCTGCGCCATCTATGCATGGATTTAAAACTATTTTCTTTCAGCTGTCAGAAAACTCGCCATTGAGGGCGTTGATTTAGGTTGTTCTGCCTTATATTTTCAAACCTCCATTTCGCCTTCCAGGTGCTGCACCTCGGCAGCGGCAATGACGCGAAGAAGAAGAAGGTCTTCAACAACATCCGTGACAACAGCGACCCCGCCGAGTACTGGGATATGGTGGGCGAGCTTGGTGACGGCGCGTTCGGAAAGGTGCGTTTTACATAATACCAAATACAAAACTAGATGGCGCCACTGGAAATGTTTGCATTCTCTTATGGTGTGCATCAATACCCGCGACACAGTGACCCCGCCGAGGACATGGTAGGCAGAGTTCGAAGTGATGATAATTATCAAGATAAATATAGGTTGATAATTATCTTGATAAGTATAATCGAAAATATTTGGTGTAGTGTAATGTGGATTTTTGTATGGCGACACCGATGTCCGGGTGGAATCTTGCAAATGAATTTTAAATCAGTTATCTTTAACCAATTGAACTTAAAAAAAATCATACCTGTCAAGTTCAGATGACAATACATTATTATGGTGACGGCGAGCTGATCTGAGATGGAGATGGAAGGTGGACAACGGAACTCCTCGATGATTAATAGTAGCCTGGCAGTGTTTAGGCTCATGTTGACCAGCTCACGGTTCCATCCGATCACTAATGGAATAAAAACTTATTTTTGAAGTCGGTTCAAAAGCCGTATGTCGTCACAATATTGAATCGTGCTAAATCTTGATCGTGTATCGTTCCAGGTGTACAAAGCCCAGCACAAGGTGACGAACCAGCTGGCCGCCGCCAAGATGTGCGTGCTGGACAACGAGGACGACCTGGCCGACTTCACCGTGGAGATAGACATCCTGTCGGAGTGCCGTCACCCCAACGTGGTGGAATTGCACGAGGCGTACTTCATTGACAACAAGCTATGGGTGAGTTTGTAGATATGAGTGTGTATGATATGCAGTAACACAACACGCTACATCAAGCACACAACCCCCTCAACCCACCCAACCCCCTCAACACACCCACCCTCACAACCCTCTCAACCCATCCAACCCCCTCAGAAACCCCCTCAACTCACCCAACCCCTCAACCCACCTAACCCCCTCAACCCACTCAGAAAACCCCCTGAACCCAACCTCAAACCACCCAGCCTCCACAACCCCCTCAACCCACCCACTCTCATGAACACTCTCCCGCGTTTTTTTTGTTGATAAATTGCATTCAATAAAAATACATAGCATAGTTTTGGTTTGTAATATAACTTTTCTAAATGACTGTATTTTCCGTTATCCGAGACAGTAAACTCCTGATAAATGGAACGTACTTCACGGTGACTAAGTCTTAAGTTTTACTTTGAAATCGTCCCTGTCTCTCTCTAATACGCGTGTTTTAACATTTGTGTGACAGTGACAGGGACAGGTCTAAGCATTAGTACGTGCTAATCTTGTGCTAAGTAACGTCTATTTATCTCGGCATTAGAGCGCTGGCACACGGGCGTTGCGGCTGCGCTGCGTCGACGTTGCGACGACGCGGCGACGACGACGGAGCGGTGACGCTTCGTAGTTCTACATACAATCGGCAAGCGTGTGGCATGTCGTTCAGATTTGTATGTAGAACTACGCTGCATTGTCGCAACGGCCGTGTGACAGCGCCCTTAGACCATGAGGAAAAATTATTCCTGTTGGACAAATTAGTTTGACTACTCAGTTTGACCACGTGGAGGAACCGCATCATTCAAATCACTTCGACTACAAATTTTTTTGTCTGAAAACTAGCTCCGCGCCGTATCTACTTGTAGCTCAGGTGTGGCTGTATGCTGAGACAGGGACCTATTTGACCCCACACAACACGTATGACACCATTTGGCGATTTTTTTAGTTATTTTATATGATATAAACTGTTTATTTTTGTTGTTGTTTTTGTTTTTTTAAAATGTCATGTTTTTGGGGGCAAATAAACGTATTTTCTTTTTTCTTTCTTTCTTAGACCCTAGTGCCGTGGTGTTTCCGGTCTAAGAATAGACCCCTCCATCGCCTCTGTCAAAATGACCAATAGGTTTAATCGTCTAAGAATCAAAGAGCTTGTCCAGATGAGGCGATTTACGCGCGATTGATGCGCGTTTTGCGCTCGCGCGAGCGGCAAAACGCGCGACGGAATTTATGAAGCTCTAGTATTTCACAATCGCGCGAGTGGAATCGCGCGGAAATCGCCTCATCTGGAAAAGCTCAAAATGTACAATATACAATGGTAACAATCTTTCTATACAATTTATGTAAATAACTATTGTTATTACTAAAATATTGCTATTTGTTGAACTACCCTCATACATTCTCGCAATAACTCTAATTTGTTTATTTTTCAGATGTTACTAGAGTACTGCGATGGCGGCGCATTAGACTCTGTGATGGCTGAACTAGAGAAGGGTCTGACTGAAATACAGATCGCGTACGTTTGCAGAGAGATGTGTCGCGGACTGCAGTACTTACACTCTCGCAGAGTGATACACCGGGACCTGAAAGCGGGCAATGTACTCGTTACTATGACTGGGGGAGTTAAACTAGGTATGTACATAACACCCAACAGTCACATACGTAGCCATGATCCCACACTAGGATTCCCTTTGTCGTGGGTATCAGGAACTACGAGTGCCTACCGTGTTACGATTACACCCAGACCCGGAACACATATTTGCAGATCATACAAACATTTGTCCCGCAGCGGGAATTGAATTCGCAACCTTTCGCATCTCAGCTAGCCGTCCGTCACGCCACAGAGGTCGTCCTCAAGAGAGCAAGTTTGTTCTTGAAGTTGGCTGGCAGAGCAAGCCTTGCGGCGCCGTGCGCCATCGAAATTTGACAGCGCCTATCGTCTCGATACCCTGTTAGATATTCGTACTAACCCCACAGGACATTGTATTAATAATAATAATAATGAGGTTCCTCTCTCTGCAGCCCTAGCCTCCGACCGCTTGGGCAAGGCCGGAGGTTGTCTGTTTTGATTTATATTTTTTACTATAATGTTTTTTATTCTATTATGTTTTTATAGATAGTACTTTATAGTAAAAAATGTATTTTTTTTAACGAGATTTAAAATAAATTAGTGAAATAATAATAATAATAATAAATGCTGGACATTTCACACAACATATCTAGCCCCAAGCTAAGTAGAGCTTGTGTTATGGGTACTAGATAACTGATATACTTAATACAACACATTACATAGATAGATATTTTTTGTTATACATATAAAATACCCAGAACACCCTGAACAAATATCTGCAGATCGTACAAATATTTGTTCCGAGGCGGGAATCGAACCCGCAACCTCCTGCGTCGCAGGCGAACCTTCGCCCGCCGCGCCACAGAGGTCGGGGGTATTGTATACAACATATAAAAAGGAAGGCTACCGAATACTGAAGGTACCGGTAAAGCTACCTATATCATAGCTATATAAAATAGCTTTCGCCTGTGAGGTGATTCATACCGGAGAAAACCTTCTTTTCTCGTTTCGTATCGTATTTGTCAGCCAGTAATGTACGCATTTATCCCGGCCGTGCGAGTTCAACGCTCCCGGTCAGCTGATCGACCCGTAGCGCCAGTAATTATTATGTGGTTTTCATTGCTTTTTGTTACGTTTTTGATGATGGAAATTAGGTTTTTGTGTTCCTTTAACGATATTTTATGGATGGATAAAGAAAACACGAAAAAAGCGGCCCAAAGGCGACCATTTTTCGTTTATTTTTTCAGCTTAAATATTTTCAGAGTCATGGTCTGAAAGCACTGTTTCAGTTTTCGGGTCTTTTTACACCCTGTATATTTCGTTTCCACAGCTGATTTCGGTGTTTCTGCGAAGAACAAGTCAACGTTGCAAAAGCATGATACGTTTATCGGTACTCCATATTGGATGGCGCCCGAAGTCGTGTTGTGCGAGACTTTCAGAGACAACCCTTACGATTTCAAGGTAACAATTAATTATTTTTTTTAGTAATGTAACTTTTTGTGAAAGATTTCGTCCGGGGAAGTACTACCACCGTACATATCTCTGCCGCCAGTTTCGGTTTGAAGGGTACGGGTGCCTGTGAAATTACAGGCACATGAGACTTTTGATATTTATGTCTCAGGGTCGGCAGCGCGCGTGTGATGCCTCTGGTGTTGCAGGCGTCTATAGGCTACGGTAACTACTTTCAACATCTTCAACTAATGATCCCTGTCCATAAGACCTCTTTTTTCACGGACTCTTTTACGGTCACTGCGATCCGCTTATGGAACTCTCTTCCAGTCGAAATTCGGAAAGCTGCGTCCATAGGAATTTTCAAGTCCAAACTGTACCAATACTTTTTCTCCTTGCAAAATGTTGAACAAAATTGAGCGCTTATGTTATTTTCTTATTTGTTTTCTTTATAAGTATGTTTATGTTTATGGTAGGTTATAATAATTATATATATTTATATATATATTTTTTAATATGTATCTAGTTATTTTAAGTAGGTAAGTAATGAATTATGTTATCTTTATAATCTCGTTATGTATTATTTCCCTATAGCACTACCACCCACTCTATATTACACAAAGGTTAGCTGGAAGAAAATGCTAATAGCATTAAGTTCGCCTATGTACTTGTTTTTTTTGTCTTGTGCAATAAAGTATTTTCTATCTATCTATCTACTTTCTATCAGGTGGGGCGGTATGCTTGATTGCTTGCCTAAAAAAAATACTTATTAAGTATTACATGAGGGGTTGGGCAGCATTCACCTGAGTAATCAACACCAAAACTGCGATCACCAATCCGTCTGTCAAGCATGGTGATTATGGCAAATCCCCCCATTGCATTCTATGGGGGAGGCCTCGTCCAGCAGTCAACTTGTGTGGTCTGATAATGATGAATCAAAAATTGTTGGTACATTTTCGTTGGTATAAGATTTGCCCTGGCTGCTGGCTTATTTAGGAGTGTTATTACTGGAAGAAAGCGTAAAGGTCTTCGCACATTAAAACAACTCAACGGCGACTCGACTCTATGTTGCTGCCGCGTTGGCGTGGAGTTGTTATAATGTGCGAAGACCTTTAGCCGAGTGTTTCGTGGAAAGCAATGGCGGCGATGAGCTCACCACTTGTCACGTTTATATTCCATTGATTGTGTAACCCACGGTAAAAAGAGACCCTTTGCGATTCTGCCTACCCCTTCTTTGAAAAAGACGTGTGTTTATGTATTTATTATTATTATATTACAGGTGGATATTTGGTCACTAGGTATCACCCTCATTGAGTTTGCTCAAATGGAACCTCCGAACCACGAGATGACTCCCATGAGAGTACTCCTCAAGATTCAGAAGAGCGATCCACCCAGTCTGGACCAGCCATCGATATGGACCAAGATGTTCAATGACTTCATAGCGAAGGCTCTTGTCAAGGTATTTGTATTTATTTATTGCTCTCATGTACGTACAATATTCTTAGTAATAGGTCTTATTTTTACTATTAGTCCGGTATAGGTCGCGCAACGAGTTATGAGCGCTCGGCAAGAGTGGTGGGGTTGATTGCGCATGTGTGCGCGTCTGTATCTAGGGAGCGCGAGACGCGAGTGCGGGGCGTGCGGAACGGAATCAACCAATACGCGCCGGCGCTGGCAGCGTCCCGCTCCCCCCGCTAAATTACTACTGCGCATTGAAGGACAGCGCTCATAACTCGTCGCGCGACCTATAGGTACATGAACCCCGTCAGGGCGCTGCAATTTGTAGTCAAGATCTTAATCAAACAAACAAGACAATACTTATGTTAACAGTTAAGGTAATATAGTAAAATTGCTCTTATACCCTGAGTCACAAGGTTGAGATGACTCCAATAAAAGTACTTCTGAAGATCCAGAAAGCGATCTGAGGCTCAATTCTCTAAATTATTTTATAACTACACTGAAAGTTAACCGAATCGAGACTGAATTGCAAATTGACTGAAAGTTGAATTTCTAGTCCCTCATAAATAACAATTTAGTCTACTTTCAATTCATGGTGACCACCATGAGAGTAGGATAGTTATATATATAATTGGAAAGAGTAAAGAGAGACTCCATCTACTTATGCTAAAATTAACGAAAAAACTTTGAATCGTTCAAGTTTCGATCACATTTCGATATAATCACATTACAGTGTTGTATTTTATGCTAAGAGAATACCATTTCTGACATTTAAGACATCAACACAAGATCGAAACATGATCGGAACTCTATTTTAAGTATTTTTTAGTTAGTGAATTGGGCCTCTGTAGTCTGGACCAGCCATCGTTATGGAGCAAGATGTTCCATGACTTTATAGCGAAGGTGCTTGTCAATGTAATACAGCTCTTATACTTTTTGACCTCTGTGACGCAGTGGGCGAGTAGCCGGCTGAGATGCAAGAGGTTGCGGGTTCGATTCCCTCTGCGAGACAAATGTTTGCATGATCTGCAAATATTTGTTCCGTGTCTGGGTTTGCACTTCGGTACTCGTATGATCCTGATTCCAACGACACAGGGAATCCTAGTGTGGGATCAGGACTACGTATGTGACTGTTGGGTGTTATGTTATGTTATACCCTGAGTCACAAGGTTGAGATGACTCCAATAAAAGTACTTCTCAAGATACAGAAAGCGATCCACCCTGTCTGGACCAGCCAGCGATATGAAGCAAGTTATACAAATAGAAATATTTATTTTGGTAAACAATACAATACAATAAAATACAATTATTTATTAGTAATAAATAAATAAACTTAATCTAATATACATTTAATGGATTTGGGACCCTCTTTTAAGTATAAATAAAGGTAGATAGATAGATATCAATGCACCAAATTCACAGCTAGCCCAACTCGCGATAGGTCAAATTCGCGGTTGGACCGATTTACGGTTGCTCCGATTCGCGGTTGGACCAATTCGTGGTTAGTCCCGATTCGCAGTTGGTCCAGCTTTAATTTTACCTCTGTGGCGCGGCTGGCGAAGGTTCGCCTGCGACGCAGGAGGTTGCGGGTTCGATTCCCGCCTCGGAACAAATATTTGTACGATCTGCAGATAATTAAGTTATGGGTGTTCTGGGTATATTTCTATGTACTTATAATAAAAAATATCTATCTGTGTAATGTATTGTATTGAGTATATCAGTTATCTAGTACCCATAACACAAGCTCTGCTTAGCTTGGGGCTAGATAATGTTGTGTCAAATGTCCAGAATTATTTATTTATTAATTTCAGGATCCAGAAAAAAGGCCAACAGCTGTGGACCTTCTAAAGCATGACTTCGTTAACGGAGACTTCGATGCGAAACAACTTCGGGATCTACTCCTGGAGTACCGAGCTGAAGTTGTCGAGGAAGAAATGATCGATGACGACACTGAGGTCAGTATTGTGACCGATTATTGTTTGAAGTTGACATGGCAATGGACAGGCCATATAGCTCACAAAACCGACAACTTATAACTTATGTGTGTATGCTTGGGATAAACCTTCTTGAGTGACCGCCGTTTACTACCTAGGTTGGGACATATCTTCAAGTTGGGTTGGTGTGGTGAAAGGCAAACAGTTTAATCGCAATAAATGTAGAAATCAAAATAATTCTTATATAGGTCGCGCAACGAGTTATGAGCGCTCGGCGAAAGTGGTGGGGTTGATTGCGCATGTGTACATGTGCGCGCGTCTATATCTAGGGAGCGCGTGACGCGAGTGCAGGGCGCGCGGTAAAGAATCAACCAATACGCGCCGGCGCTGGCCGCCTCTCCCGTCGCGCCTCTCTCCCCCCGCTAAACAGACCCAAAAAATTACTACTGCGCATTGTAAGTCAGCGCTCATAACTCGTTGCGCTACCTGTACCAAGATTTAGCCAACTGAGTAATGTATAAAAGACATTTTATATATTACACAAAAAATAAAATAAATCAATCGCAAAAAAATCAGTTCTATCAACCGTAACCGAACCAGGATAAAGAGGGTAGTAGATTGCTGTTGGCTTTTTTTTCAGGCCTTGTTTTTCTTATCATCATATCACCGGTTATGGTTGATAGACCGGCCCCAGTGTTGTCTAACGAACTGGTAATCGCTTTCAATTACGATCTCGCTTATTGTCACAAGCAGATATATTCAAAACATAAAGCGCTATTTACTGTAAAAATCGGAATCGAAAGCGATTATCAGTTCGTTAGCCAATAAAGTGGCTGGTTCTTTCTGTTATTGACTTCTCATATATCTTTCTAACATATTTAACATACGTTTCAAAACTGGCAAAAAGAAAAAAAAAATGCCAGCAATGTATGGCCAAAATTGCATTGGCTTTTAGGGAACGTACCCATGATACGTGACCCGTTTAGGAAGGAGGGAGTTTTTAAAAATACCATGCTTGGTCACAGTATCAAGCTATATTCAAATATGGGCGCTTTTTAAACTTATTAGCACGCATTCTGGGCGTCACGCGGCAAGCGCCGTATTGAGTATAGCGCCACACCTGCGGAACGTACCGCGCCGATCGTTTGGTTCAATACGCTCGCAGTGTTTTTCAAGTACCCTATGACACATCTGCCGAAATTACGTCACGTAATAAACTTCAGCCGCTGAACTTTCGACGCGGTACGTTACGCAGGTGTGGCGCGACACTAATAAAGACAATTAATGTGACAATTATTAATGAGCAAATATATTTTTGTTAACATTCTGTTTGCAAAAAAAATATTTAAAACCATATTTCTGAATTACTACGTGAAAACTCGAGGTCTTAGCTAATACCATGGGTGGTAACAGAGGGGGGAGGGGTTAAAATAAAAAAAATTGGTCACTTAGTATGGGTACGTTACCTAAAAATTTACATTACAAAAATTACATTTAAGTACCTACTAACATTATTTAAAAAAACTAACACGTTTGTGCCTCCCACGCACGCTTACTAACAACGGCTTGCCAATTCTCAATGCTGTTGTTGCAAAACGATAGGCTAAGAGAAGAGGCAGGCAGAAGCAGAATAAGGAGCAGTATCAGAGAATTGGTTAGTATTTAGATGAACGTAGTTTTGTTATTTTAATAATTATTACCAAATTTGTTTACAGAATTTTAATTTAATTATCATTAGAAACGGGATATTTACCATGATTTTTGAGCTTAAAATTATGTTAATAACCATCATAGTTTCAAAAGAATTTTATTTGTTTATTAATTGTCAACATGTACATAATTTATAGCTCAAAGTCAAAGACAAAGTCAAAAAGAACTTTATTCATTGAAAACACAAGGATCATTTTGAATCGTCTTATATAAAATTAAATTACTCCTGTTCCAACGCGACCAAGCCTAGAAGAATCAGGCAACAAACTCGGCTTGGCTTACATAAATGGTCCGTCTTACCACTAGGTGAGAAGCGCCTGTGTGGTGCCTCGGAGCAAGGAGTTGCTGATACATAGTAAATGAGAACTTAAAAACCTTAGGAAGGTAGTCAAAAGTAAATAAACATCAGCAAAAATATGCAAGACAGCACACGCTACGCTTGTTATACTTATAAATAATAATCTAATAGAAACATGTAAATAGGTAAGTACAGATATTGCAAATTTCCATTTTAGCAGTCGAGGGGCAGAGCGACATCAGGCCACGCGGCTTTATCATTAATATAGTCATCAAAAGTGTAATACGCTTTCTTAATTAGATTCATCTTTATGTAGGATTTAAATCGTCGAATAGGAAGTTTAAATGCACCTTCTGGAAGTTTATTATAGAACCGTACAGAATTCCCCATAAAAGACCCACTTACTTTCTTTAATCGAAATTTTGGTATATTTAGGTTAGGTGGTTGGTTAGGTAGGGCGCTGCAATTTTAATATTATAATGCATGCATTATATGCAGTCAAATTATGTAAAAAATCTCTCTTCTTTCTCGATATGTCAAACAGCGCAATAACTTATAGAGGCCCTGTTATATATAATCGACTTCAAAAAAAGGAGGTTCTCAATCGACTGTATGTTTTGTTTTTTGTATGTTTGTTATGCGATTACTCCGCCGATTTATGAATTAATTTTGAAGATTCATTTTTTATTTGGTAGGTCATACATCAGACGTGATCCCATACTAATTATATCGAAATTGATTTAGCGCTTTTTGAAAGAAGGCGGTTTTTGTTTTTTTTTTTCTAAAAAATTATTATAACTTCCATCAGTCACATACGTAGTCCTGCAGGGCTATTTTAAAACGTCGGAATCGTTTCCGATCGGATTCGTTCGTTTTTCATTTCGATGTGGTAAGTAAAACAATTTTCTCTAGTAAAACACAGTAATATACAATATTCATTGTTTTTTACTGTGTTTTAGTAAAGAAAATTGTTTTAGTTACTTACCACATCGAAATGAAAAACTAACGAATCCGATCGGAAACGTTTCCGACGTTTTAGAATCGCCCTGGATCCCACACCAGTATTTCCTGTGTCGTGGCTAATCAAGATAATTCAGCAAAATATTTTTTTTTATACTACTTGGCAAGCTAACCAGCTTACGGCCCACCTGATGGAAAGTAGTTACCGTAGCCTATGGATGCCTGCAACACCAGAAGCACCACACGCGCGCTGCGGACCCTGAGACATAAAAATGAAAAGTCTCATGTGCCTGTAATTTCATCGGCACACTCGTACCCTTCAAACCGAAACACAGCAATGCGAGCACTACTGCTTGGCGGCAGAAATAGGTACGGTGGTTTTACTTCCCCGGACGAACTCTTTCACAAGAAGTTCTACTGCTAACAAATTATTTTTTTAATGTTTGTAAATAATACTATGTGCAATGCGTTAATGTGGGTTCTATGTATCGCTTACATTGCATGCGAACCGGAACCGCAGCTGCGAGAGCCTCTGCTTGCGTCGAAGGTACATAAAAAATATAATAGAAATTTGTACCACTTGTTCCAAAATGGAACAACTAGTTACGGAATCAATGTTTTTCTTTCAAAATTAATGTTGAATTGGTGTCAATGTGCGACAAATGGTTGAGACTTTAGAATAACTGCTTATAATTTTGGAACAAATGGTTGAGACTTTAGAACAACTGATTATAAATTTGTAACAAATGGTTGAGACTGTAGAACAACTGATTATAAATTTGGAACAAATGATTGAGACTTTAGAAGTACTGGTTATAACTTTGGAACAACTGATTAAGATTTTCGAAAAACTGATTATTACTTTGGAACAAATTTGTGTATATTTGGAACAACTGGTTGGGGCTTTGGAACAACCCAATGCAACAGTTGGCTCTTTGAAATATCAGGTTGTAACTTGGAAACAACTTCTTAGGTTTTGTCTGATTTGACGGATGATCCATCGTCATATAACTTATTACCACTGAATTTTACTGAAAAACTTATAAAGACATATGTGACCGTGCTCAAAAACAATAATTTTGTTTTTAAAACTGGAACTTTGGAACAACTTGTTCTTCTGATGGAACTGTTTTTTTTTAAATGGAATCATGATATTCCGTGGCATGTCCAACCTCAGAATCCCTTCATCTTTTCCATGTGTCGTAAAAGCCGACTAAGTGATTCCACCAATCTGCTGATAGCGTGCTGATTATGGCTCATTTCCCCCATAGCATTCTATGGGGGAGTCCTCGTCCAATTTTTTAGTGCGCTTGGATTCAAATAGCACACGCTTAGGACGCCTTTAGATCTGTTAGTATGTAGTTTAGTTTGCTCGTTTAATTTTCGGCTTTGTTGTTCTGTCGTATCTGTTCTATGATTATGTCAAAGTCAAAAATAATTTTATTCATTGAAATCACAAGGATCATTTTGAATCGTCTTTTAAACTAAAATGACTCCTGTTCCTGTGTTGTTCGGTGTGTTATGTTATTTAGACTATCTGTTCTATGTTTATTATTTTGTGTAGACGCCTTTAGATCTGTGAGTAGTTTAGTATGCTCGTTTTATTTTCTGCTTTGTTCTGTTTGATTCTGTCATATCTGTTCTTTGATTATGAAATGCTGACTTAACTGTTCTTTGTTTATTATTTTGTGTAGACGCCTTTAGATCTGTGAGTAGCTTAGTAGTCTTTGTGTAGTATGTTCGTTTTATTTTCATCTTTGTTCTGTTTGATTATATCATATTATCTGCTCATTGATTATGTAATTCTGTCATATCTGTTCTTTGATTATGAAATGCTGACTTAACTGTTCTTTGTTTATTATTTTGTGTAGACGCCTTTAGATCTGTGAGTAGTTTAGTATGCTCGTTTTATTTTCTGCTTTGTTCTGTTCGATTCTGTCATATCTGTTCTTTGATTATGAAATACTGAATTATCTGTTCTTTGTTTATTATTTTGTGTAGACGCCTTTAGATCTGTGAGTAGCTTAGTAGTGTTTGTGTAGTATGTTCTTTTTATTTTCATCTTTGTTCTGTTTGATTATATCATATCTGTTCATTGATTATGTAATTCAGACTTATCTGTTCTTTGATTTTTGAATTCTGCCTTTTCTGTAACTTAAGAAACTGTAGTAGTTTTGTAGGCTCGTTTATAAGCTAAACTAAACATATTTATACATACATACATATTTATGAGATACTATCAATGAAAACATGTGTGTTAGGTCTCCTAGTTTTCGCAAAATCAGGTTTTGCTATCACACGAAGTGTGCTTTTTGAAAAAAGACTGTTTTTGCATTGGTTTCAAAAAAATAGTTATGTTATTAAATAAATAAATATTTATTTATAAAAAGGTTCAGTACATAATTATTGTTTTTAACCGACTTCCCAAAAAAGGAGGAGGTTTTCAATTCGGTTGTATTTTTTTTTTTTTTGTATGTTTGTTACCTTATATCTCCGGCGTTTACGAACCGATTTGAAAATTTCTTTTTTTATTTGAATAGATATACTTCCAGATTGGTCCCATTTTTTTCAGAATGCAGTTCTGATGATGGGATCCATGAGGAATTGAGGGAACTCCTCAAATATTGTAGGCATACATATGGCGATTTTGATATTTTCAGCAACAAACCAAGCATTTGCATTCAAAAAGTATCATAATCCTTTCACCACTATGGTTCTTTCATCATTTTTTTCATCGAAATATTTAGTCGAATACAATGGCGGAAGTCGGTTTTTTAAATGAAAAGTTATATAATACCTGCTTGTCCCGATCATGGTGATACTTCTCATAACATACTTACTACCTGATTACTTTTATGTAGTAACCACGTTAACCAACGTTGGTTTGTGTTGGTTACTAACATTCGTGTAGTTTCGCAATAATTAATGACATAGTACTAATATTAGTGTGTGTTGTTTATTCAGGAGCCTCGCAGCTCGCATATGCCAATGGAGGACGATGACGCCACGTCGGTCAGGTCGGGGGAGACGCCGGACATCAAAAGTGAGTTCCAACACCCAAAAGTAGCACAACATAGCCCTTATCGCACACTGGGACTCTGCTGTGTCGCGTGTGTATCAAGAACTACAAGTACCATGGTACACAGAGACATGGAACTAATATTTGCAGATCATTAAAACATGCAATGCACCGGCCACTCGTCCAACACGCTATAGCGGCTGTCCTTCATATAAGTCGATTTTAAGGTGATACGTTAAAATTTGTAGTCGCTGCGTTACATGCTCACTCATTAACGGTAAAGATTCGGTTTAAAGAAGTTTATTATCACTCATTAAGAACTTTACAGTTCACTTAAAATGAGCTAAATTTAATTTAATAAGTAGGTAAGTATATAATAATGATATGGTTAGTAGTCTTATACTAGATTTAAGTAACTGGTTAAGTACTGGTAAGGTTACAAACTTGATGTTAATATAGTGATTACTTGAGGATGTAATCTAAGTTAATCAAAAACAGAAACACGATTGGTGAAACTTTTCTCGATAGATTTATTTTTTGAAATCGATTCTCTTTTTCCGTTTTATGTCCATTCTTCTTATCTAGAAAATATCGCCGGTTAATTTGTATACTATTCGGTAGAAAAATCACAGTATTTTTAAATAAATAGAAAAGTAATCCATTTTGTATTTGATACTCTTTAAGCAAAACGAAGGTATATGATTTGTCGCTTACGCCAGTTACATCTGAGCGGCACAAAGCTATGCCTTATTCTCTTCCCGGCGTGAAGTGAGTAATCGCGCTATCACTTTCTTGCTGTGCTGCTACCTGCCCCCCCATCGAGATTCGAAACCTTTTAACATAACCTCTTATACAATATTTATGGTATCAGAATAAGACTCCTCTTACTCCTGTGGACTTCTTAAACTAAGGGATTACGCCAATGAGCAGCAGCATCCATTTGAGTACTTAACACTGCGATCACCAATCCGCCTGCCAAGCGTGGTGATTATGGCAAAGCCCCCCCACATTCTATGGGGGAGGCCTCGTCCAGCTGTGGTCGTAAATAGGCTGCTGCTGATGATGATGATTAAAATGTTTTTGTATCCACAGTGACGGACTCGGAACCCCCGGCAGGCGTCGCTCAAGTGTCGGTGCCCCCCCACTCGCCGCCCTCCCCCGCCCCCGCCCCCGCGCCCTCGAAGCGCCCGCACGAGGACGAGCACACGCCCACGGATAGAAAGGCACCGGTGAGTCATCTACTCTCGCCTAGCGAGAGCGTGGGGCTGTAAACCGGACTAAACCGAAATTCTTTTACATGCATAAGATAAGATAAGATAAATCATAAATGCTAGTTATTTCACACAACATTATCTAGCCCCAAGCTAAGCAGAGCTTCTGTTATGGGTACTAGATAACTGATATACTTAATGCAATACATTACATAGGTAGATATTTTTTTATTATACATAGAAAAATACCCAGAACACCCTGAGCAAATATCTGCAGATCGTACAAATATTTGTTCCGAGGCGGGAAACGAACCCGAAACCTCCTGCGTCGCAGGCAAAGCTTCGCCCGCCGCAAAGAATTTTTTCAATGATATTTTGTACTGAATAGTTTTTGAACTGAATCGCTATAATAGCTCATGGTAAGGCTTCTGTTTACAGACTCTAAATGTTTGTAACATTCATTTTTATATATCCACAGGCTCCAAAGAAAGAGAAAGGTCCAGCACCGCCTCCCCCCGCTGCTACGCCCCCCGCCTCCCCAGCTGCCCCGGCCCCCGCCGCTGGAGCTGCCAAAAAGCCCCCTGCGCCGCCGCCCCCTGCCGTTACGCCGACCAACACCGCCGCTAATATTGTAGAACAAGTAAGTTCTGAGGGGCTCTTTGTTCTTTGTGACACTTGGTCACTGCGTTATCGGATTCCGCGCGCCGGCACAGGCATGCACAGGCGTGCCCGGCCCCACGATCCGTCGGCCTGTGCCGGCGGGTACAAGAGGGCGGGGAGGGAGCGTCTGGAATGCTGATTGGACGATGCAGGCAGGCGTCTGCAAGCGAGGTATTCCCACGGCGTGTCGCCTGTAACTTTGCGTCTGTACCTGTGAGAAATCAGGGCGTGGAACCGCACCTCGCGCGATTGTGAAATACTAGAGCTACTTACATTCCGTCCACATGCAGTCGCGCGTTTTGCCCTCGCGCATCAATCGCGCGTAAATCGCCTCATCTGGACAAGCTCTTAGTGACAACGCTTCAATCAATACAGTATATTTAAACGGCTTCATTCTCTGACTCCTTCACAATAACTGCAATTCGTCTCTGGAATCCCTCCCAATTTTGGTAAAGCCTCTTCAGTGGAGGTATTCAAGTCTAGAATCTATAATCATTTCTTCAGTAAGATCGAATAAAGAGATTTTTTTTTTAATAATATTTACTTTTCTATCTGTTATTATTATAAATGGTATATATAATAATATTATTTATATATGTAGATATATGTGTGTTTATAATATATTAGTTTATTTAATATCTTAGGCACTATTAGTAGGTTAGTTAATATTAGTTTTTGAATTTTATTATTTTTTATTTTTGCAATTCTTTTCTGTATAACTATTACTATTCTCTTTCTGTGCACTACCGACGCATATTTCTGTCCACAATACAGCAAGGTTATCTGGAAGAGAATGCTTTTTAGCATTAAGTTTGCCTTTGTACTTCTTTTTTATGTGCAATAAAGAATTTTCTTTGATCTATCTATCTATATTTTAATAATGTCTGTATTTACAGGTTTGCCGTGACGCCGAAAAGGCGGTCCATGACAAGAAGACGGACAAATCCCCAGAGAAATCCCCACAAAAATCCCCAGAAAAACCAAAGGAAAAGGAAAATGACATCAAATCCCTAGTCAAAGATTCACGGTCAAATTCCACAGAGAAGGTATCACAATCCAAGGAGTTCTCACGTTCAAATTCTATTGATGAGAGATTCGAAGCGAAAAATTTGGAAATTAAAAAAGTTAAGGAAACTTCACGATCATCGTGCGATGATCAAAACTTTAGACGGAGCTCTCAGAGTTTACAAGACAAATTTGAAATTAATCGAGTGAGTGCTGAAATCAGTCGAATAGAGAAACGTTACTCGAGATCCAGCTCAGACGATGACAGACCAATTGTTGAAGTCCGAGATGACACAGAAGTTACCCCCGCAGAGAAGAACAGATCTAGTGTGGACCTGAACAGATCAAGCGCGGACCTGAACAGATCTAGCGCGGATCTGAACAGATCTGGCGCCGAAAAGAACAGATCTAGCTCAGACCTGAACAGATCTAGCGCGGACCTGAACAGATCTAGCGCTGAAAAGAACAGATCTAGCGCAGAATTGAATAGAGCAGCAGAAAAGAACAGAGTGTCCGCAGAAGTGAACAGAGTGAACGCAGAAATGAACAAAGTGAATGCTGAAATCAAGAGGATAGAGAGAAGTTTCTCTCGGTCCAATTCAGCGGATGAGAAGAGAGTTCAGGAGTTGGGAGTTAGGAAAGAGGAGAGACGGAAAGAAGATAAGAGATTATCGCAGAGTGTCGAAATCAGGCCTGTTACGGTGAGTTCTTTTATTATGATAGATTGGAAAAAAATATGCCCATATACCCTTATTTTTAATCTTTGTCAATTTTTGTAAACAAAGATGATACACATACATGACACTTATACACACAGTGACATTTCTAGGCTTAGTCGCGTAGGATCATGAGTAATTTTAGTTTATAAGACGATTCAAAATGATCCTTGTGATTTCAATGAATAAAATTCTTTTTGACTTTGACTTTTCATTGTTTACAAAAATTGTCTAAGATAAAAAATCAGGGTATTATTGCTATATTATAGTCAATATAAAATAGACGAACAAATATATAGTAACAATTCCGCTCCTCTCCAACGAAAACTCTGTAACAATTCGACACGTGTTTCGCTTCTCAACGAAGCATCCTCAGGAAACAGTAGGCTCACTGCGTGCTAGAACAACAAAGACACACTACTGCAAAAACTCCGCAGCCGTGTTACCTCGCCGAATGCCGAACAGAAAGTCCCTCAGTCTGAGGAACTTTCTGTTCGGCGTTCAGAGGCAAAACACGTGTCGAATTGTTTCAGAGTTTTCGTTGGAGAGGAGCGGAATTGTTACTATATATTTGTTAGTCTATTTTATCTTGATTATAATATAGCAATTATACCCTGATTTTCAATCTTAGACAATTATTGTAAACTATGAAAAGTCAAAGTCAAAAAGAATTTTATTCATTGAAATCACAAGGATCATTTTGAATCGTCTTATAAACTAAAATTACTCTTTGTTTTATTTGTTCGTCTATTTTATATTGTTGAATGGATTTCCGCAAAGTCACGCTTGAATCAATTAATTATATTATAGTCTATGACTCAATTCAGGTCATAATCAATCTGTGTCCCACCTGGTGCACCCTAGAAGGCAATTTGCAGAACCACCATGCTTGGCAGCCAAATTGGTGATCGCAGTATTGGTGTCAAGTACTCTGGTTGATGCTGCTGCCCATCCCCTGGTGTAATCCCTTAATCTACTTTTACGACATCCACGGGAGGAGACTGAGGGTTCTATTTTTAGGTTGAGACTACTTCAACTCGTGTTGTACCATTTATAGTCATCACCATCATCAGCGTTAGACTTCCACTGTCAGAGAGCTGATTCTAACCCCCTTATAATCATTTTTAACCGACTTCACAAAAAAGGTTCTCAATTCGGTTGTATTTTTTTTTTTTTTTTGTTTTGTTACCTCATATCTCCGGTGTTTATGAAGCGATTTGGATTTTTTTTTTTTATTTGAATAGAGATACTTCCAGATTGGTCCCATTTTTTTCAGAATCCAGTTGTGATGATGGAATCCATGAGGAATTGAGGGAACTCCTCAAATATTGTAGGCATACTACATATGGCGATTTTGATATTTTCAGCAACAAACCAAGCATTTGCATTCAGAAAGTATCATAATCCTTTCACCACTATGGTTCTTTCATCATTTTTATTTTCATCCAACTATTTAGTCGAATACAATGGCGGAAGTCGGTTTTTTTAAATGAAAAGTTATTTAAACCTATTTTAGTTGAAAAATGTTTTGACTTGTTTTGACATATGACATTTTACATCAGAGAGAAGAATACAAATGCTATTTTAACTTAAATAGGTTTATAAAATGGTTATGAATAAGACCCTAACTATTTTCTTTATTCTAATCTCTATTTGCTGAACACGGTCAGCGCCGAAATAAAGAAGTTTGCAGCAACATACAAAAAACGATTAGCCATCCATCCAAACCCTCTGGCAGAGGAACTGAACATCATAAACTATCCGAAAAGGCTAAAGAGAAACCACATAATCGGGCTTGATTTGTAACGGGAGGAGGAAGAATCAATGGATTGTTTCTCCTGCAAAGTTATCACCCACAACTCACCTGCTCAAAGTTTAAACTGATCGCAGATCAAAACACAAATAAAATATAACTTTTCATTTAAAAAACCGACTTCCGCCATAGCATTCGACTAAAAATTTGGATGAAAAAAAATTATGAAAGAACCATAGTGGTGAAAGGAATATGATACTTTTTGAATGCAAATGCTTGGTTTGTTGCTGAAAATATTAAAATCGCCATATGTTTGCCTACAATATTTGAGGAGTTCCCTCGATTCCTCATGGATTCCATCATCAGAACTGGATTCTGAAAAAAATGGGACCAATCTGGAAGTATATCTATTCAAATAAAAAAAGAATTTTCCAAATCGGTTCATAAACGCCGGAGATATGCGGTAACAAACATTTAAAAAATAAAAAAAAAAAAAAAAAAAAAAAAATACAACCGAATTGAGACCTCCTCCTTTTTTGGGAAGTCGGTTAAAAAAGAAAACTAATTTGCAAACACAATTGACACGGACGTCTGGTGTAGTGTAGTGTAGATTTTTGTATGGAGACACTGATGAGCGCCCCTAGCGTACACTCTGAACCTCATTTTCCATACAAAAATCCGTGTTACACTACACCATGCATGTCAAACTCAAAGTCATTGGTGGGCCAAATGCTTAGACAGTAGAATCAGTGGGCCGCAAAACCCAACCACAAAAAAAACAAACTCATTGCATAGATATACCTGGATATACCTAGTAGTCCTGCCACCCTATTCCTTAACTGAAAGTCACTCGGTCACTAACATTTGACAAGCTAATCGTTTATTTAATCATTACTTAAATGACAGAAAAATTTACTGTGTTCTTAAAATTGAATCGGGCCGCAGTCAAAGTTGTAAAGGGCCGCATGTTTGACATGCTTGCACTACACCATACCAATTGTCCGTGCCAATTGCTTGGCAAAACGTAGAATGAGCTCTCTGACGAGGCCTCCCCCATAGGAATGGGGGATTTGTCTTAATCACCACGCTCGGCAGGCGGGATGGTGATCGCAGTGTTAAATACTCAAGTGAATGCTGCTGCCCTTAGTCAACCCTTAGTCCCCCCTTAGTTTAGGGACCCTTTAGTCCCTTAGTCACCTAGTGGTAAGACGGACCATTTATGTAAGCCAAGCCGAGTTTGTTGCCTGATTCTTCTAGGCTTGGTCGCGTTGGAACAGGAGTAATTTAATTTTATATAAGACGATTCAAAATGATCCTTGTGATTTCAATGAATAAAGTTCTTTTTGACTTGACTTGACTTGACTTGACAACTGGCACGACATCCACGGGAGGAGATTGAGGGGTCTATTCTTAGGCCGTATACATGCAGCACTAAGACGACCTCTGTGGCGCGGCAAGCGAATAGCCGGCCGAGATGCGAGAGGTTGCTGGTTCGATTCCCGCTGCGCGACAAATGTTTATATGATCTGCAAATATTTGTTCCGGGTCTAGGTGTTACGGTGCCATGGTACTCTTAGTTCCTGATACCCACGGCACAGGGAATCCTAGTGTGGGATCATGACTAGGTATGTGACTGTTGGGTGTTATGTAGAGAATACAATCCGAATCAAATCAATCCAAAATAACTTTTCATTTAAAAAACGACTTCCGCCACTGTACTCGACTAAATAATTTTGGATGAAAAAAATTTATGAAAGAACCATAGTGGTGAAAGGATTATGATACTTTCTGAATGCAAATGCTTGGTGTCTTGCTGAAAATATCAAAATCGCCATAGGTATGCCTACAATATTTGAGGAGTTCCCTCAATTCCTCATGGATTCCATCATCAGAACTGGATTCTGAAAAAAATGGGACCAATCTGGAAGTATATCTAATCAAATAAAAAAAGAATTTTCCAAATCGGTTCATAAATGCCGGAGATATGCGGTAACAAACATTTAAAAAAAAAAAAAAAAAAAACAACCGAATTGAGAACCGCCTCCTTTTTGGGAAGTCGGTTAAAAACAATCCAATCAAGATGTAGAGAATACAATCCGAATCAAATCAATCCAAAAAAACAATCCAATCAAGAAGGAATCCCGGGATCCCGGCCGTTTTCTGGCGCCGAAAATCCCGGGACTGTACTTGGCTAATCTCGGGATTTTCGGGATTGCCACAATCAGGTCTTTTTTGCGGCCGACCGTCTGACAGACATAATGCTAAATGAACAAAATAAACGGCGTATGTAAGGATTATTTTTGTCGTTATGTCTTAAATGCTATTAATATAATCTAGGCAAGGTTATTGTGAAGGCGCAACGGACTACGGAATGCAAAATAGACCTGATTGTGGCAATCCCGAAAATCCCGAGATTAGCCAAGTGCAGTCCCGGGTTTTTCAGGGGATTCCGGGTTTTTTACGCCTGCCCGTCTGTTGCGGCAATTTCACGAAGTAGCGAAATAACTGCGCTCGGGATTGTATTCTCTAGCTAGTGTTATGTTATGTCAAATAATAAATTTGACGACCTCTGTGGCGCGGCGGGCAAAGGTTCGCCTGCGACGCCGGAGGTTGCGGGTTCGATTCCCGCCTCGTAATAAATATTTGTACGATCTGCAGATATTTGTTCAGGGTGTTCTGGGTATTTTCTATGTATAATAAAAAAATATCTATCTATGTAATGTTATTGTGTTAAGTATACCAGTTATGTAGTACCCATAACACAAGCTCTGCGTAGCTTGGGGCTAGATAATGTTGTGTGAAATGTCCAGCATTTATTTATTTATTTATTATTTAATTATCTTGAAACTGTTCCAGCCGCAATTCAAAGAGCAAGATGCGACCACGCACAAACCACCAGCGCCGCTACCGCCGCAACAGGTAGTGGTCGTCGCCTCGCCCGTGGTCGTTGCCGTGGTCGATAGCTTGCTTGTCGACAGTGTGGTGGTCGTGGAGCCGAACTCGCTGGCGGCCACCACGCCCGCTGGACTGGTGACGGTGACCACAACACATCCGCCTGTGCTCAGCACGGCTGCGCAGGTTAGGCCATATTTATTTTATTTTATTTTACAAACTTTAGGAAAACTTACAGCTAGTACACATTCGGATAATATAATAAATACATGTAAGAGTTACATGTGATGGCCAATTACAAGTTTTCACATATCCTTTGACGTGACAGCCGATCCATATGGCTCGGTTTCGTTTAAATGTTGAATCTCGAGAAGAAGAAGAAGAATTCCCTAGATTTTGAGCTAGTTTCATTAAAACTTTTGAAACTATCATGGTTATTAACATAATTATCACTATAAAGGGGATATTTACCATGATTTTTGAGCATTATTGATTCCCGATATTTCGGCACAGTTTCATGCGCCATGATCACGAGTAAACTGAAGTCTTTGCGAGTAGATTTTTATTGCTACCCTCTTTCTCACTCTTTTATTACGAACACCCCTACCATCAGTTTCATATTCACACTTAACTCCATCTCGACACACCAAACTAACGGTGGTATCCGGACGAGCAACTGGTACCACACAATTTTTCCGATTCCTACACATTTCATAATGGTCAAATATCATGGTAAATATCCCGTTTCTAGTGATAATTAGTTTCAATAAAGTCTAATTTTTTTTTTTTTTTTTTTACATTTTGACGGATACAATCGTATCCTTCCGATGCTCTACTTTTGTTGCTTTGCACGTGAGAGAATATAGGTCACAAGAGTAAACATAAAAACTGTAATCGTAGACGACGAAGAGAGAAAAAAAAGAAGATACTAAAAACAAAGCGAGCTGATCTGATGATGGAGACGGAAGGTGGACAACGGAACTCCTCGATGATTAGTAGTAGCCTGGCAGTGTTTGGGTTCATATTGATCAGGTTCCGATAGCGAATTTAAGGTGATTGCTCCCGCATGTGGCGCGAAATTCAAATTTTATTGTGTTTTTTGTAAATCATAGCTAATCAACACTTCTTGAGATAGAGAAAACAGATTTTGCGAAAACTAGGTGACCTAGCACACATGTTTTAATTGATAGTATCTCATAAATGTCATTAGTTAAGCTACGCATACCTTTAAACCAAAAAAACACTGTAAAAATCATTGAAGAGTATTTGTAGCTGAAGTAATGATCTATATGTGAAACTATAAACTACTAGTGGTTCGCCCCGAACTGAGACCTCGCGATAACACCTTTATCAACCCGACTACTTAACTAAGTAATTTCCATATTTAACCGACTTCCCAAAAAAGGAGGAGGTTCTCAATTCGGTTGTATATTTTTTTTTTTTTTAGTGTTTGTTACCGCATATCGCCGGCGTTTATGAACCGATTTGGAAAATTCTTTTTACATTTGGATAGATATACTTCTAGATTGGTCCCATTTTTTTCAGAATCCAGTTCTGATGATGGAATCCATGAGGAATTGAGGGAACTCCTCAAATATTGTAGGCATACATATGGCGATTTTACTATTTTCAGCAACAAACCAAGCATTTGCATTCAAAAAGTATAATAATCCTTTCACCACTTTGTCGAATAAAATGGCGGAAGTCGGTTTTTTAAATGAAAACTTATTTCTACTATTATTTTTGAAAAAAATTCCCTCGAGGTCTACCAGTACAGTACAGGATCTACCAGAAACTACTCTAATTTCCTACACATCATCGAAATAACCTTTGAATAGGGCTAAGCAACGGGGCTTAGTTATACTACATACCTGTTAGTACCTATATCAAGTACCTGACGAATTAACTGATAACGTCCTTTTGATGAAAACCATAGAACTCCAACGTCATTCAAATTATTAGAAATGGGAGGTCAGCAATGGATGTTATATTGGTTTCTATTTTATGGAGTACATGTTTCTAAATTCTTCAATTTCAGACTTTTCCCTGTAGTTGTGACACAAAAGCCACAAGCATACCAAATTTCAGCATTGTGGGATTGCTGGAAGTACCCTAGAATTTTGGGTTTTTACGTTTTTTATTTTCCCTAATATCTCGAAAACTACTAAGGCTAAATAATTATTAAAAACAGTTTTGAAATGTCCAACCAAAGCGCTTTCATTAGACACCCCACTTGATCTGACTGTCTCACTTTTATTTTTTTTACCCCCTCTTGGACCCCAATGTCTCAGCAACCCCCTGATCGATATAGCTCATAACCTTACCTACAAATTGTACCAATACTATCTACCCCCATACCAAATTTCATGAAGATCGGATTAGCGGTTTGGAAGTTTTCATCGGACAAACATACATACATACATACACACATACATACAAACGCCGATTCTTCCAACTTGACTCTGAGAACTCGCTTCGCTCGTTCAAAAACATGTGTGTTAGGTCTCCTAGTTTTCGCAAAATCAGTTTTTACTATCTCAAGAAGTGTTGATGAGCTGTAATGAGCAAAAACGCAATAAAATTTGAATTTCGCGCCACATGCGGGAGCAATCACCTTAACAAAAGCTTGTTTTGATAAATACATTTTTCAACAATAAACTTATTAGTACTTATGTTTTATTGTGGTGTTGACGACCTCTGTGGCGCGGCGGGCGAGTAGCCGGCTGAGATGCGAGAGGTAGCGGGTTCGATTCCCGCATCATGTACTCGTAGTTCCTGTTACCCACGACAGAGGGAATCCTAGTGTGGGATCAGGACATACGTATATGACTGTTGGGTGTTATGTAATGTATGTTATATATTGTACTTGTTTTTTTAATATATAAATGTTATGTTATGTATTTACAGTTACCGCCCAATGCAGTGACCATATCCACAACACCCCCTATCGCCGACGAAGTGGTGATAGTTGGTGCGGGCTCATCGTCTGATGATGACTGCTTCGCACCTTCATCACTGGACTCTCTGGACTGCACCAGCTCTTATACAGGTAACGACCGGCCTACTCGCAACTGGCGAGAGTAATTAGAATATTCTTGAATATAGCAGTAGATATAGTTCATACCAGAGCAGAGTTGGTCTTAGGAAAGCAACGGATGAGCTTACCACTAGTCACGTCTATATTCCAAATTTTTTTCCTAAGTCCGGGTAGAAGCTACATTTGACGACCTCTGTGACGCGGCTGGCGAAGGTTCGCCTGCGACGCAGGAGGTTGCGGTTTCGATTCCCGCCTCGGAAGAAATATTTGCGCGATCTGCAGATATTTGTTCAGGGTGTTCTGGGTATTTTTCTATATATAATAAAAAAATATCTATGTATGTAATGTATTGTATTAAGTATATCAGCTATGTAGTACACATAACGCAAGCTCTGCTTAGCTTGGGCCTGGATAATGTTGTGTGAAATGTCCAGCATTTATTTATTTTTAAGGACTGTAGTGTTGACACCGGGTGTTCGCAGTATTACCCTAGTGTTATTTCCTGTTACAGAAAAGACACGAGGTCGCCGGTTAGACAGCAGTGAGGTGCTGATCCTGAGTCCAGGAGCCGCTGCCATTGATTCAGGCGTCTTCGACGATAGTGCCACTAATGGACTCAACCTGGTGAGTCTTCCAACTATATACTCGAACAACCCAAGGTCACTATGCGAAGTCTGCGAATACCAGACCTTCGTACCATCGTGCACTACAATACTAATGTCCTAATGTTGTATTATACAAACGTCCTAATATGTTGTATTTTACAAACGTCCTAATTTGTTGTGTTTTAAAAACGTCCTAATGTGTTGTATTTTACAATAGTCCTAATATGTTGTATTATACAATAGTCCTAATATGTTGTATTTTACAGGACACATCACACGTTTCAGTGGTGACTGTTGGCAACGAGGAAGTGCGAGTGAAGGACTCTGCCGCCACGCACATTGCACTAGGCTCCGGTTCCACTCGGCTGAGTCCAGACAGCTTTGAAAGGTGCGTTTATTGACAACCTTTGTGGCGCGACGGGCGGGTAGCCGGTTGAGACGCCAGAAGTGCGGGTTCGATTCGTGCTGCGGGACAAATGTATGCATGTTCTGCAAATTTTAGTTCTGTGTCTGTTTGTTGCGGTAGCATGTTACTCGTAGTTCCTGATACGATGCAGGGAATCATAGTGTGGGATCATGACTACGTATGTGACTGTTGGGAGTTATGTTTATCTAATGTATCCTCATACCAAATTTTATGCATCTTAGTACAAAACTGTGGAAATTATGACCTTGTGAAACACTGGGACGAATGGGTACCCTAAAAATTACTAACGGTTTTGTGTTATGTTATGTTTTATGTGTGTGTAGGAGATCACAGTCGGACAGTGGCAGCGTGGCGTCGTCGTCGTCTCGGGCTGGTCACGACGCGGACTCGCTGGCGACCAGCACGGCTGCCACCACACCGACAAAAGTCTCGCACGACGAACTGCACTTGGCTCATCTCAACGGCTCAGCCAGGTAACATTGGAGTAGCAAATATTAAATCAAACAGTATTATATTCATTTAAATCACAAGGATCATTTTGAATCGTCTTATAATGAAAGAAAAGAAAAAGAAAGAAGAAAAATTATTTATATTTTGCGTTTCGTATATTAAAAGCCAAAGCACGCCGGATGCGTATGCAGCACATAACGTTGTTTTGGCGTATATAAACATCAGAGGGAACAAAACAAAAGCTATTTAAACTAAAATGGGATTTAATAACCGGCCAAGTGCGAGTCGGACTCGCGCACGAAGGGTTCCATACCATTATCTGCAAAAACGGCAAAAAAGTCACGTTTGTTGTATGGAAGCCCTTAAATATTTATTTTATTCTGTTTTTTATTATTTGTTGTTATAGCGGCAACAGAAATACCTCATTTGTAAAAATTTCAACTGTCTAACTATCACGGTTCATAAGATGCAGCCTGGTGATAGACGGACGGACAGCGGAGCCTTAGTAATAGGGTCCGTTTTACCCTTTGGGTACGGAACCCTAAAAATGATTATGAATAAAGGGGCTCTATTGCAAAGATGAAAAAATGCGTATAAAGTTGTGTTATTGTTCTTAAAAGTTCACTGGTCTAGTGGTTACTATGGTAACCTATTTGTACCAGCCCGACTCGCACTTGACTGGGGTTTTTTTTTAAATTTGGTTACTGTTATTACAGAGTAAACGCAGATAACCAGCAAGACGACGCAGAACCCGTGGTCCTCAGACGGAAGCCCCAGGAGAACAGGATCCAGCGCTCCAAGGAAGACATCCACATGGCGAACCTCAAGAAGAAGACCAGGAAACGGACCAGGAAGTTCGAGATTGATGGCGTCATTGTGACTACCACTACGTCCAAGGTATGTTAATAATAAATCAATGATAATAATAAATGCTGGACATTTCACACAACATTATCTAGCCCCAAGCTAAGCAGAGCTTGTGTTATGGGTACTAGATACCCGATATCCTACTCCTACTAATATTATAAACGCGAAAGTTTGTTAGTATGGATGGATGGATGTTTGTTACTCTTTCACGTAAAAACTACTGAATGGATTTTAATGAAACTTTACAATAATATAGCTTATACATCAGAATAACACATAGGCTACAATTTATAAAGATATTGTGTGAATTGTCCATAATATGACGATAAGTGTCAAGTGATTAGGAAAAAATGTACCATCTGCGATCTATTCTGGCGTGCGCTGCCAAAACCGCTAGAGTTACACATATGTAATGTATGATGGAAATGTTTGTCTTAAATAGTCATACAAAAAAGCCCGCCTCAGTATATATCTTTAACTTATGTGTAAACCATTATAGCCAAAATAGTGAACCATAACTACAATAAAATCACGCTAATATAAGCTACTCAAAATACTAATCCTGCGCAGACGAAGTCGAAGGCACCAGCTAGTACTTAATACAGTACATTACTTAGATATTTTTTATTATACATAGAAAAATACCCAGAACACCCTGAACAAATATCTGCAGATTGTACACAAATATTTGTTCCGAGGCGGGAATCGAACCCGCAACCTCCTGCGTCGCAGGGAACCTTAGCCCGCCGCGCCTCAGAGTTCGTCAACGTAATGCAATTAAGATTTGCTATAATCTAATCACCACGCTTGGTAGACGAATTGGTGATTACAGTATTAGTGTTTTGTTAGTTGTACAACTTCTTGTGAAAGAGTTCGTCCGGGGAAGTACTACCACTGTGCCTATTTTTGCCGCCAAGCAGTAGTGCTCGCATTGCTGTGTTTCGGTTTGAAGGGTGCCGGTGAAATTACAGGCACATGAGACTTTCCCATCTTTATGTCTCAGGGTCGGCAGCGCGCGTGTGATGCCTCTGGTGTTGCAGGCGTTCATAGGCTACGGTAACTGCTTTCCATCTGGTGGGCCGTAAGCTTATCTGCTTGCCAAGTAGCATAAAAAAAAAAGTACTCAGGCGGATGCTGCTGCCCATCTCCATATCATCAAGGGATCCTATCAAGTGTAATCCCTTAATCGGCTATAACAACATCCGCGGGAGGTACCGGAGGGATTTATTCTTCGGGTCCCAAGTACGGTATAGAATTTAACCATCGTCGTCGTGTCTAAGTCCACTGGACATAGGCCTCCCTAGAATGCCACGTCTTGAGCCGCCTTCATCCACCGACTTCCTGCGACGTTGATTATAGACAAGCTCAAAGTTGCATAGCAGGCTAGGCAGAGCGCTATTCTTAAAATGAGGTAATTTGTATAAGAAACAAGATCGCTAAACATTCGCCGTGTAGACAAGCTCAAAGTCGCGCAGCGGGCTATGGAGAGAACTATGCGAGGGGTATCACTACGTAATAGAATCTGAAATGAGGAAATCCGTAGAAGAACCAAGATAACCGTTATAGCTCTCGGAACTAGCAAGTTGAAGTGGCAATGGACAGGTCATACAGTTTGCAGAACTGACAACCGTAGTAGAGGAAGGCCCTGCACTCGATGAACTAAAGACATTATTGAATTTAATACAGGTCGCGCAGCGAGTTATGAGCGCCGACCTTCAATGCGCAGTGGTAATTTTTTGGGGCTGTTTAGCGGGGGGAGAGAGGCGCTACGGGAGAGGCGGCCAGCGCCGGCGCGTATTGGTTGATCAGTTGCCTTCCCGTACCGCACTCGCGTCTCGCGCTCCCTAGATACAGACGCGCACACATGTACACATGCGCAATCAACCCCACCACTTTTGCCGAGCGCTCACAACTTGTTGCGCGACCTATACTCTATGGTTAGTTGATATCCATTATTCCATTATCATTGTCTCTTGCAGGTGATTTGGGGCGACGAGGAAAGCGGCCGCACGTGGGACGACCACGCGCTCCGCAAGCAAGAGCTGCGGGAGATTAAGATGCTGCAGAAAATAGAGCAGAAGCAGTTCCAAGATTTAAATGCGAAGGAGTTGCAACTGAGGGAACAGCAGGAGAAGAAGTAAGTACAGGGGATGTGGGGTGCATAGGGGTGACGCATGGTGTGCAGATGGGTGACATGGGGTGACACGCTCTCTGGTAGCAAAAGCCCCTGGAGATCAAGATGCTGCAGAGAATAGAACAGAAGTTCCAAGATTTAAATGCGAAGGAGCTGCAGCTCAGGGTGCAGCAAGAGAAGAAGTACTTACAGGGGATGTGGGGTGCTACGGAATGCAGTGGGGTGACTCTGGGTGAAATGGGGTTACACGCTCTCTGCATGCAAGAACTCTGGGAGGTCAAGGTCTTCAGGAATTAGGGCAGAAGCCGTTCCATGATTGAAATGCGAAGGAGCTACAGCTGAGGTAGCAGCAGGAGAAGTTAGTACTGCAGGGTCTATAGGTGACGTGGGGTGATACGGGGTGCATAGGGGTGTCATGGACAATCCAGCCACCCGATGTCCTCCAGGAATCCCAGCAGCTCACTAATACCGGCGCATGCCTGCCCGGGAGTCCTCGGTATCCCGAGGAAAGTTTTTGAGACGCCATGCTGTCTGCATTCTAGTGGACGTGAATAAATATTTGAATCTACCTTCCAGGTTCGAAGCGGAGCTGGCCTCGCTGTTCCGCGCGCACGACACCGACTTAGAGGCGCTCGCACGAGCACAGAGAGGCGCCGCCGAGCGCGCCGAGCAACAGCTTGAGAGCGAGCTCCGCACCGCTGCCAAGCGGCTGAGAACTGAGCACGAACTCAAGCTGCGTCAGTTCCGAGATACCCTCAAGAAGGAGCTCAGGCTAATGAAACAGGTACTATCCAATTGACAGGAAGATTTGGTGATCGCAGTACTGTTTATTTATTTATTTATTAGGAGGACCAACAGTTTAAGTTAGACACAGAACAAGGTAAACTAAAAAAACAGAGAAGCCAATTACCGGTCCTCACGAATAAACACAAAGTTATAAAACGCTAATGCATTCACACAGGAATACTAGCAGGCAAAAAATAATAAAAGTCTAGAAGATATAGTAGTTTATGAAACTGTTGCATAATAAGGGTTCTTAAAACACGAGGAGGCGAGTTTTTTTATAGCATCACACGAGTGTTTTAAGACCAAATTATGTGCAGTTTCATACACTACTTTATCTAATCTCATGAAATAGGTAATATTATATTTTAAAGTCTTGGTAACATTTATTGTAATACCTTCTAGATTTCGCCGGTAAGAGGTTCATTTGTTCGTTGCAGCTTCGAGAATGTGTCCGGTGGTGTAAAATTTTCTTCAGTATTGCTACTGTCGTTATCAGACACTTTTTAAAATAATAACTAATTTGACAATGAAATTTGCGTAAAATTACTGCTTATATTTGCATTCATTTGTAAACGTTCGGCGCCAAAATCCATACGCGCGAGCGTGTTCGCCGCGACCACAGATTATGTATAGAAAAACTGCATTGCATCCTCCTTGGTCCAAGTGAAGTTGTATCGTTATAGAAAAAAAGTTATATTATGATACAGTTGTCCATAGAAGAGCTGTATCTTAATGTAATTTTTTAAATTTATTTGGACGGCATTTGCATAAAGGTTGTTATTTTAGTTTTGTTTTTAATTTTTAATCTTTATATTTCAGTATGAGAGTAGATAAGCAAGTTAATGTCATCATAGTACGCTCAAATAGAAGCACTTACTTACATAAACCACGCAAAATTGTTACATTTATGTACTTACTTACCTACAAGCTACTTGAAGAAACCACTACTCAGCAGCCGCCGTGTCGAGCTCACACTCCTACCAAACAAATCCATTGTTTTCTTTGCAGATGCTATTGACTGGTTGATAACATAACACCCAACAGTCACATACATAGTCCTCCCATACTAGGATTCTACTATAATTTCCTTAATGTCATTGTTATTAGCTGATATTGTTATGAATCATTATTACTATTATCTATGTATTATCCATGTCGTTTCATCTTACTGTTAATTCGCAGTCAGGTAGTAGTTGCCCGTTTGGCGTAGGCCTCCGCCATTTCTTTCCATGTTTTCCTGTCTCTGGCCTGTCTCATACAGTCTAGTCCGCTTTCATTCCTAAATACATCTACCCAACGTTTCTGTGATCCTTGTTATTTTCTCTAGGTATCCACTCTATCACCGGCATAGACCGGTATAGTAGCGGTACTTATGTGTAGTAAATTACCCCGAGGTAAAAATTTAAAATAACAATTATGGAAATGACTCACTTAAGTAGTCGGCTGGTAAAGGTGTCATCGCGAGGTCTCAGTTCGGGGCGAACCACTAGTTATTATTTGTTAAAACACTTCGGCCTCTGGTGTAATATGTCAACTCTGTGTTCTTAGGAAGTGGAGCTAGTCCCCAAAGAGCGTCGCAAGGAAGCGTACCGCGCGCACCGCATGCGTCTGGACGGCGAGCACGCCGAGCGCGAGCGAGCATACGTGGCCGCGCTCGCCGACGAGCACGACGCGACGCTGCGGCGCATTCATGACAACCACCGCGACCGACAGGCGCTCGCTGACCGGCAGTATCTACAGCAGAAACATCAGGTGAGTTAATGTACTCTTAAGAGACTGGTGGTAGCAAGAGAGCCCACACACATCCACTTATCGACGCATTCACACACCCACGCTAACCCACAACCTCACAGTATTCGTTTTATTTATCTTTTTATTTTAATTTTGGTATTTTCAAAATCCAGTTCTGATGATGGAATCCATGAGGAATTGAGGGAACTCCTCAAATATTGTAGGCATACATATGGCGATTTTGATATTTTCAGCAACAAACCAAGCATTTGCATTCAAAAAGTATCATAATCCTTTCACCACTATGGTTCTTTCATCATTTTTTTTCATCCAAATATTTAGTCGTATAAAATGGCGGAAGTCGGTTTTTTAAATGAAAAGTTATATTTTCTGTATTGGAACCTGGCCCACATGTGTTCTGGAGGAGGGCGCTGGCACTGCTTCTCAGTTATTTTTATAAGTTTTGCCAACGATCTCTAATACTCACATAGATATCGGGTCGGCGCAATAAAAACGTCTCGGTGAATTTAAGCTCACTTGAAAAGTGAGTTTGTATTTGATTTAGTTCGCTTCAAACAAAGCCAATGTAAACACGTGTCACAATGCCGCAATGTATATTTAAAAGTTGCAAAAATAATCCCCGAAAAAACAATTTAACGGCCGGAGTGTCTTACTTTCGTTAAGTACATGTAGAATAAGTTGTATTTTAAGCTTTAAACTAACAAAAAGTATGAAATTTTGATCAAAATTACCGATTTTAAACCACCGCTACAAATGTTTGGCCAACGTTGACGCAAAATTGTCTGTAACAGAACAGTAGATGCATGGAGTAGATTTGTATTGTAATAATTTGTTTTTACCAGAACTTTAAAAAAATTTAATACTACTTTTGTGTCTGTTTGTTGAACTCTCATCAGATACTTGGCTTTCCTTTTTTTTATTTTAGCTTTCCGAGCAATCCATTTACGCTACTGTTATTTAACCAAATCTTTGGTTAACAACCCCTTTACATCTATACCAACTGATAATGAGTCCTCTCGCTTTGTTAAAATTTATGAACCAGAATCACTTATAGAACACATTATCGTAAAAAAACAGTACTTTTTCAAATTCTTTTATCATATTATAGGTATATTTCCCAAATATCAAATAAATGCCCAACCTACGGCAGGCGCCTGTACGCCCGCCCTCAAGCACTTTACGGTTTTTGTTGGAAAACTTTGATGGTCGATATCTTTTTTTATTATGAAACGAGACAAACGTAACAGAACATATATTTTTTATATTTGAGCTTTTTATAACTAGGGCTTCATTATCAGCCTGTAGGTACGCAGAATGGAAATTTTTTAATGTTGAGCTGTTTTAAACATTTTGGGTTTTGATCAAATTATTGCACTAAACTGTACTTGTATTATAAAGATTGTAAACATGAATATAAAGATGTGGAATTTAGTGATATTTTTATTTGTGACATCCAGCGATAGACATCTTGGCCAAAAACATAAACATACACATAAATATACACACAACAGAACGTTAATAAAATAACAAGTATATATACTATCAATATCAAACATACATGCCCAAAACATAAATAATTTTAACTTAACTTTAACGTGCATATTATAAATTATTTAAGTGATCAACGCGACTCCATACCTTCTGTAGTTAAATTTGAAGAAGCAAACAGAAGCGAAACCATGGAAACGGATGGATGTAGCTCGCAAGGTAATAACGGGAAAAAGAACTTTATTTATAGCTCTTTAAGGTTGATTTCACACTAGTTGTTTAACCTATGTCTTTTGATTTGACAAGTGACAGGAGTAATATAATTGCTTTGCTCGTTTTTTGTGACGAATGATCGTAAGTGTAAGATAATATTTTGAAGATTTGCTACTTTTTTGCTAGGTGTCATGGTTGTAATTAGGTTGAACTTAGAACTGTTTTAAAACTTTCATCTTTGTTCGTTAGTAAACAAATGTAGCTGTATAAGTATGTATCCATGCGGACAGTTTTTAGCTTTCATTTTGTACGTGACCCTGGATCTATTGTGAATTATAAGATCGTTGAGTTTTGCAGTCGTCAACGTTTTTAATTGTTACTATTCCAAGTGTTTATAGTTTAAAAAAAAAAAATTGAAATGTTGATGTTAAAGTTAGTAGTAGAATCTCTTGTGAAAGAGTTCCTCCGGGGAAGTAGATAGATTAACACTTTATTGATCACCACAGAAACAATAAACAAGTAATATTACTATAGAAAGGCAACATAATGGGCGGGGCCTTATCGCTGAAAGCGATCTCTTCCAGGCAACCTTTGGATGGAACGAAATGAGCAACGCTATTAATAGACTGCGGTGTACCTACAAAGCAAAACTAAGAAGTATTCTAAATTAATTAAAATATATAAGAAGTTATGAACAATATTGACTAATACCTACCTAAGTATTATCCTAATACTTATATTTTCACATAATAAACTAATACATATTATACTACACATATATATATATATATATATATACATATATATTTCTGCCTCCAAGCAGTAGTGCTCGCATTGCTGAGTTTTGGTTTGAAGGGTACGGGTGCCGGTGAAATTACAGGCACATGAGACTTCGTATCTTTACGTCTCAGGGTCGGCAGCGCGCGTGTGATGCCTCTGGTGTTGCAGGCGTCCATAGGCTACGGTAGCTGCTTTCCATCAGGTGGGCCGTATGCTTGTTTGTTTGCCAAGTAGAGCTCCCTTCTCCGCATTCGAACTCTATGGATGGTCCATTATGCGTGAGAGTTATCTGGCTAGATAGTTAGCCAGCCTGACTCCGTCCAGAAGCACAGAAGCTTCCTGGGGTCTTCGCAGGCTTCGCGGAGGGACCTCGGGTTGTTGAGGGTTTGTTCACGTTGGGCTGCTACTCCCACGCATTCCAAGACTACGTGGGAACATCAGGTCGGTGTTGCGGCTCGCTTCTCTCCCAACTTAGTAGGACGTAGACAGCTTAGCCACTACAAATACAAATACAAAATGTTTTATTTTCGTTAATTTAAGTAACAGTATTTTAACAATAGTTGAATACCTCCTTTTAAGTATCTAAATACCTGTATTAGGAGGTATCGCCCTTCCATAAAGTAGTTTAAGGATATAAGAATAGGGGTAGAACAAAACAAAACATTTAAAAATTAAACAAAAATTAAAATTAGATATTAACATTTCTAAATGATTGTAAATGTTTGAGTGAGTGTAGATGTATGTATAAGTTTAGAGATGTATGCGATAGTGTGTATGTATATGTGCAGTGTAATGAAAAAGTATGGCATATGTGAGTATACAGTGTGGATGGGTAGATTCATTTGATACTACCTAACTCTTACGAGTTTGGGTACCAGATGACCCTTCCGCTTGCGTGTGTGTGTATGTGTGTGTGTGTGTGTGTGTGTGTGTAAGATTGTCCGATAGTTAATTCTAAGTAATCTATTGGTATAACCGTAGTTAAATTAAATATCGCCATTGTATAATAGCCACTATCACTTTAACTAGGTGGAAACCCTAGTTGTGTCCAGTTTTTTTTGACGTGAATACGTCATTAAATTACTACCAATAATATTATAATAACCCTATACTATACAATATAGGTATGTACTAATAATAGTTATAACCGAACAGAATTAAAAAAAAGTCTGATTTTGCAAATAAAAATTGCACAAATGACCACCCGAAAAAAACTTAGCATTCAAATGCTCTGAATTTTGAAAGGCAACAACACATTTTTTTTACGAATTAAATAGCATTTTATATTTCTAACGGCGTATTTTTTATCTATGATTTCTATATTTCGATGAATTCTAAAAAACCCTCAAAATGAATACAGTCTAAAGTGCAAACCAGTTTCATTGTCAAATATAACTACAGTAGAGGCAGGAGTCACAAATTGTTCTCGGAGCCGTTTTGCCGTACAGTAGCGCTTGCCCAGTCGCCCAGCCCGCGTACCCTCTCTGTGCTCAATGCTCTCCTGGATGCGAGCTCTGAATTTGATGTGTTTGTGGATGGATGGAAGATGATTCTGTCGGAGTGCCTGGGGTTCTGTGAGAAGAATGTGTGAAAGTTGCTGTTTGACATTATGCTTGACGTTATTTTTGACATTGTTTTTATATTTTTATTATTATTATTCTGTTTTTTTTATGTTGTTTTGACTAATGTATTTTTATTGAATTTCTATTGTTAATATTATTTGATTGTGTTTAATTAGTGTAATTGGTTACCTTGCCGTTCTAGTTAAAGTAAAATAAATAAATAAATAAATATGGCTTGCGATTTTCAACATTAAGCAAAGCCATTTGGATAAAAAAAAATGAGGTTTGGCTGTTTGAGTTTTAGGATTATACAACTGCCTTAAACATGAAAAGTTAAAAGAATTAGTAGTTATATAACGATTAATTCACAGATAATGAGGAACCACGAGGCGGCTCTCTGGGAACTGGAAGAGAAGCAGATTCACGAGCGACACCAGCTCGCGAAACGACAGCTCAAGGAGGAGTTCCTGCTGAGGAGACATCAGATGCTCGTGCGGCATGATAAGGAGTTGGAGCAGATCAAGAGGTATTAAGTTGATTAAAAAAAAAACAAATACAGACTTGTTTCAAAAAACGCTAAATCAATTTCGATAAAATGTTTATGGGACAATACAAAAAAAAAATCTTCAAAATTAATTCATAATTTGGCGGAGTAATAGCGTAACAAACATACATAAAAAATACATTTATTTGTATTGAGAACATCCTCCTTTTTTGGAAGTCGATCACGCTTTCGGCGTTGAAAATAGATGGCGCTGCTCTGTACCTAGCTGTCAAGTGTCAAAATAAAGTTAAATGCCAACATCAACAACGTAGATATATTTTCGTATCGTGGTATTTATTTTTGCTTACTTCTAAAAACACCATGAAATCACTAGCGCACACTCAAGAAGCAGACACAAACAGAATATCATGACTAATAGCCACAGACTAGTTAGACAATAGCTTAGTACGCGTTCACCAAAGATAATACATTTGACAATCTTGGTGGCTAGAATTGAGTCAGCTCCATCTATCAAACCAATTTGAACTACTTTTTTTTTTAAATCGAATGGGAAAAGCTCTCATTGCACGCTATTTGTGGGCCCCAATTCTACTAAACAAATTGTGTTTGAATTGTTAATGAATTACCTCAAAATAGCCACTTTTGACACTTTTGCTATACAAAATGTGTCAAAAATATAAAGGAGATGTTTCATGGATGTATGGAGCTTGGGCCTGCACTATGTACAGTATATATAAATATAGCTAAGCAATATATAAACCATTTGTTATTGTTTATTTTCCATAATATTGCTTCGTGTTAGTGTACATTCAAGATAATCTTCGCCAAAGAGAGCAATCACACACAAGGAAATCACACGAGGAACCAGTTTTGTTGAGCGTCAATGACACTCAACAAAACTGTCAGTTGTCAAAGTCACTCGACTGTCATGGCTGCTCTAAAAATCGAGTGACCATATTAAAAAACTCATAAATAAACATTTTTGTACCGCTGTATTATGCTTCAAATTAACATAATTGTATTTTTATGAAAATCCCCTGTTGTTTGATATCTTTCTGTGTACTTAGAGCAGGCCCAGGATGAAACATCTCCTTTTGTGATAATTCATTAACAATTCAAACACAATTTGTTTAGTAGAATTGGGGCCCTGAACAATTGCACTCATATTCTGAATTGAGGCGCAATTGTGCAATCATTCTGCGCAATTACACAGTCATTCTACGCAATTGCACATTCGTTATACACGATTGTACACTCATTCTGTAAAGTGACACAAATGCACAATATGTACAGTGGAACAAATGGCACCTAATTAATTCAAAAATGAATAGATTTTTATTATTTAGGTAGATGATAAATAGATGAACACTATTGTACACTAGGACAAAATAATAAGAAAAAAAAGAATATACATAATGAGCACAGTACAATGGGCAGTCTTATCGCTGAAAGCGATTTCTCCCAAGCAAACCTTTTATCCCTTAAAATAATTCAGATATTAATTTATTCACCATTTCGTTATATTACATAATATTGGCATGTCAAAAATGCATACAAACTCTTACATAATAAGCACACAATTCAAGATATAGAATAAAAAATGAATACAATACAGTACAACACAATACAATTTATTTATTTATATTTTTTAAATTTTTTTATATTTTTATTATTCTGTTTTTTCTGTTGTTTTGACTAATGTTATTTTTATTGTATTTCTATTGTTTAATATTGTTTGATTGTGTTTAATTAGTGTAATTGGTTACCTTGCCGTTCTAGTTAAAGTAAATAAATAAATTTATAAAGCGGATTTACATGTCAAATACTGAATGAATAATGAATCCTTGACAGAAAAAACACCCGAAAAGAGGAGGAACTAGCGAAATGCCAAGCTCTTGAGAAGCGCTCCCTGCCTAAGCGCATACGAGCCGAGCAGAAAGCGCGCGAGATGATGTTCCGCGAGTCGCTCCGCATCAGCACCCTGCCCGCGAACCACGACGATGACCGGGACAAGCTGAAGAAGGTAAGCTCACCACCCTGGTTTTTTTCTGACAACAGCTGACACAATCAGGATTTTTTTTGATAAAAACTTCCGTGATTGTTATTCATGAATAGATAAATTTTGACCGTTTTAACTTGCGTAGATTATATTCGAGTATACGACCCGAGGTTTCAAGCAATTTAGACGCTCTTAGTCATGTATGAGTGTTATTCTCGCTCGAATTGTTCGAAACCTCGGATCGTATACTCTAATATAATCTTCGTTAGTTAAATCTGTTAAAATCTTTCCAAAAATCAGTAAAGTATGTATGTTATGAGTATTGAATAACTCGCATTGCTCACCAGACTGTTAGCAATGTTATTAATAAACGGGCCTCTCAGTTCCAGGAAAACGAGAAGAAGCGGTATAGAGCTGAACAGCAGCGACTAGCCACTAAGCACGCAAAGGCGAGAGAGGAACTAAAGGCTCAAGGAGAGGTGAGTGCCTACCTTTACCCGCGACGGAAGGAGCCGTTATATGTGTTTAAGGTTAAAGTGACATAAACCCTACAGTCAGCACTCAGTTGAGTACTAAATGAATGTATACCCTACAATCAGCACTCAGTTGAGTACTAAATGAATGTAAACCCTACAGTCAGCACTCAGACGAGTACTAAATGAACGTGAACCCCTACAGTCAGCACTCACTCAGTTGAGTACTAAATGAATGTAAACCCTACAGTACGTATGATGAACAGTAGTAATTTTAGTTTATAAGACAAAATGGTGATTCAAAATGATCCTTGTGATTTCAATTAATAAAATTCTTTTGACTTTGATTTTGACTTGGACTTTTTTACAGTCAACACTCAGCTGAGTAACAAACAAATAAGAACACTAGAAATATTGCGTGTCTAATACTAATTGTTGTTTCCCCCAGGCCTTATTAAGAGAACTGGAACAGTACCAGAACGAGAAACGCAAAGCTCTCATGAACCACGAGAGCAATAAACTCAAGACTGTCGAGGAACGGTACTCCACCGAGCTCAAAGAATGGCGTGCCACACACGGAGACAGGAAAATGGTGAGTTATGATACTGTGTTTATGTGAAATGTGTACAAGATGGTGAGGTGTGATACTGTGTGTACATGATCCGTGTTAATTAACGTGGTTTAGTCTTGGTATAGTTTAGGGTCGTTGCACACGAAAGCCACAAGTGGTCGGATGCGACTTAGTGGCCGTGGCCCGCGACTTTTGTCGGGCATACACGAAGCTGTTAACTGCTATAAAAAAATAAGTCGGGTTTTCCTTCCTGACGCTATAACTCGAGAACGGCTGAACGGATTTATCTTATCTTGATCTTGAAATGTTCGTGGAGGTTTAGGGAAGGTTTAAAAGTTGAGAAAAATTTGAATAACTGCCGGGAACACCGGGACCACGCGAACGAAGTCGCGCGCGGGCCGCTAGTTCTTATTAATTTTAAAAGCTTTTATTTAACTTGCAATGTATGTTTGTCCTGGTGGAATCTTGCAAATGAATTTTAAATCAGTTATCATTAACCGATTGAGCTGAATTTTTTTCATACCTGTCAAGTTCAGATGACAATACAATATTTATGGTGACGGCGAGCTGATGTGATGATGGAGGCGGAAGGTGGACAACGGAACTCCTCGATGATTAATAGTAGCCTGGCAGTGCTTGGGCTCATGTTGATCAGCTCACGGTTCCGATCACTAACTTAATAAATGCTTGGTATGAAAAATTCTTTTTTCAAAAACTTATGTTTATTCAAACTTTAGGACTACAATGTGAACTCATAGCTCAGATACTGAAGTCCGAGTTTTAACAAGCAATTGACACGTACGTATATATGACGTAAGTGCTTATACGTGACTATATATACATTTTTACACTGATTTTTGTACAGAAATTGATGTTCACAGAGTGCACGCTATCGGTGTCGCCATACAAAATCCGTGTTACACTACACCGTATACGTCCGTGTCAATTGTTTGCAAAAAACTTAGGCCCGTATTCTAGAACTCAACTCAAACTGAATCAAGACTCAAGCATAGATTTTTAGACATATTAAAAACTTTAAACAAATCTATGCTTGATTCTCGATTCACATTTGAGCATAGTTCTGCATTACGGTCCTTAGACTCGGCCACCAGCCCGCTTGTCGACCACTTGTAGCGAGAGTTCCGTGTGCAGGAGACCCTTAGCTTTGATTAAGCTGTGACATACATATTAAAACTGGAGTTAAACGTTAAACTATACCGTATCTAAACCACGGTTTTAAATGAAGAGGTTTGTTTGTGTTATGAACTTAGACCAATGTAAACCCTTTTCCGCTGCGCCATATTTTGGTGTTTTACAAACATATAACAAGTTTTGTTAGAAAATTTGGCGCAGCAGAGAGGCGGCTTAAGAAATCTCTCTAATCATGAATCTGAAATTATTTTTTCCGTATATTGTTTGGACTAAGTTTTTGGTTTTTATATAAAAATAACTCCATATTATTCCCTAACATCTCAAAATAAATCCTTCAATTCTCTAGGATTCATAATGAACCTCCACATGTGGATCCCTGGATACATTTTCCACCATTTCGATCCACATGAGGAATTATTGCTACTATTTTTCCTCATTGATCTGCATGAACGTCAATATTTCTTTTAAAATTCAAGATCGAATTTGACCAAAAAAACCGAATTTGTGGTTTAACGGGATTCAATTAACAAATTCAATGATTTGATCTTAAATTTTGAACTATTTATGTATGGGTTGGATTGCATGGGTGTGTATTATGTGCTTGTATGTTATGTACTATCAGAGACAAAGTCAAAAGGATAGTTTTGGATCGTCTTATAAAGTAAAATTACTACTGTTCCAACGCGACCAAGCCTAGAAGAATCATAGCAACAAACACGGCTCGGCTTGATTTAATGAGTTCGCTAAGCAAGCTAGCCCCGTCCTTCTATACTTCTTGTCTAGAACTGACACTGAACTACTGATTTTCATCAATGAGAAAAATCACCATAGCCGATTGATGTCCACTGTTGGACGAGGCCTCCCCCATAGAATTCAATGGCGCCATAATCTGCACGCTTGGTGGATTGGTGATCGCAGTATTGGTGTTGAGTACTCAGATGGATGATACCCATCCCCTGGAGTGAATCCACGGGAGGATTTGGAGGAGTCCTATTTACAGGGCAAGACCAACATGCCAACATGAATACTGCTATCAGCAATCCGCCTGCCAAGCGTGGTGATTATTGGTAATTCCTCCCATTATATTTTATGGGTCAAGTCCGTTTTACCAGTCCTAGTCCGGTAGCGGATGCCTAAAGGCTAATTTATTATGATGATGAGATATTTTTTCGGTCTCTGGTGTAAAAAATTTGATCATATCACTAAAATATTTTATGGTATGACCCAAAATACTATGCTCCTATTGTTGTCCAAAAGCAAGGCGGGGCTAACATCTGGTCACCGCATTCATTGGCTGCCTTTGTATCATGGCCCTTAAGGTGTAAAAGTTGTCGTGTCCCTGATAGTACACAGCTGGATATTGCGTTAATGTGGGTGGTGGATGTTCCTGTATGTATGGTAGAGGGTTCTAGGTACACATTATGTTTGTAAGCGATTTTGTAAAGCTTTGAAGTCCAAAAAACTGATAATTATACATTTCAGTTTACCTGCTAAACGAACAGTACAGACTTTGTAGTCTCTAGCAGAAGTAGATTCACAACTCAAACGAACATAAACAAAAACTAGCCATACCTTTACAACGGTGCTCAGTTAGCTCTCGGTCAGAAAGCACTAAAATGACGTTTAGAGGAGTTATGGTCAGTGTTGTTGTAAAGCTATGTTCACTTGAGCTGCAGAACTGCTTCTACTGCCACTTTGTGTATCCCATGCAAAAAATGTTTGTTTTTGTATCCTTGCCTCTGACGCCCCTAGTATGTCCTCACAGAACAGAGGATATCCTCATAGATCTGAGAATATACTCGCAGAACTTAGGATATCTTTACAGATTTGAGAATATCCTCACGGAACTAAGGATATACTCACAGATCTGAGAATATACTCCCAGAACTTTGGATATCTTCACAGTTTTGAGAATATCCTCACAGAACTTAGGATATCTTCAGTAAATCTTCACATATTTGATGATATCTTCACAGATTTGAGTATATTAACACAGAACTGAAAATATCCTCTCAGATCTGAGGATAGATAGCCTATGTATGTACCATTATATCAAGGACTCTTAACGCTTTTCATAATACCTTGCACCCAAAACAGAGTTGTGACGTCTGTTAGGTTATCATACCTTCCCAACGACGTCTAAAACCACATTGTCTCACAACAGAAACTGATTACCAAGTTCGTGAAACACCTAGACGACCACGAGAAGAAATTCGGCAAAAAAATACCGGACCGAAGCGTCTACTTAGACGCACCATGGCCGAAAAACGTCCTGCAGCATATACTAACCGCTTACCATCAAAGAAACAGCTTTATCGGATCCTTATCTCGCTCTCGAACGAGTCTAAACTTCTTTTCTGCTGCTAACACGCCAAATATGGACAGAAGACGTAGCCAAAGTCCTAACAGAGAAACTAAATCGGCCGCCACAAGCGCTTACAGCACTACTAAACGCGGAAAACTAACCAAAACATCTCGCTACGCTTCAACGTCAAATCTAAAACTAGTCTCCGAGAAAATATCAGGATTCTCCGTGTTCAATAACGAGGTACGCCGAGAACCGATAATGGCTTACGACAACATACCTGAGCGTAGAAAGGTCGAACGCTCAAAACCTGTTGACAAGAAATTGAACAGACAAAGCATGTCAGAACATCTCTTTAAAACAGAAATGTCTGTGCAACCTATGAAGAGGAGCGTATCCCAGCAAAGTTTGAAGCAAGATATTGCTTTGGAAGCTGTTATGATTGATTTATCATCGAATAGCAGCAAGTATAACACATTCAAAAGCGATAGTACCTTTTCACAGAACAGCGATACGGATGATCTTACAACGCATTTTAGCCGTTGGGGTGCTGTTAGGGGGTCGAACAGTTACTCCAATTCCGGGGATTTACCTGTCAGTCAATTGTCCACGTTGGATTTGAAGAAGGTAGCTGATAAGGGCCAGTCCGATTCGGTTGTGTGATTAAACAATTTCATAGCATTTTTTCGAACTTTCCAATGAGATATATGTACATTTTGTTTCTGTATTAATCAGCCAAATTAATAAATTAAGTATTTGTTATGTGGCGGATAACGTTGCAAGCTACACAAAATTATCTGGTTCGGCGAGCTAAAGCGGAACAAATATTCGGGGCTGTAGTCAAATTGCTATCCGTCAAATGTGTAAAACATCTGTCAAAAACTTTCCCTAGACTCGCTAAAAAATAGAAGATAGAATTCCCCAGACTTTGCGCTAGTTTAAAAAAAGAATGATTTTGAATTTTTTTGTCATTTTGACGGATACTATCGTATCTTCCGATGCTCTAGGGGGGAGTCTTGGCATGACGGCTAAAGTGCACTGACACAAACGAGTGCTTAATTAGGCCCGAGTTCACAAACATCTGTCAAAAACAAATTGGTTTTGACAGATGTTGGCCCATGTTCACGAACAAATAAACGGGCGTTGACCGTAACCATTGGTCAAGGTGACAGATAATGTTTGAAAATACCTGTCATTAAGAATTGGTTAGGCTAAACAGTCGTTTAACCATCTGTTTATGTCTTCGAGCAACACGGAAGGGAGTAGCCATTCGCAGCGTTCCCCTCTGTCAAGCTACAAGCCAAAGTAGGCATATGCGTTTAATAAAACTAGTTGTTATTCTGTGCAAGGTTTGTTAGTGTAAGTGTCGTCATTACAGTGTTTTATTTGGATGTGTATAAGCGGAATTGCGCTTGTGTGCACATTTCCCCCCCGCAAACAATGACAGAACTATTTGAATGGTAATATATTGCTAAGGCTGCTCCCTTCCGGCCCGCGGCAGGAAGTCCGTGTTGCTCGAAGGTTTATGTATTGTTCAACAGTGGTCTAAGGGGTGATTTCACCAACAAATAAACAGGCGGTTAACAACTGTTTAGCCTAACCAATTCCTTTATGACAGGTATCTTCAAACATTATCTGTCACCATGACCAATAGTTACGCACACGTTTATTTGTTCGTGAACATGGGCCAACATCTGTCAAAACCAATTTCATCCAGTCCGACCGATTGTAACAGTTACCGCTTGTGTTGGTTAACTTAGGCTTTGGCGGGAAAGTTCTTTATCTGCTGCCAATCCTAAATAATCGGTGCAAAATGACGTAAATTGTCCTAAGCGCCCTTATTCACAAACGTTCCATAACTATGCTGATAACGACTAATTAAAGTAAAATATATATTTATTTTGGACTAAAATCATTGTTGTGTAGTAAACATCAGTGAGAAAAGTTACTGCTACGTTTTTGAATAAGGATGCTCGACCAAAGTTAATACTTCCTTGTAATTTAAATGTTAATGTATAGAAAGCATGTTTTATTTATTCTGCATGCATTTTCAAATTGAATGTGCTATATTTAGATAAGTTTTTGTAGTTTCTTTTATCACGTGGCAATAACGATATCGTGAAAAGGCTGTATCTGAATATTATTTATAAAATCAAATCATAACTTTTCATTTAAAAAAACCTACTTCCGCCATTTTATTCGACTAAATATCTAGATGATGTGTTGATGGTGAAACATGTGTGTTCCATGCCCTGATTCCCGCTAAAATCAATGTTTTCTATCTCAAGAAGTGTTGATGAGCTGTAATCAGCAAAAAACACAATTAAATTTGAATTTCGCGCCCCTTGTGAAACGGTGCACCTTAAGCCTAGACTGGTACGCCTGGTCTAAACTCGGTCACATACACTCGGAATTCCGTAACGGAATTCCTTTTCGGAATTCCGTACAGACGCCACACACTTGGGTTTTTTTTTCATTCGTAGTTCAGAACTTCAGACATTTTGACAGCAAATATGAAAAGCGTTCGTTCGGAATTAAGGAATGTGTGGTGCGACTCGTGCAAAATTTATGGAAGAGTTGCGTTCGGAACGGTTTTTTCCGTGCGGAATTCCGAACGCACAGGCCATCATGCGGAATTCCGAATCAAAAAAAATTCCGTACGGAAAATTACCTAGTTTGTGTGGTAGGTCCGTAGATTTGTATGGACTTACTGCGTTCGAAATTCCGTTTCGGAATTCCGGAGTGTATGTGGCCGGCCTTAGCGTTCATCGTGTCTCATACGAGATGTGTCACCATTTCGTGAATTAGATTTATAAAGAATACGGTCTGGATGTTCTGGTATATCGTTATTGCCACGTAGAATACTTTGATCGATATTTTCAATGTGCCACTGCATCCTTTTAGATGTAAGAAATGATTATGCTTCTTGTCTTTATACTAACACTTTTGTATATTTAAAATTGCACCGACTTCAAAATTTATATTTAAAAGGCTGCCATAAATTTCAACGCGGAGATTGTTCTTGGATGCAGCTAAAATTATTATTTTTCCATGGTAACTTTTAAATTGAGCACATTCAATATCGTTTTTAGAGTAACTCTATTTAATGTGATGGAGCTAGAAGGGAAAATTTAAATATATTTGAAAATTTTGAATTTTATATATTTCCTGAGTTTATTTAAGAGTTTCCGTTAATTACTAGCGTTTAAGTACTGCCGGTTACTTCGTCTTAAGACAGACATGCCTATAAAAGACAAGTGCCTGACTTAAAACTGTTTGTCTGCGTTGACCCTTAATTGTTATCTGTGTACCCGAGAACATCTAAATATACCCAACCGTTTTGCACTACAAATAGCCAGAACATGTATTTTGAAGTCGGTTATTTAAGATTTGTATTATAATTGTCACAAAACTTGCCATATTTTTGAAAATATTATTTTTATAAGAAATCGCCGAAATAAATTATGTCATATCGCTTCCACTAAATCTATGTAATGCTAATTGACAGACAATATATGACCTACTAAAATCATTGAAATCATATCATAATGGGAAGGTTTCAGGAAGGCGATTAAAAAGAAAAAATAGTTCTTAAAATTCCTGTAGATGGCGGTGACTCTACATGGTTGTGTCTTCTGAAGATTTTGCAAAAGCACAGAGAACAAATTCTCTTTGTTTTCCTCCAAGTTTCGCGTTGCGATTCCGAAGCTCGTTTTTCAAGTTTACGAAGTAAACTTTACGTAGATACTTAATTTACTTCACCAACGAACAGCATGAGCGAGTGAAGTCAGTGACACTGACAGTTGGTGGCTGACCGACAAAATTTAGACAACCATTTCTGGACTGCGCCATCTATGCATGGATTTAGAACTATTTTCTTTCAGCTGTCAGACAACTTCCCATTGACGGATTAATCGCGTAACAAACATACAAAAAAAAAACTTAGTCGAATTGAGAACCTCCTCCTATTTTTGAAGTCGGTTGAAAAATATTACCTTTCTTATCGACGTGTCATCATCATTATAATCCAATAGACGTCTACTCTTGGACGAGGCCTCCCCCATACATCAAAGGGTCATGATCACTTGTCTTGCCGGACATACCGATTGCTGGACTAAGAATAGACCCTTCCATCTCCTCCCGTTGATATCCTTAAAGCCGAGTAAGGGATTACACAAGGGCATTTACCTGAACACGCAATGAAGACTGAATGGAGCGTCTTGTAGTGCAAGGCAGGATGGAGGGTAAGAGACCACGGGATCGCTCTCCCACACGGTGGTCAGACCTTATTAAGTCTATCACACAAACTTCCATGACCGAATGTTCTCGCAATGCTGCTAATAGAGCCGAGTGGAGACGCATCGCAAGAAACGCCACTCAAGCAAGACCTATATAACCACGACCACTCTATCAAGAGTGTACGACTAAGAAGATTTACCTGAGTACTCTTGCGATCACCAATCCGCCTGCCAAGCGTGGGTGTTATGGCAAATTCCCCCAGTGTGAGGAGGCCTCGTCCAGCAGTGGCCGTATGAAGGCTGCTGATATGCACGCTTGGCAGGCGGATTGGTGATCGCAGTATAAGGCTGCGCTTCGACCAAAGAAGTGTGAGGTAGATGAGCGGTGCGATGATGCGTAGCGAGGTTGTGGAAAGAAAGAAAGAAAATGTTTATTTGGCACACTAAAAAACAAAAAACCCCTTATGATCGAATTACCTTAAAAGCGAGATGCCAATGAAGGCATTACACCTAAACATGAGATTTGCCAAAAAAGCTGTTTACCCTAAACGTAAGATGCCAAATGAAGCAATATGCCTAAAATGTGAAATTGACAGAGAAGCAGTTAGTCTAAATTTAAATTACCTGTAAAGCAGTTTGCCTTAAATACAAGATGACCTAGAAGCAGTAAGTCAAATAAGTCAGTTGACTGTTAGCAAAGCCTTAAATATCAAGAGAATTGGCAGCCATAAAGTCGATTTCATAGTAAAATATTGTCTCATAACATTTGCTAATCTCTTTTGAAAATTACTGTTATTGTGGTTATTTTTTTTTATGAAGTAGGTATTTGAAGGATATTATACGAATTATACTGGAATGAGACAGTCATCAGTTAAATGAGTCAGAATAGAAGGTAGCCTGCATAATTATTACTTAAAGGCTGATAAAAACCATAAAAACGAACCACTATGTAAATAGACATTTACCTGTATAGGCTTTTAACCACCTAGACATTCACCTTTGTAGGCATTTAACCACTTAGGCATTTTGTTTTGTAGGCATCCACTTTAGACAAACTGCTTCTTTGTCAATTTCACATTTTAGGCATACTGCTTCATTTGGCATCTTACGTTTAGGGTAAACAGCTTTTTTGGCAAATCTCATGTTTAGGTGTAATGCCCTCATTGGCATCTCGCTTTTGAGGTAATTCGATCATAAGGGCAAAAAACGACATACAAAGCCGATACCAAAAATCCAACAACTACTTAATAACATAGGTACCTACTAGAGAAACGTCGTGGTCGCGGGCGGTGCCCATGATTAAGAGGATTAAGAACTCAGCCTCGAAACGACAGCAAAAGTGACGAAAAACAGTGGCAATTAGCCGTTTTTCAAATTAAAAAATAAAGGCTTAAATATATCGGCTCATGTGTCTGTGTGCCAAAATGGCGTTCAGCTCAGCATAAATGTTGGATGAGTTAACACCCAACGCTGATTTTCAGATGAAACAAAAAAAAATGGAGAGGAACGAAGTGAGTGTTTCCACCAGAGATGTGCTAGGCAGCTGAGCGGGGCGAAGATGCGTATAACGACGCTGTGAAACGGTGCGCAGATAGCGGTGCGAGGATTTTTAGCGGGCTCTTTTCAGATGCGAGCGAGTGAGGTGCACCGTCCATCCTTTGCACACATCCCTCGCTTGTTTTGTACGTATAAAAACCTCGCTCCGCTAATTTCCACCAGAGCTGCGCAGAGCGAGGCTAGGTAAATTAAGTGATTATATTGGTTCTTAACAAACACATCCCTCGCTACGCATCCTCGCCCATGTCTGGTTGAAACGCAGCCTTAGTACTCAGGTGGATTTTTCTCATCCCCTGGTGATAATTTAGTCGGCTTTTAAGATATCCACGGGAGACGGCATGGGTCTACAAGGCCGTTCCTAAGACAAAAAAAATACCATAAAAAAATAATATACTGTCACATAGCGTTGCATAGGTTAATAGTAGAAGCCCATAATTATAAAAAATTGCATAGTATTAATTTTGTTATAAAACATCAAATGCTTCCTCATAATTATGGCCAAAGTCAGCTTCCTTCAAATAACATAAATAAATAAGCAATTATACTAAAGTAATTTTCGTGAATTATATCATTCATTTTGTAAAAACGGGAAATTTTCATGTACCGGTATGTTGGTAGTAGCACTAACAGGTTTCGACCCTAATCGAGGGTCTTCACCTATTACCCTCGATTAGGGTCGAAACCTGTTGGTGCTACCTCCAACATATCGGTACGTGAAAATTTCCTGTTTTTACAAAATGAAAGTAATAAATTAGTTTATCAGTGCGGGGGCATTATAGGAATATGTCAATAAATTATTGTAGGTGCCTTAATTCAAATGCCTAAATTAGATGTTTTTAATTAGTTTATATTTAAGACTATTAGCCTCATACGCAAGCTCTAAATGTGGGCGCAATGGGCTATGTAGAGAGCTATGCTCGGTGTTTCGGTGTTGGAAGAACTAAGACCACCGACATAGCTGAACCGGACTACGTTGTGTAGGAAGGTTCATCTCGATTGTCCAAAGATATTATATAGGTCGCAGGAGGTCGGTGGATGGAGGCGGCTCAAGACCGCTTGTCGTGACATTCTTTTGGGAGGCCTGTTGGACTTCTACAGGCTGTTGATGCATTAGTATGAGCATTTAAAAAGATTATTTTTAACATTCCACGATACAGAACTAAGTATTTATAAGATATGTGTATCGGTAGATTTGTAGCATAAAAAAAGAACAAGAAGTTAATGTAAAATCTACTCAAAACGGACGTATGTAATAATAATATGTAACATACATATAAATTACTCTAATTGTGTATGACTTCGTCCGCGTGAAGATTTTTCTCTACAAAATTGAAGATCTCGCTGAACCCCTTCAGGGAGTAAATTTCGGTAATGTAATTCTTAGTGCATCTGTAATGCAAAAGGAATGTATCTTCCAAATTTCAGGTTTCTAGCACTTGACAGTCATTCAGTCATGCAACGACTTTATGTATATTGATATACCATATCCGTACGTTATTTTAACAAATGTCATATTAGAACATATTATGTTGTAAATAAAGATGTTACATTTTTCATTGTTATTTTTAATTAATTATGCTTTTGGTGGAGGAATGATAATTGCTATATTTTAATTTCGAAATTATATAAGTCTTAATAAAGGTTTGGCCTAACAAACTGTACATATCTGGAAAAAAAGAATAAACGCTGTTATGCTCAAACAACGCATTGCGTAATAACGTTCATAGTGTCCGTCTGCGCATCATTTTGGTACGGAATGACGCGCACATACTTAGGGAACGTACCCACACAGACCCATTTTTTCAATTTTTGAATCCCCTCCCACCCCTCGGTAACCACCCGTGGTATTTGCTAAGGTGACCCCCCGTTTTTATATAGTAATTCAGAAATATGGTTTTATAAATCATTTTTTGCAAACAGACAGTTAAAAAAGTCTATTTTGGCTCACGTTTGTCTTAATTAATACGGCGCTTGCTGCGTGACGCTCAAAATGTATGCTAATAAGTTTAAAAAGCGCCCATATTTGAATACAGCTCGAAAAAACGTGAGATTTTTCTAGAGGATATTAATAAATAAATAATTGCTGGACATTTCACACAACATTATCTAGCCCCAAGCTAAGCAGAGCTTGGGGCTATTGACTACGTGACGAAAACCTGAGACCACCCTTCGCTCCTGGGACAAAGCGTGGAATAGAATGTCCTATTTCCGGAATACCCGTTTCCTAAAATATCTCTTTCCTATAATGTGTAATTTCCTTGATTGCCCCACTGCCGTAATACCCCTTTCCCAAAATGTGCCTTTCCCAGAATGTCCTATTTTCGGAATATCCCGTTCCTAGAATATCCCTTTCCCAGAATATGCTCTTTTCCTATAGAATTTACCATTTCCGGAATATACTTTTCCCAGAATGTTCCTTTCCTAAAATGCCCCATTTCCTAGAATGTACCATTTCCGGACTATCCTCTACGGCTTGAAATTTATAGTACTGCTAATACATAACACAATAAGTAGGTACCAGATCAAAAATATATTTTGGACCAATATAAACTGTATATAGAAAGTGTGCCTATAACAGCATGTGCTTGTAACGGCGTGGTGGCAGTACTTACCCGAAGACCAGGATTGCATGGTATGACATTTTTATTTCTTATCTACTTACTTACAAGTAGCGGCACGAAACTCTAGCGCTGATCTTTATTGCGCAGTAGTCAAAATTTGTTGTTGGGGGGATCTCTATCTCTATCTCTATCTATCTTATAATAATTGTATTGCGTGCGCGACAGTATTCAGACAACTATCCCCTCCACGTTTCGTTCAGACTTACGTGCCGCTATTTATATTGACTTTTCAATTCACACCTACATCGCGAGGCCCGGAATCTCTAGCACAAAATATATAGGTACAGAAGGCAAGCTCATTAACAACAAGCGGTAATAGGCGCATGCACGCATGCACGCGTACACGCGACGATCTCGGTAGAACTCTGCCGAACGTCAGTCGCTAGTCGACCGAGCTCTAATGCGCCTATTATCGCTTTTTGTACTGAGCTGACCATCTGTACCTATATATTTTGTGACTCTATACATTGTGGCGGTGGTCGCACGCCCACCCCTCTCCCCCACCCCTCCAAATTTAAGAAGATAAAGCTTATGGCTCGTATAGACCGAACGCAACTCTGAGAATGATCTTACAAACCAAAAATTTTATTTTTGTATGGCAGTTTTTGAATTGGAACTTTTGGAACACACTCAAGATCTGTCCCAGAGTAAAGTTCCATTTATTTGAAGCGTTCCTACTTCTAGTTCCTACCTATGAATGAAATTCCTTGTATGAGTTCTAGAATGTTTAAGTTTTTGATAAGAGTTCTTATAGTTTTCAAGATTAAAAAAATATATTGTATCTTATACTTTTTGTCTAGTAAAATCATAAATTCAATACACAATTTTAATTACTTCACTCGATAAAAAAAAAACAAAGATATCACCATTTTAAAATTGAAATCAAAGTTTAGACATACTTCTTAAGTGGGGGGAGCGTGTCTCCTGATCTGTACAGAAACAAGTAAAATATGTTTTTACATGTAGATACTACACTTTTGCACGTTGTAATAGGTTTTTAGTGGAATGGATTATTTTATTTATTTATTGAAGTATAATAGTACATTGTGGTACTAGGGTCGTTAATAGAAAGAGCTGGCCATCGTCACAAGTTTGTAATGACCTTTACGCCAGTGTAACACGCGATGTTTTTCAATACATTTGTGAGAAAACATGTAAATAACATACACAAGAAAATTTAATATGTTTTATGAACAATTTAATTACTTGGGAGTAAAAAATTAATTGGTTGTACTAAACTAATTCTTAATTTTTTTTGTCGAACATACAGACGAAGATATTTTTGATATAAATAAAATGCTAACGCGTTTAATTTTATGCGGTACTTAAGTACAGTTATAACATAATTAGTAATATAAGTAGGTAATCTATTTATTAATTTTTCTTTGTCTAATTTCGATATCATCTCATTATATAAAACTCCTTGCTAGAAACATTTTTAATGGTCTTGTAGAATTAAAAAAACTGAAGTAATCGCACTAGTGCAGTTAAGTGTAAAGAAAATCGCACTAGTGCAGTAAAGTGTAAATAAATCGCACTAGTGCAGTAAAGTGTAGATAAATCGCACTAGTGCAGTAAAATTAACTTTCAAGACATGGTTACTGGCCTTGTAAATACAATTTTCGCGCAACTGTATTGAAAAACACTCCGACTACGAAAGTGAGAAATAATTTATTCTCATTTCATTATTTAATGATGTTTTTTTATTTTATGCTACCTTGGAAGATATCGTGGTTGAGATTAAGAAAAAGTAGGTATAATCTTATTAAATTAAAGTATTATCAAATTCCTTTCAAAAGTCTACTTCGGCACTTGTGTGGAAAGACTAAGTTTTTAATATTTACTTTACTAGCATCTGATCGCAGCTTCAGTTGCATTCTTTTAGTCCCGTCAATAAAGGGACTCTAACATTAATCCCCCCCCCCCCCTCTGATTTTTTGCACAGTATAAAATTTAAACAAACTATAATTCGTTTTTGTTTTTTTTTTAAACTATTTTAACTTGAAGTGGAATGACAAAAACAAACGAAATAGTTTTAAAGAATTTGAGTAAAATAGGTATTGAAAAATGATTCAGGTCCTTAAGGCGTAGATAGACGTAAAACTTTGACACTATCTAACTCATTAAAGTTCATTTAAGAGGGCACTATACTACAAATTAGGCTCCCTCTTTAACGCACGCGATAACCCGCGCGCCATCTCGCTCGCGCTAGCAAGTGTCGTGCACAAAAATGAAGTTTTTTGTTTATTATGGCGAAAATAAAGTGTTTATCAAAAAACTGATTTTAGCATAAGAATAAATAGTTATTACCTACTTGTTGTAGTAAAATTTATCTTAAAACATTGTAGGGTTCCTGAGATTTCTTTCAAAACGTGTGCGAAACAAGGATTTTTCATTAAATAAAACTATCGAGGTTTTTTTTACATATCGTGTTTTCAACTTTACACAATAAATGCAAAAATATAAAATTTTCATATTCCAAAATATTTAACTCGTAGAACCCGTACATACTGAGTTTAAGATCGATTTTGTTGGGCAAAATCACATATTACGCCTTCTTAAGTTAGAAGGTGACAGTATAGCGCTTGCGAAACAAAAAGTGAACTAAAATTATGAAAAACAAATATTTGCAGCCTAATAAATCATTAATTTGATCCGCCAATGTATACTTTGTGAAAAAACCTTGACAAATATTTATTTTGTGTGAAAGAAAACAAAATAAATATTGTTTAAATTATAATTTAATCTCTTAGCATCATAGTTTTTTTGTACATCTATATTCACTCATCAAAGAAGAGTTAAAGAAAGAAAACCTCTCGTTGACGTCTATCTACGCTTCAAGTGTATATGTGTTCATGTTCAGCTAGTTATAATTATATGTCTTAAGAGGAGGTCATCGGTAGCTAGCAAAAGGCCGCTTAAGTTTGCTTCTAATTTCTTCAAACTCCATTAAACTTTGTACACATGATCAGTATACTAATATCTAGACCCATGATGCGTTAGTTTCTTATAAAATGATATGGTTAACAAATCATAAATAAAAAACTGACGCACCACGGGTGTAGATATTAGTGTATAGCAGGGCGATTGTAAAACGTCGGAAACGTTTCCGATCGGATTCGTTAGTTTTTCATTTCGATGTGGTAAGTAACAAAAACAATTTTCTCTAGTAAAACACAGTAATATACAATATTTGTTGTATTTTACTGTTTTTTACTAGAGAAAACTGTTTTAGTTACTTACCACATCAAAACAATAAAACAAAAACAATTTTCTAACAATTTTCTCTAGTAAAACACAATGTACAATATTTATTGTATTTTACTGTGTTTTACTAGAGAAAATTGTTTTAGTTACTTACCACATCAAAACAATAAAACAAAAACAATTTTCTATCAATTTTCTCTAGTAAAACACAGTAATATACAATATTTGTTGTATTTTACTGTGTTTTACTAGAGAAAATTGTTTTAGTTACTTACCACATCAAAGCAATAAAACAAAAACAATTTTCTCTAGTAAAACACAGTAATATACAATATTTGTTGTATTTTACTGTGTTTTACTAGAGAAAATTGTTTTAGTTACTTACCACATCAAAGCAATAAAACAAAAACAATTTTCTAACAATTTTCTCTAGTAAAACACAGTAATATACAATAAATATTGTATATTACTGTGTTTTACTAGAGAAAATTGTTTTAGTTACTTACCACATCAAAATGAAAAACTAACGAATCCGATCGGAAACATTTACGACGTTTTAGAATCGCCCTGCTGATCATTTATGTACAAATTTTGGAGTTTGAACTAATAACAGCCAAAATAGAAGAAAACTTCGTTCGCGTACAAAAGCGACCTACCGCTAATCTTCTCTTAAAGCGTGAGTTCCGTAAAAACTAAGTAGTTTTTCCAACGTTCACAGGCATTGGATAACGAGTTTACTGCGCAACTGGACGAGCAAGAACGCCAAGCAGCCAGCTCCCGGCTCCCGCCACCTTCGGCGCTGGCACACCATAACTCTACCCTGCACTCCTCAAGGACTAGCCTGGCTTCTAGCCACTACGACTAGGAGACAGCTCCTAGGAAGACAGGACACAGCTCCTAGGAAGACAGGACACCCTAGGAACACCGCTATTGTTCTATCTACTTTTAAAACGGGAAATATTCACACACATATCGGTTGAGCGCTGTGCGGATCGCAAAATATTCATCTGGGATTCACCGTTATCAGGAGGTCTAAAAAAGCCAATTTATATGATTCATATGAAGGAATTGCTAAGGATCTGCAGAGAATTCGGAATAAATCTTAATAAATGACATACAGACTGTCAAAATGAAAGGCCTAATACGTACATAAATAAGGCCTATTCCACAAGTTCAACTTTTAGTTCAACTAGTTGGACTATCATTTAATATTATTGGTCAATAATATTCAAATTAGTTCAACTTGGTATATTCTTTTAAAAACTGAACTATACCTACATAAATAAGGCCTATTCCACGAGTTCAACTATTAGTTCAAGTTGGTATTTTGTTTAAAAAACTGAACTTTTTTGATGGAATTGATCGCAATAGTTCAACTTTCTAATTATTTGAATAATTTAGTTCCATTATCTATCATTAGTCACAATGGTCCACGTAGAAATCACTTAATCGACTTCGAAGCCAAGTGGGCTGATGCAGGCTCAATATGAGTAAATGGGGGGGGGTATATCGGAGCAACAGCGACACGTGAATGTCGAATGTATCCTCAATCCATGTCACATCTGCTATCCTGCTCACAACTTGGCGATCTAATACGCAGTCTCCCAGAACGCCTGGCTTGTTGTCCAACCTACACTACCTGTAGTAGTTTGTAGTAGAACTTCTTGTGAAAGAGTTTGTCACCTATTTCTGCCGCCAAGCAGTAGTGCTCGCATTGCTGCGTGTCCGTTTGAAGGGTACGGATGCCGGTGTAATTACAGGCACATGAGACTTCATCTTCATGTGTCAGGGTCGACAGCACGCTGTGATGCCTCTGGTGTTGCAGGCGTCCATAGGCTACGGTAACTACTTTCCATCAGGTAGGCTGTATGCTTGTTTGCTTGCCTAGTAGCTATAATAACTGCATTGTATCACAATGACGATAACAAGACGAATAAGTCACTTGGTAGATAGCCAGATATTTTTTATATAAAAAAACGCTAACTTCCATCATCCATCATTACTCTACAAATCATTCTTTAAACGAAAGAAAAACTAGGACAAAAATATTCCATGTAGTTCAACTTTCATGTTATTATTTATTTCACTAGGTAGAAAAGTGAACTAATTGGAATATTGTTGTCTATCATACAGAAAGAAATATACAAATAGTTGAGTTGGCTAATTAGTTAAACTGGTTGAACTAACAGTTGAACTTGGTGGAATAGATTCACAAATATTATCTACTATGTTGCTATTTGTTGCATAAGAAGCGGTAATCTCATGGAATCTCTTGAATAATATCAAATAAAGAACAATGTGGAAGGGCAAAGGAAATAAAATTGCTCAAAATGACTAAAAAAAAGTATTCGCAGTATGTAGAACCCTTACAAAACTACAAGTGTAATTTTTGTAAGATGAAGTATTTTCTAGTAGTCTGCATAATAAAATAAATGCTTGGAAACTTCAAAATTTTCGACAAAATTGTGCCAATTTTAAAAGTCAAAACTAGTTAAAACTACTCAAATCGACAGTCGTCATTTTGTACACTAGAATTAAGTTTTAGATGCTTGAATATTTGGTAGAATAAAATTAACTTTAATCTGTATTTAGAAACAAAATACTTGAATTGACGCTAAAGACATTTGATTTATTTTAAATCAAACAGCGTCAGTCAAATGATGCTTCGCTAATGAAGTTATTTATGCGTTTGTGAATACGTATGTGGTTTGAGTAACCCATTAAACCCGTTGTTGTTGATTAAGTGCAGCATTATATAAAGCTAAACCTAAAATTGTCGCGTTCCCGATTTATTCAGAATGAAGTTGCGATAATTAAAAACGTAGTTTTGTTTTAGAGAATGCTGTACCACAGAATCTACAGCAATGGTATTTATACGGCCTGTTTGCAATAAAATCTTAAAAAAGTAGTCCAGTTTAGGCCTAAATTAGGAATTGGAAAGGTGCTTAGCAAAGTAAATACGGTTAGCAAGGAGTGAACTGAATAAGAAGGCTGATTTTGAGGGTTGTATTGGTATGTCGACTATCATAATCACTAGTTGGATAGTGTAGGAGTTAGGGGCAGTAGCCGACAAACAAGTTGAGGTCTGACTCCGCGCAGGCACACTCAGCGGGGGAGTTCTCGCTGGTACACTCAGTGGGGTAGTTCGCGCGGGTACATAGAGCCGGGGAGTTCTGTCAGGTACATTGGGTGGGGGAGTTTGCGCAGATACGCTCAGCAAAGGAGTTCGCGCATGTATACTCAGCTCACGCATAATGGACCATCCATAGAGTTCGAATGCGGAAAAGGGAGTTCTTTAACATGTATACTCAGCGGGGGATTTCGCGCAGGTACACTATGCGGGGGAGTTTGCGCAGGCACACTTCGCGGGGGAGTTCGCGCAGGCACATTGAGCGGGGGAATTCGCGTAGGTACATTGAGCGGGCCAATCACGGTGCTCCATTCAATACCGGTGATGTAATTTTCTTCCCCGCGCCTCACTCCGCCCACCAGTATGGTCTAAGAATACCTTTCTGCAGCTTTTATCACAAGATTCGTCAAGGCTCAATTTGTTTGCCGACTACTATAAGCACTTTATTTTTTAACCTGAGGATGCTTGGAACTGATTGGTAGGTTCGCCATTGAGAAGGATTGATGTATTTTTTGCGTATATACATGGATTAAAAAAATATCTATGATATCTTCAGTATTTTTGGGATATAAAAAATGGCCTATTTTAAATGTACGTTGTACTTATATGTTGTCATTCGCGCCTAAATCCTATTATGAAATTGAAATACTAAAATCAACTATTGTTGTATAAATTGAAGGTACCCTACTTTAGTAACGTCAATCTAGCTTTTAGCTTTAGGCATTAGTCTTCATGAGTCAAGCAACACAGTATGAGTTAAAGCTTGTTCTAAAGAATCTTATACATAAATAGAGGTATTAATACATTTATAGTAAGTAAAACAGTTTGAAATCAATGAAACTAACAAAAGACGTCTTAGCAAAAAATGTCCGAACTCTTAAACCAATATACGAACAAAAAATTTACTTATGAATTATATGAATTTTTATGACTTACACGGCCGCAAGTTTATTTGTGCGACCGGTTGACATTACTCGGCATTTTAATGCTTTAGCTCTATCCCTGTCACACAAATGTTGCATGCTTTAGAGTGAGAGGGACAATGCTAAGCATTGGTACGTGTTAGCGCGGCCACAGACCATCCGATTCTATTCTGTTCTACCTAGAACAGAATAGAACAGAATTGTAATCGGGTTCATCGTCACACACGCTGGGCTTTTTTGATTGGCGCTGAGCCGTAATCTAGTGCTTATGTTACGACATAGGCTCTTTCTAACTGCCAGAACGTTCTGTGTGGCTACTCTCGCTCTACTCCAATCCTAATTCAGGATTTAGTGTCATTTGTCGTCGGAGAGTACTAGATACCTTGGTCATTTGGTACTCTTAAATAGCGCTCAATTTGGAATGGAGATTGTTGGAATTTTATGGAACTAATTGAAATCGACTTTCTGTCTCTGTTTGTTCATCACGAGTCAACACGCGTGCTCTATCTCAATTTCTAACTCGATTTAGGTTCAAGAGTGCGAAATAAGCGTTATTTGGATTGAAACTGGATTGCGATTAGAACTGTTTTAAAGAGTAGCCCTGCTGACCTGTCGTTCTTGCTGGTTAGGTTCGGTAGTTGTGTGACGAGTGGTAAATTATGTATTGCATTCTAGCCTCTCGATTTCTATTCTTTTCTTGTTCTAGGTAGAAAATAATAGAACCGATTGGTCTGTGACTGTCCTTAAGTAATATGGATTTATCTCTGCCTCAGACTCAAAAGAGTCTATAAAATGGTTTGTGTTCAGTTTTGATTAACTATGCATATCATTGATGTCTGTACGAGCTTGGTGTTTCTGTCATAGTTACCTATATTAGGGACTTGGCAGACGTTGTCATACGTAAGAGGGGAATCCAAAAGAAACCGTTATTTTTTATAAATTTGTTTGTAAAATTTTTAGATAAAGAACTTTTTTTCTCATTCAAAGTACTCTCCGCTGGTCAATAATTTATTTGTTTGTTCGAAACATTTTTTGATGTTGTCCTCTGTGTTGCCCGTGTGCTTGTTTGGGGTGATTTTGGGGCGACCTCTGTTATCCCCCCCCCCCCCATTTCATCCGGATTTGACCCTGCTACTTTTTTATTTTCCCGAATGAAAAGAGACTTGAATGGAAAGCGTTTTGCAGACGTTGCTGAAGCAAAAACTACCGAGTCGGGCATCACAGAGGATGACTTTTATAAATGCTTTGGACAATGGTTTAAAATATAGGACAACTGTATTAGTGCCAGTGGAGATTAACAAAAAAAAAAATTTGCTGCCCATACCCTGGTGTAAGGCTTTGACTACATCCACGGTAGGAGGGGTATATTATTAGACCGGACACAACGGCACGGTTTCTTTTGGGGTACCCGCATGTAATTTTAGGCTAATCTGCCACACGTAGCTTTTGTCAAAACATGACATGTAATGGGGAGTTTTCAGGGATGCAATTAAAAAGAAAAAATATTACTTAAAATTCCGGTAGATAGCGGTGACTCGCAATGGTTGTGTCTTCTGAAGATTTTGCAAAAGCACCAGAGAGAACAAATTCTCTTCGTTTTATCTTTTTTTCCTCCAAGTTTCGCGTTGCGATTCCGAAGCTCGTTTTTCAAGTCTACAATAGGCCGGTCTACTTGGTCCGGCTTCAAAAATAACAACAAAAAATTATAACAATAGCGTAACACTAACAAATATATCAGAATTTCAACAAAAACATTACGTAGATACTTAATTTACTTCACCAACAAACAGCATGAGCGAGTGAAGTCAGTGACACTGAACAGTTGGTGGCTGACCGACAAAATTTAGACAACCATTTTTGGACTGCGCCATCTATGAATGGATTTAGAACTATTTTCTTTCAGCTGTCAGAAAACTTGCCATTGCGTGACTGTTTGATTCTTTAAACAAAGTTAATATTAGTCACGATAAAGAAATATAATGTATTTTTTGTAAAGTAATAAGTAGTCAGCATTAGAACGGACTGACTCTGTAGATATTAGACGTTTTATGCATATTGTAAATTAAATGAATGTGCCTGGGACTTGTAAGTATAAGAGGACCCATTTGCAAACATTCGTGGATAAGGTAATGAATAATTTAAAAATATATCGTTAGAATAATAATGTTAGTGTCCCAGCGAGAAATAATTTCGTGTTGAATCTTCTATAGTGTCTACTAGTGTGGATTTTGCAAAATTTTAGTTAATATTTTTAATAAATAGTAGCTGGTACTTAGTTTCATATATATTTCTGCAGGATTTATAGCACCCAAGAAATAGTTTTTTTTACTGATGCTTGTCACGTTTGACCGTCATCTCAACTGATGGTAAGTGACGATGTGGTCTTTGATGGAGCACACTTGTTCCTGTTGTTGAACCTATTCACTCTCGTCTTAAAATAACCGAAATTGTACTGTTCCGGAAAGTAAGAAAATACATTTATTTGTCTCCAAAAAACACGATGGTAACATGTAATTTTTGACTGAATCCAAAAAAAGGAGGAGGTTCTCACTTGACTGTATATTTGTTACGCGATTGCTAACCTTATGGGTCCTTGGTTACACAGAAAAGGCCAAGCGAACCAAAATATCAAAATATCCCTATAAGACCCGAGGGGAGGGTATTCCACACGTCAGCGTCATGGCGAACAACTTTTAGTGTCGCGCCACACCTGCGTAATTTACCGCGTCGAAAGTTCTGCGGCTGAAGTTTTCGTACTGACGTAATTTCGGCTGATGTGTCATAGGTAACTTGAAAAACACTGCGAGCGTATTGAACCGAACGTTCGGTCGCGGTACGTTCCGCAGGTGTGGCGGTATATTTAGTTCTACGACTTTATTCGCTTACGCTATTCATAACTTTGTGATTTCTTTCAAATCAAATCAAATCGGCTGCTTGCGTATAGTTCTTCAATGTTGTGATAGGTGTCATCTACATTGCTATTCCCTCGCGTCAAAAGTCTACGTGGTTGAGCGAGACGAGCATATTTTTGTCTAATTTGACGTTTGGAGTTTATCCTCGGGATAGGAGACTTGGACACCTTCTCTGGCTTCTCTAATACTATTAAGATATCGTTTTAATAAACTTGCAAACAAAATTAAACTAGAATTATGATTTGTTATCATCAATTATTGTTTGATATACTTTTTTTTATTTTGTTTTACTAACCTATAATTGTAAACGTCAAATCTGTCACTGTCAATTGTAACTTTAAGCTCTGATTTATTTGTAAATGCATATAATTGCTCAGTTTCATGTTACTTCAGCATAAGTATTACTTAGTAAATTGTTTTAAAAGTATTTTTTAGCAATCATTGCAACTAATGTCATAAGTATACAATAAAATGTATTTTTGTAATTTATTGTCCGTTTATACGACGGAAATCGTAAAAAGGTTCGTTCTTGAATGAATGAATGAATACGCGCGACCGTTTTCTTGATACGGAGCGCTAAGGCGCTACCCTGACCGAATGACCTTGAGGACTTCGCCTCTACAATACATCGCAAATTATTTATTGTAGTGACACCTATGTAGTCCGTTCCTAATAGTACTGCCATCTAGCCGTCCGTCCGAGAACCGGCGGCTGACTGGTCCGCTCCTAGCGCACAGCCAGATTCGCACGGATTCATGAAATATAATTCATAAAAAATTAAGAGAACCCATTTAAAAAAAAACTAATCGTGTAATAATTCTACTATTCAATTAACTATCCAATTGTGTAAACCAAAAAATTCAGTAACGTGAACTTTAAGAGAAGATGTACAAAATCATGATTTATTTGAATTTTTTCATGGGTTTATTGTCTTACGACGTTAAATCATTAAACCAATCGTGGAACTTGATGACAAAATGTCAAATATATGTGGTGACTTTAAATTTTTTTTCTACTTGCTTTATTTAACGAGGAGAGAGGCTTGAAAAAAAACAGTTTGACGCCGTGTTTGGTCGGGGTACTGCCTTAACTGCTGCGCCACTGGTCGTCGCCATGTCTGGTTCAATTTTGTGACGATATCATGAAGCATTGTAGCTCCACCTACAGGGGAAATAGTTATACAAGCCTGTTTAGTTGATTGGAGAGATTTGTCGCTTTGCTTATTCAATCTCGCACTTATGGGGAAATAATCTTCGTCAGCCAATAAACATTCATTGCTAGATGAGGCCGTCCCCATAGCATGCATAGCATAGAACCCATAGCGGGAACGGGGAAATTCCCAATGGGGGAATTTGCTAAATTTCCACTCAGGCGGATTAGTCGCCTGTTACGATATTCAGAAGAGGTATTGGATGAGTCCTATTGTTAGGCAGAGACCAACACGGCTTACGGGGAAATATAGATTTTATAATATCCAAAAAAAAAATTGCAAGACGGGTATCGAACCCGCGTCCGTGACCTCTTGGAATGGAGGTTCGTTCCGCTGCGCCAATGGCGGTCTCTGCGTCAAGTTGTTTTTTTTTCACCTTATTTTAATTCTTCATAAAATTACAGTGTAAAAAACTTTTCGAGTTACTACTGGACCGCTTGGTTTTCTTTTACCCCTGGTACTACTGGTAGTACCACCACAAATGAGTAATTACTATATTTTAATAAAATCTAACAACTTTTGTTTCGTAATTTAAAAAAATCTATTTTTTGGATTTTAATAATTTTGATTAACACGAAAAGACAATCTAATGTGCTCTTTATTTTTGCCATAACGATCACCTGTGCATGGAAAACCAAAGAAGAGATTTAACAACACAGCTTAATTTCTTTTTTAACTAGTCTTAACGAGAAAGACGTTTTCTTCCTAAGCATTTGTTTGAGGTGAATCGTCTCGCAGTTGGCGCGTTATTCAAATTTATTCGTGTTTTTAGCTCGTCACAGCTCATCAACACTTTGTGATAGCGTAAACTGATTTTGTGACAACTAGAAGGCCTAACACTCGTCTTTTAGGCGATAGTATCTCATAAATATCATTAGTTAAGCTACGGATAACCTTAAACTAAAAAAAACACAAAAAATCATTGAACAATATTCGTAGCTAAACTAATTATCTTTAAGAGATAGGTAGTTGATAGTCAACTAAAACATGTGTGTTAGTTCTCTTAGTTTTCGCAAAATCAGTTTTCACTATCACAACAAGTGTTGATGAGCTGCGACGAGCAAAAAACACAATAAAATTTGAATTTCACGCCAAATGCGAGACGGCCCACCTTAACATTTTATTTTTAATGTTAAGTTTACAGCGAACCGTATTGTGTATTCCAATGTTTTAGACTGTATTTGTATTAACATGCTAATGTACAGAATTTAGAATTAAGCGCTTGTTATTATTATAAGATAAATTAATACAATATTTTTTTTGAGATTAGCGCAGTATTTTGTTTAAACTCCGCATTATATAACGTAATGTTTAATTTCTAGAATTATTAAGAATATTGCAAAAGTAGCGATTTTTTATTTTCTTTTATGGTTTTTAAAAGTAAATTATTGTTACAGTTTTTTCAAGATATAAAGAACTTAATTTGTATTAATGTGTTTTTTTTGTTATTGCTGTGGCGTGTCCGGCCTGAGGATGGACGCCTCCATCTCCTCCAGTGGATTTCGTAAAAGCCTACTAAGGGCAGCAGCTTCCCAGAGTACTTTGTACATACCTAAGTTCCGAAGGTTGTCTGGAAGAAATCACATCCAAGCGATAAGACCGCCCATTGTACTTTGAGGAGTTTTTACCACGAGTACCGCGACCCGCGTACCAAGCGTGGTGATTATGGAAATACCCCTCATTTTATTTAATGGGGGAGGCTTCGACCTGCGAATCCCTTAAGGTTACCGGTAGGGCGCTTACACGCGAACTATGCTTGCAAACTCTATGGAATTTAGGTGTGATAAAAAGCTATTTTAGCTATCAAAGGTTTATGAATAAGAGTGTTAGACTACGGCCTTAAAGCGGCTCCAAGCGTCAAGGCCCACCGCGGCGCACGGAGAGGCACGCACGCACTACACGCACGTGTTAAGCTTCGCTTTCCACTGCAACCCACGGACACGCTACGCATCGAACAAGCGCTTACATAGCTCAACGCTGTCAAACGCCACGACGTCTGGCTAGCGTCTTGGTAACGTAAATTATTCGTGCTGACCCCACTGCAGTGGAAACTTAGACCCACGTTGTCGAACAAATAAATCCACGCAGGTAAAATGCGCCGCGTGCTCGTGCACAGCATGCGCCGCGGTGGGTCTGCGCCTTCATGGCCATTGCGATAGTGAACCGTGCGTTGATTCGCGGGATATTGTCACTTACCACGCAACGAAGCTCCTGCTTGCTTGTGTGGCCTTAGAATTTTGACACGACAAACTGAATTTCGATGAATAAGATACCTCAGTATATGGCTGCGTTTCCACCAGAGATGAGCGAGGGATGTGTTTTTTAAGAACCAATAGATCACTCCATTTACCTAGCCTCGCTCAGCGCAGCTCTGGTGGAAACGACTAAGCGAGCGAGATGCGTGCGAGGAATGTGTTGCGAACTTGGAGAAGGATGTGTGCGAGAGAAACTACTAGCTGTCAGTCTGAAAAGAGCCCGCTACACATCCTCGCACCGCTCATCCCCGTTATTATTAATTAGTAGAATAAGCCCGTCTACCTCGCACATCTCTGGTGGAAACACTCACATCGTTCCACAGCCTCACTACGCATATATCCTCGCACTTTTTTGGAAACGCAGCCTGAGTCATTATTCTAAAGGTCTTCGCACATTAAAAAAACGGCGACTCGACTCTATGCCAAATATTGAAATTTAAGCCCTGTGTCATATGTTCAAGGTTTAATTTCACTCACACTCTCGATGACCTTTAGTGTGCGATGCGTAGGCCACTCGTCGTACACTACTTTAATATCATTTTTTGAAATTAAACCTTGAACATATGACACAGGGTTTAAATTTCAATATTTGGCATAGAGTCGAGTCGCCGTTGAGTTGTTTTAATGTGCGAAGACCTTAAGATAGATACAGAGAGAAGAAGAAAGAGTTGAATAGGTATCTATTCTTTAATTTGATTGTTTTTGGAAAACGATGTGACATTGTCACACAGAGTGCCTTATCATTGTCACTAGCTAGACGATGGGAAATTTAAAATTTTAGTACCAATACGAGTACTTGAAAAATAGGATAGGTAAGTTTAGGAGCCCCTGTCGTTCAATATGGTGCTATCGGTCACAAGAGAGGTTGCCACCATAACTCTGTTCAACGAAAGTTGTCTGCAAGAGACCGTACAAGACCGTTACAACCGATGTGGGCTTCTGAACGTAATACAACACATTGATATTTTTGGAAAATTTCGAGCGAGTTACGACGAACACCACAAACCCTGCTACGACGCTTTCGTGTGTATCAGTTCAACTTCTTCGTCTAGCAAAAAATCAACAAGTTCGAGTGTATCTTCAATCAGAAATGTGGAGTCTAAATTGAGCCGTTTTTCAATATCAACTAAGGTCTCCGGATTGTACCCGGGGCATGATATTTTGGGAAGAAAAGCAAGAAGAAAGCGGTCCTCTCGAAGTAACGTCATGTTTGAAGAGTTCGTTCCGAAATGAAATTTAAAGTTTTGTAATTTTTAAGTCATTGAAGTAAATGTTTCAACCTGATAAATGATTTACCTTATTTATTTAGTACAACCGCGTGGTGTGTCCGGTACCGGACTCTAGCCTAAAATCCTAATAGACCTCTTCGTCTCCTGTGAATTTAGTAAAAGCCGACTAAGGAATTACACCAGGGATGACATAACATAGGTAACACCAACAGTCACATACGATGATTCCTTATGTCGTGGGTATCAAGAACTACGAAATTTTGGAAGAAAGCGTTAGCAGAGTTTGTCGTGAAAAGCAAATTCCTACTCACCACTTGTTACGTCTATATTCCTGCGACTGTGCAATCCAAAAGAGCAAGTGAAAAGGGGCTTTCGGGGAAAAAGGCGTGTTACATGTGGTTCGGAGGGGTTTATGTATGTATGTATTACATACGTAGGTAAGTAAAGTACATAAACGCCTCCGTAACACACATTATTATTGTATGTTACTACTTAATGAGAAAGTATACATTTAATTGATCAATGTCTATTTGGATCGGACAATTCAACTAGGAAGGGTCTACCGACGAATCCAACTCGGATGGGTAGCGTTCGGGAAACTACGCCATATCTTCTCGTCACAGTTACCCTGCACAGACCCTCAAGACGAAAGTCAGCGTTTTACCAGTGATGACTCACGGCACTGAGACGTGGTCGCTAACTATTGACCGTTAGACAAGCTTAAAGTCGCGCAGCGGGCTATGGAAACACCTATGCTATAGGAGTTTCACTACGTAGTAGAATCCGAAATAAGGAAATCCGTAGAAGAACCAAGATCACCGACATAGTTCTCAGAATAAGCAAGTTGAAGTGGCAATGGGCAGGTCATATAGCTCGCAGAATAACAACCGTTCGGGAAATAAAGGTTCTCGAGTGGCGACCACAAACCGTACGACGCAGTAGAGGAAGACCCTCCTCTCGATAGACTAAAGGCATTATAAACGTAGCAGGAAGTCAGTGGATGGAGGCGGCTCAAGACCGTTCGTCGTGGCATTCTAGAGTGGAGACCTATGTGCAGCACTTGACTTCTACAGGCTTATAATGATGATGAAAAGGTTTAAACGAAAACCTACAACGCAAAAGGTATCAGTGGTGTAGAGGAAGACTTAAGTGCATCACACACGTAGCAGAAGCGGTAATATTTTATATGCGTATAAAAACTTATCGCATCTGAAGGTATTATCACACACGTAAGTAGGTATCAGGTAAATACTAAAATTCATAATATACGAAAATGATACATTCACGCGGAAACCTTCAAACTGTATGGTATTTCAATTTGTATAGGTACATCTTTTGATATATATATAATAAATAATGCTGGACATTTCACACAACATTATCTAGCCCCAAGCTGAGCTTGTGTTATGGAAACTAGATAACTGATATACGTATGATAATATACATTACATAGATAGATATTTTTATTATACATAGAAAATACCCTGAACAATTATCTGCAGATCGCACAAATATTTGTTCCAAGACGGGGATCGAACCCGCAACCTCCTGCGTCGCAGGCGAACCTTCGCCCGCCGCGCCACAGAGGTCGTCATACCTCGTACGTCATATATGTCTAAGTAGGAGGCCAACACTTGTATTTTCTCATGTTATCTGCATTAGTTAGGTACTATATCCATGGCATTGATTGACATATACTTAATCGCTTTTTCTTCTTCTAGTTGAATATTGTTCGAAGCTCTTGGAGCATTCGGAAGTTGCAGGATACAGAATGTTAAGTCAACATGTTTATCCAACATGTTGGATCCACAATGTTGCGAAATTCAGGTAGCACAAGACCCGGCTTTAGAATAATAACACAATTACTTTTGAAACTATCATGGTTATTAACATAATTATCACTAGAAACGGGATATTTACCACCAACAAAACTCAAAAATCATGGTAAATATCCCGTTTCTAGTGATAATTAATAACACAATTCTTCATTAGCCGGTAGAAATCCACTGCTGGAGGCCTCCCTCATAGCATGCATAGCGTACAATGGATTTGCCATAATCACCACGCTTGGCAGGCAGATTGGTTTTAAGTACTCAGGTGGATGCTACTGCCCATTCCCTGGCGTAATAGTCGTCTTTTACGACATCTACAGGAAATGGAGAAGAGTCCTATTCTCAGGCCGAGACTAACGCGGCTCGCTTATCTCCTATGTAGTTTTAATAACCTTTGTGTATGTGTCCCTTGTATTTTCTCGTGTCATTCTTGCCATCTGCATTCATTGTCATAAATAAATGTTTTTTCTCTCATTCTTCTATGGACGCTCAGAAGTTGATGAAGACAGAATGTTCATTCAACATGTTTATCCAACATGTTGGGTCCACATTGTTGCTAAATTCAGGTAGTAATTCCGGCTTTAGAATAATAAGAGTTACAAAGAGTTAAATATAATTTTTATTAAGGATCTTATGTCATAAATTCACTTATACAGAACTTAGTTTACGCGGCGACACCGTCTTGAATTGGATCTTCATCTGTAAAAAACAATTCAAGTTAAAAAAATCATCATCATAATTAGCTTTTAGACGTCCACAGTTGGACTAGGGCCGAGTCCAACAGTGGACATGTTTGGTCTGGGACATGTTTGGCCCAAAATTAAATAACTCGTTGCGCGACCTATACTAAGTTAGATTCTATGTGGCTTAAAATAGTATATTACGATACGTGTGACTTAAGTTGCCTATTATTAAGCGCCCGAGCGTAGCGAGGGTGCTAACTCACGCCGTGCAATAATAGACAACTTAAGTCACAGGTATCGTATAATATTTTTTATAGCACAAGTGACATAAACCCGCACGTGACGCACCCGATGTTCATTTTCGCACGGTGTAAAAAAAGAGCTATTTAAGTCACGGAAAAGCGTGCGTAAAGTGCGGGTTTAAGTCACACTGTGCTATAAATATTATTTCAATGAGGGCTTTTCATCTTCGATTAAAAAGAAAAAAAGTAGTACAAATTGGTTCGATAGATGGCGCTGACTCAACTGTATCAATCAAGATTGTATGTGGTGCACGCGTATAAAACTATTATCTACTAAGTAGTCATGATATTCTGTTTGTATTTGCTTCTTGAGTGTGCGCTAGTGATTTCGTGATGTTTTTAGAAGTACCTAGGCAAAAATAAATACCACGAAACGAAAATTATTTCTACGTTGTTGATGTTGACATTTCACTTTATTTTGGCACTTGACAGCTACGTTACAGAGCAGCGCCATCTACATTCAACGCTGAAAGCATGATTTGAAACGGCCGTGAAAAGCCCTCATTAATAAAAGTACAGTATCCTTATCCACGTATTAATTTATACTTGATAAATAATACAATATTTGGCGGTCCCAGGCTCGACCTTTCGCGGTCCGCCTGTTGCCGACCCCTGGACTAGGTCTTCCTGATAGAATACAATGGGAGGATTTTCCATAATCACGAAGCTTGGTGCTGAGTACTCAGGTGGATGCTGCTGCCCATCCCCTGGGTAACCCCTTAGTCCGCTTTTACGACGCCTACAGGGGCCGCGACCCGTCCACCCACCAGCTTCACCCACCAGTGGGACCACGGGGAATTTCATTTTCCCCGTGCACCCACTGCAACCTTATGCATAAGGCAGGAAAAATATATATCGATATAAATACAATTTTAACAATTCTTTACAAACAAAAAAACACATTCCTATGGGAAATTAAAACGATAGACGACCGAATTATTAAAGAGAAATTAATAAATCATAAAAATAACCTAGAAGCCAAAAACAAAAAGTAATTCCTAACGCAACTTCTCCAAGAAATGACCAACGCTTATTTCTTCGTGAATAAGTTGCATTTGTGCTTGAAGTATCTGATAGTCTCTTAATTTATAATATTTTTCCCGTGAATCGTTTAATTTAGATTGTTGCGTTAAATATATTTTAGTCAGAAGTTTAGCTTTCGTTACATAATTTTTATTCACTTTTTTGTTAATGCCGGCGTTCCAGCTTTCGGAAACGTTATTAGTTCTGTGCCTTCTGTTGTACACGTACCATTCCTTGATGATTTTTTCTTTGATATCGATATCGATATTTTCCCGCCATAAGGCAGTGGGTGCACGGGGAAAAAGAAATTCCCCGTGGTCCCACTGGTGGGTGAAGCTGGTGGGTGGACGGGTCGCGGCCCGTCTACGGGTGAGGAAGGAATCTATTGTTAGACAGGACACACCACGACATTTTGGTAAGGGTTAGTTAATAAGTGCACAAATTGTACGAGTCCCCATGCACAGAGGCCCAATTCACTAACTAAAAAATAGTTAAAATAGAGTTCGGATCATGTTTCGATCTTGTGTCGATGTCTTAAATGTCAGAAATGGTATTCTCCTGACATAAAATACAACACTGTAATGTGATTATATCGAAATGTGACCGAAACTTGAACGATTCAAAGTTTTTTCGTCAATTGTAGCATAATTAGATGGAATCTCTCTTTACTCTTTCCAATTATATATATAACTATCCTACTCTAATGGTGGTCACCATGAATTGAAAGTAGACTAAATTGTTATTTATGAGGGACTAGAAATTCAACTTTCAGTCAATTTACAATTCAGTCTCGATTCGGTCAACTTTCAGTGTAGTTTTAAAATAACTTAGAGAATTGGGCCTCTGTTGTTCTTCACGCAAAGACAATCGCGTATACTCCAATTTCAAACTCGATTTGGGTCATGAGTGCCAAACAAGCGTTGAAACTGGATTGTGATTGGAACTGGATTGCGACTGGAACTGTTTTTAAGAGTAGCCCTACGTAAAACACCTACATAGAATTTCATCGAGATCGTTAGAGCGTTTTCGAGATCTCAAAATATATATATATACACATTTATGTCGTTATATTAGATTAAATATATCCGAGGCCTTAACATGAGCTGTTATAGCGATTCAGTACAAAATATCGGTTCCGTGATGTCCGCAGCTATATTTAAAGGCACAGTAGCAGAAGGTACAGACTTCGATTAAAGTTATTCAATGATGACGAATGTCAACGACGAACCGATATTATGTACTGAATAGTTTTTGAACTGAATCGCTATAAGAGCTAATGGTAAGGCCTCAGTAAGGCTAGCACAGCGTTTCCACGACGCAAAACGAGACAACCGCAAATGTTAATATTGGCTAATGACATCGAGGTAGCTTGGAAATCTTTGTAATTTGATTGGTTACTATTTGACATTTACTGTCATCTCGCTAGCCACTCGTTATAGTTACTAAAGTTAGACAGTCTGTGCTAAAAGTCTGTACTTGTTGTTTTTTGTTAATAACTTTTCATTTAAAAAACCGACTTCCGCCATTTTATTCGACAAAATATTTGGATGAAAAAAAAATGATGAAAGAACCATAGTGGTGAAAGGATTATTATACTTTTTGAATGCAAATGCTTGGTTTGTTGCTGAAAATATCAAAACCGCCATATGTATGCCTACAATATTTGAGGAGTTCCCTCAATTCATCATGGATTCCATCATCAGAACTGGATTCTGAAAAAAATGGGACCAATCTGGAAGTATATCTATTAAAATAAAAAAAGAATTTTCGAAATCGGTTCGTAAACGCCGGAGATATGAGATAATAAAAAAAAAAAAAAACAACCGAATTGAGAACTTCCTCCTTTTTTGGGAAGTCGGTTAAAAAGACAACTATTTCTTTTTTTTTGTGCTTTTTCTCGAAAAACATTAAAAGCCAAAGCACACCGGATGCGTATGCAGCACGTAACATAGACACGCGCGTCTCTACACGCTTGCGTGACGTGTACACGCTTGCGTACACGTCACGCAAGCGGTGTGCCATGTCTCATACAGTTCCATACATTACAACGTCAAGCCGGTGTGCTGTGGCTTTATACCTACAAAACCGTTTTTGGTGAAACTTATTCACTACATACACGGGAGAAGCAGGGCTTTATTCCTAGGCCGGACACCACCACGACACTTCCTATCCTTAGGGGGTTGGCTTTAACAAAAGCAGTAGATGTAGCATGAACATCTAACGTTACCGAAACGCTAGCGAGACGAAAGTACACGTCAAAAATTTACCAATCAACTAATAAAAATTTCAAGCCACCGAAATATTCAAAATGTTGACAAAATCTGATACATTTTGAAGAAACACCAGTGTGGTGAATGTGTTGTTTATTTCATATGAATTTGTGTGAAATTTTTTAATCCTATTACAACTGTAACTATTTCTCTGGTTTATAATTCAAAATACCAACAGAAATAAACCGGCCCCTAATAATTATGGTTGTATTATTATGTACTTCACAATTTGGCCACGACAACTCTCTTTCTGAACAGACTCTAGCAAAAACATTCATGCTAAGGGTAGGTACAACCAGCACGCTCTATAGTCGGGGGGTTCCCAGCGATTAACACCCAAACACTGTTCGTCGATTGGTGCCTTAACAACCGAAGAGGCGGGTAGTTTCAATAGATTGCAATTGCTTTAATATCGACTCGTCATCCACCAATTATAATTAATAATTGGACCTGTCAATTAGTAATATAATTAAATTATTAAATTGTATATCGCTCCGGGTTATTATTGACCTTTGGTTTCTTTTATATTATTTTTAATTAAAAGATGCACTCTTTCGGTATGTCAATTAAGAAACAAGATGTCATTGGCCAATATTTGACATCGACTATCGTCTCGCTAACGTCTCGATACCGTTAGATATTCGTGCTTACCCTACTGATGGTTTGTTTTCCGAATCAGTACATCACAAATTTCCAAAGCGTCGCAACTGACGATGTCAGATCACAATCGAGATGTTAAAATTCTAACCTCCCCCAAGCAATTCACTGTTAATTTCTAGACCATTGGTAATCTAGGGGGCTGCCGGGTTCGAGGAAAACCAGAGATAGTCCAAGGTTATGCCAATTTTTACATAACCATAAACTAAAAAAAAAAAAAAAAAATTTTGAGTTAAGAATATTGTTCTTAGATTTAAAGATTGGTAACATTGGTTGATTTGTGGAATAAATATTATTAATTATCTAGCGCGTGAGTTGATTTTGGAAAATACACCATCTTTTTTATCACAGTCGTTTACACCAAAGGTAGATAATTAAGCTGGACTAACAACACCCAACGATCATATAAATAGTCCAGCCCCCCCCTTTTCCCTAAAGCCCGATTTACACTTCAATAAGTACAGTAGCGAGTTAAGAACTCAGACAGTTAAATAATAAGTAGTAAGTTGTAAGTAGCGTCCAAACGGGCGGAGTGAGTAGTCATAAGTTGCCGAGAAGAAGACTAATAGAATAGAATAGAATATTCTTTATTGCACAAAAAAAACAAATCATGTACATAGGCGAACTTAATGCTAGGAAGCATTCTCTACCAGCTAACCTTTGTCAACCTTTGTTTGTTTTTTTGTTTTTTGTTTTTGTGTTTTTTTTTGTCTTTTGTTGTTTTAAGACTAGTCGCGTTTCGCGGCCGCACTTTACAAATATATGGACTGTACTAAACTCGCCCGTCTGCATGCCGGCCAGTTAAGTTGGCGGGGCGCGGGAGCCGCGAGAGATCCCCCTACTTCGCACTGGACTCGCCAAAAAATAGGATCGCGATCTATTCAACTCAACTTAATCAACAACTTAACTACTTAACTCGCTTTTGCCGTTCAAACAACATTAACAACTTAACTCGCCGATGACGCAAGTTAACTCTCTACTGTACTTATTGAAGTGTAAATCGGCCTTAACTGGAAGTCACTGGGTGACTAAAGTTTGACAAGTAAAATGACGATCATTTTGACAATTCTTATGATAATTTTGAGTTTACCTGTCAAACGTTAGTCACCAAGTGACTTTCAGTTAGAGAATAGGTGGGCTGATCGCACACTAGGATTCCCTGTGTTGTGGGTATCAGGAACTACGAGTACCATAGTACCACAACATCTGGACCCAGAACAAATATTTTTGTCCGGTTAAGTTTTAACTGTCCGTTATAGTTAGTCTACTTAATAATTACGAAATATTAGTACACCAACTAAGATTCTCTACATAATCCCAAGTCTCAGCAATTATAAAACATTTAATTCACAATCTAATTTCGTCTCGGTCAACTGTAATGTCTGTCAATTAATGTTTTTTTTTATATCTTGTTATTATTCTGTAACATGACAATATTTGATATGTTTATAATCAAACAATACTAGAAAATACGTTGTTTTTAATACGAAACAAATAAGATGGTATGTCGTATAAGGCGTAAAAATATACAAAATTTGCTTACATATACAAGTATTTTGAAAAAATAAACATTCAGGTACCTAGATAAATACTACCGAAATCCGAATAATAGCATAATCCTACTAATATTATAAACGCGAAAGTTTGTGAGTATGGATGGATGTTTGTTACTCTTTCACGTAAAAACTACTGAATGGATTTGAGTGAAATTTGGAATGGAGATACTTTACGCCCTGGATTAACACATAGGCTACTTTTCATCATCATCAATTTTCACGCGGGTGAAACCGCGGGGGGCAAAACATATTTATACCGTATGGTATAAATATGTTTGATGTACAAATGATTTTGGTATTGCATTTGAGATGAGATTACATTGTGAATTAAAAAGTCAAATGATTACTTGGTTACAAGTTCCTTTTTCGTTTATTACCGTTGCCCCCAACTTCTTCAGTCCCACTGGGGTACAGTGTGGAAAAAAGTTGCACTATAACCCCAGTTGGGGCACAACGGGTAAAATGATTCCCACTGTGGGCTAGTATCATTTCGTCTAAAAAAGCAGTTGGTCTAATTAGCAATTGGTCTAAAAAGTAGCTGATCTAAGTACAAACTGGTCTAAAACGCAACTGGCGGATGGTCATTTATTATTTTAATTTTATTATATTAAATAATATTTATTAGATAAATTTGTCAGTTTGTATTTAGACCAGCTTTTTAGACCACTTGGTAATTAGACCAGCTACTTTTTAGACCACTTGGTAATTAGACCAGCTACTTTTTAGACCACTTGGTAATCAAACCAGCTGCTTTTTTAGACGAAATGATACTAACTCCCCACTGTCCCCGAGTGAGACCAATTTTATGAACAACGGGAATGAACATCCCTTTTGTAGTGGACAGTACATATACTCATCTAACTACTGTCAATAACAAGTAATGGCCCACCTCATTGGTCAGAGACGTTTGAGTATTCATCCGTTGGTTTTCAATAATCTTCTAAAAGACAAAATAAATTAGGTAAGACATAATAATATGTTAATATTGTAGTTTTCTTAGCTACGCACTTGGTGCTTCGCACCCTAAACCAACACAACGAACGTTGGGCACGGACCACAGACTGCAGTCAGTCAAGAGCAGCCCTACCGGCTGTCTCACCATGATTCACGGGTCTGCTCAACCTATCAAGACAAGACCTTCGTGCCATCGTGGGGACACTCACAGGCCACAGTCTCCTGAACAAACACCTCTACAAGATCAGAGCCACAGACAGCCCACTCTGTAGGGGGTGTCTGACCGAAGAAGAATCGCCCGCGTAGTCCTCGAATGCGTGGGAGTAGCAGCTCAACGTGAACAAATCCTCAACAACCCGAGGTCACTCCGCGAAGCCTGCGTAAACCCCAGAAAGCTTCTGTGCTTCTGGACGCAGTTAGGCTGGCTAACTATCTAGTAGATCTCATCGGATACGTCCTTGTCTCCCAGGCAAGGCTGCTTTAACTACATTCCCCACAGCAGGGTCTCATCGGATACATCCCTGTCTCCCTGGCAAGGCTACTATAGCCTCATTACCCACTGCATGATCTCATTGGATACGTCCATGTCTCCCTGGTAGGGCTGCTATAACTACATTCCCACAGCATGATCTCACTGGAGACGGTCTTGTCTCCCTGACAGGGTTGCTATATTAGCCTCATTACTCACAGCATGATCTTATTGGAGACATCTTTGTCTCCCAGGCAGGGCTGCTACAACTACATTACCCACATTGATCTCATCGGAGACGTCTTTGTCTCCCAGGAAGGGCTGCTATAACTACATTCCCACAGCATGATCTCAACGGAGACAGTCTTGTCTCCCTGGCAAAGCTGCTATAGCTACCTTTGTCGTCGGTATCCATAGGCTCAGGCTCGTCCAGGTACGCAGGCGCGAGGGGCGACACCACGACGCCGTCCCACACCGTGATCTCCGCTGAGATGTCCTTGCCCCCCTCGAAGGGCTGCAGCCCGAGCACGTAGCGGTGTCCGCCGCGCGCCACAACGCGCAGCAAGCTGGGGGAGAGCGAGCATGGTTACTAGAAGCTAGCATTGAGACGTTCTATTTGTTACAACACAAGAGTAAGATACACTAAGATGTTCCATATGTACGAGTAGGTACTCAATTAAGTATCACTAAAGCCGGGTCTTCTGCGCTATATTTTGGTGTTTTACAAACATATAATATGTTATGCTAACATGTTTTGTTAGAAAATTTGTCTCAGCAGACCCGGCTTAAGACATTCAATCCATTTATATACATTAATATTTCACAACGCACAGACGAAAGGTGAATACAAACCACACGATGAACAGGACCATTCGGCAAAAGGAATGTTGGCAGACCGTATAAACGGCGGACTGATTATGTTATTCAATATTGCTGGGAAAGACTGGATTAATGCAAACAACAGAGTCATGGAAGATTGAGGAGACCTTTACTTAAGAAGGGATCCATTTTTTGCTACCAATATAAATTAGATTATAACTTAACAGATACTAACAACTATCGAGAAGTAAAACACATTTTTATTCCATCAGCCGTGAGGCGTCCACATTTCGTTCTTAGACTAGGAAGGACTTAGGAATTCCCCCCCAAATATAAAATCGCTATTCAAATTTAAAACATGGGTACTAGTACTAGGTGTTACATACGTCTGTGCAGTGGCGGCAGCTTGGTCCTGAGCGGGCAGGTCTAGCGCGGTGTGCGCGCGGGAATGCGCCGCCTCGCACGGGTCGGGTAGGCCCGCGCAGCCCGGCAGGAACAGCCCACCGGCCATCAGGGACAGGGCACGCCTGGAAGGGTTAACAATACAGCTTTTTACCCCTACTGACTGGAAATAGGGAGTGTTAATTTTTAGGCCATACTTGTTTGTATACCTAGTGTATAATTTTGGAGTCATAGTATCTGTTCGTATACCTGGTGTATAAGTTTGAGGCCAAAAGTGAAATAGTATATCGCGCGCCTTTTCTAATAGACTGAAATAAAAGAGACCGCAATAGTTTTACTCGCTTTAAATTTAAAGAATGACGCACAGACTCGCTATCGTTGTCTGTTTGTATATCTTGTGTTTAAGTTTGTGGCTATAGTGTCTGTTTGTATGCCTGGTGTATAAATTGAGGCCATTTTTTATCTGGTGTATAAGTTTGGGGTCATAGTGTCTGTTATTTATTTATTAATTATTTATTATTTGATATGTAATTATTGTCACTTTTTTTGTGATAATGTTTCGATTTTGTATGTTTGTTCACTTGTTATTGTAAACTGTAAACAACTTCTTGTATCTATATGTGCCTACTGAGAAAATAAATAATTTGAATTTGTTAGGTATTTCTGGTATATAAGTTTGAGGTCAGTGTCTGTTTGTATACCTGGTTTACAAGATTGAGCCTATAGTGTCTGTTTGTATACCTGGTGTATAAAGGCCATTTTATATCTGGTGTATACGTTTGGGGCCATAGTCTGTTAGGTATTTCTGGTATATAAGTTTGAGGTCAGTGTCTGTTTGTATACCTGGTATATAAGTTTGAGGTCAGTGTCTGTTTGTATACCTGGTATATAAGTTTGAGGCCATAGAACATTAGTAAAGTATACAAAAGTCAATCAAAATTTAGAACATGGTGGATTCTCATATGTCAAAAAGGAACGCTTAAGTGTCGTTATTACAACGTAAGTGTTACCTAAACGCTACGTTGATGGCGATCGCCTGTCTGGCGGGATTGTTCATGATGCAGTGGTGCGCCAGCAGGTCAACCATCCAGGGGGTGAGGGGCTCCAGTCCCGAGTGCCTGGAGCACATGTCACGGAGCAATCGGATAAGGACCTGTTACGAGTATAACATAAGTTTAGTACTGAAATACAATACAATGTATAACAAAATACCCCTGTAAGCCCGAGGGGTAGGTAATACACACGCCATGGCGAACAACTTTTGTTCTACGCCTTTATGAAACTAGTTATTTTTTTATTTATGAAATGCCTCCTTAAATTTCCTCCAGAAATGTACATAACATAACAATGGGCTTCCCTATTTCAGCATTCAGAGTTCACGCATAGAGATCGAATGAACAGCTGTAGTAGGGCAGCTCCATGTAGTGCTATGTTACAGGAGGAAAGTTTACGAGGCATTTCATGAATGAAAATCTTCGAAATTTATAAAGTCGTAGAACTAAAGTTGTTCGCCATGACTTGTGTGTTACCCTCCCTTCGGGCGTATAGGGGTATTTTTTTACACATTTATAGTAAAAAACTGGTGTTGATATGAAGGGAATAACGTTAGGTTGCACACGGTTAGTTAGACGATTACCAAAACCAATATTACCGTATCTAGGGGTTTTATGTTATGTATCTATTGCATTAAAATATTATTACAACACCCAACAGTCACATACGTAGTCCAGCAGTGCTATTCTAAAACGTTCGGAAGGGATTCGAATTAGTTAGTTTTTCATTTCGATGTGGTAACTAAATCTATTTTTTAAGGTGATTGCTCCCGCATGTGGCGTGAAATTCAAATTTTATTGCGTTTTTGCTCATTACAGCTCATCAACACCTCTTGAGATAGTAAAAACTGATTTTGCGAAAACTAGGAGACCTAACACACATGTTTTAGTTTATAGTTTCACATATACATCATTACTTCAGCTACGAATACTCTTCAATGATTTTTACAGTGTTTTTTTGGTTTAAAGGTATGCGCTATATATATATAGCGCATACCTATTATATAGGTTAAACACAAACTAAATATACCAAAATTTCGATTAAAGAAAGTAAGTGGGTCTTTTATGGGGAATTCTGTACGGTTCTATAATAAACTTCCAGAAGGTGCATTTAAACTTCCTATTCGAAGATTTAAATCCTACATAAAGATGAATCTAATTTAGAAAGCGTATTACACTTTTGATGACTATATTAATGATAAAGCCGCGTGGCCTGATGTCGCTCTGCCCCTCGACTGCTAAAATGGAAATTTGCAATATCTGTACTTACCTATTTACATGTTTGTATTAGATTATTATTTATAAGTATAACAAGCGTAGCGTGTGCTGTCTTGCATATTTTTGCTGATGTTTATTTACTTTTGACTACCCTCCTAAGGTTTTTAAGTTCTCATTTACTATGTATCAGCAACTCCTTGCTCCGAGACACCACACAGGCGCTTCTCATCTAGTGGTAAGACGGACCATTTATGTAAGCCAAGCCGAGTTTGTTGCCTGATTCTTCTAGGCTTGGTCGCGTTGGAACAGGAGTAATTTAATTTTAGACGATTCAAAATGATCCTTGTGATTTCAATGAATAAAGTTCTTTTTGACTTTTGCGTAGCTTAACTAATGACATTTATGAGATACTATCAATTAGTTATATCACTCTAGTTTTCGCAAAATCTGTTTTCTCTATCTCAAGAAGTGTTGATTAGCTGTGATTTACAAAAATAAAAATAAAATTTGAATTTCGCGCCACATGCCGGAGCAATCACCTTAACAATTTTCTCCAGTAAAACAAAAAAAAAAAAAAAAAAAACTGGTGAAATTACAGGCACGTGAGACTTTTCATCTATATGGCTCAGGGTCGGCAGCGCGCGTGTGATGCCTCTGGTGTTACAGGCGTTCATGCTTTCCATCAGGTGGGCCGTATGCTTGTTTGCTTACCAAGTAGCATAAAAAAATAAATACAGCAATATACAATATTTATTGTTTTTTACTGTGTTCTACTAGAGAAAATTGTTTTAGTTACTTACCACATCGAAATGAAAAACTAACGAACCCGATCGGAAACCCTTCCCAACGTTTTAGAATAGCCCTGCTGACCAATGACACAGGGAATCCTAGTGTGCTGATGCCACACTAGGATTCCCTGTGTCGTGGGTATCAGGAACTAAGAGTACCATGGTACCACAACACCTAGACCCGGAACTAATATTTGCAGATCATGCAAACATTTGTCCCGCAGCGGGAATCGAAACCGCAACCTCTCGCATCTCAGCCGGCTACTCGCCCGCAGCGCCACAGAGGTCTTCAATTACCTCTGATGATGAGAGGAGCTATGAGATGGCTGCACTACACATAATACTGAATAACTTTTCATTTAAAAAACCGACTTCCGCCATTGTATTCGACTAAATAATTTTGGATGAAATTTTTTTTATGAAAAAACCATAGTGGTGAAAGGATTATGATACTTTCCGAATGCAAATGCTTGATGTCTTGCTGAAAATATCAAAATCGCCATATGTATGTACAATATTTGAGGAGTTCCCTCAATTCCTCATGGATTCCATCATCAGAACTGGATTCTGAAAAAAATGGGACCAATCTGGAAGTATATCTATTCAAATAAAAAAAGAATTTTCCAAATCGGTTCATAAACGCCGGAGATATGAGGTAACAAACATTAAAAAAAATACAACCGAATTGAGAACCTCCTCCTTTTTGTGAAGTCGGTTAAAAATAAGAGTTACCTTAATGGAGGAATGGTGAGCGTTCTCTTCAAACCACCGGCTGTGACGGATGGCGGCTAAGTGGCTGCTGATCACTTTGTATTCCAGATGTACCTGTGACATGTGTCATGACAACGTATACAATTAAAATCAATAGTACTTTATTCATTGATAAAGGACAGAGCTTGCTTTATTTAAGACGCCTATAGGTTCACAAAATGCCTTTAATGAGCTTTATAATATTTAAGTTTTTGATATGAGTTCATATAGTATACAAAAAGAAAAGATTTACATCGTATTCTTAAGCTTTTTATCTAGTGAATTCATAAATACAATACACAATTTGAATTACTCCAATAGATAAAAAAAATAAACAAAGATACCACCTTTTTAAAATTGAAATCTAATTTTAGACTAACTTCTCACACGTTTGAATTTTTGTAACATTTGGTAACTTAATAAGTTATAAATTGGGTTAGTGAATTCAATCAACAAAATCTGACAAAACTTTAAACGGAATTTTTATATCATTCTTTTATACACAAAACCAATGTACCAGAGGCACAATTCTCTTAATTATTTTAAAACTACACTGAAAGTTAACCGAATCGAGACTGAATTGTGAGTTGACAGAAAGTTATTCTGCTCCCACATAAATAACAATTTAGTCTTCTTTCAATTCACGGTGACTACCATTAGAGTAGGATATATGTAATTGAAAAGAGTAAAGAGAGACTTTATCTGCTTAAGCTAAAATTATCGAAAAAAAATTGAATCGTTCAAGTTTCGGCCACATTTCGATACAGTCACATTACTTACAGTGTTGTAATTTAAGTAAGGAGAATACCATTTCTGACATTTAAGACATCGACAGAAGATTGAAACATGATCCGAACTCTATTTTAACTATTTTTTAGTTAGAGAATTGGGCCTCAGAGCGTGCGCTCGCCTTCTTTAGTTCATACAAAAATTTTCGTTGAATCGTCTTAATGCAGGATGTTATGACGCCACCTTAACCTTGCCAGCTCTACTTACATCGGGCTCCAACTTCCTCAGGTTCTGATGCAGAGTGGTGATGAGCGCGCGTACCGCAGCCGACGCGCCAGTCACCGTGAACCCGCGCGCGTGGCACGACGACACGACCGCCCCCGAACCATCCGCCACCATCAGCTTGTTCAACTCTTCGTTCACCTGCAAGTTATTGAGTGATAATGTTAATGTTAAGGAACTCCCTTTATTTATTTTATTAATCTAGGATTCACAGTTATCTTATACTAGTTTTTATGCAATTAAATATATGCCGTTCTTAAACCAAATCGAATCCACATTTTATAAGCAGATATTTTATACAGTGTGTGTGTGTGTGTGTGTACGCATGCATTGACAAAACAAAACTGAAAGAATAGAAATAAACTAAAATTAAAACGTAGCTACGTTTGTACCTGCTTTCAACTCTCAATTTTGACCTAGGTCCCGTAAACATTATTCATAATCGCATAAGAGTGTGTGTGTGTGTATGTGTGTGTGTGTGTGTGTGTATGTGTGAGTGTGTGTGTGTATGTGTGAGTGTGTGTGTGTGTGAGTGTGTGTGTGTATGTGTGAGTGTGTGTGTGTATTTGTGGAGTGTGAAATGTGAGTGTGAGTGTGTAGTGTGAGATGTACGGGTAGGTACACAAAAAGTGTAGGTAATAATATTATATGTATTTATTTGGTAAATATAAGAACTTCGCCTTTTTCCGCATTCAAACTATATGGGAGGCACATATTGGCTAATCGCGTCGTGCACACTTGGAACCGGTTACCAAGTTCTGTGATTAGTGCCCTCTCAGTGAACTCTTTAAAAAAATAGACTGGACAAACATTAATCCCATCATAGACATACCCCCTTATTCATAATCATTTTCTAATCCTTTTTTAGTTAAAATATTTTTTGTCTTGTTTTGACGTATGACATTTTACATCAGAGAGAATGAAACAAAAGCTATTTTAACTAAAATAGTTTAAAAATTGATTATGAATAAGGCCCTTAATCAATTTTTAAAACTATTTTAGTTATAAAAGCTTTTGTTTTGTTCTCTCTGATGTAAAAAGACATACACCAAAACAAGACCAAGGCTATTTGACAACCTTTGTGGCACGGTGGGCCAGCAACCAGCTGAGATGCAAGAGGGTGTGGGTTCGATTCCCGTTACCTGCGTGTATTATAAACAATAATAATAATACCTTATTGGAAAGCCCATCAACCGCCTCCTTTGTGGGTAGTGTCTTCATGAGCACCACAATGTCTGCCACATTCTTGCCGGCCATCATGGTACCCTTCTTGTATGAGCCAACTTGCCTCACCTCTTCTAATTGCTGAAATAATTAAGTTCATTATATAGTAGATTGTATCATAAGGGAGCAAAATAATATTTTTACGGCGAGGGCGCTTTTTTGAATCCAGAGCGAAGGAGGGATTTTAGAGTAGAATCCCGAGCGTAGCGAGGGATTCTTTAGTAGAATCCCGAACGTAGCGAGGGATTCAAAGTACGTCGCCCGAGCCAAAAATATATTTTGCGCCCGAGTGTTACACTCTACTTTTCATCACCCTCTATGAGAAAATAAAAGGCGCCTTATACACTCGAGAGCAATGAATCCGGGTCACTTAAAGAATCCTAAAAATCTCGGAAACTAAAAATGCTAGGTTAATGCAATAAATTGTATTTAATAGACAATGTAATACTCCTTAAATGAAGGTATTAAAACTTCTTAGTTATTGTAAAGTTATATCATAAAAAAAACAAATTTGAAAAAGGGCCACTTTCGAAGATGGAACTACGAAATTACAGCATTTGGTTTTGCTTTTGTTTGTAATCTGTCATTTATCATTGTTTGATTTCTGTTTTTTTGTTGTTTTTTTCTCTGCGTAAACGCAGTAATGAAAGCACGAGGAGGCAATACGAAGTATTAAAATTCAAGAAAATCGTAATAAAGTTCAAAAATTTCATGTTTCCTATTTTTGTTTTAAGGAGAGATCAGCAGTTTTTTTCTTTATGTAATTTTGTGTTAATAAAATGTATGGTGACTCATATTTTTTTTACCTTCATTTTAGGAGTATTACATTGTCTATTAAATACAATTTATTGCATTAATCTATCATTTTTAGTTTCCGAGATTTTTAACATTCTTTAAGTGACCCGGATTCATTGCTCTCGAGTGTATTTTATTTCAAAACAAAACCATGAATTTCTAACAATCCGTGAATAACTTTTCATTTAAAAAACAGACTTCCGCAATTGTATTCGACTAAATATTTGGATGAAAAAAAAATTATGAAAGAACCATAGTGGTGAAAGGATTATGATACTTTCTGAATGCAAATGCTTGGTTTGTTGCTGAAAATATCAAAATCGCCATATATATGCCTACAATATTTGAGGAGTTCCCTCAATTCCTCATGGATTCCATCATCAGAACTGGATTCTGAAAAAAATGGGACCAACCTGTAAGTATATCTATTCAAATAAAAAAAGAATTTTCCAAATCGGTTCATAAACGCCGGAGATATGAGGTAACAAATATAAAAAAAAATACAACCGAATTGAGAACCTCCTCCTTTTTGTAAAGTCTGTTAGAAATGACGAAATCGCGGGCTGTAGCTCGCGCGTTTCTAATTTGTTTTTTTTATTCAGCCGGTGGGGCGCGACTATGGGCCGTCGCGTCGTACCAGCCAGTATTTATTTAAATAATATTTGTGTACGACTTCTTTGGCGCTGAACACTAAGATGTTCCAAATTTAAAAAGGGCGCGGCAAAGATAATTGCGGCGCACTTATTTGTGTTTGATTCTTTTCAAGAAGTTCCAAATTCAAAAAGTGAGCGTAAAAGATAATTGCGGCGCACTTATTTGAGTTCGATATGTTCCAAATTTAAAAAGTGCACGGCAATGATTATTGCGGCGCACTTATAGAAGCTTCATATTCATACAGAAAACACCACCTTTGGGTGCACTTAAAGGCGAACCAAGTCGTCCTTTTCGAATAGATGGGATGAAAAAGTACATTGTTGTATAAGATCTAGTGGAAAGAATACTTTGATATTGCCTCTCGCGAGAAAGGCATTTGGTACTGACCAAACTATGCAAAGTGAGCCGTCTCTTATACCATGGTTTGCCAACATTTGAGTAGAACGTTTATTGTGATTACGCAAAGACATATGTCATTAAGAGTGCGCTCCAATATATATATGAATCGCCTTTTAGACGCAAATACTAATGGAATAAGATTGAATATCGCACAACTGTATCTTGCACAGAAGTCTCAAATCTTATTTAATTTATTATGAGAATACTAATTAGTCTAAGTAAATTTTGTTTTGGTCATGGATAATAAACTATATTTTCCTTCGGTGAGTATTTATTTTGGATATGTGACTGAAGTTGTTTCCTAGAAATTTCAAAAAATCTAGTTTGTGTTAGTGAATAGAAAAAAGTAAATGGTGTTATGGTACCATGGTACACGTAGTTCCTGATACTCACAACACAGGGAACCCTAGTGTAGAATTATGACTATGTATGTGACTGCTGGGTGTTATAAGTAACATAGGCCACATCACAGGTGGACAAACTTACTGCAATTGTAGTAGGAGTTATGGCTTATTATCAGGTATGCCACCAACTAGTAATATAATTTACTCATATACAATACTTACACATGCTGCAAATTCTCCAGGTGCAACCACTAAGTTATCGAGCACTGTCTGCACTTTAGTGACAAGGCTGAGCACAGCTGCCTGCTCCGCTGGGGTGGGACAGAGCTCCGCGTGTCTTTTGAGGAGAGCCTGAGAAAGAGACAATCATTATCGTTACTAATTAAGACCCTCACGTGGTCACCAGCTGAAGTTAAACCGTGACCCCGCCGTCTCACTTTCCGCCTCTTTTCACAATAGAGCACACTACTTTTTCAGACTTTTTTTTTCACTTGACACTTTTTTTTTTTTTTTCACTTTTTCGTCTGCCACTTCCGTCAATTCATTCAAAAACAAACTCGACATCTGGCTTCCAACAAATAAATCAGTGCTCAAAAAAATTTACCAAAACTAAAGAGACAATATTTAAAAAAAAAAAATAACACTGTTGACGTAGACACATCAGCGAAAGCTGCTCCTATATAAATAAATAAATAATAATAATTATCTCTAGCCTGGTTAGAGTAATACAGTAGGGCCTCGATAATCTGTACCCAAGCTAATCCAAGCGCCTCTATAATCCGAACGACCCCCCGCATCTGCCATTTCCTAGTAACTCTGTAAATATTTTAGTGCAAATGTCAATGTCGCTAAAAAATAGCCATCAAAGTACTTTATTAGACTTTTTCCAAAAAGTATAAACATGTATGAATATATAATAACATCATCCTATATCAGTTTTGTGTGATTAAAACATAGTTTCGATAGTAAACAGTATTGTTTTATTGCCAATATACCTTTTAAAATGTCTACATACTATAATCCGAACGCTGCGTGCATCCGAACAGGGTATAAATTTTGGGTGTTAGGATTATCGAGGCCCTACTGTAGTTAGAGTGTAGTTCGAAATAATATGTGAATGATAAGTTCTTGGTTGGGGTGTAGATAAGGGGGATACTGAGGAAAAAAGACTGAGAAAATATCGCAGATGATAAAAAGAGAAAAAAGACTGAGAAAATATCGCAGATGATAAAAAGACTTAACACTTTTTAAATAAAATAATAACACTTATTTGCGTACCTACCGTAAGGAGTTGCTGTTATGTGTCATATGACTTTTTTCTGTAACAACTATTTTGAACATATTTCAAGGTTAATATCTCAAAAACGGTAAGTCGTATGAAGGAAATGCATTTCACATAATTGATGGCTGAGAAAAACGCTACACAATGGGCGAAAAAAAAATCCTAAAATAAAAAAAAATTACAAAATTGACTAAGTTCCCCCTTATCGACACTTCGGCCGTAATTTACTGTCAGAACCATGATCTAGCTTCTGGAACCTTACCTGAGTGAGAGCAGCGTCATCGGGCGCTGGCTTGCACCTAGGAAAGGCAGGCTCTGCTAAGATCAGGTCGAAAGGAGGTCTCAGCATCATAACCCTGGGCCTGTTGAACGGCGGTCGGTTCATACCGCCTCTACCCGGCATACCTCGGCCTCCACGGCCGGCTCCGCGAACCATTTCGCGAGTTATTGTTCCTTTTCTGAGGATAAGCTTACGCCGAAAGAGGTTAGCTTGTTTCACTAGATAAACACTTTTTGGCGGCTGTATTGGTATGATAAGTGTAGAATAATGAATAGTTATGGTAGTTTTCAAAAATTGTTCTAGTTGATTTGGTTTATTCCACGTATTTTATTGAAAAATCAACAAATTACAAACAAAATGGCAGAGACTCGGTTTCAGGTTAGAAATTAGAATTGGATTGAGTTGCCATTTTTTTATTTTACCGAATGCAATGCAATACAAATAACAAATCAAAAACTGCAATTTTTGCTCTGGAAACACTGCTATAGATTGCGTTGCGTTCATGGATGGTGAAAACCTTGTGAAAACTTTGGTAAGGGCTTTTCAAATCTCTCTTGTGGATTATCATTGTGGCTAGCATTACATTTTTTTTAAATACCAAACCAAATAACCTCAGCAGTTAACGAAACAAATAAACCATGAAATACACAAATAATCATCAAAAGATACCATTTATACCTTAGAGAATTTATAGTAGGGAGATGGCAAGCATACGCTTTCCCCTCTGCCGAAGTACATGAACGGTCGTTCTTGTCAGTTTATAAAAACTAGTTTAGCCACGATCGTTCGCCATTCTGCGTTCATACCTGTCGCTATACGGAGCTCCTAAAAATGGTTGGTTGTGCTGTGGTTTCGTGTAAATGGCGGTCGGAAACATCAAATTTAACAAAATATGGAGTTTCTTATCACATTTAAGTAATTGACAACACAATTAAGCCATTAATTTCACCGTAAAATATATTTTCTTACTGCAAGCTTACGACAGAAATAACGATACGTAATTTCTTGGTACGGGGACAAGTGATGTGAAAACAACGAACGAATGAATGAACGAAAGAGGCTGCAACGATTTTTATGAAGGATAGGGAGTTTTCAGGTCGAAAAACGATCTCAAAGCTGTAAAAAAACCTGATTCCAAAGAAAATATCAATACCTACCTACATCGTTCAATACCAGCCAAAAATATAGGTTAAATGGGTTTGATTATATAACTGTTTTTGGGGTTAAAAGGGGTTGTAAGGTTATTTTAGCGGATTGTATTTTCGCTTTTTTCGGTTTTAGGGTTATTTCGTCAATCACAATATGAAATAAGGCAGGTATGCAAAAGTATTCGGATATTCGAATCTGGTTTCGTATGAAAAAAGCAAATCCACGAAAATACATTTTCTTAACAATAAATTGATCCATTTTAATACCACGGGAGCCAACCTTACATCTATTCCGAGCAGGAGCCAAAATATTGTTTTTTTTAACACTCAACGGACACATACGTAGTCTTGATTCCACACTAGGATTCTCTGTATCGTAGGTACCTATCAGGAACTACGAGTACCTGGTACCATAACACCCAGACCCGGAACAAATATTTGCAGATCATACATGCCTGATGCGTGTGATTTTGAAACCATATAATTTTATAAGAAACCAACGCACCACAGGTCTACATATTAGTGTACTGATCATGAATACAAAATTTCATGGAGTTTGAAGAAATAATAGCCAAAATAGAAGCAAACTTCGTTCGCGTGCAAAAGGACGTACGCGTCCTACCGGTGACCTCTTAAATCCTAAAAAGACTGTTTTTTTTGCATGTTTGTTACGCGATTAGTTTTGATCAATATGAATCAATTCACCCATCCAAACATAATAAACATACATCCATAGACAATGAATAATCTTAATTACATTCAGTCTTTTACACCCCATCACTAGTTTTTGTGCTAGTGTGCAACTAACCAATAGTGTAATTACAGAAATTATTTATTTGTGTGCTTGTTTTATGTTTGTGTGACAGCTTTTATTTCCGTGTGCGTTTATAGACACGCCTTAACTTTCTGCATGAGTGTGCGTGAGTAAGTAAATGTGTGCTGTACGTGTTTACCTCGCCTCCCGCAAAAAGTGGCAGAAATAATTTAGTACAAGAAGTTGAGCATGCCATCTCCCTACATAAATTCTCTAAGATTTATACCGTTTATTTCATGTTTAGCCCTAAGGTTTAGTGTGTTTTTTATCTACTCTACGTAGCATTAGCATGATCCAATAAATATGGATATAGTACCTCTCAATAAAAGCATATTACAGAGCATTTACCGAAAAATAAAAACATGTTCTGGCCAAGTTATATCTAAAGAATACCATTCTACGTCGCAATCTATTGAACGCATCATTTTTAGTGACATTGACAAGAGTAAAATATAATTATTTATGACTTAACAATTAATTGACAGATTTGTGACAAGACAGCAAGGGCGAGTAGCAAAAAAAAAATCAAATAATACAAAAATGACGTGGAGGCAGGTTATGAATTTCTTAAATTGATCCATTCATTAGTAAATTAGTTCAATTAAACAGCAAAAAGTTATTAAATTGTTGTGTAAATAAATAGAATACAAAATGATTGAGATTTCAGACACACAGAGTAAGTATTTGTCTCATGAAACCAACTGTATGTTATCACTTTATTTATCATCAATATCTCTTTGAATTACTCTATCATCCCGCCTGATATAAAGGGCCAATCTCTGCCTATAACAATTAATTACCTCACAGACTTCGTCTAACTAGGACGCACCATATAAAACAATTTCTTTGTCTTGTTATTAGAAGGTAGGACTCCTGATGAAAGAATTCGTCCGGGGATGTACTACCACCATACCTATTTCTGCCGCCAACAAGTTAGCTTAGTGCTTGCATTGTTGTGTTCTGTTATAAAGGGTGTCTGTGAAATTACAGGCACATAATATAACACATACGTAGTCTTGATCCCACACAAGGATTCCCTGTGTTGTGGGTATCACTAAGAGTACCATGGTACCATAACACCCAGACCCGGAACAAATATTAGCATGTTATACAAACATTTGTCCCGCAGCGGGAATTGAACCCGCAACCTCTTGCTACTTAACTGGCTACTCGCCTGCTGCCCCACAAACGTAGTCTAATAATACTTTTCATCTTTATGTCTGAGGCCCAATTCTCTAATTTAAAAACATTCAAGTCGCAGTATAATCTCGTCTCAGTCGCACTGTCAGCTGTCACCTATACAGTAACTATTACTTAATCTTCGCATGTATACGCTAAGATTAAGTAATAGTTATTATACGAGACAGTGCGCCTGACACGAGATTGTATTGTGACTGGAATGTTTTAAAGTTAGAGAATTGGGCCTCTGATGATAACGGGCACAATGTAATGCCACAAAGGGTATGTCCTAGGTGGATGTGACCTAGGTCCCTAGGTCCTATTGGTACCTAGGGACCTAGGTGGTATTGTATTTGCCACATGCCTTGTCCCATCATTAAAATTAAAAGAAAAACCTTGGAGGCATTTTCTGCTTGTTTAAGTCATGTTTCCTCTTCTAATTGCAGAGATTGGTGTTGGTCTAGCAGGATTCGGTATAGCGTTCCTGTTCCTAGGAGTTCTGTTGCTGTTTGATAAAGGTCTATTAGCTATAGGCAATGTAAGTAAAAAAAAACCGGCCTAGCCTAGTGCGAGTCGGACTCGCGCACGAAGGGTTCCGTACCATTATCTATAAAAACGGCAAAAAATTCACGTTTGTTGTATGGGAGCCCCCTTCAATTTTTTATTCAGTTTTATAGTATTTGTTGTTATATCGGCAACAGAAATACATCATCTGTGAATATTTAAACTGTCTTACTATCACGGTTCATGAGATACAGCCTGGTGACAGACAGATGGATGGACGGACGGACAGCGGAGCCTTAGTAATTGGGTCCGTTTTACCCTTTGGGTGCGGAACCCTAAAAACTGCATATTTCATAATCCATGCATGTTTTAAAATTTGCTGACTACACATCTTACTATTCACGTGTTGTCAGTGACTGGAACCGGCTTCCAGAGACAGTGACATCTGCTCCATCAGTGAACTCTTATAAAAATAGATTCAATTAACATTTATAGTGCACTGACAAGATCACGCATTAGCTTTAAGTTGCCTGTGTATTCTTTTCCTACAGCTTTTAGATGTCCACTGCTGGACGAAGCCTCCCCCATCGAATGCAATGGGGGGGTCAGTGTATTAAACAAACAATAATATTCTCATGCGTCTGTAATTTTAACAGTATAACCACCATGTTGACTCGCTAGGGGGTGTTTTTGATAATATGTTTATTTGCTATAAGGCAAAAATATGGAGGGATTATAATAAACTAGTTGCGCCCCGCGGTTTCACCCGCGTGAATAATGATGAAAATTGATGCTGATGATGATGATAAAAATATGATATGTGTTAATCCAGGGTATAAGGTATCTCCACTCCAAATTTCACTCAAATTCGTTCAGCTGTTTGAGCGTGAAGAAGTAACAAACATAATAGGTAACAAACTTTCGCGCTCAATATTATACACATTTTGGCCGTAATGGCTTACACATAACATATAGATATATACTGTGGCGGGCTTTTTTGTAGGACTATTTAAAAGATAAACATTTCTATCATACATTACATATGTGTAACTCTAGCGGTTTTGGCAGCGCACGCCAGAATAGCTCGCAGATGGTAGATTTTTTCCTAATTACTTGACATTTATCGTCATATTATGGACAATTCATACAATATCTTTATAAATTGAAGCCTATGTGTTATTCTGATGTATAAGCTATATTATTGTAAAGTTTCATTAAAATCCATTCAGTAGTTTTTACGTGAAAGAATAACAAACATCCATCCATCCATACTCACAAACTTTCGCGTTTATAATATTAGTAGGATTCCCCCATTTTCCATGGCACAGAAGCCGGGTAGCCGGCTTAGATGCAAGAGGTTGCGGGTTCGATTTCCAAACATTTGTTTTGGGTTTGGGTATTGTGTTACTATGGTAATCGAGTTCCTGATACCCACAACACGAACGGTCTTATTACAGAACATGGACTAAATCTGAATTTAGTCCAGGCGTACTAGTCTAGGATTCAATGCCGACATTAGGCATATGCGACTTTTAAATACGAAAGCAGATGGTTTGTTTTCCGAAATCAATTCTCGCGCTACTTCGCAAATTTCCAAAGTATCAAACTGACGGATTGTGTCACATCACAATTGAGATGTCCAAATTCTTACCTCTAACAAGCAATCAACTGTCAATTTATAGACCATTGCTAAACTAGGGGGCTGCCTGGTTTAAGATAAACCAGAGATAGTCCAAGCTTATGTCATTTTTGGCATAAGCGCGGAGTTGGATCTAGCTCGAAAGTTGCTTCTGCAAAACAAACCATCTGCTTTTGTATTACAGTCGTATATACCCTAAGTCGCTATTTAAGCCGAGTCCTGGTTTAAACCCAGACTAAGGGCATTTTTTATAATAACACCAAATGTATCCTAGTGTGGGATCAGGACGATGTATGTGACTTAAAGAAGTCCTCGTCTAAAGGCTAGTGACCTGTGAGATTATAATTTTTTTTTCAGATACTTTTCATAAGTGGCCTAGCATGTGTCATTGGATTGCAAAGAACGTTCTTCTTTTTCTTCCAAAGACATAAAGTGAAGGCTTCGATGGCATTCTTCGGAGGTATCAGTATCGTGCTGCTGGGTTGGCCCATGATCGGGATGATTGCAGAGATGTACGGATTCCTGCTATTGTTTAGGTATGACAACTATTATGCCCAAATCGTACAGAAACATAATTAATTAGATGATAATAATTTATTAAGCTATTTTCCGTACGGTTGTCAGTTCTGTGAGCTATATGACCTGCCCATTGCCACTTCAACTTGCTAATTCTGAGAGCTATGTCGGTGACCTTGGTTCTTCTACGGATTTCCTCATTTCGGATTCCATCACGTAGTGAAACTCCTAGCATATCTCTCTCCGTAGGCCGCTGCGCGACTTTGAACTGGTAACTGTCGGGGAATAAAGGTTCTCGAGTGGCGATCACAAACCGGACGACGCGGTAGAGGAAGGGCCTCCACTCGGAGGAAGTCGGTGGATGGAGGCGGATCAAGACCGTTTGTCGTGGTATTCTAAGGGGGAGGCCTATGTCCAGCAGTGGACTTATACAGGCTGATTATGATGATGATGATGACTGCTTGTTATGCACATTTTCACCAACCAATTCTTCAATTTGTAAATTGAAGTGCCATAACCGGGTGTATGACGACCTCTGTGGCGCGGGAGGCCGGCTGAGATGTGAGAGGTTGCGAGTTCGATTACCGCTGCGGGACAAAATTTTTGCATGTGCTGCAAATATTTGTTATGGATCTGGGTGTTATGGTACCATGGTACTCGTAGTTCCTGATACCCACAGGGAATCCTAGTTAGTCCCTAACCTAATGAGGGGTGAGGGGATTTGCCACCCTTGGCAAACGTATTAGTGATTGCAGTGTTCAGTACTCAGATGAATGCTGCTGCCCATCTCCTGATGTAATCCCTTAGACGGCTCTTACGACATCCACGGGAGGAGAAGATGTCTATTCTTAGGCCGGACACACACGCACATGGGTGTTATGTTATTGCACAACATGTCTGGACATATCATACCACTTTGAAGATTCATAATTAGGGCTTTTCAACTTCAAATTGGTTCGATAGATGGCTCTGACTCAACTGTAGCTGACAAGATTGTCAAATGTATTATCTGTGGTGTACGCGTACTACTAAGCTATTTATCTAACTAATCTGTGGTCATGATATTCTGTTTGTGTCTGCTTCTTGAGAGTGCGCTAGTGATTCCGTGGTGTTTTTATAAGTAAGCAAAAATAAATACCACGCAACGAAAATATATCCACGTTGTTTGACATTTAACTTTATTTTGACACTTGACAGCCACGTAACAGAGCAGCGCCATCTATTTTCAACGCTGAAAGCATGATTTGAAACGCCCGTGGAAACAAACCCCTCATTACAGAACTATATTATTGTATATTTTGTTGTGTTTCCAGGGGGTTCCTACCTGCAGCAGTCAATTTCCTGAGAATGGTTCCTGTGCTCGGATCATTACTCAATCTGCCTATCATTAGTGGGGTAAGCAAGTTTAATTTTCCAAGATTTTTACCTTTACTCGGGAGAAATACTTAAGCATCTCCAAAGAAAAGACTGTTAACTTACAATCTCTTATCAATGCTGTACTATGACTAAAACAATATTTACAAAAAATATTTCAAAACAAGCTTTTCGTAGCAGGAATTCGGTGGATGGAGGCGGCTCAAGACCGTTCGTCGTGGCATTCTATGGAGGAGGCCTATGTCCAGCTATTAGGCTAATGATGATGATGACTTGGAGTCATCATCATCGTTTACCTCGTCCACACTCTTATTTCGTCCACTCTCACCTCGTCCACTTCATATCTCGTCTACATTCTAGTTCGTTCACTTCCTACCTCACCCGCTTTCTACCTTACCCACTTCCTACTTGGTCCACTTCCTACCGCGTCTACATTCTAGTTCATCCACTTACTACCTTGTCCACTTCCTACTTCGTCCACTTCCTACCTCGTCTTCATTCTAGTTCATCCACTTCCTACTTCGTGCACTTCCTAGCTCATCTACATTCTAGTTCATCCACTTCCTACCTCGTCCATTTCCTACCTCGTCTTCATTCTAGTTCATCCACTTCCTACCTCATCCACTACTTTCTAACTTGTCCACTTCCTACTTCATGCACATTCTAGTTCATCCACTTCCTACCTCAACCACTTCCTACCTCGTCTTCATTCTAGTTCATCCAATTCCTACCTCTTCCACCACTTTCTAACTTGTCCACTTCCTACTTCATCCACTTCCTAGCTCATCTACATTCTAGTTCATCCATTTCCTACCTCGTCTATTTCCTACTTTGACGACCTCTGTGGCGCGGTGGGCGAAGGTTCGCCTGCGACGCAGGAGGTTGCTGGTTCGATTCCCGCCTCGGAACAAATATTTGTACGATCTGCAGATATTTGTTTAGG